>OY744477.1:58945049-59667244 GCA_963556175.1 Tipula confusa | reverse complement strand
ATAAATATGCAAGGCTATAGACTGTCAAAATTTGAATTTTTTTTCGCAAAAATTAAGAATTTTTTTTGGCAAATTTAGCTATCAAGGATCGACTGAACTAGCCTATTCAACTATAAAATCCATCCGGAACCCTTTTTAAACGGAATTACTGCCATTTGGAACCAAAAGAAAATCGACCATTTTCACTCATATTTTCATAAATATGCAATGCTATAGACTGTCAAAAATTTGAATTTTTTTCGCAAAAATCAAGAATTTTTTTTGGCAAATTTAGCTATCAAGGATCGACTGAACTAGCTATTCAACTATAAAATCCATCCGGAACCCTTTTTAAACGGAATTACTGTTAGTTGGAACCAAAAGAGAATCGACCATTACCACTCATATTTTCATAATATGCAAGGCTATAGACTGTCAAAATTTGAATTTTTTTCGCAAAAATAAAGATTTTTTTTTGCAAATTTAGCTATCAAGGATCGACTGAACTAGCCTATTACACTATAAAATCCATCCGAAACCCGTTTTAAACTGAATTACTGCCATTTGGAACCAAAAGAAAATCGACCATTTTCACTCATATTTTCATAAATATGCAAGGCTATAGACTGTCAAAATTTGAATTTTTTTCGCCAAAATAAAGAATTTTTTTGGCTAATTTAGCTATCAAGGATCGACTGAACTAGACCATTTACTATAAAATCCATTCGGAACCCTTTTTAAACGGAATGACTGCCATTTGGAACCAAAAAGAAAATCGACCATTTTCACTCATATTTTCATAAATATGCAAGGCTAATAGACTGTCAAAATTTGAATTTTTTTCGCAAAAATTAAGAATTTTTTTTGGCAAATTTAGCTATCAAGGATCGACTGGACTAGACCATTCAACTATAAAATCCATCCGGAACCCTTTTTAAACGGAATTACTGCCATTTGGAACCAAAAGAAAATCGACCATTTTCACTCATATTTTCATAAATATGCAAGGCTATAGACTGTCAAAATTTGAATTTTTTTCGCAAAAATTAAGAATTTTTTTTTGGCAAATTTAGCTATCAAGGATCGACTGGACTAGACCATTCAACTATAAAATCCATCCGGAACCCTTTTTAAACGGAATGACTGCCATTTGGAACCAAAAGAAAATCGACCATTTTCACTCATATTTTCATAAATATGCAAGGCTATAGACTGTCAAAATTTGAATTTTTTTCGCAAAAATAAAGAATTTGCTTTGCAATTTAGCTATCAAGGATCGACTGAACTAGACCATTTACTATAAAATCCATCCGGAACCCTTTTTAAACGGGATGACTGCCATTTGGAACCAAAAGAAAATCGACCATTTTCACTTATATTTTCATAAATATGCAAGGCTAAAGACTGTCAAAATTTGAATTTTTTTCGTAAAAATCAAGAATTTTTTTGGCTAATTTAGTTATCAAGGATCGACTGAACTAGACCATTCAACTATAAAATCCATTCGGAACCCTTTTTAAACGGAAATACTGCTAGTTGGAACCAAAAGAAAATCGACCATTACCACTCATATTTTCATAAATATGCAAGGCTATAGACTGTCAAAATTTGAATTTTTTTTCGCAAAAATAAAGATTTTTTTTTTGCAAATTTAGCTATCAAGGATCGACTGAACTAGCCTATTACACTATAAAATCCATCCGAACCCGTTTTAAACTGAATTACTGCCATTTGGAACCAAAAGAAAATCGACCATTTTCACTCATATTTTCATAAATATGCAAGGCTATAGACTGTCAAAATTTGAATTTTTTTCGCAAAAATCAAGAATTTTTTTGGCAAATTTAGCTATCAAGGATCGACTGAACTAGACCATTCAACTATAAAATCCATCCGGAACCCTTTTTAAACGGAATGACTGCCATTTGGAACCAAAAGAAAATCGACCATTTTCACTCATATTTTTCATAAATATGCAAGGCTATAGACTGTCAAAATTTGAATTTTTTTCGCAAAAATAAAGAATTTTTTTTTTGGCAAATTTAGCTATCAAGGATCGACTGAACTAGACCATTCAACTATAAAATCCATCCGGAACCATTTTTAAACGGAATTACTGCCATTTGGAACCAAAAGAAAATCGACCATTTTTCACTCATATTTTCATAAATATGCAAGGCTATAGACTGTCAAAATTTGAATTTTTTTCGCAAAAAATCAAGAATTTTTTTTGGCAAGTTTAGCTATCAAGGATCGTCTGAACTAGACCATTCAACTATAAAATCCATCCGGAACCCTTTTTAAAACGGAATGACTGCCATTTGGAACCAAAAGAAAATCGACCATTTTCACTCATATTTTCATAAATATGCAAGGCTATAGACTGTCAAAATTTGAATTTTTTTCGCAAAAATTAAGAATTTTTTTTGGCAAATTAGCTATCAAGGATCGACTGAACTAGCCTATTCAACTATAAAATCCATCCGAACCCTTTTTAAACGGAATTACTGTTAGTTGGAACCAAAAGAGAATCGACCATTACCACTCATATTTTCATAAATATGCAAGGCTATAGACTGTCAAAATTTGAATTTTTTTCGCAAAAATAAGAATTTTTTTTGGCAAATTTAGCTATCAAGGATCGACTGGACTAGACCATTCAACTATAAAATCCATCCGGAACCCTTTTTAAACGGAATTACTGCCATTTGGAACCAAAAGAAAATCGACCATTTTCACTCATATTTTCATAAATATGCAAGGCTATAGACTGTCAAAATTTGAATTTTTTTCGCAAAAATAAAGAATTTGCTTTGCAAATTTAGCTATCAAGGATCGACTGAACTAGACCATTTACTATAAAATCCATCCGGAACCCTTTTTAAACGGAATGACTGCCATTTGGAACCAAAAGAAAATCGACCATTTTCACTCATATTTTCATAAATATGCAAGGCTATAGACTGTCAAAATTTGAATTTTTTCGCAAAAATAAAGAATTTTTTTTGCAAATTTAGCTATCAAGGATCGACTGAACTAGACCATTCAACTATAAAATCCATCCGGAACCCTTTTTAAACGGGATGACTGCCATTTGGAACCAAAAGAAAATCGACCATTTTCACTTATATTTTCATAAATATGCAAGGCTATAGACTGTCAAAATTTGAATTTTTTTCGTAAAAATCAAGAATTTTTTTGGCTAATTTAGCTATCAAGGATCGACTGAACTAGACCATTCAACTATAAAATCCATCCGGAACCCTTTTTAAACGGAATTACTGCCATTTGGAACCAAAAGAAAATCGACCATTTTCACTCATATTTTCATAAATATGCAAGGCTATAGACTGTCAAAATTTGAATTTTTTTCGCAAAAATCAAGAATTTTTTTTGCAAATTTAGCTATCAAGGATCGACTGAACTAGCCTATTACACTATAAAATCCATCCGAAACCCGTTTTAAACGGAATTACTGCCATTTGGAACCAAAAGAAAATCGACCATTTCCACTCATATTTTCATAAATATGCAAGGCTATAGACTGTCAAAATTTGAATTTTTTTCGCAACAATCAAGAATTTTTTTGGGCAAATTTAGCTATCAAGGATCGACTGGACTAGACCATTCAACTATAAAATCCATTCGGAACCCTTTTTAAACGGAATGACTGCCATTTGGAACCAAAAGAAAATCGACCATTTTCACTCATATTTTCATAAATATGCAAGGCTATAGACTGTCAAAATTTGAATTTTTTTCGCAAAAATCAAGAATTTTTTTTGGCAAATTTAGCTATCAAGGATCGACTGAACTAGCCTATTCAACTATAAAATCCATCCGGAACCCTTTTTAAACGGAATTACTGCTAGTTGGAACCAAAAGAAAATCGACCATTACCACTCATATTTTCATAAATATGCAAGGCTATAGACTGTCAAAATTTGAATTTTTTTCGCAAAAATAAAGATTTTTTTTTGCAAATTTAGCTATCAAGGATCGACTGAACTAGCCTATTACACTATAAAATCCATCCGAAACCCGTTTTAAACTGAATTACTGCCATTTGGAACCAAAAGAAAATCGACCATTTTCACTCATATTTTCATAAATATGCAAGGCTATAGACTGTCAAAATTTGAATTTTTTTCGCAAAAATCAAGAATTTTTTTGGCAAATTTAGCTATCAAGGATCGACTGAACTAGACCATTCAACTATAAAATCCATCCGGAACCCTTTTTAAACGGAATGACTGCCATTTGGAACCAAAGGAAAATCGACCATTTTCACTCATATTTTCATAAATATGCAAGGCTATGACTCAAAATTTGAATTTTTTCGCAAAAATCAAGAATTTTTATTTGGCAAATTTAGCTCTCAAGAATCGACTGAACTAGCCTATTCAACCATAAAATCCACCCGGAACCCTTTTTAACAGAATTACTGCCATTTGGAATCAAAAGAAAATCGACCATTTTCACTCATATTTTCATAAATATGCAAGGCTATAGACTGTCAAAATTTGAATTTTTTCGCAAAAATCAAGAATTTTTTTTGGCAAATTTAGCTATCAAGGATCGACTGAACTAGACCATTCAACTATAAAATCCATCCGGAACCCTTTTTAAACAGAATTACTGCCATTTGGAACCAAAAGAAAATCGACCATTTTCACTCATATTTTCATAAATATGCAAGGCTATAGACTGTCAAAATTTGAATTTTTTTCGCAAAAATAAAGAATTTTTTTTTTGGCAAATTTAGCTATCAAGGAATGACTGAACTAGCCTATTCAACTATAAAATCCATTCAGAACCCTTTTTAAATGGAATTACTGCTAATTTTCGAAGTCGTCGGTATGATAATTACTTTGTTGCTAAGTTTAGTGGGTGGGATAAAGTGCCATTTTTACATGGTTATGGTGGTTATCAAAAACAAATGTAATTTATTCTAATCATTTGCTATAAAACCGTAAATAACTGTTTATTCATAAATTAGAACTGTGAACCTATAAACTATTAGTATTTAATTTATCGAACTGTTTAGAAATCTCATTATTTTATTTTCAATAAAAAAGGTTTATAACATTATAATTTTACATTCCATTGTAAGCTGGTCCACCACCACCCTCTGGCACAACCCAATTTATATTTTGTGTTACATCTTTGATATCGCAAGTCTTACAATGAATACAGTTTTGGGCATTGATTTGTAATCGCATGTTGCCACCTTCATCGTTTGGCACAAATTCATAAACTCCAGCTGGACAAAACCGACCCTCGGGTCCGTCATACTTCTCTAAATTAATCTTTACCGGAACTTCATCGTTCAAAAGGGTTAAATGTGGCGGTTGATCCCCTTCGTGATTTGTTCCTGTGAGCGCCACACTCGACAGTAAATCAAACGAAATTTTGTTATCTGGTTTAGGATATTCGATCTTTTTATAACTAGCTGCTGGTTTTAATTTTGTGTTATCAGCACCACCATGTGATATTGTCCATGGTTCTTTACCCTTAAGTAAAATCGAAGCACCACTTAGTACTATCCCTGCGTAAATTCCACGGTGGAAGCTTGGCCGAACATTTCGTACTTGATATAAATCTTTCCAAATGTATGATGACTTAACTTTATCGGTAAATGTTATAGGTTCAAGTCCAATTGTATGTTGCTTTTCTTCCGATAGAATTGCTTCGACAGCACTTTCGGCCGCTAGCATACCACTTTTCATTGCGTAATGTGATCCCTTGATACGAGGGACGTTCATAAAACCAGCTGAACATCCAATTAAGCAACCACCGGGAAACTGTAGTTTTGGTAAACTTTGGTAACCACCTTCATTTAATGCCCGTGCCCCGTACGCAATTCGGGTTCCACCTTCAAATAGTGAACGAATTTTTGGATGAGTTTTGAAACGTTGGAATTCTAAAAATGGACTTATGTGCGGATTGGCATAATCTAAACCGATCACGAATCCAGTAGCTACAATTGGTTGCTCTTCATCGAGATGATAAATAAATGATCCACCGTAAGTATGTGGATCTAAAGGCCATCCGATTGTATGTTCTACTAAACCAGGCTTATGTTTCGATTTTTCAACTTCCCAAATTTCTTTGATTCCAATACCATAAGATTGTGGTTCATTTTTATCGTTCAAATTAAATTTATTCATGATTTGTTTTGATAGATGACCACGACAACCTTCCGCAAATATTGTTACTTTAGAGTGCAATTCCATTCCACGGGCAAATGTATCTTTTGGACTGCCGTCTTTTGCGATTCCAACATCATTAGTTGCAATTCCCTTAACACTACCATCTTCATGGTACAAAATTTCAGCTGCTGCTGTACCTGGATATATTTCGACACCTAATTCTTCGGCTTGTTGGCCCAACCACTGTACAACATGTCCTAATCGGACAATATAGTTTCCACGATTATCCATAGGCCAACCGGGGAAAATTGGAATTGGGATTTTCCCCGTTGCGGTCAATAAGCTAAACTTATCATGAGACACCGCTGTATTAAGGGGTGCCCCTTTATCTTTCCAATCGGGAATTAATTCGTTTAAGGCAATGGTATCAAGACAGGCACCTGATAATATATGGCCACCAACTTCAGCTGATTTTTCAACGACACAAACTCGTATCTCTTGTCCTTTTTCGTTCGCTATTTGTTTGGCTCTAATGGCAGCCGACATACCTCCGGGTCCACCTCCAATAATTAATATGTCAGGATCATCGACCTCCCGGGTCATATCTACATCTTTCCATCGTGGATCATTCTCACGAGATTTAATCGTATAGTGTGTTGTAATTTTTGGATATTTCACCGAATCTGAATAATGACGTTGCACCAGCCGTGTAAATGTAATACGATGAGCTATAATAAACATAGATTTTATTATACAGAAATAAAAACGAGAGCGGGTTCAAAGTACAAAAGTTTATTGATTAAAAGCGGGCTTAAAGTGAGTACAAATGTTATGATAATATGCATAATCTGAACGACCACACATTTTTAACATAGTTTTTTTAATCACTGATAAGATTTATAATCAAATTATATAATTATTTATTCTTGTTTACAAATCCAAATAGAAACTTGTTGCTCTCACCTCTTCCAATATGCAATAATTTCATTGTAGCCATTTTCCTCGTTTTACTATTATTTACTAATGTGTTATGTAAATTTTATATTAACATTTCAGTCTTATACTATTTTGGTTATTTATGCTTAGTTATTAATTGAAATCAATTAAAGATTTAATAGAAAATAATAAAAAATAAATTTGCAAATGATAAAAACTAGAATAAACTTTTGACAACTCACAGAATTATGAAAACATTAGTAGCTCAATAAACCAAATTTCCTTTTAATTGTAGTAGTGACATCTGTCGGGTGATAGGTTACAAAATAAAATCTTTTTGACTTTTGCTCAAAATTATCGCAACTCACAACAGTACCGAAATTTAAATTGTACTGCTTGTGATAGGAATTAGGATGCTACCGAATTTCAGCACATTAATCTTCAACACGATTACAATCATACATCTTCAAGAACCGTTGAGCAGTATTGGTAAACATGATTCTAAAAAACAAGGACCAATGAAGCAAAAGTTCAACTTTCTCGAAACGAAGTACCACACCTTTATGGAGACTATAAGCAATGGACTAGTTTCAAAACCTATTCACCAAGTCCATCAGTGATAGTTGGGCATCCTTCTTTTACAGACGTGTCTGTAACTTCGTCTTTTTCGTCTGGCTCCCAAAGCCCAGTAGGCTATTGAGGTAGTGGAAAGAGTGGTGTTCTACAAAAGGCAAGTACCTGCATCTGGTTAAAAATATTCGTATGGCCGCAAAAAACCCATGCAAGTATCGCCTTTTATAAGCAAGGAAGTCCTAAGCCTAGTTTAAATTGACTCGCTGCTTTCAGTTCAAACACATATAAGCCACCTATCAACATGTATATTCGTTACCTGGAATGTTCCAGTTAGCGATATCTAAGTATATTCAAGGCTTCCAGATTGTTAAAAAATTTATTCAATATTTGCACGTTCAGTTTTGTAAATTATTGCGATGTTACCGTTTTAAATTGGTTTTATGGTAAATAAATAACGAAAATGTTCCTGTACTATATCACTATCGAACCTGTTCATAATGGTTCTAAGAACTTCTTTATAGTATTCAGCTAAAATCCATATGTTATCCACTTAGCAGTAATATCATCTTTGTAAGAAGAATTTTGTAAGTATTAAAATTAATAAGTTAAAGAAGGTAACCGTTCATTGCTTAGAACATGGCCACCGAAAGATTTCAAAAACGACTTAATGTTTTTCATTTTTTTTTTGGTATCAGTTTGTCATTATGGTTTGTCAGTCAAACGAAGCTCACATACAAACAATTTCAATAAATACAAATATTAAGTAAACAACTGAATAATTATGAATAAAAGATTGCGCCTAAATGTTGGTTATAAAATAAGCTATACAGAATAGACAAATTATATATTGAGCAAATTTAATAATTTTTTTTATTTTTATTCCTTATTTTTTGGTTTTTTACACAAAGTATATTTTATTTATAAATTTTTTTATTAAAGATTAATTATAATTACGAAAAATATATTTAATATTTATAAAATATATTGAAACAAAAAAGGAAAAATTAAATTATTTTAATAATTCCAGCCTTTATTAATTATGTACGTTTTTTTAAAATGTACAATAATATCATAATATTATTAAATTAATTAAATTTTTTCTTTATCTGTTTATTTTTATTAAATTACATACGAATAAATATTTACAAAATGATCTCAATCTAAACTAATCAAATTAATAAATAAAATTGTCAAACGTTTCATTATCATCCGTACCATCGTTATTATTACCATCGGCTAGATCCCCATCGTTATTTTGTGTTTTAATAAAAATCGGTAATTTTATCGATGGTACATACGCTGAAGTGGGTTGCATTTCTATATCATTTACCGTATCGTTAAGATCATCATAAATTACATTACTGTTGTATATTTTACTATTTTCATTGTCATTAGTGTTAAAAAGTTTTTCTAAATTATCATAACTATTACGACCGAAACGCATTAGATTATCGCCTCGTTTACCAAATCGCATTTTATTGTCCGCCCGTCCGAAACGCATTAAATTTTTATTATTCCGTTTACCAAACCGCATACGATTATTACCGCCCGCTCGTCCAAATCGCATTAAATTTTTTCCACTTCCATCACCACCACCACCCCCCGATCGGCCAAAACGTATAAAACTTTTGTCGAGCGAACTACGACGACGTGTCTCAATATCATCGCGTTTAGTCAAACCATTGCGTCGAAATTGAAAAACGAGGCCATTTTTTAAGTAATCAATGTCGATCGACGATATTGGATCGGCCAAATCACCATCGGCTGTCAGCCCATTGTGTTGTTGATTTGCTTTTTGTATTAGGTCATCGTTTAATTTTTGTAATCCGTTTAATGTTGCAGGTACTGTCTCATAAATGGCAAATGTTAAATTGTTACATTTGTAGAATAATATTGCCAGAAGTAAAAATATTCTCATTTTGATGATGGTTGATAGTCAAAATAACGAAGCTAAACGTATAAATGAAAAAAAAAATATATATGTAAATTAGCATAAAGGGAGGTATGTAATCGTTTCGTTAATTTATATCGTAATCTGACACGTTTTTAATATGTACACAAATAATTTCATTCACACAAAATTTATATGAGGTAAAAATATTACAAAATTTTGCAAAATATTAATGTATTAATTACACTAACAAAATATAATTACATGCTACGTGTATAATACAAAAGGGATTTGGTTACATTTCGTTAATATTTAAGACCTGCAATATTTGACACACAAACCTTGTTCATTGATAACTACACAATAAAATCAACATAAAGCAAGATTGAATCTTCTCTTCTCTTCTATTATACGATATTAGTAAATATTCTGCTAAAGGACTTAAATAGATATAATCAATGGCGGTCACTGATTGTAGGATGGTACTAAATGACTAGATCACTGGGCTAATAGACCACATCCGACGAAATCAGAGAGAGAGGGAGAGAAGCATTTATGACACCACCATTAGTTACACTATCTACTACACTGGCCAACACAGTTGTTGACAACAGTGAATCATTTTTAGTGGAACACTTCTACTTTTTGTAGCTACAAAAACTTAACCTTACTTATAGTAACCTTAAATAAACAAATTTACGGTTGACCTAAATTATTTCTTATATTTCAATAAAGTTAACCTCTTAATAATAATTTTCATCATGTCAATCAAAAATTTAATTAAACCTCGTTTATTTTATTTTACATTTTCATACAATGATCAGCTTCCCGTACCTTTTATGTTGTACATTTCACTTCCTATATAAACTGTTACTTACTTTTTAATATGTACGCCGAAAATAAACGCTTTATACCATGTTTATTATGAATGTGGTGAAAATATATGTATTTTTTCAATAAAAGAAACGCAAAATCAACGGAGATGAATATGAAAATTCGATATTAACGAGTGTATAAATATTACAACAATATGTTTTCATCTCATTATTTCACATAAGGTGAAAACGAAGGCTTTCAAGGTGGCCTCGAGTAGGATTATCCAACTTACACTGACTCACACTGTGTATGTATTGAATTAGGGTCTGCTTTGGTTAATTTTAAGCCAGTAGACCTCATCATTAGCCTTGATGAAATCATGAAGAGGCTGAAAATCTTCCAATTATCATAACTGGCGAATTCAATTCTTAATCCAAACGCAGGCATAATAGAAAGGACACAAACAATCAAGGAATCCTCGTGGAAGAGTCTATTGCAAGAAGAGACCTCTTTGTTCCAAATAAATAGTTATTAATTATTAACGGGACATGGCAAAATAGCATCCTACCTGGAAAGGTTCCTTTTAAGCGAAACGAGCAGCTATTAGTGTGGCTATAGATAATGAAACCGTGGACTACTTACTTTACAGCTGCAATCCTATCAAAGATGGAAGACAATACTTAATGGTGGAGCTGAGCACAGGGTGACCAGCAAGCAAACTATTTTAAGCAATAGGTAATGCAAGTTCCTACAAATATAAAAGCAAAAGTAGTAGAGCAATTTGTTGAGGATATGCAACAGGCAGCCTTTGCTTAAAAAAAAGTACCCACTGAAAACCTCAAGGGTCAAGATATCCAGGTGATAAAACAATATCCACCAATCAATTAAAAAGAAGTTACCATGAAATAAAAACCAAAACCATTAGTAAATTTCTCGGCAATTTTCAAGATATTGAAGAAAATGTGTTTTATTTTGGCCGAGTGACGAAAAAATTGCCAGATGTGGATTTTATAAAACGACAATTCATTATAAATGTCTGTTTTAAATTAAAACACATGCCAAGATATTAAAAAAATAGTAATGGTCTTACTAAGACCAGGGAGGCCCATATCAGCGGTAAAATAATATTAATCAATTTCGCTACTGCCGGAGATGTCAAAAATTTTAGGGAAATTGCTTTTAAGAAGACTAGGTTAAATAATTGTAGAATTAAAACTACTTCCAAATCACGACATTTTCAAATTTTCCAACGTTTTATCGATCACGTACCACTTCGTAAATCAAATCTTTTTGTACATATAACCGCCACTTATATATGTACTTAATGGTTCGGTGCACTCATGACTTATACATTATTAATTTCTTAAATATTTTTTCATCACCCAATTTTAGTAGATCTCTATCCTTTAAAATTCGTGAGCTGTAATGCAGTGACCCAATCTGTATATATTTTTATTAGCGACAAGAAAACATCTCAATGCGTCCGCAACCAAATTTCAACCTTTCACATGTTCAATCACAAATTTGAATTGGGACAATCTGTGAGTAATCCGCGTGCGATAACAATAAATATTCTCACATTCAAGATTTCCATATCGTTCTACTCAACGTTTTTTCCCAAATATGTACTTTTTGCGCTGTTTGTAAAAGTGTAACACTGTAAACCACGCTGCTATAATGCTCCAAAATTGTTCAGAACCATTAATTACTCGAATAAAAGTATTATTACTGGGAATAAAATAATTATTCCCAGTAATAATACATATACATATTTATCGCTCGATACGACTTCTGATAAATTGTGACATCTTTTTATCTATATATTCTTAATGTCGGAAAGTATTAATTTCTTTAAAAAAAAAACCTTTATTAATAATTCTTCGGTACAAATCAATCAAAAAACCATCACCTTCTTCAAACATCGCTAATCTATACATCTCATTTTTTTACATGTTAATTTATTTTATTCTATTAGTTGCTTTTAGCGACATTTACAATAAAAATTTTCCCAATTTATAAGTGTTCGAGACTCAAACCAATGTTCAAATCAGTTATGATAAATATTATGTTATTATTTTAACCACTAAAGTAACCGATGAAAGTTAATTGGCCGTTTTGCAAATCAACAATAACAAAACTAATATTGAACTTTAGGAATACTGTACAAAGTCCCATCATTCAATCATATAGATAGGCTCCTTTTAATACGCCACCGCATATTAACATCCGAAAATAACTCGGCAATTTAATGGAAAAGCAAAAAGAAAAGGAAAGTACCAAAGAAAAAATAATTAATACTCTTTAAAACAAAAGAGTTAACGTAAGAAATAAATCTAAAAAACAAAACTGAATTGAATACCAACTTAAGGAACGTAAAAGTAGAACAGTTTTAATTAAAATGTTCATTTTATTTTTCTTGTACACATACATATTTAATGTTGATGTTTTAACTTTAGGTTTTTTGTTCATTGAAACTTAATTATACATAATTTTTTTTTAAAAATAAAATAGGTAATTAGAATACGATTAAAATAATCTTTAAGGTGTCTTGGATTAGTGCCGTAGATATTATTAAAAATCGGTGGGTGTATTTTTGAATAGGGTGCTTCTTATTAATACAAGAACACATTGTTATCTCATTATTAGAAGGTGACTAAATGGTTGGATTGCTGAACTGATAAAAATTGTCACATAAATCAACAATAAACAATCAGCAATAAAAAAATATAAATAAATGCAGATGATATATTGAACTAAATGATGTATGTAAAATTCAATTAATTTTTTATTTAAATAAATTGCAATATTAAAAATAAAATCCCACGCACAGCCATCCATCCACACGTAACATCATAATACTGTACACCGTCATCATCTCTAAATAATAAAATAAAATCTATCACATCTTATCTTGAAATCTAATTAAATTACAAGCTAGAATAATCCATCTATCGTCGGGAGACGGTACCCGTTTTCCTGTCAATTAAAAATATATATAACCCAAAACAAACGCCAAATAAAATAAATTTTCGTATCGGCATAACTCAACCCGCCAAAACATTCTATGTTGGATCAATTAAAATTTACATTTAACCTTAAAATAATTAAAATATTCCGTTTAGTGAAAAACAAAAAAAAATTTCGTATTCAAACAAAAATTGTAAGTATACATCGTTCCTACCCCAATACAACGCAAAACAAACACTGAAAAAGGACATTTATACATTCAAAACAATAATTTAAAAAAAAATATATTTTGTAGGGAATCTTAAAATTAAATATAAATAAAATCTTGACTTTTGTACCTTTTTAACATTACTATGATTATTATTTATTTCCATTTAATAAATAAATTTACCACAACCCTATATAAATAATAACGCGTTCGTAAAATAAAATTAAAAATTACCCCTTTATGTTTGGTTGGACGCCAACATTTTTCATTCAAAATAAATTAATTTAAGTTTCAAATAAGACAACATGGAAATTTAATTAGTGACTTAAGGTTGAACTTTTTTTTTTGTTTTAGTATGACTCATAAAGTACACATAGCTACTGTTTGAGTAAGCAACAACAACAAATGTAATTAACGGTTGAATATTGTTCGGTTTCAAAAAGTCAATAACACATAAATGTATGTTCTTATCATGTATAGGTAAATAAGCCAATGATTGACTGGCTAATTATAGAAAATTAATCGATACATGGTGGTCGAAATTTATCATTATTTTTTCGAAAATATATCCTGGTCTTGCATATTATGCGGTTTGTGATAAAAAAATAACTAAAAAAATTAATCGCCTAATATTTTATAAATCAATTCTTTCGAAAATTAATTAATTGATGTTGTTTTAAGAATATTAAAAATAAAAAAAAGAAAGTCGGAAAATATTGTTTTTTCATATTTTTCGTGTTGACTTAAGCACGATTGAGAAATTATTTTTAATTAAATGTCAACATCGTAATGAATAAAGGTGGCATTTTGTTTTTAAGAAAATCTAAACAAAAATCGAAGGTGCTTTTTTAAAAAATTATAGTTTTATCCATGATAATATTTAAAACGTAATTTTTAAAATGGTTTTCAGCCCACAAACCAAGTTAAGCTATGATTGATTAAAATCTGAATAAAATTGAAGAAACTTCGTATTCCGTCGAAGCTAATTGGGAACTCTATTTTTGTCGTCGGCGCTGCAGTAATTTTTGTCTTTTTTATATTAATATCAAATTTTAAATTGTTTTAAATGTTAAAATATAAAAGTTTATAACATTCAAATTTAAAATGTATTTCATAGAATGGCTAATCGAAAGTGTTCGGGGTAATCCAATCCTCTATGATTTGAAAGAAAAAATTATCGAAGAGTTGATATAAAATATAGCAAAAAATTGCACATATTTTACAATCTACAGGTGAATAGTACTAGTATTAAAACAATTCAATTTTATACAAATTAAAATAAAACCATTTTTGGTTAATAATTTTTATGTAGATTTACCAATTTATTTTAGATATTGGTCCAATTCTCGACATATTTCAAATAAGTTGACTTATTTGACTTTTTCAAGATGGCGGTATAAAATAAGTCATTTACCGGTCAAATTCATACCGAGACTTATTTAAACATAATCTTACATTTAAATTATTGAAAGTTTAGTTTTTATTACATTATTGTATTATTACATAATTTTTTAAGAAGTCGGATTAGCGAGAAAATAATTTTAATATGTGGGAATAACGATACAAAAAATTGTGAAATATCAGTTTTTTGGAAACTCTTCCAAATAAGTCAAGATAGTCTACAATAATTCTACTGGTAAGGTGACTTATTGTAGACTTTCAAATAAGTCAGTATACACAAAATAAGTCGAGAAATAGGACCTAAGTCTAAGTGTAAAAATCGCTGGAAAAACTTACGAGAGCCATGCTGCTAATTCGGATGTTCAAAATAAAAAATGGAAGTATTTTGAACTAATGAACTTCTTATGCATTCTGTGGATAACCAAAGAGAGTCTGTTACTATAATATACTTATGTATAGATTATACATAATGTTAATTAATAGAATTCATCTATTTTTCGAATTATCGCACAAGACAGTTTTTTAATGAATTGTTCCTTATCGGTCGATAGATGCTTCCCGAATGATATAGGCGCATTAAATTCAGTTTTAAAGGGAAAACAGTGTCACCGACAAAATATAACGGAAAATTTATTATTGAATTTGGTGGCGTTTTAGTTTGTGGAATCTGTACCGATCCATTTGCCAATTGTTTACCAAAACCACTATTTTCAAATATTCCAGAATCGCTCTGCCCTCCATAAACTCCCACATCGATCACTGTGAATGAATAATTAGCGTCAGAACAACCCAAAAAAAGACTGTGCTGCCCCTTATAAGTATAAAACAAAGATCCACTTTTAGGAAGACATTTCACGTTAACGTGGTTGCCATCTAGCGCACCTAAACTATTTGGCATTCCGGTCTTGGTTTGAAATTCAACCGCAATGTTCACCCACTCCAACAAATTTGTTTTCGCTAAATAAATTTCATTCAGGTCCCACATAGTGTCGCAGGTCTGAAGTATAATTTCGCATACTGTCGAAACTCCTATTTTAAAACTCCACGCTAAAACTTGCAAAGAACATCGATGCGCAAGAAACATTAGGGTTACAACTAATCTGGATTCGACACTTATGGCTTTTCGATGGGACTACTTCTATATAGACAAGGACTGACGGAGGGTAAGCATCAGTTTAAACTAACCAACACTAATTCTGGTAAACTTTAAAAGTGTTCTGGATCATTTTGTATTATTTGTCAAAATACTCGGCGGAAAACACAATGCTGATCTCGGCTTCTATTAACCTTCCGTACCCGCACCAACACCATGACGATATTTTGAAAAGCTCGTTGAATTTAAGGTTACAACTTACGTTGTTTATTTTGGTTAGTCGTCGTTTGCTGACGCTATTCGCCTTTTAACGCAAAATGGTTGACATCTAGCGATGTTTTTCAAAACTACGACAAAGGTGGTCAAGTAGTAATAGTTATATGCTAATCAAAGTTGCCTAATTCTAGTTGAATATGCATTATAACATATAAACAATTGCTGACCACCTTTGGCTTTTATAGTACATAGCGCCGCCCGGCACTTTAAAGGCGAATATTGTATTTACTAAGGCGGTATTATTCGCAGACAAATGTATTTTTGCATCGTCGCTTGTCATCGTCGATTTTGTTCTATTTATAGCACCATTTTTTAGTCCAGTTACTTAAAAGGTTAATAGTCCTTTACAATTTTCTGGTTGCCTCAAAAGTAGCTGTTGTATGCTTGTGTTAGACCATTCGTAGCTTGTATAAAGTAAATATAATACTGGTTCTACGATGCTACCTAGGAGAACCCTTACTGATATTTGTTTAAGTTCGGAAACTTGTTCATATTTAACGCGTAAATATCGGTTAGCAATATAGGATTTTAGAGTTTGAAAGTATTCTGTTTCTTAAATCTCGGTGCAATTTATATTTCAACCCAGGGTGCCATACTTTACCAAAGGCTTTTACATCCAGAAAGAATGAGGAAAATATTTTCTAACTTTTAAGCAAATGTTCAATGGTAAAGTGATTTTCTCGAAATTGAAATTGATACGGCTGTATTAGAAATCTTTCAAATATTATAGGCTTCATCCTTTTGAGCAGCAGTTTTTCAAAGATTTTGTAGAGTACTGGAAGTAGGGAAATTGGTCTTACATGTGGTTGAAATTTCACTTCCAAGTAAGATGCAAAAAGTTATGCTTTCTGTTTAGCATTTGTTACCCAATTCCCTGCGTCATTTTTTAATCATTTGGTCTTTTTAGTGCTTTTGTAGGTTTCCATAGTGGATGTTCGGTATTCTCGGAATACCCTGTTGGCCTTGCTAATTTGGACGGTGAAAATATTTACCGACGCTATACATCACTTCTCTTTTAGTTCAGTGGAACGTAACTAAGTATTACGTACGTAAGTATTGGTTTTTTATTAAACTTTTGGGTGACATTCCCACAGAAGGTTGTAGAGCAGTTGGATTGTCTAAATCCACATTTTGTTTTGATACAGCGTCATTTAACTCGATAAAACAAGGTTTCAATCGATATATTCGATGATAAAAATATCATTAGTTAGGACTGTACAAAGTTTCTTGTTTCGGTTGATAACTGCAAAGGAGCTTTCGTTTGGAGTTTGAAATGACATCAATATGCATCAGGTCGACGTACGAAAACATGGTAACATGTAAGTAATGCTTTAAGGAAAATGTTGTCTTTTCTGTGCCGTAAACGTACATGAGCTATTTCTTTGAATGTATTTACTAAATATTTAGCCAAATCCGATGGTTAAAGAAAATCACAAGATCTTTGTAAATTTTCACCGTAAACTGAAAATGCTGATGTGGTGCCAAAATTGTCACCGAAAGCTATGCGTAATGCGAATAAGATCGATTATAGAAAGATATCTTGTCCACTGCGTATTTTCTTTACAAGTAATGGAAGTTTTCAAGCGAAGGTGCCATCGCGGAGCAACGCGATCCAACTACAGATCCAATTAATGAACACTGCTTCCGGAATTGTTTCTGCGCTTATATTAGATACAGAAAAGGCTTCTGGCCATCAAGTTTATTGATATATTAACGTTATACAATATAAATTTCCTTTTGAAGAAATTAGCGATTCCACTACATCGAGTTGGATTTCACGTTATATGTTCTAGATAAATGTTGAATATCAGTTGTATTCTGAACGATCAGATCTAGCTGTCTAAATTGCTTGGGAGGTGCGTTTATGATTCGTATACAATATAATTCGCAATAATACCTAAAATGTTTTATCGAAGAGTAAGCTTGAAAAAGTGGTCATGGTCATATGTACTATAACGTTTTTGGGTTTCATTAAGCTTAACTGAAAATAAACTCAACGATTGCCATGTTGAACGAGCAGACAGACGGTTTAAAAGAGTAGCATTTATTAAACGTTTCTTAGAGAATTCAACCTAACATTGTTTTAACTAAACTAAATTATAGTGAGTTAGTTCATGCTATATCTAGATAGATGGAACTACCACAAAAGCCACTTACTGTGCCTCAACTTGAAACTAAACTAAACCAAAAATTATTATCGTTTAAAAATATTAATATAGTTATTTTATATTTTTTGTGAAAAGTCACCAAAACGTTACTTCGAAAATGTAATGTAACTTTTCAGCTTCCACCTATGAGGCAATAGTGGAAGCTTGATCAATTTGAAAAGTTTAGTTTGAAAAGTCGATTAAGGCACAAAGCATAATTATATTATTCAAAAAAAAAAAATTCTTTTTGATATTTAAAATATCGGAAATGCCTTTATGTAAATAATATTGGAATACATTTATGACACGTGTTTTTTAAAATAAAAAACAAAACTAAAAATATCGTTAAATGATTCTTACCAAACTTTTAAGATCTGCCCCATGTTGTTACAACTTTTTGATAGACGTTGACTTTATATTGTATTATAAGTTATTTGGACCAAATGGGTAAAGGCGCTTACCTACGTGCCATTTTTTTTTACACACACAACAATTTTTTTCGATCAGTAAAATAGTATAGGCGATGATTATTATAAAAAGTGTGTAGTGTTTGGCAATTCTATGATTGTGTACAAAACCGTTTAAACTAAAATCCAAACGCTTTGCGTAGCACACGTGGATACTAAAAAAAACGTACATGAAATTCTCATTTTGGTGTAGTGTTAGTAACATTCAAAATCATATAAAAAAAATTACAATTATTTCGTTACTATGGCAATTTTAATTAATAACTTAATACACTAAAATATAAAACAATTTTAAATCATAATTTTTATATCTCACTAATACTTTAACAAATCTGGCATTTGTACAGCCTATATAAATTCGGTTTTTAGTATAGAAGGTTTTGATTGTGAATAAATTATTCAAAACAATTTAATAAAATTAGTTTACGGCGTATAAGTATTTATGAATTCTTTAGGTCCATGCGATGAGTATCATTATAGATTTTATACGTAAGATTTTTTACCGATACATATTTATAGCAGACAATATTAAATAGACGGATAAATTCCAGTTCGGTTTCACTCAATCAAATTATTAGAAATGTAACATCAAATTCATCCAATGGCGCTGTACAAATGAACGTTTTTCACTACTAAAATAAGGATAATTTTGAAACAAATATTCTATGAACGGAACAAAGTAAATTCACAAGAGATGGCATAACAAATTTGGACAACTTTTAAAAATCTTTTCAACTTCATGAAGGTACACCTAAGTAGCCACTACGAGATAAAATAATTGAAATGCGGATGAAATGGTGTAGTTTATTGGATGGGGAACGATGAAGGTGCTTGTATAGCCCAAGGAAATGTATAGTCACGCGTTCTCGTTTTGACTAGTGATTGCGTAAAGTAGGACGTTAAAATAACCCCTTTTACTTAAATAAACGCCAACAAAAGTTTAATTAATTTAAAAAATAAATAACAGAAAAAACTTAATCCAATTTCAACTCCTTAACTAAATCTAAAACACCTTATCCATTATAAATAGATAGACCAAAGTAGATCAAATTACTATTATCTGCTACACACAGACAGACAATCATAGAAGAAACACAAAACGTAAAAAAAAACAAATTTGAAAAATTATAAAATTTTCACCTAAATTAAATGTGAAAAGTTGTGAAAAATAATACAATTAATTATGGAAAAATTAAAAAATTAAAAAAATTAAAATAATTAAAAAAATTAGATAATTTTTTTTTATTTTGTCCTCCCGTATTTTGAGCATCTTAATGACGACCGGAGTAAAATTATAAATAAAAAAAAAACATTTTAAGTCGATTTTAATGACTATTTCTTATGATTTTGTAACGTTTTCGTAATACAACACAACAACCAACAACAGTAGCAAAAATGTTTTTTTTTTTTTTTATTTAATTTTATCCTTATAGCAAATAACAAGAAAAGTATAGAAAGGACGTTATGTGATTTATTAAATTATCGTTCAAAGATTGGGTATAGGATAATTGTGTTGGTGGAGTTTTTCGTATGTTTATATTAAAAATGACTGGAATAGGGTAGCTAATATTTTGACCGCTAATACAGGTACACGTGACGGTGACGATATGATACATGAAATATATATATACAGGGTGGCTGAGACCAAATGTTATTGACTTCACTCTGCTGTCATTTGTGTAGTTGTCATTTTCGCGCGTCAATTTTTTGACACAATGAAGTTTGGTTAGTTGTTTACATGTGGTCAACAAATAATTTTTCTAAATTAATATCTTAATCAAAAAAACGTAATGGAATTCAAACGTTATAGTGTAATTGCACTGTATTTGGGTGGAAATTCACAAACATCAATAGTTCGTCAGCTCCAGCATTTGAATGTGAATAAAATGTTTGTGTATCGAACCATAACTCGATACAACGAAACTAGTAGCATCGCTAAACGCAACAGAGGCGGTCCTAAAAAGACAGCAACATCAAAAGAAATGATACGAAAGGTGAAGAAACGAATCCAACGAAATCCTGAACAGCATTCAACCCATATTGAAAAATGAACTACACTTGAAGCCCTACAAGATACAAAAAGTTCAAGATCTTAATGAGGCACAAAAAAAAGTTAGGCTTGAAAGAACACGAGCATTGAAGGCCTTAGCCGAACGTGATGAGATTCCAAAAATTGTCTTTTCTGATGAGAAAATTTTCACTATTCAACAGTTTGTGAATAAACAAAATGATCATGTTTGGTTAGATCACAAGTCCAACGATAATTTGGACACAAGAGTTGCCATGCGCAAGCAATCACCAGCTTATGTTATGGTTTGGGCTCCAATTACTGCAGATGGACGCACTCCTCTGGTTTTCATCGAACATGGAGTCAAGGTAAACCAAGACGTGTACCTCCAAAAGATCCTAAACGATGCTTTGCTACCTTGGGCACGTAAACACTTTGGTACGAACCGTTGGACATTCCAACGACTCGGCACCGTAACACAAAGCTCGAGCGACACAACAATTTTTACAAAATTGCGTTCCGCGGCTGATTTTGTCGAAAGAATGGCCACCATATTCATCAGACTTGAATCCCATGGATTTCTCCATATGGTCCATTTTGAAGAGTAAAGTGTCCACTACAAAATACGAAAGTGTTGATGCATTGAAGTCAGCTCTTGTTCGAGAATGGAATAAAATTCCGCAAGCCCACGTTCGGTCAGCATGCAATGCTTTCTATGGAAGACTGAATCAAATAATCAGAGCCAAAGGAGGTCATATCGAGCAGTAACATGTTTTTCATAAAATGTAATATGTTTTCACGAAATTTCAATAAAAAATAATCAAAATTAAAAAAATTACAGCGTTTTCATTTGGTAGCACTTGGTCTCAGCCAACCTGTATATATATATATATATATATATATATATATATATATATATATATATATATATATATATATATATATATATATATATATATATATATATATATATATATATATATATATATATATATATATATATATATATATATATATATATATATATATATATATATATATATATATATATATATATATATATATATATATATATATATATATATATATATATATATATATATATATATATATATATATATATATATATATATATATATATATATATATATATATATATATATATATATATATATATATATATATATATATATATATATATATATATATATATATATATATATATATATATATATATATATATATATATATATATATATATATATATATATATATATATATATATATATATATATATATATATATATATATATATATATATATATATATATATATATATATATATATATATATATATATATATGGTTCATTTGATGGTGGGTATTCACATCGCGATTTAAATTTATCTAAAGCATGATAACCTCAAAAGTCCATCACAGTAATCTTAACTTGCTGTAGAATCAAGTTTTAAGACACGATAAAATATAAGTTTTAAGGCAATACGATTTTTTCAGTATTATGACCTTCACACCATATGTTCCTAAATCGAATGTGAAGACCATTTTTAATAATTTTAAATAATGGTTTTATTATCGTAGTACTTTTATGCTGTCAATAATCTGAGTATAGCCTCTAGATTCGCTTGGTGTAGTATTAGGTAAAACAATAGTTATCAATAATTCAAATCATGTATTATAAGAGTACACCACCGTACTGCATAATACCTTTAAACGGTAAAGTTATCGTTCGTCTTAACATCGATTTTGAAATAAGCATATAGAACAATAATAATTTGTAGAATCATTAGCAAAGTATAATTACATGTATTTATACTATACGCACTTAAACAATGCTTGGTGACTAAATAAAACGAGACGATGACTACATTAATTGCTTGATACGCAATATGTAATGCTTGGAATTATCATGTTATCGATGCTTGAAATTTTCATGGTCTAGCTTTCTTTTTAACAATTAACAAATTAATTGTTTACGCATATAATTGGAAAGTTGTACTCATCTATCAATCGGTGATTCCTAACGACGATTTTACTTCAAACAGTCAATGGTTTATTTTACCAATTAATGAATACCAATTTATCATTTGCAAAGATTTGACTGCAATTTTTTGTATTTTATTAAACCATGATATCAAACACACGGTGACTTTTACATAAATCTTAATCCAGATAGCCAATGAATAATTAGTCTCAAATTACCAAGAGGTCAGTTTGATTTAAGAATCAGACTTCTCAAATAAATTGAAGATTAATTTTCACAAAGATGGCGGTAAACAGGCGTATCGAATATCCTATTTTACGTGTTTTTTTTGTTCAAAAATAACCTTGGTTCATTCGAAAGAAGCCTGAGATCCAGAGTAAAAATACTAAAGGTGTTCATTCCGCGTTTAGCACGTGTTAACAAAACGGTAATGCACCTATTCAACATTTTACTAATTTCAAAGTCACTACAATTAGTACAATTAAAAATTCGCAAATTGTAAACTTAACTGTTCGATGTAACGTTACCCTATTCCTTTATTTGTGATATAGTGAAACTTTTTCAATTTATAATCTCATCAAAACTTAGAGTTTCTTTTATATGCTAACTGCTCTAAAACCAAAGTACTCAACCACTCAACTGTTAAGCTGTTCTCTTTTAACATTCTTTCTTACATCGTTGACAAATAAATAGTCCGACAAGGTTTAAATTATTGATACTATTGCTACGTCTCGATGACAGCTGTTTCTGTAACCTGTTACAAATAATTAAGACGATTATCCTTTTAGATTGGTAATAATATAAGATATGTTGAGACAGTGTAATTATGTTTCTGCGCACGATACTTATCTTATCGATAACCTGCTTAATTGATGATACAAATTAGAAGCATAGATACTATGCTGGTGGTAGTCAAATTATTGGATCTTAAATTACTTCATTTTTCAAAAAAAGAAAATTAGAAAGCGAAATAAAATGAAACAAAAATTTGTTGAGAATCGACATATTTTGTCAAAAACAAAATTTATATTACTTTTCCCCTAAAAGTTGGCTAAAGCATTTAAATAAAAATATTTTCTGTGTAAAGACTCTACAGGGCATAAGTACTAGAAATTAAGATTTTTAATTGTTTTATATTAATCGACAATCCTTTTATGTCGAAATATAAAACCAAATATGGATCAATTGGGTCGATTCGACAATTCACACGGAGCAGTGCAAAGCACTGTCAAAAATGGACACTAGTTGCTAGGGATTAAAGGATGGATAACATGGAAGTTCCAGATTGTGTAAATGTTAGAATCGCTAATTAGGCGTTGATTTACCGCCAATACAAAATGATGCAGAGAAATATATGGAAAAATGCAAGTATATTTCAACAGTATGTGGAAAACAACCAGTTTTGCATATTTTGAATTGTAACACTTCTAGTGCGATGAGGAATGTAATTAAGAAAATATACAAACCCGAAGTAATCCATCCAATATTTTTCTGTTGCAACAACGGTATATGTCATTTACCAACGATGCGGATGACAAGACGCACAGAAATACTGTCGGACTTAAGATAATTATGACAAAGGATCAAATGGCGTTACCAAGCAAGTACAGAATTATTTTCACAGTGCATGTTGCGGTTATTAACTGAAGAATCAAAAATGAAATCGCAATGAAGCACGGACGCTGTAGAAGGTTCTTCGGTTATTCAAATTCAAAGAAAAAAATACGGTAGAAGAAAACCGACAATAATGGAGGATAATTTAAATGTGGATAGTTATGAGAAAAAATTGAGGCAAATCGAGAATCGGTGGGTAAAATTGGAGAGTTCAACATGGTGACGCTTTTATGTATATAAGGTCGGTGATTCACAATGTAATAGTAAATTGTGGTGATAAGATTCTGTTAGTTGCTAGTGGGAATGGTTCTTGAATGAATTTTGAAGAAGCTTTATCGTCAGTAAAAATTTCATATAGAAAATAAACGAGTGTATTTAAAGAGAGAAAAATTGTTGAAGTAGAGGCGAATTTGATAATGAGAATAAAAATACATTCGACATCAGCGAGCTGTGCCCTACACGCCTGAAAAAATGGGTCTGCAGAGAGATAGAGAGAGACTCATCAAATGACATGGATAAACGTTTTTGGGTTGAAGCAAGAAATACTATTATATTTGTCGTAAATCGAACTGGAAAAACTACCATTCCGGTTATGGTTTGGCAGAAAGGCAAACATTGAAAATTTACAGGGGTTCGATTGTGAATTATTTATTCATATTCTAAGGGAGAAACGGAATAAGATTCGAAATCAGTAAAATGTATATTTGTTGGTTACGATGACAATGTGAAAGGATTCAGAGTTTGGAATTCAACCAATAAACGGTTAAAATAGTGCGCGAAATTTTATTTTTTAATAAAGAAAATGAAAATGATAAAATGTTTAGAGTCGATATTAGGAATGAAAGTGATGTAACGGATAACATTCATAAACAAAAACGTGTCCGTGATAGAAATTCTAATTAACATAAAAATTCATGTTGTACGTCTGTAGATCAAATGATAATGTTAACTTTAGGTAACATACGAAAGGCCATTCGTTCGATCCATTATCGATTATTAAAAACGTGTAGCCCGCTCCTAAAATGTACATCATTTCGATTCATTTTAACGATAGTGACAGCAACGAAATCAAAACTTCAACAATTTGATGACCAGCGATTTTATATAGTCATCTTTTAGATGCGACGGAGGGAGTGTTCGCTTTTTACTGCTGAAACAAGCAGTTTACCAAATCCATTTTGCGTTCAAATTTAAAATGTGTGAATCGGATCCATGTGTTTCCGTGCGTTTGTGCAATGGTAGAAAAACTGAAAATTGATATTGATGACGGAATAACGTAGCACTTGAGACGGACGTTAATACCAATATGGTCAAGTTTGCAGCAATATTTTAATATCAAAGTAACGAAAAACGGTTGTTTTCTTAGCAATCAAATAAATAATTATAATTCGGAAGGTTCGATCTTATTAGTCAAGCTTATGCAAATAAAGCTTTGCGCCGTTTTAACATATAACACTAGTGGAAACGTTCGATCCGAACGGCAAAAGTTCGTTAACTTATCAACAACTGAAAACGAGTATATTGCGGCCTTGCAAGCAGCAATAATTTGGTTAAATCAATTGATGATTTTTCCTAATATATTATGTTTCCAGTAATTCAACCCAAGGATAATTTATGTGCAATTCGAATAATCGAAAATTCGGAGTTTTACAAAAGAACAAAACATATATAGATGTTCAATACTATTCGGTAGTTTGAATTTAGAGCTTTTTTAAAATTGGAACATATTGCAAAACATGAGATATTCAGTTTTTGCCAACGATAATCGAAAAAAACGAAATAATCGTTGGCAAAGACCGAACATCAATTGTTTTGCAATATTTTAGGCCTTTCAGTTAAGATTTTGTTTAGATGAAATTAAATCCTCAGTGGGAATGTTGAAACTGTTATACATTCAGGTCTTGGTAAAATATTATCCAAAATTTGATTATGGACGCAACCGCTGATATTCTCAAAACCATTTAGGTTATCTCATGTGATCCATATCGGAGCATGAAGGCCAAATGGTGGTAGCTGACTAACATATCTGGAGCTTTGGGTAAATTTAGTAATAGTTTATAATAGTAATATAATTTGATTATTCGTGTATTCAAAAAAAACATCGTGAAACTAATTGACAACTTAGTTTATTCATAACCTCATGCATATGTACAGTGGTTTGGCAATATTGCATCCTAATAATGAGAAGAAACACAATTTTCGTAATCCTCATATTTATAATGTTTAGTTTATTAATATTAAAATCATCCAGGGTACATAGAAGTAGACTCGTTTATTTTCTACATAACTTCATATATGTATAGTACAGGAAAATGGCACTTATCGTTTATTTTGTAGGTCATTGAGTTTTGTTTTTGTATTCATCCAGTGAACAAGTTTCCCGTTTTAATTTTAAATGAATATTCTTCGGTATATTTATGTATCTACTTTCTCAAAAGAAATACAAAAAATTCTTAAGTCTATTGTCTAAAGATTAGTGCAATATGAATGGGATATTAGCAAATCTACATTTGTATATGTATGTGGTAAAAAGTTCAACGTGATTACGCATACCTTGTTGGTAGGCTGCCTCAGATTTACTATGTGGAGGAAGAGATGAACTTGGTATAAATATAGATGAATAATCTTTCATTGTTATATGTTATTATATACTGTGTTGTTCAACAGTTGATTAACTTTTTACCATTTTCGACAGACAAACTAAACAAAATATTTCTTGTTGTTTATTCATTTCTATATAGTAAGATGTTAGATTACCCTTTTATGACGATGCAGTCGTTAGTTCACAAAAGGTTAATTTGCCATATAGTGACATAACCATAAATAATCACAAACATTTTAGTTCCAAAATTTACCATCATTTGTCTCTTGAGCACCACTGTATGTATACAGGAAATTGCATACTGTGACAGGAATCCTTAAATCGATTTCACCTTGTTAAATGTCGAAATGTCATCTTGTCGAATAAAATGAAAATTTTCATCGTTTAATAGTTTAAAGTGGCAGTGATTTATTAATCGTAAATAATAAATGACATTTCTTCTGTCTGGTCCCTTCAATCGACTAAGTGTATGGCAATTTTAGCTTGAAGTGATGCAAAAGATGTCACTTCATGAAAAGTGTGTAAGTAACTAAGGAAATAGAGCCTTAAAAAATAAAAATCCTGCTTTTATAAAAATTATGTAATGACAATCAGGTAAAAATCTAGAATTCGCTGTTATACACTTTGCACATGTCTACAGTGTATGCGACGGCAATATATAGCGCAAATATTTTGTAAATATTTTTTGTATTTTAACCCTTTATCTCTAATTTAGGAGCATAGGGCATTTACTAGGCCGGACCAAAGTATTCTGTTCGGGGCTATTGCTTTCAGTTCACCCTAAGTTTTAGATGTTTTGCTTCGATTAGCACCGTTTGTTTCCAGGTTAATGCTGGTCTACTTACGTTTATCTTCCCTTGCGGATTCCATTCCATTGCTATTCGGGTTATTGGTACCTTTCCTTAGTGTGTATCCAAACAGAAGTGCCTCATTTGTGAGTGTTCTTGGCCAGAAGCAATTCTAAATTTGTATACATTTTGGAGTTTTGTGAATGTTGAGAGTGTCGGTTGGTCATTTCTCTGTTACTAGGGAAATGGGTCTAGAGGTTTGTCCTATATACATTCCAATCAAACAATTTCTGTTATATTATTCAATGTACATTTTTAGTTGCTGTTGCCACTAAAAAGGTAATCACCGCAAAAAACTATCGATATTAAACGATACCTTAAACTATTGGTAGTATCGACATCAATAGTATATATTTTTCCCAGTGCTTTGTCCCATCTTTGAACTATGAAGGTCCATCCACGAAACATTACTGATTTACCAATTTTTTCGCTGTGATTAATAAATTATTACTAATTTAACAAATTGAATCAAAATTCTTGTCGGTTATTATTTTAACCATAACATAGTAATTTCAATAAAGGCTTTAGGTTTGTTGGTTCTTTTAATAATATAAATTTCGTTTATTCTTTTAGTAAATCTCCATTCTGCCTTAAGGCAAAAATATATATATGTATATAAATATATATATATATATATATATATATATATATATATATATATATATATATATATATATATATTTAAATATATATATATATATATATATATATATATATATATATATATATATATATATATATATATATATATATATCTTAAATTACCTAAAAAAAGTACATAACCAAGAGGGGACATATTTTAGTTACGTTTTATTATGCTTTGGACTATATACTCTGCACGTATAATAGAAATATTTCTTTAAATAAAGAAAAAGGACTTCTTACCATAGGAAAGACAAATTCTTTTTAATTTTATACACGACCTTATCCAACGGACATATGTACTCATATTTGTGTTATGGCTAAAAATATAGATTAACCACCATGCATTTCACTGTAACATATATTATGAGTATACTGTCCAATACATGCAAAAAAGACGCTCATGCAAATGTTAAAATTATATTTAAGATAAAAGCGTTAGTCAATTTTAGAAATAATACAAATTTTTTGGCAATGTGATTTTGGGCAACAATATACGAGTATATACAATAAAGGATTAAAAACACATTTTTTTTGGAGTATATATTATGTATATATGAGCCGAAATAATTTAAATAATAAAATAATATTATAATATTTAATAATTGGATTAAGTTGGCCAAAGAGTGGTGATGACTGAAATGCAATTAAACAGATGGACGTTTGAGATTTTGCAATATTAGTTTTAAATTTAAATAATTTTTCACTGTCAGTCCACCGCAATTTTACTTATAGGATTACCCTATCTAAATATAACCCTTAAATATTTTACTTATGAAATAATACAGGGGAAATCAACTTTTTTTTGCAAGTTATATAGAACTGTCTCAAACTGTTTAACTTTTTTAATTTTCTAATACGCCAAACTTGTTTAAGCCACACGGTCTAAACCATTTCTGAAATATGGCACTATATTGCAACCATCGCCCCTTACATGGGTAGTTTGGTGTGTAGTTATATCGCTGATAAATTTATTAACTTATATTTATTTAAAAACTAAACACAAAAATTACCAACCCTGGGTCTAATATATATAACGATAGTTGATATTGTTTTGCGCCCGACAGGATAAAATAATTCAAACATTTGGTTCTAGCATGATGTTCAAATTGAAATTCAGAAAGAGCCCTCGTGTGAGAGTAATTTGAGATAGAATTATTTATAGACTAAAATTAAAGAAGCAGACATATATGTTGAAATAACAGCTACTGAACGATACATAAGTGATCATTTTATACTAAAAACTCAAGAAGTGCGATGCTAAAGAGATTTCGCTTCTTACATCGATACGATCAAACGTTCCACGTCTCAACTCTTAATTTCATTTTCACTTAATTCAACATTCACTTGAATGTTTTGATCACGATTATTAGCCAAACGAACTTTGGTTGAGCAGAAACAAAATTTTCTAATATAATATAATTTCATAGTATAAATACATATAGTACTACCATCATAAGAAAAAAACAGTTTACTCATTGATGTTCCAGATTCGGGTCGATAGAATACCATCAAGATTTAGAATTAATATATATGAGATTTAGACGAGTGTACATATAAAAACATTTTGATTATTTTAAAACGATACCAGTAGCGACATCTAGCACGTCAATGGACTAACATACCATGGTTCCACTATGTGTATTTATATTATGTGGTATGGAAAAGGTGTTGTTAATACTTAATAATATCGTTTCATCACTTAATTGGCTGTAACCCGAGCAATTCTCAGATTCAGGATGAACCGAAAAATATTGAATATGGTAACAAAGTTCTGAAAAATGTGAATCGATGTCACAATGAAAATATTAAATTGGTGCAATGGCTATCAATCGAAATACACCAATCTCGCGCTTAACGAATTAATTCGTTCCTAAAAGCTTGTACGTAAATCGAAATTTCGTTAACCGAATTTTTAGTATATTTTTGAGTATTTGGGTCACAACAAGTCTGCATATCTCTGTTGGTTTTACATAGGAATCCACATCAGATTTCAAATCTTTATGAGTTTAATTTTTAGTATAGTAATTGACGTGGAAGCAATCGGTAAAAAAATAAGTCCAGTTTTCTTCAGCTAGAGTTTTCTATTAAATATATGATTTGAGAAAAAGACAAAGGCGCTTTTTAAACCAGACCTCGAAAATACTTGGTGTCACCCCTGCTTTTTTGTTCGATTTCGCCAGCAAAAAAGATTTATCATAAACCTTAAAAGCTGTGGGATTTTAAGATAGATATATAAAGAGAGGATTTAAATGTTTTCTCCAAAGTATTACTTCTAAGAAGAAGCGTGTTAAATACTATTTTGCCACATTATAACCCGTTATCGAGTTTCCTGCTCTTGAAATAAAAGTTCTGTCTGGTATACGTTTCCGCAGTAGAAACCAGACTCATTTACGTTAAACACCTCTCCTGGAACGTAATCTCGCCCTTCAATTATTTTTTTGAGAACATTGGGATATTCACGAACAGCATAAGTATCACTGCTAGCTGCTTTACCTTTGATTTTTATGTTACGAAGATTGTAGAGCGTTTAGAATTATTCAAACCACTTTTATTGGCGCTGAAACTTTCAGTTTGAAAATACGTTCTTCTGAAGATATGATGAACCATTCCTCCGGTTTCACGATTTGCCCGTTTTAGTGACATTTTCAATTCTCGTTTATATCAATACCAAACAAATCTATTCCTCTAGTGATTCCCAGTTAAACAAAAATGAAATTCGTAAATCGATTTTTTTTTCGTAAACAGACTTTGGTTTATTTGTAAAATTACGATATAGCGAAATTTCGTAAAAAAAGACTTCGTAAAGCGAGTGATTGGTGTACAATCATGTCGTACATGTCTCATATTTATAACGACGGCGGATGTTGAGACGTTATTTTAACTATTCAGAATTAATGTTGTGCGATGCAAAGCTCAGTTTCAACCTGATGAGGAGTTTAGTTAAAAATTAATTGTCATCTCATCAGGTCATGGCAAGCGAGTGCTATGTGTAATTTTCCATTTACGCTCTGGCATATGTTGTTGTACTGTGTACATGTAACGTTAGCGAATTATACCTGGTGTTTTTTTTAACTGAAACTTTCAAATATTTCGGAAAGTAAGCACTCTGCGAGAAAAAAATGTAATGGATCAAAATTTAATTATTCTAAATGGGACATACATTAATGCTAAAATTAGTACCCTTTTCCCCTCCTTGTGGGTGGGGCAGGGGGTAACTTTGAAATTAAAATAGGAACCCCTATTTTTTATTGCAGATTCGGATTTTTCGACTAAAATAAGTATGTAAGTTAGTTGACTTTGGCGGAAATCGGCTAACCGGAAGTGGCAGAATTTTATTTTTTAATTTTTTTGTTTATTAATAGAAAAACCATTTTATAATCAGCCAATTTATATGAAAATATAGTTATATAGGTTTTGGTATTGGCAATGAGTAAATCTTAACAAAATGGGTTAACTGAACTACTTTGCAATTCAAAGACTGAAAGACCCAATTACAAAGGAGTTGTTTAAGTACTGTTGTACGAGAAAATCTGCTGTTTCGTGATTATATCCAAATTCCAAACCTGGTACAAGGTTGATTTGAAATCAAATATTTGGGATGAATGATTATTTAAAAAAAATGTTTTGCAAATATTTTTCCGAATTAAAACATAAAAGGTTTTATGTTTTATCCAATTTTAAACAAAATTTATATAAAATATGTAATATGTTTTTATGTTACATGATTTTATAAGATCAAAACTAGAAGGACCATTTTGCAAAAGACTTCATCATTCATGTTATATATATATATATATATATATATATATATATATATATATATATATATATATATAAATATATATATATATATATATATATATATATATATATATATATATAAATATATATATATATATATATATATATATATATATATATATATATATATATATATATATAATGGAAAACATTTAATAAATTTATAGGGGCTAGAGACTCCAATTCAAACATTGTATCAATTGTTAGTAATGAGCATACCGAGCAATTGGCACATTGATTAAAGCTGCGGTGCTTGGGTCGGGAGGTACCGCTGTTTCGAATACCAACGGAGGCGTGTTGCAAAAGGGATTTTTCATCACTTGATTAAGATCGATGATGACGATGAACACAACTATGATCCCCTGTTAGAGAGCAGAAACCATAGGCCGACCAATCGTCTATGCTAGTACATGCTGACTGGACCAATGCAATGTGTAGATGAATATTTAAAGCGACCCTGTATTCGTGCGTCCTCGATTTGGCTAGGAATGGCGTAAAGTAGGACGTTAATTAACCGCGAAATAGTTATGAGAGCTTCGGCCCCACAACCGATGGCATGGTATAAAAACTAACTACCTGACAAATTAGTAATGAGCAGATAATAACGGGCGAATAGCAATATTCCTATGCAAATTATCCTGTTGAATTTGTTTGTCTATTTCTTACTGAAATATAGAACTCGAGCGGTGAAATATTAAATTACAGGATAAATGGTTTTTGTACCATGCTAATTGCAATGACAAGTGTACTGATCTGGGGGTGTATAGTAGAGTTTGTTAGATCTTCTTTAAGTTATCAGGTAACATACCTTATAGGTAGTAGCATTTCGCTACTATATAGATAATAAAAACTCTTGCGGTGCGGATAATGTAAGTAATCATAAAGTTAGCATAAATCTGGGGATAGAAACCAAAGTGACAATTTCCGTCCAATCTCAGTATTTTCTAAAATATTGGAGAAGCTATTAAGACAGTCCTAAATAAGCTAGTTTTCTTTAGTAATGATTAAAAGGGGTTTCGTGATAATCTTGCTACTCAGGATACTCTTGCCTCATTTCTTGATTCAGTTTATAAAGCTTTAAATCCAGAAAAATTAGTAAGGGTCTTATTTGTTCATCTAACGAAATTTTTTAGAGGTAGAACCCATGATTGGATGGTTTCTCATGTGGTGCTCACAAAACAAAATAGGTAGTCACAGGTAATGGAATTTTCAGTTGAAAGTGTCAAATAAGTATTTATGCTCCCCAAGGCTTGGTTTTGGAGCCCATTCTTTTTTTAGTATACATTAATTCTATGTTGATGATGAGTACTTCAAGTAGATAGGTATAGCATTTGCAGATGACTTGGGATTCTTTTATATAAGCAAACCATATCAACTTGTTAAACAGCAAATAAACGAAGATTTAAAGCGATTGAGACAGTAGTTGAATGGACATGGTATTATTCTAAGTAAAAATTTAAAGGCTATGGCATTCAATTTAACATACTCTAATATCACGGAAGTCAGTTTGGTGGTTTACGACGGCTCAAGTTGTAAACGTGGTGATTATCTGAGAAATGATTGCATTCGAATTGAGGTATAGCAAAATAGTTCAAGAACCTAGGCATCTATGTAGACTCCAAGTTGAACTGGAAAATTCATATTACGAATGTTAAACATAAGTTTATTAAGAATTTTTTTTTCGAAAAATCTATCCTGAATCTGAGTTAATCTGTTGGGGTGCTGCATACAAAACATACTTAAAAACGCTCCTCTCCGCTTAAAAATTTGCTGTCCGTATGATTTGTAATCATAAAACACTGGCTGTAACAGTTTCCAATATGAATTCCTGGCTATGCTAAAGACTATGATACTTTAAAGCTAACGTATCGAACTAAGTGAAAGATAGCGTAACTATAACTGAGAAGATGATTACACAGTGCATTATAAAATTTAAATGCAATTGAATTTTTCAAAATAATCGAAAGGCGGCTGGTTGCTTAGTAAAAAACCAAGATTTCATACCCAAAACTTAGCAACAAGTGCAGTACATTATTGGAATAAATCTAAAAATGAAACAGGATCTATAAAAGACAGAAAATAGTAGTACATCATTCTTAAAGGTATTTTAAAAGGGATATAGAGTCCGTAATTTAAGCTATAACCTACAATGACTGCGTATGAGACAAGTACGAACCAATAACCAAGAATGTTGAAAAATTTAATGCAGATTTTTATTTATTTCAGCTTGTGATGCTGGTTTAAGCTTAAATTGTTATATTTAGAAGAAAAATAGCTTAAACGCTGTCTCTCTGAAATCAGAACCTTTTCTGGCAAGAACACAAAAGTGAAATTTATAGAAATGTAAAATTATTTAGCGTAAAATGATGTAAAAAATTAAGCATTTAAAAAATTACTATCAAAAAGCAATACTAAATATAAATTCCACCAATAATAAGCATTGCAGGTGAGGACCTAGTAGTCCAGCCAAATGAACATCAAACCTTGGAAGTTAAGAAAATCTCAAAAATATAAGGTTTAGTTTGTTGAAAATTTCACATTAAACTTCATCTTATATTTATAAACTTTGTTGGCCTCGTTAAATGCGATAGTTAGACATAGTAATTTAATTCTAAATCATCATTTTGTAATCGAGCAAGTACCGCTTAACGAGAAAAAAATAGATCAGTGATAATTTTAAACATTATGCGGGCTTCTGACAAATTGCAAGGAGGTTTAAGTCATAAACTAAATTTCTTATAATATAGCAATACACTTCATCAATATACTGAAATCATATTTGGAAAAGATATTCTTACGAATTAAACAAAAAGAATCAACACAGAAGTTACAATAAATCGGCATAACTTTCGATGTTAAATTTCGATCAAAGTCCTCGTTAAGAAGAAAAGTAAAAAACTGAATTGACATACAACTAAATTCTACTTTATAAGCTACACTGAAACCGAATTAAACTTTTGTTATTCGAAATGTAGCTCGTTTTAATTTGCACTCACTAAATAAAAATATATTATAACTTTAACACTCACAAATTAATTAAGTAGAAACACATTCTTTCACATGTATTCCAACATACACCAAAAAAATATATATAATTAAAATTAAATTTGTTGGTTCTGTAACTCTTTTCCTAATTTTATACATATATGTTTATACATATAAAATTGTATAACATCAAACACCTGTTGATTAACGAAAAAAGTCGAACAAAACCCACAACAAAACTGTTTGCAAACTTTTTCACAAGCAAAAAAATAAAAATTTACTTAATTAAAATTAAAATTAATTTATTTATTTTCTATCGAAATTGCTTCGAGAAATAACACTCACCACAACAAAATTAAAATTCAAAAAATTAGTATTATAATTATTTTCGTTAAAAAATTAACGAACAAAATTAAATTTTTAGAAATTTTTATTTTTTTATAAAACTTTTTATAAATTTTAATTATTACAATTTATTTTATTTTTTATTTATTTAACACTTTCTAATTAATATTATTTTTTTTTAAATTAAAACTTATAATAAAAATTTTAATTATTTATTTAGAAATTATAAAAATTGTGTGAGTGTGTGTTGTGTATGTCTATCGTGTGTTGTTACACTGTAGAAAGCAAATTAACTTCTGTGCTGGAACATAAGAGATTCATCTGATTATATATACACAGAATCGTATAGGGCGCAACACAATACAACACCATACAACAACAACCAACAACAACAAAAATTTGCGTATCCATATACTCTTAAAATGTCGATGATGGAAAGTAAATGAAAATATTGTTGTGTGTGTGTATTGTTTTTCTTTTCGGTACATTATAACATCCTTTTTATCGTATTTTCCAAACATTTTCATTTTCTGTGCTGTTTCGTTACATTTTTTTTGGTTTTGATTGCGTTTATTATGGACGACGATATACTTGATGGTATATTATTATGCATTGTTGGTATGCGCGGCAGTTGCGGGGTTTAAAGTTAATTGTAGTGTTTTTCGATGTTCAAAATATAAATATGTTGTATGATGAAGATGAAAAAATTGCTTAATTATTTATATTAAATTAACTCAAATGGATTGTTAAAGTGATATAAATATTTATTGAAAATCAATTTGTTCTAATCCTGTATAAGAATATAAGCCTAAATGAAGTTGTTAAGTGTCTGATTCGGACGAAATCCATTTTGATTTAAACTTTTCTGTGTCAACGAAGTGATTCTCTCAACGATTTTTCTACAGTATTTGACACAAGTTAAGGATTGAGTAAAATAAAGAAGTGTCCATTGCAAATGCCAACTACCGCTTCATTTGTTAAAACTGAGCAAGATTTTCTTTGTTGTTTTGAGTGATTCTGAAGCGAATTATTCTGATGTTCGAAAGCAAAATTGCACAGATAAATTTTAAGTTTCATACCTCCCAAAAACCGTTCAAATATAACACAGTAATCGGCAAATATAATATCATATTTTGGACTACTCGAGACCATAGGTCTAAAAATCTTGAGCGCAAAATACATCCTCGTATTTCCCAATGTAGGTACCTAGTTAGTGTCAGTAGTAAGGACTGATATTTTCATATAATTCGATTTAACCTTGCCAGCTTTTCACCATCTTTTGGTGCTATTTTGACATCATGCTCCAATATGGATCCCAACAGATCATTCAGACTACTGTAAACCGATTCTTTACCTCTAGGTTGATTAACTCTTTGAACGCGTGAACATTAATGGACCGAGTAAGGACCTACAGAATATTTAATTATGTATTATAGATACCAACCTAATTTGGTTTAATTATTTTGAGACGTTTTAGTTTTTGCGTTAGGTCAAGAAGTTGAAGGGGATGTTAGTGTGATAGAGTAGTCTTCTTTCATGTTTGATGGAGAATTCTTGGACACATCTTCAACCCATTTAAATTTTAAAGTCATCGTGTAATTCCTTGTTGGTTAAGTAGTGGTAATCATTCATTACAACCCATTGTCCATTATCTGGTTTTATCGAGTGGTAAAACAAACTGATTCGTTTTGTGGTTCGCTTGTTGCTAATAATTCCTAGTATACTCAGAAAAGGTCCCTATAAAGGTTGTTTCGGTTGTTGGTATATCAACAGTGCAAAGTAAATAAACTTTACAGGAGTACAATTGTAGAAGAAATTGTCTCAATACGCTATCCTGTGGCACTCCTGATATAGCTGAGTAAAGGCGGATTCATAGTCCTTCATTCGTTCCTTCATTCATTCGTTCATTCATATTATTTAATGTTGTGAATTTATGGTTGCTACAAAAATCTCAGAACGATATTATCGCCATCTATATTTAAAATAGTCAAGTCTTTGACTTTGTATTATTTCAAGTTAATACTTCATTGGGCAATTTAATAGATATGGACGATATCCAAATAATTCAATCGGATTTAATGATTGCGAGCATTTTGTTGCAACGGCCTACACACGGATATTATAAAAATTTAATAGCCGAAATGAGACTGACCGATACAGAAGCGTTCAGAAATTTCCATCGTATGACGCCTGATTTGTTCGACAAGCTACTTAGTTTAAGTGGATCGATAATTCAAAAACAGGAGGGGTTTGCAAAAAATCCAATAACACCGGGTGAGAGGCTTTCATTAACACTACGGTAAGTAAATCCGATAAGAATTTTATTAAATGTAAATTTTTAGGAAGTAGAAGTTGTGTAAATTTAATTTATTTTAGTTATTTGGCAAGCGGGGATAGTATGGTGTCGATCGGGCGATATGGTTATTGCATAGGTTCATCCACGACTTCTGACATTATTTGAGAAACCACGGCTGTAATCTGGGATAAATAGAAACAGTCCGTTTCTGGGATAAATAGAAACAGTCTGTTTCATGGAAATAAATAGCATCCGAATTTAACACAAAATGGCATTTTCCAAATTGCTTACGCGCTATTGACGGAAAATATGTCGTTGTTCAAGTAACTCATAATATATTATCTATATCATCACATAATTCATTATTATGCTTAAACGATTCAGGCATTCCCAAACTCTAATAGTTCGTGCTATAACTATAAAAATTCACACTGCGTAGTAATTATGGCAGTGCCCGATGCGGACTATAAATTTGTCTTTGGAGACATTGGTTCATCAGGGAGGAACAACGACAGTGGGATATTTAGGCGAAGTTCATTCGGGAAACGTATTAGCAAAAATTGTCCATCGCTTCTTATCCTAAATGATGTCTAACTTCCTAACAGCTCAGTAAGTTTGCCGTTTTGTTTTGTTGGGGATGAGGCTTTCTCGCTGCTAACCAACATTATGCGTCTCTACCCAAGAAGAAAAACCTTGATTTTAAGCCACAAAAAAACGTTTTAAATTACAGATTATCTAGAGCCAGGAGAGTAATTGAAACTGTTTTGGCATTTTAAGCTCCAAATGGAGAATCTACCGTAAACCAATTATTGCAAGCAGGCTTACGGTTGTAAATATTTTAAAAGCCACAGTTTGCTTGCATAATTGGTTAAGAATGCAGTCGAATGATTCATTCCAATATTTCGGTAGTAATTATGTGGACCATTACACTGGCGATCGCGATTTGGTATTGGGGGAATGGAGAGCGAATGCCAGTACAAACACAAATGGAGTACGAAATTTTGGACGAACGGGGTCCAATAATCCGGCTGGAAACGCAGTTTCAATTCGAAACAAATTTGCTCTGTATTTCATATCTCAGAGTGTATTACTGTGGCAAAATGACATGTTACATGAATGTTAAAATAAAATAAGTTTGCTAAAAATAAAAATAATTCAGTATATTTTAAATAAAAATAAAAACTAAATACATTTGGTTTCATTTTCTATTCAGATTATTATAAAAATAGTATGTACATATATAAATTAATTTCGGTTTAAGTTGATGCATTTTGAATAACTCTAGGTTTTTAAATGTTTGACGATATTTAAAAACGCAATATGGGCTTCAAGCTTTTTTTCGTCTGACAAACCGTCTACATGTTTTGCCAATGACAAGTAAAATTTATCAATATTATTACAATGGCATGGTGGTGTCTTCTTTTGATTAATAATATCCTGTTGTCCTTTCATTGTTTTTGTTAGGTCATTGAGCACCACAAGTACCTCTCAGTCATACGAACCTTTTATATTTTTCGCACCGGTTGATGATGATGAAGGTGCCGGAGATGTATCGGTAAAATCATGTTGCTGAAATTCCGGGTGATCGAAATCGGGAGGTAAGATATCTTGATCGTTTATGCTCCCTGCGGTTTCATCGAACAAATCCTGAAATATGGAATCCGAGCTAGTATCAATTGCTTCAACTTCAAAGTTGGAAACTGTTGGCCTTTCGCATCATCAATTATTACGCATCATCAATTAAAAATTTCCGGAAGAAACCCATCTCCGTTATCAAAAACATTTGCTTTTTATTTAATATTTTAAGGGAATCCCCACTTCGGGATTCTTTGTGTTTCAGGACGGCACTGTATCGAATCTTTATATTACGCTATTTCGCTTGGCACTCTTTTCCTTGAAAAAAGTACCTGCGATAATTTCATTACGATTAAAAATTATTTTATGTATCCATTTTATTAACTAAAACACTTTACTTGATAAACCCATGGCGGATGCTATGCGGTCCCAAACCATTTTTTTAACCGAATTATTTTTATAAAACCGATTATGTAGGTTGTAAATAGCCGGTTGCACCTTTACCAGCGCTATTAATTTGCTTTCCATATCGACTTCTAAATTATATAAGAGACAATTATTTTATTAGCACATAAACAACAAATTGTAAACTTTTTAACTAAACAAAAGTGAACAAATTATTTACACATACCTTTATTCGAAGAACACATTTATGAAGTACGGACGTTATTAATTATTAATTTTATATAATTATTGATTTTATGTTTTAAGATCAACTTGCGCGTGTCATTGACAGTAACACCAAAACATAACCTACAAATCTAAAATCCAATTTCTGTCCCTTTTTTATTTGTATCTATTTTTCTCTTTTCCACCATTTTCGTTCAGTTAAAAAGTTGGAGATAAACCAACTTGATGAAAAAAAATCAGTAGGAAAAAGAACGTCATTTTGAACCAATGATATTGGTTGAAAAAAAAACAGAACGAATGACTGAATGAATGAAGGAAATCATGAATCCGCCTTAAAAGTTTAAGTATACATGAGCTTCCTCATGTGATACTCTCAATTTTGGTTTGGTGAGACTTGTTTGTACCTACTCGAATAATTGGCAGTAATTTTGTGGCTCTAATTTACTTTAAGTTTGAGGACTTTATCGAAAACCTGTGATACATCAAGATATACAACAGGACAATAATTCTACTCATCACTTGCTAGTTCTTTTTTTGCAGTCACTCATTGAACTTGATCAACGGTGAAATGTTTATTTCTGTTCCAAACTGGAAATCTGATATATTGATCATTGGTTTTAGTCGTTTTAATTTCTTCGATTTTAGGTGACTTTTTGGGATTCAAGTATATATCTAAGTAAAGTGCCTCTTCTATATGTTCAAAATATAGATCTATATAGACTGGTTTAGGATTAGCTAGATTGTATATCGTATGATTGAAATACTCTGTCATATGTTGCGCAAACAGTTCGGCCTTTTCTCTTTATTACGTCGCACCCATTCTTCTTTCATATTCATTAAAGGTGGCACTTAGATTAGTGGCCCTTTCTAGTAATTTTTGAAAAAAAGTTGTTTGCTGAAATTCGCTGATCATCTTTATTATATAATTATAATGGTTAGTTTGTTGGTCGCAGGTCTTTTCATTTTTGCTAAACATTAGTTGTTGTTTTAATATCTTGGGTATCTGGGCGTAGGAAAATTCCTCATTGATAGTGTCATATTGCTTGTTTGTTTTTTGTTGAAGTCCTTGATAAGCTACCGTTAATTTCTTCGGTAGTCATGCATTTAGCTTTCTCTGGTATATCTGGCATCATTGATAACTTGCCGTATGTCCTTTTTCTTCGCAGAGTGCAAAGTAGGCATAATATTTCATGGTTTATTGTATTGTTTTGTTTGATAGCCCTCTGTACATTTAACCCATATAGCTTACCTATTGCAAAATTTTTTCGTATGACCTTATTGTTGACAATTTGTATACTAAATGGCAGATATTCCTTAAAGAAGGAAGTTTTTAAGAACTGAACGAAAATTTTTTGTTTATATGAATTGTGACTTAACAAAGCTAATGGAGTGAAAATTACGGAACCAACAGTAGGAAATACCAAATCATTTTATACATAACCTCAGACAAACGCAATTTGATAAATTTGCCATAAGAAACAACATTCGTTTAATTCCGCCCGTAATGTTTCATATGGATTTACAAACTCGTTGGTTTGCCTATAAGACATAAAACTTATAAAAAACTTGTTATTTAGTTATAAACTAAAAGCCATTTTTTAATAGATACGGAGGCCGAATTAGAATAAATACGTATGGAACCAAATGGCTTCAAATCGATCTTGGCATACGCCTCGATTTCAAACACACTTTAACCGTTGCTTCAGTTTCTCACCCTAGTATATGGGCTGATTGATGACTTCTCAAAAATTGTCCAAGTTTTACGCAGAAACCCAGCTTTACGATGCATCTGTTAAACATACTGTTGTACATAATATAAAGTCACTAATGAATCCCTGGATAATTATGGATTCAAGTGTCCAAAATTTAAGCGGATCCTCCAATCTCTTTTGTTGAACAACTGAAATGTTCTAAGGAAAATATTATTCCAAAAACGTCAAGCGTGGAACCACAAAACAATACTTTTGGCCCAAAGGAATAATCAGATACCGATTTCATTTTTATAAGAACAGACAAATTTCATACGGGGTTAATGTCTACATGAGACTCCATATAAGAGGGTTGTTTTAAGGTTATTAAACAATTAAAAACCTTTAGGTACGCCAGAAGAAATTAGACTACCTATGTAACTATGTTTTTATAATATTTAGCGGATTGTTGTCGTAAGTGACATTACTAGAATATTGGTTGGCAGGCATTGTTAGAGAAATTATATTCATAACACAACTTCGATACCCATTTTGCTATCCTCAACATTTGAAGTAATATCGTCTATCACCTTCAGCAGTTATAGTACTATGGCATAAAACCTTGACTGATGCTTCTCTTGATATCATCTTCTCTTGATTTTTCGTAGCTCCATTGCAAGGCATTACATACAACGAACAATTAATTTCACGAAATGGACCTTTTAACTGGCTACTTCGTTTGTCCGATTTGACACCTTTAGATTATTTTCTCTGAGGATTTGTAAGGTCGCATGTCTACGCTGATAAACCAGAAACAATTGAGCACTTAGGAGCCAATATTCAACATATTATTACCGAAATAAAGCCAGACTTACTGCGAAGAGTATGTGAAAACTGAACTTCCAGAGAAACACAACCTTTTCCTGTGACCCTTATCGAAACCCAAATATTCCAAACCGTTTACTTTAGATTTGATACTGTGTCAGATTCCATTGAGCACATCCTTCAGAAATCACCAAAAGCTGAAATCGCTGTGGCAGGTGATTTCAATGTCTACAATGACAGGTGGCTCTCATATTCTAAGTCTGTTACACCGGATGGTGAGGTAACTGAAATGTTTGCAGCTTTTAACCACCTAACACAGCTCGTAGATCACCCTACGAGAATACTAGATCGGGTTGTTGTATAGTAAACCCCGTACCCACCTTAGCAATAGATAAAAAAAAATCAAAATCAAAAATCAAGTAAAAATAAAATATAAAGCAACAACAACAATAATTTGAAATCAAATTTCAATTTCAAAATTAAAATTAAAAAAAAAAAAATTAAAAATCAGCAAAATATAATTTGACGGTAAACATAATTTGAAGGAAATCTAAGAATAAACGCGTGGAAATTGTTGTTGCTGCTTGCAATATCAAAAAATAAAAAATAAAAATAATTGAAAATCAAGAAAATTTTTTCTTGTCTCACCGCAAATATGGAAAAAACCCGACAACTGAAAATTAAGCGGCTAGAAACCTTGTAACGCGAATAATGTTCCAAGCCGAAAATGTAACGAAAAGAAGGTTAGAGAAGAGTTGTGAGAAGTCTTAAACCGTGGTTATAATATCCGGTATATTGGTCCTTTGTTCGTAAAGTCGGGGAACATTTATTGGATATAGTAGGAATGAACAAGTTCTCTCAAAAGTTCGGATGACACTTTTGTTTTGCTTTTGGTAATACTGATAGTTCAGCAATTCTGATTGCGGCTCTCATTCTGTGACAAAAAGGGCAGCAAATCGGACCCTTCGAATTATCGTCCAATCGCTTTCGCCTCGGTGCTTTCCAAAATGCTGCTTCCCAGATCGCAAGTCATTGCGCTCGGCATCTCGAAGTCATGTTTTGATTGCGTGTGGTACAAGGGTTTACTGTGCAAATTGAGAGAAGTTGGCCATCACGGTTCCTTAATTTCAAGGAATGAGAATTTTCTTCTTTGCCGCAAAATCCAAGTGGTGGTGGATGGCGTGACTTCCGTTCCGCAATTTCAACCGCTCATGTCGCTCAGCGATTCGATCCTTCTCTAATTTTCATCAAGAATCTTCTACTAGCAACTCTCAATTCAATATAGTTAATTCGCAAGACCTCAATACAATTCCTGAATTGGGTGAAGCCAACAGGGTTGATTTCAATCTCAACTAATTTCAATCCGGTGTTTTTTTAGCCGAACTGATGGCTACACTTTTGAGACATTTAAGATTCTCGGTTTTACTAAGCCAAAGAGAATATCTTGGGCTGAACAAATAAACAAAGCAGCAATTGGTGCAGCCAGATGTCTTGGATTTTTACAACGATGTAAGTTTCACTTTATTCCATCTAAACCACATACAATTTACAAGACCTATATAAGACTCATGAGTATAATTCTCATATTTGGGCATGTATAATTCATTTGACTGCACCCGATCGTTTCCAAACCCGATCTTCTAATTTAGGAGCCTATCTAATGTAGCATTTATGCGTGGTTAGTCAAGACCCGCGCGTAATTTCAGATGGCCTGTGCGCAGATATAATCTGAAAATTAAATTTGTCAGGACCAATTTTTTTCAAAAACTCGTTTTTTGTTCGGATTGCACGAATGTGAAACGAACTGAATGATGAAAAGTTGCTTAATATTAAAAATATTTCTTTCTTAACTGATTCCCTCCTAATCCTTTCTTTACCTTTTAATAGTGTGTTGCTAGAACATTCATATTATATAAAGTGCTATGGACTTAAAAAAAATAAATATTATCTCAAGGGTCAGCGTTGAATTCTGGATATTTTCTTAATGTCCAAGCCAATATTAACAATTGGCTTACAATCGATATTGATGAAATTGATTGTTGATATGGCATAATATATCTTTTACACGTGACCTCTAGGATGAAAATTAAGTATACACTTTTAGGTTATTAATTCATCATGCACCTCATGAATTTTTACTATAAGAAAAAAACATTTAAAAAGAAAAAAAAACAAAATAATTGTTTACAACCATAGATTTTATTTATAACACAGAGAAAAGCGTTTGTCTATAAACTACTAAATTATATAAAAATTACGAAACGCAAAACTTAATTTTAAACACAAAACGTTATCGTTATATAGGCGAATATCACCCACCCACACGACTCATAATCCTCAATTATAATTATTAAACATCAATCCGGGCATATTTTCAATCGGGCATTTCTATAATTATCTAAAGCCGTATATATAGATATATGGCTTCAACATATTATTATAGTATAATTTTCACAACAACATCAAGAAATTTTATATATGAATATGATACATATTTATTAGAAAAATGACGAAAATTTTTTTTTAATCCATTGTATCATCATCCCCATCCATCGCCTTCTACTGTCTACCCAATTTATTTTACATTACATAAATATATATTCACAACAGTAATTATTGGTTTATGGTTAATTGCTGGTGGTTCTTAATTTCTTAACTTTTTGTGACAAGTTTCTTTAAAATAAATTCAATTAGAAAATAACAAAATTCGACAACACTTAAAAAACTGAATCCAAGAAATAATGCGGCTGCACCACCAAACGATACTGTGAATAGAAATGAAATTATAACTCAAAGGTAAAAACACGTAGGTGCGGGTAAATTATTATGTGCATGATTTCCATGATTGAAAATTATATAATTGAAAATATTTTTGTTGGGTCGACGAATTTTTTTTTTGTTTATAACTAATTATAGCTAAATGTCTATTTTGAATTTACTCACCTAATAAATCTTCAAAACTGAATAGCACGTTTCGTTTGATACGATTTTTCGGGAAATTTGTGTTGATCACCAACATTTTGTTAAATTGGAAAAATTTCTGAGGGCAAATTAATTTTTTTTGTTTTTAAACTATTGTATCGATGTGGTACTTAATTTACTACTTACCAAAACGACTGATTGAATTTTAGTAAATTTTTCTGTTTCGCACAAAGTCGGACAATGGCAATACACATCGTACCAATTACGTTTCGATAGGCAATATAAACCGGCTGGTGTACAAACTGGTGCTTCAGTGTCTGTATATACGTATCCAACATTTATGATATATGCACCAACCCAATTAATAATATTAATTTCGATATTATGTTACATAAAATATGATAATTACATCGCATACATAGAACATAAAAAAAAATTCATTAAATTATAATCATAACTTATGGTTGTCGCAATAATTTAAGATATGTTGTGTACACGATACGAACCAATGTTGTAGAGAAATGGACGACATGCACAGTATAATATTGCTGCATTGATCCGACATGTAATTCGGCATAAATTCTCCGTATACACACTAAAATATTCCGATGTTGATTCCGTAAAAAATAAACATTTACGCCGCTCTGGTGATAAACGTATTAAATTTTCCGATGCTATAACCTCGCTTATCGCAATTTTAACATCGATTACAATTTCACCTTTTAATTTTTCCGATATTGAACCTTCACCCGAAATTACATCGTCTTCATTGTGAATGAACTATATATACAAACGTAAGAACATAAAAAAAAGTCAATCAATCGAACATATGTCGCTCGTTAACTTACTATAATCAATTCACTCGTATCGATCGGATCGGGCATAACACTTATTTTGCATGTGTCAATTGAGCGACATACTTCCGTTGATGTTGTTGGTGGTGTAAAATTTTCACCTTTTATAAATGGATTCTGATAATGATATAATTTTGTCGACGACTGACACAATCCCATTTCGGTAATAACTTTTGTATGGTATGGTAAGTTCGGTTGTATTGGACTCTTCATTTCAATTACGATATCAAGCATATCGATATTTTGCAGAGTGGCATCGGTTGCATATTTTTCAAAATTATTTAAATTATCATATCGTGTTGTAGCTACCGTGATTACATAATCAAAATAGTATTGAAATTTTGTATCGTTTGGCGTCACACCCCATAAACTGCAGCATGCATATAGTGATGTATATATAAATAATCAGCATAAAATAAAAAAAACATGTCGATTTTACATCAGATATAAGATTATAAAAATTTTTATGCATATTTTATTTTTAGTTACCGCTCAACTATATCAATTGCAATTTCTGAATTTGTGTAATTCGAACACATGGTAATTCCGCATTGATTATATTCCCAATTACGATAATTTGTTTCCAATGATAGTACTGTAGGATTTTCTTGGTAGCGGCGCCACTGGTCGAGACATATTATTACTGCGGCATAAATTGATAAGCAAATGATGGCGAACCAGAGGAATCTAAAAAAAAAGTGAATAAATTGGACAGAGGGTTAATTTATTGTTTTATATTTTACCGGAATTGCCAAACCCCTATACCAAAACAAAATCAAACAATCAATACTATCCTTGGATCTGAAAACTAAGCGGAACCCAATAAAACGTTCAGGAGACTTAAATACAGCTACCAATGGTGAAACTTTAGAAATTCTTCAAGTCTTTCAAATATTGTATTGAAAAATGCGTCCACTGTTTCTCTATTTAGGAAATATACGAGAGTATCACAGAAGGCTTACTCCACCTATAGCTTGGTTGTTTTGCTTTCTAAATCTTAAAAGGTGGCTTTAAGATTTTGTTTTGGCAACCAAATTAAGATTTGCTATCAAACGAAAGGGTTTTCAAAAATTTTGTTTGTCTTCAGTAACTAAAAGTATCGGGTACAAAGGCATCTCCTTGCCGTACACCAGTGATAATTGTAAAAATTCCTGATAGCTTATGTTCGACTTTGACACAGCAAAGCAAACTATATAAACTATCCCAATGGATCGAGTCATGGGATTGTTGGAAATCCAGGAACACCTGATATACGTTACAAGCTGTTTCGTAATAGTTAGAAAGGAGCATTTTCAGCTCAAAAAACTGACCGATTCGGACAAAACCCTCCTTGGTAGTCACCTATAATTTCCTCTGCCAGAGGAGTGATTCTCTTCAATGTTATGTACTAATTTGTATGTTGTACAAAGGAAAGCTATTTGTTTTATGGATAGCGCACTACACGACCACTTTCCATTCATCAGGCATAACTTCGCGTTGTCATACTAATCGAATAAGTTCGAAAAGATAGTTACAAACTATTCTCTCCGAATACCAAGATCTCGAAGTTAATGAAATCAACCCTAGAGGATTGGCTTTTTTTAGTCTCTGCATGGCCAGTGTGAATTCAAGAATATCAGCTTATCAATTTTCTATGAACTTAACAAATCAATTTTTATTAATTTTGACATCACAGTGGTCGACCAAATGGGGTTACCATGCCAGAAATGGTGAAGAAAATCTACAAAATTTTATTGGATGACTGTCAAATAAAATTGCACAAGAAAAGAGCGGGAAATTCATATTTATTAATAATTTGGTGCCGCGTTTACTCATTATCGAACAAAAACAGTATCGCGAGGATGTTATAATCGAGAGTTTGGTGAAATTTCACAGCAGAAAAGCCGCTTTTCATCGATTCATAACCATGAATGCAACATGGGTCCAACACTTTACACCTGAGGCGACGGAACAGTCAAAGCAATGGACCAAAATGGAAGAATTGGTTCCAAAAAAGGCGAAGACAGTTCCATTTGCTTGCAAAGTCACTGCTTTAGAGTTTTCATCTTCAGAATGGAAAAACCTCCAATATTTGCCTCCAATAGATCTATGTAGAAACTGTCGTTGATATTTCTCTTTCTCATAATCCTCTCAAGTGTGCACATCCAAATGTGAACTCAGTGTGAGTGGCCCTGTAAGATTCTTCTATGCCTTGGTATGTTTTTGTATGCCTCTAAATTGTTTAATTCAAGCAACATTCTATTTCGTAAAACTCCTGTTGTTGTTTTACAGTTTCGATGTTTTATTTGTTCCCTTTGTTTGCCGAATATTTTTCCATCTAGTGTATTTTTCCATCTAGTGTAATAGTCGAGTGATTTAGAATCTTCAATTTCTTTTCCTTCAAAATTGAGCGTAATGTTCTTAGGATCTTACCTCTTCCGTATAGTTAAAAATGTATATAGTTGTTTTTTTCTTTCTTGACATCTTCAGTATCTATCTAAAAACTATTATCAGAGGTGCTCATTTGATCCTCTTTTTCACAATAATTGTATGGGTCTACTGATTAGTTTTCAGTTATTGATACAATAGATTTACAATACAAAGTAGTTTGCTATTTCACATAGCAAACATAAAATTCACAATGCTCAGTATGCTTTTGTCATATAACTTAAATCCAGCTCTGATACTGATCAATCATCAGCATCTTTACTGATCAATTTTTGAGAAGCTGTTAACAAGTAAGCTGTTGACCAATATATTCGATGATCAGGTCATGACTATAGTATTAGCTTGTAATGATACGCTTATGTTGGGTCTCGATCTGTGTATCTTTATTCACGTCTGTGCCCTATGAACCACAGGATAAGAATACCTTACAATATCGTTACATCTTTCCTTTTTTTTCTTTCAAACTTAAAAACTTACAATCTATACATATTAGCAATGAAATTTAAATCAAATTAATTCAAGATGACTATGCTTACAAATTTATTCTTCTAACCGGTTTGCTCACCCTACCATACCGTGTAATTATTGGTGAACCTCCTGGCGATATATCATCTTGTGTGGAACTAAACTCTGCATCATGTTGGTTTGGTTCAGCATCTGTCGTTGTGCGAGCCATTGTGCTTTCCTCGTTCAACTCCGTTGGATTTGAAAACATTCCTTGATCGAAGTTTTTAATATCGTTGTTCATACCGTACTAATACAGAGTACTTCTAGCTATATTTTGACAGGATTGTATACCAAAATGTCTTTTATGAATACAATGTAGCAGTCGGTTTATTTGTGACTTAGGAACTACCACTTTATGTCCTTTAAGACCTTTGTGGGTCAAAAGTTCGTCTCGAAAATTCCAGTATTTTTGAGTGTTAACTGGTAGGATTTTTTTATCATCGTTGGATGGCCATCCAGAATTTATTATTTCCAAGAGACTTTGCAATTGTTCGTCTTGCAAAGTAGCTTCGATCAAATCAGTATAACAGCTTTCAGTCATTGGTAGGTCATCGGTTTCAGCATGTTTTGAGCTTTCTTCATCCTTAAGGCAATTTCTACTCATCATTGTCGGCTATGTACAATTCGGAAGCTTTTTTATAAACTACCTGCGGATTGTATTGTAGAACATCGAGTAGGATTCTTTGTAGTCGAGAAGGCGCGTTATGAATTGATTTTTTGAAGATTGTTTCCAACGGCTTATGATCCGTTTCAACAATTAGTCGTTTACCATAAACGTACTCGTGGAATTTTTTGCATCCCGTTTTGATAGCAAGAGCCTCTTTAGATTTAGTTAAGGCTTTCGTGGCATATGCGACCGGACGACCATTTTGTATTAAAACTGCTCCAATTGCTTTTGAACTGGCATCTAATGAAAGTAACACATCCGCATTTACGTCATAGTGTGCCAGTACAGGTGATGATTTTAGCAGATTTTTGATTTTTTCGAACGAGTTTTCATGATTGTCATGCCAAGTCCACGCAACATCTTTCGACAATAAAGTTCTAAGCGGAACTGTTATCGATGAGAGGTTTGGAATGAATTTATGCAGGTAATTTACCATAAATGCCTAAAATTCTTTGAAGTTCCACTTTATTGGATGGAATTTGCCAATTTATTTACTGCGCTAATTTTTTCAGGTTCTGCTTTCATACCTTCAGCTGTTAGAATATGGCCTAAAAATTTGACCGATGTTTGTTTGAACTCGCACTTTTCTTTGTTTAGTACTAGTCCTACTGAGTGCAATTTTTCAGTACAAGCGTTGTAATTTCGTCAATTTTCTCTTCCGTATCGGCATATATTAGGACATCGTTCATCGAATATTTAGCATTATTTATATCATTCAATAATGATGACATAATTTCTTGGAAGATCTCTGGAGCAGAACACAATCCAAATGGGAGTCTTGTGCAACAGTATCGACCCCATGGAGTGGCAAATGTTAGGTATTTTTCTGATCGCTGACGGACCTTTATTTGCCAGATGCCTTTGTTGCAATTTAATTTGGTGAAAAATTTAGCATCATGATTTTTTGCCGCAATCGATTCCAATGTTGTAAGTGGGTAATGACGTCGTTTTATGTTTCTGTTAACGTTTGTTGGATCAATACAGATTGTAATTTTTTTTTTGTTTTTTTTGATAAACTCAATTACTTCCGATTATTTATTGCTTATTTTAATTTTCGCACTGTTTTATTTATTTTTAGTTGATTTAAATCAATAATTTTAGATTTAACCCCACATCTGAACCATAGGATAAGAATACCTTACAGTATCGTTACAGTCTAAAATACCAACTGAAACTGGAATCACATCCTAACGAATTAGCTAAAGATCTACTAAGGCAACCAAATTGCTTTGCAGAGCAGATCGAGATCATCTAGGTTTAATAAATTAAGAAAGATAATCTATTAATTACACTCATGTTGACCTAACACGCTTAAATTAAGAAATTAATAATAATAATTCATGTATACTGATATTAAGTATTACCATAGATTAAGACTTAAGTTAAAAAATTATAGTTTTTAAGAATTTCACTATTCTAATTGTTAGTTTCGTATATAAAGGAAAGATCCCAAAATAAAGCTGGCAATATTTGCAAAAAAAAAAAATTGGGTTAGTTCGGAAAACGTTTTAAACATTATAAACAGAAAAAACTATATCATTTAAACTATAACTTACTATAACTTACTATATCAGAAAAATCCAAATAATTAAATGAAAATTTTTAAATTATAGAAAATTTATTGTTTTAATAATTAAAAATGATTCTACCCAGCCGTAAATTGAAAATCTGTTTTTAGAAAAAACGTCGGTAAATTTATCATGTGGCAACGCCTTTAAAGTGTTACTTCATAGTTTACTTTATTTAAGCCACCCAATATTGTTGCAGTACATAATAATAATACCGTTATAATTGGAAAAAAATAACTTACCTTTCGATTAAATGTAATTTTGGTTCGAGAACATGTGCCATCCCGTGAACGGACGATTCTTCAAAGCTCGTTTTCATAAAATCATTTTTAATCAAATGTTTTGCTCGACCACCTAGGACTTTAATTTTTTCCGCTTCATCACTGAACTATCAAAACAAGAAAAAAAAATCAATGTTAAAAAAAATTATGTTTTATGATTATGAAACATTATTATTATTATTTTTGTTTCGTTTTATATTTTTTTTTACAAATTTCCTAAACGCTGATTTTATGTGATTGAAATTATGGTTCTTCGTTTTTATCCGCATATTTTATGCTGCTATTTTATGCATATACACTTTGATCTTGCTGTGCCTTTTTTTATTTGTTGAAAATTTATTTTTATTTTTTTTTAATTTGAAAATAAAACTTTTAAACTAAACAAAACTTTTTATTATTTGTGATGAACGTTACCGTCATAGAGTTATTGTTATAATAATGGAAAAATATAAAAGAAAAACTTAATTCAAAATATACATAATAGGTATAGGTAAAATGGGTGGTATGGGTTGGTTAATTTGATATTTAATGAGCTTTTTATATTTCATCAAAGTTAAATTTAAATTGATTTTAAGATAATGCATGTTAGTGTGTTTTATGTTCGTTGCATGAAATTTATGTATAGTATATGCAATTATTTTATTATTATTTTAAATTTTATTATAAATTAAATGTAAATCATGAGCCCGGACCAGATTTTCGTGTTGTTCTAAGAAACAATCGTTACCGATAATTTATTTTGGATTTTAAGACCAATGGAAGCTGAGAATCGTATAAATGGAACCAATAGTTCTCTGACACCGTTTCGATTCAATTCAATTACACAGATATCATCTGCATTTGCCAGAACCTATGGTTGGACTGACGGTACAAGATATTGTCCTGAGATGTTAAAGTTTTATGAAAGAAATATTTTAACATGAGATTAAATAATATCGGGGACAGGGCATCTCCTTACCGTACCCCAGAAAAAATTGCAAAAATTCCTGATAGGGTATTCTCAACTTTGACACAAGATTGTGACTGCATTAACTTCCGATTAACATTGCGTGATATCCAGAATATGCCAAATGTGCTAATCAAAGATAGCATTAAAACTATACTGAAAATGCTATGGACAAACTGTGCAACATATAACTCGAGGTATGATTTATAGTCTCTTCCATTGGATTTGAGTTTACCCTAAGAGATGGTTCGATAGATACTCACTTAATAACAAATTACAAAATAATGTTAAAAAAAATTATTTGGGTCTACTTTTCTAACAAAAATCCATGGTTTGGTTTGTTTCTTCGGTTTGATAAGCCAATTTTGAAAAAAAAATGGTAATGCCCTCTCATTTTGTCTGCGATGATATTTTAATTTTGCATCTCAACTACTACATAGGCGTATTCCGAATGTCACTTAATGTAAATCGACCAATAGACTTTTTTATAGCGATTTTTTAATGCTACCTTTGTTAAGCACATTCGCAATACGCCACCATCTACTAACAAGACCAAGTGATGAAAAAATTACATCCCTATATTTATACACATTCCTCGAGATATGCAAATCAAATATACGATATAACGAACAAATACAACACGTGACATCCGCTCATAAGGTTGGCTCTAAAAGATCATGATGAGCAGAAGCATAGAAAAAAACCGGGCCAACAAGTGGGCATAGTCAATACGCGTATCCTTAAAATATCGAAAATTAAAAGGATCAGAACGATTGTGGGTTAAATGACGAAGTGCATATAGAACAAGCTGCGTCTATGGACTTTTAATATGTTCAGAGTGGCACTTGTAAAACGAAATCAACAAAGAAAAAGCGTACTCTAAAATAGATCGCTTAAGGATAAGCGGGTCAAAAATCAGCACAATGCCACAATTACGTTCAATAAAGCCTAAAATGGTGTTGGCTCTGTTGATAACAAAATCGATGTGTCTGATGAATGTTAGGTCAGAGGAAAAAATTTATAGCAACACTCTTTATTAATAACAACATCCTGGAGGCTATAATGAAATAATATCGAGGAACGAATGAGAAAATATGATAAAATATTATATTTGTTCACATTCAGAGAGATTTTGTTACTAGTGCGCTACGTGTAAAACCTCGACGTTTCGCTCTGTAGCAGCAGTTTGTGGTTGTGGCAAATATTTTAATGTTATCTGCCAAGAAAAAGCATTTCACGAACTTGAAGCACTTGACAACATCGTTGGTAAATATTATGAATAGAAAAGGGCAAATATAACTGCCCTGAGGCACAACAGACGTAGCAACAAAATACCGGGGCGAAATCGGAAATCTTCACGGACTGCCAACGATCTTAAAGATAAGACATCAACTATCTAACGGGGAGATACTATGACAGTTCAAATTCTCTAATTTGGCGATAAGAACGGCGTAAGCAATTTTATCGAAGGACTTGGCAAAAGCAGTTTGGAATAGGTTGAGCTGGAGTTTGGAGTTATAGAATACGTTGAGCTGGAATTTGGTGTAACCAAATTAGTGACTGTCGATCTACTAGGAAAAAACTCATGCTGAGCTGGAGATACGATAGGTCTGATGTGCAAAAAGAAGACAAATGTGAAATCCTATATTAGTTCGCTACATGACTTCTTCTTAAGACATATAAGAGAATAACATTAACTAGGCTAAATATATTAACGTAACATTACTTCCGGATCCAAACGCAGCACCTGTAGCCACTGAAAAACTTCTTGTGGTTAACATTTTTCAGTTATTCTTTAACGCTCAATTAATTGCCCAGTTAATTCAAAGTGCAATTAAGTCAATCGCATTTTGTTAAACCTTGGCAGATGAAAATATAATATAAAGCAACTTATTCAATTAATATTGGGATATTTTTTGGCCAAAATTGCAACTGGAATAATAATTTATTATGTACACCAGGTATAACTCAACACGAATTTACATCTTTTATTAGGCTCTAAATTATATTGGAAGAGTTCTTTAGTTCAGCGGTTTCTGAGAGGAGAGATAATATGTGGTACAGTTCCGAATCTCGTTAGTCTAGTCCGAAGAGTAAAACGACCAAAAACGTTTTTACCATGTTCTATCACCCCGACTACGTCCATTCAAAGCAGTTATCATAAACTTCGTTGAATTCGTAACTAAACGATTAAACAAAAAAATGTACTAACAACATTAGTGAAGAACATCAATTTAGTAAAACATATATTTTTGATAAATAACGAAACTAAAATGTTTACTAATTAATACATTACCTACATGCATAAATTCATTATATAAATCACGCTAAATAATTAATTTTATTGATATAATGTTCGTGCATCATAAAAAAAGGATTGATTATCATATCCCTCAAGGATATTTTACTCTAATAATAAAAAACAAAAACCCAATCAAATCCTGCATTCAATTTATGAATACAAATCAGATATAGAATTCAATGTACCTTTATATATTGTATATTTTATAATGTATAATGTATATATATATATATATATATATATATATATATATATATATATATATATATATATATATATATATATATATATATATATACATATATATGTATACATATATTTTATATATATATATATATATATATATATATATATATATATATATATATAAATATATATATATATATATATATATATATATATATATATATATATATATATATATATATATAAATGTATATATATATATATATATATATATATATATATATATATATATATATATATATATATATATATATACATATTATATAGTTTCCAAACACTTTTACGCAAAATTATATTTCATCCTCCATTTTCCTTTTTGACATACGCCATTTTATTTATAAATACCGTTATTTATCTAAAGTATAATTTAACACTTTCTCAATTTGTTCATTTTGCCTAACTGTTGAAAACGTGCAATCTTTTAAAAAAGCAACAACAATACAAAAATAAATATAAAGTTAACTAATTTTTGTTTAACCTTGAGAAATTTTTTTTTTTTTTTTTAATAATACCAATGTCACATTTAAATAACTGTTACAAAATTAAACTTTAGGTTTACAAAAAAAAAAAAAAACGATGGAAATGATAATGGAAAAATTAGCAGTACGGGAGAAAAATGTTATTTTAATACAAAAAAATTAATTTAATAATGGCCTGTAGGGTTTTAATTATAATCTTGATGAACGGAATATAAATCTATAACTTTAATTTTTTAATAGATTATTACAATTCTAGGTCAGCTTACAAACTCAGCTTACAAATCATAAATAATCAATAAACGCATCCCTATAAGCAAGAAGCAAAAAAATTATTAGCAGTTTTTCCTAAATGAGAGCAACGTGCTGATTACTCGGTTAACAGTTTTTTCAACTAAAACAAAAGAGAAAAACAATAGTTTTGCTTCTTTGTAATGTGTTATTGATGAGAACCTTCATAAGAACCTTATTATGTCCACATATTTTTTTATATATAATATGTACTCGTATAAGTATACAAAAAAATACAAGCCCCGGCTAGCTCATTCTGTAGAGCATGATACTCTTTTTCTAACGGTTATAAGTTCAAGCTCTCACTTTAGGCCCACCTTAGTTATATAGGCTTAGTGTTTTCATTATTAATTTCAAACTTGCTGTGTAAATCATGAAAAGAACGTTCCGAAAAATGATTCAACGTTACATGACCCATCATTTACACCTTTTGTGGACGAATAATGAAGTACAACTTCCAGAAAGTTATACAAGGGCGCTGTCTCAATTATGATTTCTTCGAATGTTCGGAGCACACGATTTGGCGAACTGACTAAAGCGCTTGTGCAAAAATATAAAGAGAAATGTTATGTGTCAACAATAGAAGTTACCAAAACGGAACAGAACTGATGGTATCTACCGATTTTCGCTGTATGAAAATCTATCCAGGCCAGATTTACGAAAAACATCCACTAGTTGATAGCCATATAGTTGATCAACATTATGTGTTCGAATATCTCGAACACATCAGTAAGTAGAAAGTAGGAAATTGCTTTTTAAGTTGTAGGACAGGGAAAAGGATCCATGCAAAAGCTTGCTTTGAAATGAAATGATGGATTCTGAGAACGTAGTTAAAGCACTGAGTGAAATGCTACCTAGAAAACATAAGATTTCAGTATCGAGAAGCAGTTTACTATTCAGAAAATTTTAGGTTTTGGGTCGCTATACACCATCCGATTAGGTTCGAATCGCAGAACGTGACTGAGCCGGCATACTCACTGTTCTTTTATTTCATGAACGAGATCAGTAATTTTTATTAAATTCCTGATATCGTAAGTAATTCCTGACTTGGTAAGTGTCTTCATTGTCGAGATTGGGGCTATATATCATGAGCATAATTCTTCTCCTAAATGTTATTTAAACTTTTGATTATTTTAACGGTCTGATGGTTGTACCTAGTACAACTTCAGCTTGTCGACATTTGCAAGTTATTTCCGAGGTATCAAAAACTTGTCATTGCTTCAAATGTATTGTCAACTCTACTAAAATTCATTGCGTCTTGGTCTGTAACACCAGTGATCATATATTTGGTTTTGGACTCATTGATTTTTACCACCAAGGTAGCTGAGAATCGCACAAGTGGAGCCAGTAACTATCTGACACCGTTGCCATTTAATCCAATTAAACAGATATCAATATGCATATGCCAGAACTTGGTTGGACTGACGGTATAAGATGTTGTCCTGAGGTATTTCACTTTTACGTTAGTTTAGGTTAGAGTGGCTGCTAACGTACACTTAGACCGATAACGGTCTACTGAGATACCAAAGGATCCTACTTCCCTTTCACCTTCATTGTAACCATTCAGAGCTAGTAGCGTAAGATATCTCGCACATTGCAGTTCTCGAGATCCATAAGGCCGTCGAAACAATAGTTGCCCAGATGTTTGTACCTTCTGTAAGCTAGCGCCGGGCATGAGCAGAGGAAGTGGCTCATAGTCTCTTCCTCCTCCTCATCCATACAGCTTCTACAGAAGTCATTTGCCATTGACTCCTCACATGCTCCCAAATGAGGTAGTGTTCTGTGAGGACCCCCACGACTATACTTAAGTCAGGTCTTCGTAGGGATAGTAGTGTTTTGGAGCGCTTCAAGTCCAGTTTTGGCCAGACTTGTAACGCTACATTGCATGTTATGGTGGTATTCCATCTCTTCTGTGCCGAGACTATCGCCTCATTTTTAAGCGCCGTAAAAAGCGCTGCTATAGGCCTCCCCAGATTTGCCCGTTCCAGTTTCAAATGGAGAGCTGTACCTTTCCTTGCCAATTAGTCAGCCCTGCAGTTCCCCAGAACGTCCGAGTGACCAGGAACCCAGACTATCTGGATATTGAAATACTCACTCATCTCGTTAAGAGATGAACGGCACTTCAATGCCACCACGGACGTCCGAAAAACTGATACCAGCGACTTGATTGCCGTCTGATTGTCCACATATATTGTTATATCTCTTGTGGATATGATATAATGCATAAATCAAATCAGCGCTTCCTCAATCGCTACCACCTCTGCCTGGTAAACACTGCAGTGATCAGGAAACGAACGGATATATTCACATTTAATTTGTCACAATAGACTCCAGTTCCGACTTTGCCGTCTAGCTTGGAGCCGTCAGTGTAGAATTGTATACTTCCAGTTTCTGTTGTTGACCTGTTCCCCCATTTCACTTTTACGAAAGATAAATTCTAACATGAGATTAAAGAGTATCGAGGGCAGATAATCTCCTTGCCGAACCCCAGAGCTAATTACAAAAATTCCTGATAGCTTGTTCTCAACTTTGACACAACATTGTGACTGCATTACTGCCATTTTACACAAACGCACATATTCGTCAGGTATTCCCAGACATCGCAAAGCAAACCATAAGCTATCCCGATGGATTGATTCATATGCTTGTTGGAAATCAAATAACACCTGATGTACGTCAAAAGATGTCTCGTAATATTTAGAAAGAATTATCCTCACCAAAAAAACTTGATCTCTATTTTTAAAGATAGGGCACGATGCGGCCACCTTCTATTCATCAGGCATAACGTCGCTTTGCCATACTACTCTAATAAGGTCAAAAAGATAGTTCCACAAAATATCCCCTCCGGATTGCAAGAGCTCGAAATTATTACAATCAGCCCCAGGGGAATGGTTTCGTTTTAGTTACTGCATGGTCAGTGTGAATAACTTGTATAGGTATGGGTCCTCTCCGCAGTCTGTATTTTAGAACTTTCAAATACGGCATTGGACACTTATTGAATATTAAGTAAATCAAAGAAATACTCCATTCAAGTGTCGAGCACTTCATTGACATTAACATGGAAGTTTCCATCTGGTTTTTGAATGGCGATAGACCTATGTCTGGATGTATGGGTCAGCCCGGTGACTCCTTTAAAGATGTTATGGAAAGTGTGATCATTGCTGAGTTGTTGTACATTAAGACTTCAGCCTTTCAACCTTCACGTTTTTTCCTCTAAACAAATTCGCTTGGCGGTTTGTCTCGCAAGGACCGCTTTGGACTTTCGTGCGATTGTAAAACGTATTCGCACTTTTTTATAAGCTATATTCTGATACTCGGCAGCAAGACGACACTCCTCATCAAACCTATAATTTCTGGGTTTTATTGACATATCTAGAGTTGCTTGGGCAACACTGACAACCGAAGTATTCATTACCTCCCATAGAGCATTCACATCATCAATGAGCCGACTCATAAGATCCCACGTCCAGGATGACATCATGGATGAAGGAGGTCATGCCAAATCGCAAAATACATCATTCTTTCAAAATTATCGGTCGCTAGATTGTGTCGGGAGTATGAACCTATGTTTTCACATAAGTCAATCTGATTTTTGCCAGCTCTACTATTCTAACCTCCAAGGAGAAAACCAACACCAAGATTGCCGAGGTCATCTCCACTGTGAAGCTTTGGGACTTTTTGGCCATCGAGTTTCCTGGAGAGCAACGAGTTCCAAGCAATACTCTTTCATGGCTGATTTAATGGCCATCAATCATTCTTAGTGACTGTACGTTCTTCGTACCAATCCTAAACTACGTAACCGTTATCATAAGTATGGGTCTTGTATAATTTTAGCGGTATATGCACATTTTCTTTTGTTGAATTTTTTAATAATGAAGATTTTTACAGCTGCAGGTAGTAACAGTTGCCCAGCGACCTTTGTTTAGTCGCCTTCTACGGCAAGCCAAGGAGGCCGTGGTGGAATTCTAAGAATAACATGCTCGTTTAAACGTAGTTTACGAGGCATGGGAGGGTGTCCCCCAACCACAGAGGCAATTATTATAATAATATTATTATAAGTTTTGATTAATGATAGATTATTGAGCTTAATAATCGCTGTAAGAGATTTTTGTAAGTACAGCTGCGATCTTCAAAAAGAAGAAGCGTGCTTCACAGCGCTCAAAAACACTTTTTAACGCTAATGCTTTATAAATGACTAAATAACACATCAACTGGTCAAGTAAAGGTTGTCAAATTCGAGCATTTTGCCATCATTTTCAAAGTTTTACAACGTGCGAGGTTCTACTATGGCTCTTGTTAGTGAGGATGTTCGTGAGAACTTAATTTTGGAAATAAATATTTCTCAATCATTTTAGTAGACTAATACTCGTATTTTTCTGTTTCATTTCAATTTTTAGTTGCTGAGCCCTCAATGGAAAACCGTGTATTATTATAATACGAGTACACTCGTATAAATGGAAGCTATATTTATATAAAGATATATAAATTTTAGTTGACTTGCCGATATGTGTTTGCATATAAAAATTTTTTATATAAGTTTGATTAGTAATTTTCTACGATGACTATTTGAAGTGGTTTAAGTCGATAGTTAAGTTGTTTTATGTGTATATAAATATTTGGTGATGGATATTTAATTATGCGTGACTAAGGACTTATTAGGTTTTTCATCTGGAACCATGTTTACAAGTACAATATTTTATAATAAATAATAATATGTTTGTATTAATTTTTGAGTTATTGTACATGTACGTCATTAGTTTTAGTCGATTCAGACGTTGTGGCCATTATAATTATAAAGCATTTGAATGATTATACGCAAGCTTTATAGTTTGCTATGTTTACTAATTATGTTGCACTAATTCATGAGTCTGTTTAGGGTAGCGAAAAATCATAATGCCATATTTGTATACACTTTTCTGTCCATCACAGCATTACGTTGCATATTTCACAACACACTTCTGTGGTCATTGCAGTTTTGGTGGGCAAACAAAAAACATTTTAAAACTACTGCCTTATACATTAGAAAAAACACACAGGACAGACCTTTTTATATCAAATTACAAATAACTTTGTAAATTAGTGGTTTTTTCAGGCATAATAAAATGAGCACAAGCAATAAATTTATATTCGACACCAAAAAAAATGTATCCAAGGAGGAATCTGGGTTTTAATTCATTTTATGGTTGATACGAAATTATGGTAAGAATTAATTAAATTTAAAAAAAAATTAATGAATAAAATTTTAACTTTAATGAAATATTTTATGAAAAATATTTTAAATCTGTCGTTATTAACGGATTACCGTTTACAGCTGCTTTATCGAGTTATACAACCTTAATTTAAGATCTTTACGCCTTGATAAAGATGTTTTTTCACAGCGCGCCAGGAGAATACAGGACTTAATGTATCATCTTAGGTTATAGCGATATTTAATAAAATATATCATGATGTTAAATGTGTTTAATTATATCTTTATTAACTAAATATTACTCAAGCTAAAGAATGTGTCGTACTCATCCCTTAGTCCAAAAAACAATGCCTGCCAAAAACCAGTGCTACCAACATATCTCAATGTCTGCATATCTGCTCAGATAAAGGATGGTTTACACTACACATCACCTCCCCCTTATCAATTCAATTTATAACCTTATATTTATTCCAGATATTAATATTAATAATACAAAACAAAATTTTACTTATATAAAACAAATGTCTTGTGGTCTAGAAATACGACCTGTTTTAGTGATACCCCTACGATTTCGATTATTATACGTTACTGTGCTGTCAACATCCCTAGGAGACACCGGTTATAAAGAACCATGACCACCTTCACTGCTGCCACCAAACCCATCTTCCCGTACAGGACCAGTGTCCGATGTGCTGTATTTGAAATTAGGCTTATTTTTCGAATTTCTCAAATGTAATGAGTTTCTACGTAAGATTCTATTCTTAATATGTAAAATCGTGGACTAGGATGTTTCTCTACGATTTTGGCTGGTCTCCAAGTGTTTTCATACCTATATATTACATTTTGTTCCGTTTAAAATGGTTATCTAACTGAAATGAAAATTTCTTCATTCAATCTCTCCATTCAAATCACCAAAACTTTTTTCATTCAATCTCTGAAAAAACTCAGGGGCATTGTTCAACCCAAATGGCAACCTCCTGAACTTGTAACAACCAAAAGGTGCACTAAATGCACATATATTGGCCGATTCTGCCGATAACTTAACTTGATAAAAGCCGTCCTTTTCTTATGATAAGGATCTTATGATAAAATTGACAGGTGTAAAATATTTCTCTGTGTTTGATTTAATACAGTGAAATAGTTTACACCTGTCAATTTTATCATAAGATCCTCCAGCACAAGTATCAAATAATGTTCTCTTTTTACGGCCTGATTCAGCTCTCGGGGATCTAAAAATAATTTTAAAGTGCCGTCCAGTTTCTCTACGACAACAAGATTACTGACCCAGTCTGTTGCTACGTCAAGTAATTCTATAATACCTAAGCTTTCAAATTGTGATAATTTTTCCGTCGTTTTTTCTCGTATTTTTACAGGGATTCGTCGCGCTGTTTTTGACACTGGATTTATATTATCTTATAAATAGCTCGGTAATTCTTCTGGAAATTCTCCAAGACCTTCAAAATTTTTTTTATTTTCATTAATGAACTCATCTCTTTCTATTTCGACACTCTGAACTAGTTTTATGATTCCAAATTTGCAACACTCAAGACCTAGGACCGGTTGTTGAATCTGGACCAACCAGTATAAATTCCTCAGTAAAATCATTTTGCTCAAATTTTATTTTTAAATTGACTGTACCGAATGTTGGAATAATCGACCCACCGTATGCCTCCAAGATGCTTCTGTCTCTTTTAACACAGTTATTTGAATTTATCTTTTCGAACATTGACATCGGTAAGAGATTTACGTCAGAACCCGAATCTATCTTCAATCTACAAATGCTATTATTAATTAACACTACTTCGATGCAATAACTGTATGTGCCATCATTTTCGGCTTCAGTTACGTCATACACTTTTTAAGCTCGACAATTATTTTCATTATTTCTATGCATTGCAAACTTATTTGAATTCTTATTAATATAATCATAATTCTTAATACTATAATTACTATAATTTTTCTCATGATTATTATTCCTATTAATACCTCTATTATGGTTCTCACCTCACCGTACAGTTCACCTCACCTCACCTCACCTAAAAGATTCACCTAACTCATAATTTGGTATTATGATTCTCACCTAATTTTTGGTGAGCAGTTGTATGCGGCGCTGTGCGTAATTTTTTTTTTATGTTGGAACAAGTAAATTTTAAAATGTTTGACATTTCATGTTGAGAATTTGTATGTTTACAAATAGTTTTTCGGTGATAAAAATAAAATAAAATATATATATATATATATATATATATATATATATATATATATATATATATATATATATATATATAAATATATATATATATATATATATATATATATATATATATATATATATATATATACACATATATATATATATATATATATATATATATATATATATATATATATATATATATATATATATATACATACATAAATAAATATAAATAAAAAATTTACCCGCTTTTGCCTTCAATTTATATTATTTTTAAACCAATCACCAAGATATGGTAGGTGAGCAGATTTAACACTTCGTTCACCTCACCTCACCTCACCGCGAGAACGATAATACCAAAATATTGATGTGATCACTTCACCTCACATTTTTGTGGTATGGTGAGGTGAGGTGAGAACCATAATAGGGGCATAAATAAAGTATTTACCTCACTTTTTTGAATCTGCTTCACCTGTTCTCATAAATTTTTTTTTAGCTATTCTGCAAGTTTCCGGGAAGGAAAACTCTGTCTTTCAATTTGGTCAGTAAATTAAAAATTCTAATAAAAGATATTAAAACCCAATCAACCAATAGATATCTAAACAATCTGACAGGACAAGAAGACTCAGACCGTCTTCTATGGAAGGCAACCAATGCCCGGAAACCTTAAAGTCCATTCAATTAAAAATAAAATACTTTTTGATTGGGCTCAAAATCTCAAACAGCAAGCAGATCTGTTTGCAAACCACTTGAAGAGACATTTCAACTATACCCAAGGCAAACAGCAGATGCAAAATTTACCCGATGATAAAATTGATAAGCAAAGAATAAGAGCTATAACCCTGAATGAATTAAATTGGGAAATTAAGGATAACCTGACCATTAATTTAAAATAAATTTATGATATTGAGGCGATTATACATATAAAAATATTTTGAATATTTTAAAACGATACCAGTAGCGACATCTATCACGAGATGGTAGTACTATGTGTATTTATATTATGTACCAAGGCAATAGAAGGTTGCAGAAGTAATAATGATACTATAACCAAACAAATCAATCAATCAAAAATCTTTATATAGGCCAATATCTCCCAACACTATAAAATTATTCGATAAGTTACTTCTAAAAAACCTGAAATTAATATTAAAAGAAGAAACCTTATTCCTCCACATCAATTTGGCACTCGACCATAGAATAATTTCATAGAATTACGGATGTAATCGAAAAATCACTTGAAATACAGCAAAAATGCTCCGGGATATTCCTAGATGTCCAATGTCCTAGATGGATATAAATTATAGATTCAGAAAAATTATTTAACACCAAAATTAAATGAAATAACCGTTAAACGGTTATTTCATCATAATAAGCTGCTGTTATATAAACAAATTCTGAAAACGTTATGGTTCTATTATATACAACTCAGGTAAGAGAACTGAAAGATTTTCAGCTTAGAAAACAAACATCAAAATAAGCCAACCGTTCCAAAATAAAATACTACCATTGAAAATGCCTCGTGGTACATTAGAAACAACAACGTTTATTGTGACTTAAAAATAGAGCTTTTTAAAATCGAAAGCAAAATATCAACATTCGATCACCCCTATTGGAAAACCGACTCGTTTTTTAACATTACAATATATTTAACGTGAATCACTTATAAATACGAAAAAAAAAATGGAAATGGTAATTTAAAAAGTAACAACGAACTCCGCGGATTATTTTTTATCGTATAATTTTGTTATTATTTTATTAGTCTAGAATTTCGTCTTCAAGTGATTGGAAGTTAAATAAATAAATAAAATAAAAAAAATAATCTCAAGTCTCATAATATATTATTGCAAAATTAAAATTAATATTTTTTCTTGTAAATAAAAAGGTGCGTGTTCTTCAAATATTTTTTTTTTATAATCATTTTCCCAAACATTGTTATTTATTTATATAATTACAAAAAACTAATAATAATAATAAGTATAACAAATATAAATTATTCATCTTATTTACAAGTGAAAGTTGTGAAAAATTGTTAGATACTTTTATCCATTTTTTTTAATTTGATTTAGTAATCAAGTTTTTATTTATTCAATAATATGTTTGTGTAATAAATAAAATAAAAATACATAACAATTCCAGACAACTTCCAGAATTGTTGTTCAAACATATTTGAATGAACTTTGCAAATTATTATGCAATGATGCATTGGTCAATATTCTAATGTTATTTTACTTTTTAATTTAACAACATATGCTATTATATTCCCAAGTAAATATCTATACACGATCGTGTCGATGTGTTACATGATCAAATAGTTTTTAAATAACAAGTGAAAATACAATTGATTTGTTTTTCTTTAAACCAACTTAAGTTTTGTTACTTAAAATTTATCTTTCTTAAAGTATTTTAAGTATAAACAAATGACGTGATAAAATAAATTATTGGTTTTTTTTTTTATCGTAGCAGTGACGTGTGAATTTTATTTCTACTAAATACTTTCAATTTTCCAATTATACCACATAAAAAAACCAGCTGATTGTTATATAATTTTCAATTGTTTGTGTCGTTAAATGTTTAAACGTTTTTCTTTTTTTTTTAAGTGCTTGATTAATAATACAATAATAATTTAAAAAATATATTAATGTAAACCGCAGTATCTAACAAGGAGAGCTAATCAGTATATAATTAAACTTAAACGTAATTAATTGTATAGTTTAAGAAAAATTAAATGTTATGTGTGCCCTTTGATACAAGAATAAGACATGGTTGATTGGTACGAATTGGATGTACAATTTAATTATTATATATCAATAGTTTTTTTTACATCTTCGACGGTGATCATTCAAGATGAAAAATATTGTAAAAGATCTCAGGGTCAAATATGTCCTGTAATTTTGGCTGTTGATTTTTTTATGTTTTTAAACAGTTTGGTAATTGATCAGTCTAAAATCAAGAGCTCCAAGAGCTGAGGAATGGATCTAAGTAGTGATACACATTTGTGGAGTGATATGATTTAAAAAACAATAATCACTTATGGTATTTAAATGAAAGAGGAATATATTATGTAATATAGCAATTTAATCAAAGTGTCATCCGGCCAGTTTAATGTTAATTGTGACATACATACTTTTACGCAAAAAACAAGATAAACTGATTAAACGGATTACACGAATGACACAGATTCATATCTAAATGATGATAGCAAAATATCGATCCGTTTAAATTTTACTTTTAAGGCTGATAAGCCTTTGATCATTGTCTCTATCAAACATTAGTGTGCTTATGCCATTTCAGTTGATTAATGCCACCTTCGACAGCACCTTGTTTTTCTACTTCAAAAATTATTTGCGTGCTTATAATTGTCAATCTTAAAGATAAGTTTCTCAAAATTATATCTGAGCTCTGCTTGTTCTCTAGAATATTTGTCCGCATACGCTGAAACAATATAAACCTTGAGGTGGCTTAGAGTTAGTAAATTGTTTGCTTTTTATGACTGAACATAAGTCAAAAGAGGTTCTCGATACCCGTTGCTTAAGAGGTCATATGGCGGTGGAAACGCAGAAAATATGCAAAAAGCTTTTTTATTTGAGAATATTATCCAAATAATTTCATCTAAAAAATTCGTAATCTTGAACAAATTTAAATACAAATTTTGCCGAAATTTGTCCGAGTTATTCTGAAAAATCGAACGAACATTTGTTCGAAAGGTACATGAAAGTTTTTGATGATTCGTGTTAATTATATCCAAAGTAGCTGGTAGAAATAATAAATTAAAGTTATAATTTAAATTGCCGGAGTTGATCCGAGTTATCATGAAAAACCTGAAAATTTAAAGAATTTTTGTTTGGAAGGTAACCGAAGGAAACGAAATTTGAAAAAAAAAAAAGATTTGTCCTCGGCATGCAAATCATAAATAATCGGCTAATATCCGAGTTCAGGGTTTGGTAAAGAAATCTCCAGGTGAAATTATAATTACACAAAAAATAAAAAAAGTGTAGAAATGTGGAATTCGTTTGAAAAATAAAAAATAACCTCGCGACAAAACCTGTGTACTACCTGTGTACCAAATTTATTTTTTTTGCACGTGGTCAGTTTCCGTGCTTTCCTTATCCGTCCTTTATGTAACTGATTCTGAGTTCTCGTTTTCTTCCCCATAAGCAGGTGCCAATTCATAATACAGTTTGAACCACTCCGCCGTATAGTTAAAAAAACTGAACCCTCTGATGTTAACAATTTTTTCACATCGTGGTGGTCTCCACCTTTCACTTTCAAAATTTCGTATGGTCCCAAATATTTTTCTTGGATTTTTAACCACGATTGAATTGGGTTCGCTTAATCGCCACAACATCTCCTATTTTGTATATTTATGATATAGGGTCGCTTCCTCAGCCAATTATGATCTATCCTATTCTCGTCCTGCACTGTCGTATTATAATGTTTAGATTTGCCTCTTCTATAGTAGTTGTAGACGCTCTTCAATAAACCAAAATGCTAACTTTGGCTAGATCGTTTTTCTCAAGCTGATATTTTCAGGACATCTCATTTTGACTCCGGCTAGTAACTCGAAAGGACTCGTTCTAATGCTTCGTTAAAATGATTTGTTTAGATAGTTCTGTAAAACTCCTACATATGTAAACCAATTCTCTTGGTGCCCTGTGGTAGTAGCGGACAAAATTCACACCAAACTGTTACTCTTAGTGGATGCGTTAGCTTCCTACGATTACGTGTGACTGTTCCGAATCCGAAATCTGGCAGTTCTGCTTGTTTACATAGCGCACAAAATGAAAATACGCATCACGCCTTCAGGAAAACCGCAACAGAGTATACAGCGCAAATGAAACGGAGGAAGAACGTGAATCTCGCATTCACGTTCTTCCTCCGTAATGAACAATTATGTCTCAAATTCTAGTGCAAATGAAATGGAAGGACTAAGAGAATTTCGTCTTCAGGAAATAAGTAAAACAATTTTAACTTCTAGAGCATCACAAACGCCCCAACAATATTTAAGAAGTTTAGAATGTTAATCGCTTATACTATTGCCATGATCAAGAGAAAGAATCAATTTAAATTTGGATTCAGTTAATTACGACAAATAGTACGATTACCGGAATCACGAGGACGTAGTTATTGGCCCACTCAAACTATCGTTGAATTTGAACCAGATCAGTAAAATTCCGGAATGGTCACCATTCTTCAAACATGCAATATCATCATTTGGGATGAATACACCATGGCAAAAAAAATCGTTAGAGGCGATTGACCGGACTCTGCGAGATTTCCGAGGAAAAAACCAACCTATGTTTCACTAAAGATTGCCCATATATTTTACGTCGATCAACTCTCGGTGATGAGCAGAAAGCGTGTCTGAAAGCATCATATTTATGGAACATGCATGAGCATTTGCTAAAACAAGCCTCACAAATAAGATTTCGTTTACGCTAAATTTTTGCCAATTCAGCCAAATATTTAAGCCATTATAGACAAAGAATTCCCAAAATATATAACAACACGTGTGAATGTGCAATTTTGGTCATCAAAAACGATGATGTTAAAAAGCTAAATGAACAAATCAAATTGAAATTGCCCGGATAATCAATCAAAAACAAATTAATTGACACAGTGATGGATGACAAGGATGGATGAGGCCACCAGGAATGTCACCACACATATTGACATTGAAAATTAGATTTCCAGTGATGCACATTCAAAATTTGACAGCACCAATGCAACGGAACCAGATTGACCATCAAAAAACTGACACCAAATTTAATCAAGACATCAATCATCAGCGGAAAAACGATGTGCTAATTCCACGCATAACGATTATTTCTAATGATTTACCCTTCTAATTTAAGCGGTTACAGTTCCCTTTGCGACTTGCCTTTGCAATCAACATCAACAAAGCGCGTGTTAATCGAAAACGACCACAACAGCTTAGTGAAATTCGAAAAGAAACCAAAGAGATCTTAGACTGTGTCAAACATAATTGTTTTAATCACTACTAATATTGCATCACATTTATTCACTTTATGCTTGAGCCGCCGTCATATAGTAAGGTCTTTGCAATTCTAATTTTACTGCAACTATGAGTTTTCTTGACAATAAGCAAACGTGTGTTTTTATGTTCCTAAAAACTCAACAAAAATACCAATCGCTTACAATTGTTTACAAACTTTTAAATTCGTTGAAGATTAGTCAACAAGTTGGAATCCACAGTTGGTTGCTGCACCTAAACTAGTATCACATAGTAAACCGGATTTTAAACATTTGCCACAAATATTTTTTTTTTTTGACGAATTTAGAATAACTCTTTACCGATTGACATGATATTCTCAAAGCTCTGCCAATTAATTTCATTTTTGTGACAGTCAAAACTAGAGTAAATCTAGCATAAGAAATTTAACATCATCTTAAGTGATCTCAGTCATCTCAGTGATGGCAACAATCATGATTATTATTCTCTGTTAGAGGACTCTTAGGGACTCTTACGGTTCTTGCAAATTTTTTTTTGATTAAGCTGCATTATTTTTAAAAAATTTCTGCTTATTATTAACTCAATTGCATTTTTAATCAAGTGTACTTGTAAAATATTCAACAATCATAACCATAAGTAAAAGTTGTTCTATAATGACTTATGCAACCCTCATATGATGAGTACAACCAGAAGAGCCATGACCAAGTTTTAAAACCAAAGAAATGATCATCAAGCCATCTTATATATAAATATATATAAAATAGAAACGAAACTGTGATTTATTGTAACATTTCTTAAATTACATAATTTACTTCACTTACATAATTAATAGGAAATCATCCACATCTTCCAAACTATTATTAAAAACGGCAACATCAATTATGTCTTATTATTAGTTTTAATGTCTCTCATTACAACATCTTAATATATACAACAATATAAAAAAGCATTAGCACTTCTTCATGTGAATAAATATTAAAGCGCAAAAACTGTTTAATTTTGTCAATAAGATAAAAAAACTTAAATGTCTAGATATAAGGAACTGTATTATATGTGTCAATAGTCGATGTCAATGTCACATTTACGTATAATATACGATCACGTAAGATCGTTTACAAAAATATAAAAAAAAAAAAATTTTGTTTTTCGCTTGTTACACCATCTAACCAATGACACCTAAAATTAATATAAAAGTTTAAATTTTTTTAAATTTTAACCAATCATGAAACAGTAATGATTAATTAAATATTCGACCCTTATATTCGATTACGATAATTTTATTTTTTTAAAGTAACAATTTGAAATTGACATTTAATATAGGCGCATTTTAAATATATTAATTTTTACATAACACTAGTGACCTTGATGTTTAAGAAAATCAAAAAATTATCATAATTTACTAATTTATTTACATATTTTTTTTGGATTATTTCAGTTATACTAGCAAAAATCCAAATATCGTTAAGAAATGGAAGAAGATCGCATTGCAAAGGTTTATTATGATAAAATTATATTAATAACCGGTGGATCAGGATTCCTGGGTAAAGTGCTCATCGAAAAACTTTTACGATGCGCCGAAGTGAAACAAATTTATATATTGTTGCGCACGAAAAAGGGGAAAGATCCAAATCAACGTATCGACGATGTATTAAGCAATCCAGTAAGTTAATTACAAGACAAAAGATTTCAATGCCTCATGTATATAGTAACAATAATCGAATATTTATGAAGAAACTGAAAGCGAAGACATTTCAAAATAATTTTCAATTTTTAATTAATTTTTTTTTTTTGTGTTTAGATTTTTGATTTGGTAAAAGAAACTCTTGGTGCCGATGTTGTACGCAATAAATTCACAATAATTAGCGGTGATGCATCGCTTGCAGATTTGGGTATATCGGAAAGTGATCGTAAAAAAATTATCGATAATGTTAATATAATTTATCATTGTGCTGCCACCATACGATTTGATGAGGAATTAAAAAAAGCGGTCCTATTGAATACACGTGGTACAAAACTTATGACCGAATTGGCAAAAAAATGTAAAAAATTAGAATGCTTTTCGCATGTTTCGACGTCGTATTGTCATTTAAATGAAAAATTACTACTTGAAAAACCATATCCACCACCAGCTGATCCCAATACTGTTATCGAAACGGTACTCAACACAGACGAAAAAGAACTTATAGCAATGACACCAAAGTATGTATTTACATTGTATTTTCGGAGTGTTGGATAACTTTTTTATATTTTTGTGATTTTCAGAATATTAGGAAATTTACCAAATGCATACGCATTTACCAAAGCCCTATCCGAAAGTATTGTAGTGGACACGTTTAACGAAATTCCTAGTATGATTCTGCGGCCGTCGATTGTTATACCGATCTATAAAGAACCGTTACCCGGTTGGACGGATAATATAAATGGGCCAACAGGTTTATTGATTGGTGCTGGAAAAGGTGTTATTCGTACAATGTACGTTAAATCAAATGGTTATGGTGACTTTTTACCCGTCGATATAGCAGTAAATGCTATTTTTGTTGCAACATGGAATTTTATTTCGAACAAAGATTATGAACGTCGTATTGTGCATATGACAAGTTCGGCCGAAATAAAAGTTTCATGGGACGAACTAATCAATATGGGTCGATGGATTATTGAAAATAAAGTGCCACTAAATGGTGTGTTATGGTATCCGGGTGGTTCGATGAAATCAAACCGATTTTTACATAATATTTGTATGATCCTGTTCCATTGGATACCCGCTATCGTATTAGATTGTTTACTATTTTGTCTAGGCTATAAGCCAGTGTAAGTACACATTTCAGGCAATGTGCCATAATTTAATCGTTATATACAAACATAATTTTTTTTACATTCATAGTTTATGTCGTGTACATCGTCGTATCGTTAAAGGATTTGAAGTGTTCGAATATTACGCCAATAATCAATGGGATTTTGATAATTCGAATGTGCTGTATCTGCGAACGATTGTCAACGAAACGGAACGAAAAAAATATAAAATTGATGCCGAGGGACTAGATTTAATGCAATATTTCGAAGATTGTATTATAGCGGCTCGATTGTATATTTTAAAAGAATCTGAAGAATCTTTACCAGCGGCAAGACGACACATGAGAATGTAAGTTTAAATATGACACCAATTATACGCAAAAAAATCATAAAATTAATTTTCTTTTGTTTTCTCCAGTATGTGGTGGGCAGATAAAATATGTAAGACAATAATTGTAGGATCGTTCATATACTATATTGGAGGCTATTTATTTTCATTATTATTTTCACAATTATTTTAAGTTTAATAATTAAATTAATTTACTCACAGTACCGTACTTAATCAAGAAAATGTTGTTTTTTTTTTGTTTGGTCATAAATAATCTTAGGGTAACGCAATCTATACTAAGTAGTTTGTCTTGTATATAAAATTAATTTTTGTAAATATGCCCATGTATTATGATAGTATTTTGGTTGTTTTTGATAATAAAATTTGAATAAAATATAAAAAAAAAAAATTCTTGTTTGCAGTAAGTACTTTCCATTTGCTCCACTTTCCATCTTAATATATGTACGCACTCGTCTTAAAATCACCGTATGTTGTGTATTTTTTTTTTGTTGTATGTTTTTAAGCCATGGTCAAATTTCGTTTTTTTTTTCGTCTACCGCATCTAAACGCAATAGTTATTTTATAAGTTTGGCAATCACTTAATAAAATTTTGTTACATAATTTCTTATAAGACGTTAATGAAGTGGAAACTATAATAACAATTTTAAGATTCAGAGTACATATAACACAGGTCATGTTGGTATTTTTTATGTACTAAGATTACTGTTGTAATATGTAATCAAACCGTTTGGACATACCTATTTTTAACATATACGCGAGTATAATTTATAATATTTCCGTTTTTATTTACGTTGATTGTATCCGCGTACATTTAACAAAAAAAATATACGAGAAGAAAAGACTTTCGTCAGTCGTTAAAAATATAAAAAAAAACTTGTTTTAACTTATGTAACATCTTTAAGTTAATTGTAAAGTAGACTTTATGTAAAATCTCAATGAATATAAAAATGGTCAACAAGCAAATAAATAAATTTTATATATGAGAACCCGAGGGATGGATGCTGAAATACAAAACACATAAGCGATGTTCTTATGATTATAAATATTTAAAATTCTTATTTGAATCTGTCAGTGATAATAATTTACCGACTACTTTTATTTGAATAGGTATGCACTCGGATAATTATACAGGAAAATTGTATAATTTTCCACTGAAAAGTGGAATACACACCCTATATACACACGAATTAAACATTGAACTTAATTAGTTTCATTATGCACTAGTACATAGCAATTAAAATTATTAATACAGTTTTATGGCTTCGCACATGTGTTTACTTGACCTTCACTTAGCTTGACAATCGATTTATATTTATGTCGTTCTGCCTTACCGATTGCAATGTATCTTCTCTTTCACAACCTGTCAAAGTTTTGACATTCATTTTAGTATTAATAACATTAAACGAGGTTTATATGCCATTGCAGATCCATGTTGTTTAGGATCGGCCCGTAGTATGTGACTGAGCTAGCGTACTCACTGTCGTTTTAGTTTGAAAACGTAATTAGGTTTTGTGGCATACATGCGTGATGATATAAGCGATGACTAATGAAATTTGGGAGAAGGGTCTAGCGCATGTCATGTGACCCCAAACTGCGATGATCTCGATAATAATTCCTGATGTCATCCTTTTTTCTCCTTTATCTCCAATTAAGCAGCATCTTTTGGGGGCTATTGCCGTGCTTTATTGGGCTAACATTCTCGGCTTATCGTAAGAGGCGACTAAACAAAGGTTGGATTGCTGGACTCGATGTTAAAAATTTTAACCGACCCCGCTTATGTTAACGGACACGCAGTTTACGATTGGTACGTGGAACGTACAGTCACTAAAAACACAGGTGCGTTTGATGGGACTATATCAGCCTTGAAAAAGTATTGCTTGGAACTCCCAAAGCTATACATTGCTTTACATCGGATTGACAGCGGAAATCTTGGTGTTCGTTTTATTCTTGGGCCCAAGGTAAAAAAAGCTGTATTAGATTTGCGTTGTTTCCTATCCTTAAAAAGGAAGATCGCTCAAAATGCGAAAACTATCGTGGCATTGCTCTCCTTTGCACAGTATACATATTACTGTCTTACATAGTATTGAAGAGCATCACACCACTGCCGGAGGAAATTTTAGGTGACTACCAAGGAGGATTTTGTCCAAATCGGTCAGTCACAAGATCAAGTTTTTTCGCTGAGGATGATTCTTTCTAAATATTACGAGACATTTCGTGATGTACATCAGGTGTTTTTGAATTTCAAAGAAGCCTATGGCTCAATCCAACGGAATAGCCTATATAAATATTTTTTTTTTAATTTTTTATTTTTTATTACGACTAAGTTGTTACAACTCATTTAGCAATATTTCTTCCTTATTTTAATTCTCTGCTAGTTGGGCTATAACACAGTAGTTACTCCCATTGGGCTCAGTTCTTCCGGTTTCACCAGCAACCTTCAGTCCTGAGGAACTAAATCAAGCGGCTTCGTTCTTTTTAGCCGTCTTGTATCTACGCTGTCGACATCTTGACAATATGTTGAATATCCGTGTTATCATGGACTTGTAAACGCTGGATATAATTTTGGGAATTTTTTGTGGTTTCGTCGTTGACGGTTTCCATCTTTAGATCTCTAATAAATCAAGGCCGATGATGCATCAACGACAATGGATCGTAGTACTTTGTTTTGTAATGTTTGTATAATCTTAACGTTAGTTTTCTTTGTGCGTCCCCAGAGTTGGATGCCATAGATCCACACAGGCTTAAGTATTTGCCTGTATAAAAGCAGCGTATTGTGAATTGCAAGCTCACTGTTTCTTCCAATGAGCTAATACATTTTTCTGAAATTTATATTCAGTTCTTGCCTTTTTTTCTTAACATGCTCTTTCCATTTTAACTTGGCGTCGAGCGTCATACCCAGGTATTTTGCCGTGTAACATGTGGTATGACCTGCCTATTTATGTAAATAGGTAGGTCATCTACTTTTAGATGGGTAAAGGTTGTGTGAACTGATTTTAGCTCATTCAATTTTATTCTACATTTCTTTGTCCAGTCGACAATCTCATTTACAGTGTGCTGTAATTTGCTGGTTGTCTTTTCGATTGTACTTCCAACCGCCGAAATTGCACAAACAAAGGTTGCAATATCTGTTTCTCCAGTAAAAGGAATGTCATTCGTATAAAGCAAATACAATAATGGTCCCAGCACGCTCCCTTGTGGTACTGCTGCTTCAATTATCTTGAGTGATGAGAACTCTCTTTCATATTTCACTCTGAAATATTTCCCTTCATTGTATGATTTTAATATCTCATAGAACTGCTTAGGGAGGTCACGATGTAATTTATATTCCAGTCCTTGATGCCAGACTCGATCAAAGGCCTGAGCAACATCAAGGAAAACTCCAGAACATACCCTTTTGTTTTCAAGCGTCTTCTCAATTACGTTAGTGATATGGCAACAGATGTCTTTCTTCAATTATAGGTTTCATCCTTTCAAACAGCTTGGGCAATGATGGTAATACAGATATAGGTCTGTAAGACGTTTCCTCATTAGGTGGCTTATTAGACTTGGGTATCATAATAACGTCTGCTATTTTCCACTGCTGAGGAAGATATTTCATTCTAAATGCTGCGTTGATTTTGTGAAGCAACTTCTTAAGACATTTTTCTGCCAACTTTTTAATAACTTTTCCTGTAATAAGATCGTATCCAGGAGCTTTTTTTGCATTTAGGTTATGTTTGATTTCATTTTTGAGTTCTTTCAGTGTAACTGGTCGTACGTCTAGCTCGTCTTCTTTTTGCATTAGAAAGGTATTTTCACCTGCTGTTTGTCTAGTCGAAGTTTTAAACGTTTCTTCCAAATGTTCAACAAAAAGATTAGCTTTATCTTTGGGCTTTTGGCCCAAGTACCATCTGCTTTTTTGATTGGTGGCATCTGCGCTTTTGGCTTTTTTAGTCCTTTTGTAGCTTTCCATAAAGAATACTCACTTTCTTTGTGGCCAGACAGACTTATTTAATATTTGTTGAAGCTTACCGCTTTTGTTTCTTTTTTGTATTAACTTCTGCAGTTTGTTTTTGAGCTGCTTGAAAATAGTTTTGCACTCTGGTGCTCGATTCTATGCCAGATTTTGCGAGCTTTCCGCCTTTCTCTGACCAAGTATCTTATTTCCTGTGTATATGTTTCATTCTTGTGAGGTTTAATTTTGGCAGGAGGAGTGCTTTTCCATGCTGCGATCTGAATATTGTTAATGAGCAGCTCTACTTCTTTTTTAAGTAGTGTTTGGTTTTTGATTGGGATTTGAAGAGCAATGCTTTCCTCAATTAACAGTGCAAAGGTTTCCCAATCGGTCTTTCCACTTGTTAATCTGGGTAGCTTTTCTTTTTCAATTATTGTATCACTGATCGTAAATATGATTGGAGAATGATCCGAAGATAAACCTTCATTATTTTCAATATGGATATAATTTGCTGAAATACCTTTAGCTATGCGAAGAAGTCAATCACGCCTGGTATATTGTTTGTGTCCGTTGGCCCGTAAGAAGGAATACCACTTGAATGAAACCCGTAGTTTATTTGATATCCAGCTTCCAAAAGTTCTCTATCTTTACGTGATATTAGTCTTAAACCCCAATGTGTATATTTGGCATTGAAGCCTCGTCCTATAATGAAATTTGAGCCCATCATTTTGAATAATAAAAAGTAATCATCTCGTTGTAAGTTGATGCTTTGGTGGACAATATATTGCAGCAACTCGCAGCCTCTTGTAATTGTTTAATTGCACGCTAAGTGATACAATTTGCATTGTCTCTATTTTGAGTTTGACATCTTCGAAGTGTTTGATGTTTTCTCTGATGAAGATAGCTGACCCCTAGGTCTTTCTGCTGGATGTAAAGAATGGTAACAAGAATAACCTTTTAATTTTGCATAAGACTTTTTAGTGAAATGACTTCCTGCTATTAAGCATATATCAATTTTTTCTGTATTCAAAATATTTCTAGGTCTGGAAGATGCTGAAGAAGTCCATTAATTAGCATTCCAGGTTAATTTTCTTAGTGTTTTGTTCATTTTGTGTTGCTTAGTGATGGATCAGATAAAGTAACTTTTTTGCTACAAATCTGGTTAGTTTTTCCTTGATGTCCTACTTGCTGTTCAAGATTAACTTGTCTTTTGTTTAGAACCTCTATATTTCCGTCTATTTTAGAGAGGCGATTGACAATAGCATTTAGGGTATTTTTCATTGTTGTCATAGCTTGATGAATTCTACTATTTTGATCTGAAAGCCCAGGTAGTCCTTGTCTTGCTGCTTGTGAGTATGAGAATCCCTCTGTCACTTTCGTACTATGGAACGTAGTGACAGTTTTTGTCGGGATTTCTTTTTCTTTAAGCGCTCTCATTAGCTGGTTTTTGTTTGTCCTGTTTCGCATATTTTGCAGTGTTTTAGCTACTTCACATCCTCTTTAGCTAGCAGGGTGGGTACCCTGGCAGTTAGCACATTTTGCTGGAGTGTTCCTATCTATCACAAAGTTTTTTGTATCATGCATTCCCGCACATTTTACACATCTGGTTTCACGATTACCGTATTTTTGCGTGTGGTTGTATGTATGGCTGACACTTTTTGTATTGTGGTATGATCCCTGTCACTTTTTTAATGGCTCCATTACGACAACCATTCAAGATTTGTCCTCGGCATGCAAATCATAAATAATCGGCTAATATCCGAGTTCAGGGTTTGGTAAAGAAATCTCCAGGTGAAATTATAATTACACAAAAAATAAAAAAAGTGTAGAAATGTGGAATTCGTTTGAAAAATAAAAAATAACCTCGCGACAAAACCTGTGTACTACCTGTGTACCAAATTTATTTTTTTTGCACGTGGTCAGTTTCCGTGCTTTCCTTATCCGTCCTTTATGTAACTGATTCTGAGTTCTCGTTTTCTTCCCCATAAGCAGGTGCCAATTCATAATACAGTTTGAACCACTCCGCCGTATAGTTAAAAAAACTGAACCCTCTGATGTTAACAATTTTTTCACATCGTGGTGGTCTCCACCTTTCACTTTCAAAATTTCGTATGGTCCCAAATATTTTTCTTGGATTTTTAACCACGATTGAATTGGGTTCGCTTAATCGCCACAACATCTCCTATTTTGTATATTTATGATATAGGGTCGCTTCCTCAGCCAATTATGATCTATCCTATTCTCGTCCTGCACTGTCGTATTATAATGTTTAGATTTGCCTCTTCTATAGTAGTTGTAGACGCTCTTCAATAAACCAAAATGCTAACTTTGGCTAGATCGTTTTTCTCAAGCTGATATTTTCAGGACATCTCATTTTGACTCCGGCTAGTAACTCGAAAGGACTCGTTCTAATGCTTCGTTAAAATGATTTGTTTAGATAGTTCTGTAAAACTCCTACATATGTAAACCAATTCTCTTGGTGCCCTGTGGTAGTAGCGGACAAAATTCACACCAAACTGTTACTCTTAGTGGATGCGTTAGCTTCCTACGATTACGTGTGACTGTTCCGAATCCGAAATCTGGCAGTTCTGCTTGTTTACATAGCGCACAAAATGAAAATACGCATCACGCCTTCAGGAAAACCGCAACAGAGTATACAGCGCAAATGAAACGGAGGAAGAACGTGAATCTCGCATTCACGTTCTTCCTCCGTAATGAACAATTATGTCTCAAATTCTAGTGCAAATGAAATGGAAGGACTAAGAGAATTTCGTCTTCAGGAAATAAGTAAAACAATTTTAACTTCTAGAGCATCACAAACGCCCCAACAATATTTAAGAAGTTTAGAATGTTAATCGCTTATACTATTGCCATGATCAAGAGAAAGAATCAATTTAAATTTGGATTCAGTTAATTACGACAAATAGTACGATTACCGGAATCACGAGGACGTAGTTATTGGCCCACTCAAACTATCGTTGAATTTGAACCAGATCAGTAAAATTCCGGAATGGTCACCATTCTTCAAACATGCAATATCATCATTTGGGATGAATACACCATGGCAAAAAAAATCGTTAGAGGCGATTGACCGGACTCTGCGAGATTTCCGAGGAAAAAACCAACCTATGTTTCACTAAAGATTGCCCATATATTTTACGTCGATCAACTCTCGGTGATGAGCAGAAAGCGTGTCTGAAAGCATCATATTTATGGAACATGCATGAGCATTTGCTAAAACAAGCCTCACAAATAAGATTTCGTTTACGCTAAATTTTTGCCAATTCAGCCAAATATTTAAGCCATTATAGACAAAGAATTCCCAAAATATATAACAACACGTGTGAATGTGCAATTTTGGTCATCAAAAACGATGATGTTAAAAAGCTAAATGAACAAATCAAATTGAAATTGCCCGGATAATCAATCAAAAACAAATTAATTGACACAGTGATGGATGACAAGGATGGATGAGGCCACCAGGAATGTCACCACACATATTGACATTGAAAATTAGATTTCCAGTGATGCACATTCAAAATTTGACAGCACCAATGCAACGGAACCAGATTGACCATCAAAAAACTGACACCAAATTTAATCAAGACATCAATCATCAGCGGAAAAACGATGTGCTAATTCCACGCATAACGATTATTTCTAATGATTTACCCTTCTAATTTAAGCGGTTACAGTTCCCTTTGCGACTTGCCTTTGCAATCAACATCAACAAAGCGCGTGTTAATCGAAAACGACCACAACAGCTTAGTGAAATTCGAAAAGAAACCAAAGAGATCTTAGACTGTGTCAAACATAATTGTTTTAATCACTACTAATATTGCATCACATTTATTCACTTTATGCTTGAGCCGCCGTCATATAGTAAGGTCTTTGCAATTCTAATTTTACTGCAACTATGAGTTTTCTTGACAATAAGCAAACGTGTGTTTTTATGTTCCTAAAAACTCAACAAAAATACCAATCGCTTACAATTGTTTACAAACTTTTAAATTCGTTGAAGATTAGTCAACAAGTTGGAATCCACAGTTGGTTGCTGCACCTAAACTAGTATCACATAGTAAACCGGATTTTAAACATTTGCCACAAATATTTTTTTTTTTTGACGAATTTAGAATAACTCTTTACCGATTGACATGATATTCTCAAAGCTCTGCCAATTAATTTCATTTTTGTGACAGTCAAAACTAGAGTAAATCTAGCATAAGAAATTTAACATCATCTTAAGTGATCTCAGTCATCTCAGTGATGGCAACAATCATGATTATTATTCTCTGTTAGAGGACTCTTAGGGACTCTTACGGTTCTTGCAAATTTTTTTTTGATTAAGCTGCATTATTTTTAAAAAATTTCTGCTTATTATTAACTCAATTGCATTTTTAATCAAGTGTACTTGTAAAATATTCAACAATCATAACCATAAGTAAAAGTTGTTCTATAATGACTTATGCAACCCTCATATGATGAGTACAACCAGAAGAGCCATGACCAAGTTTTAAAACCAAAGAAATGATCATCAAGCCATCTTATATATAAATATATATAAAATAGAAACGAAACTGTGATTTATTGTAACATTTCTTAAATTACATAATTTACTTCACTTACATAATTAATAGGAAATCATCCACATCTTCCAAACTATTATTAAAAACGGCAACATCAATTATGTCTTATTATTAGTTTTAATGTCTCTCATTACAACATCTTAATATATACAACAATATAAAAAAGCATTAGCACTTCTTCATGTGAATAAATATTAAAGCGCAAAAACTGTTTAATTTTGTCAATAAGATAAAAAAACTTAAATGTCTAGATATAAGGAACTGTATTATATGTGTCAATAGTCGATGTCAATGTCACATTTACGTATAATATACGATCACGTAAGATCGTTTACAAAAATATAAAAAAAAAAAAATTTTGTTTTTCGCTTGTTACACCATCTAACCAATGACACCTAAAATTAATATAAAAGTTTAAATTTTTTTAAATTTTAACCAATCATGAAACAGTAATGATTAATTAAATATTCGACCCTTATATTCGATTACGATAATTTTATTTTTTTAAAGTAACAATTTGAAATTGACATTTAATATAGGCGCATTTTAAATATATTAATTTTTACATAACACTAGTGACCTTGATGTTTAAGAAAATCAAAAAATTATCATAATTTACTAATTTATTTACATATTTTTTTTGGATTATTTCAGTTATACTAGCAAAAATCCAAATATCGTTAAGAAATGGAAGAAGATCGCATTGCAAAGGTTTATTATGATAAAATTATATTAATAACCGGTGGATCAGGATTCCTGGGTAAAGTGCTCATCGAAAAACTTTTACGATGCGCCGAAGTGAAACAAATTTATATATTGTTGCGCACGAAAAAGGGGAAAGATCCAAATCAACGTATCGACGATGTATTAAGCAATCCAGTAAGTTAATTACAAGACAAAAGATTTCAATGCCTCATGTATATAGTAACAATAATCGAATATTTATGAAGAAACTGAAAGCGAAGACATTTCAAAATAATTTTCAATTTTTAATTAATTTTTTTTTTTTGTGTTTAGATTTTTGATTTGGTAAAAGAAACTCTTGGTGCCGATGTTGTACGCAATAAATTCACAATAATTAGCGGTGATGCATCGCTTGCAGATTTGGGTATATCGGAAAGTGATCGTAAAAAAATTATCGATAATGTTAATATAATTTATCATTGTGCTGCCACCATACGATTTGATGAGGAATTAAAAAAAGCGGTCCTATTGAATACACGTGGTACAAAACTTATGACCGAATTGGCAAAAAAATGTAAAAAATTAGAATGCTTTTCGCATGTTTCGACGTCGTATTGTCATTTAAATGAAAAATTACTACTTGAAAAACCATATCCACCACCAGCTGATCCCAATACTGTTATCGAAACGGTACTCAACACAGACGAAAAAGAACTTATAGCAATGACACCAAAGTATGTATTTACATTGTATTTTCGGAGTGTTGGATAACTTTTTTATATTTTTGTGATTTTCAGAATATTAGGAAATTTACCAAATGCATACGCATTTACCAAAGCCCTATCCGAAAGTATTGTAGTGGACACGTTTAACGAAATTCCTAGTATGATTCTGCGGCCGTCGATTGTTATACCGATCTATAAAGAACCGTTACCCGGTTGGACGGATAATATAAATGGGCCAACAGGTTTATTGATTGGTGCTGGAAAAGGTGTTATTCGTACAATGTACGTTAAATCAAATGGTTATGGTGACTTTTTACCCGTCGATATAGCAGTAAATGCTATTTTTGTTGCAACATGGAATTTTATTTCGAACAAAGATTATGAACGTCGTATTGTGCATATGACAAGTTCGGCCGAAATAAAAGTTTCATGGGACGAACTAATCAATATGGGTCGATGGATTATTGAAAATAAAGTGCCACTAAATGGTGTGTTATGGTATCCGGGTGGTTCGATGAAATCAAACCGATTTTTACATAATATTTGTATGATCCTGTTCCATTGGATACCCGCTATCGTATTAGATTGTTTACTATTTTGTCTAGGCTATAAGCCAGTGTAAGTACACATTTCAGGCAATGTGCCATAATTTAATCGTTATATACAAACATAATTTTTTTTACATTCATAGTTTATGTCGTGTACATCGTCGTATCGTTAAAGGATTTGAAGTGTTCGAATATTACGCCAATAATCAATGGGATTTTGATAATTCGAATGTGCTGTATCTGCGAACGATTGTCAACGAAACGGAACGAAAAAAATATAAAATTGATGCCGAGGGACTAGATTTAATGCAATATTTCGAAGATTGTATTATAGCGGCTCGATTGTATATTTTAAAAGAATCTGAAGAATCTTTACCAGCGGCAAGACGACACATGAGAATGTAAGTTTAAATATGACACCAATTATACGCAAAAAAATCATAAAATTAATTTTCTTTTGTTTTCTCCAGTATGTGGTGGGCAGATAAAATATGTAAGACAATAATTGTAGGATCGTTCATATACTATATTGGAGGCTATTTATTTTCATTATTATTTTCACAATTATTTTAAGTTTAATAATTAAATTAATTTACTCACAGTACCGTACTTAATCAAGAAAATGTTGTTTTTTTTTTGTTTGGTCATAAATAATCTTAGGGTAACGCAATCTATACTAAGTAGTTTGTCTTGTATATAAAATTAATTTTTGTAAATATGCCCATGTATTATGATAGTATTTTGGTTGTTTTTGATAATAAAATTTGAATAAAATATAAAAAAAAAAAATTCTTGTTTGCAGTAAGTACTTTCCATTTGCTCCACTTTCCATCTTAATATATGTACGCACTCGTCTTAAAATCACCGTATGTTGTGTATTTTTTTTTTGTTGTATGTTTTTAAGCCATGGTCAAATTTCGTTTTTTTTTTCGTCTACCGCATCTAAACGCAATAGTTATTTTATAAGTTTGGCAATCACTTAATAAAATTTTGTTACATAATTTCTTATAAGACGTTAATGAAGTGGAAACTATAATAACAATTTTAAGATTCAGAGTACATATAACACAGGTCATGTTGGTATTTTTTATGTACTAAGATTACTGTTGTAATATGTAATCAAACCGTTTGGACATACCTATTTTTAACATATACGCGAGTATAATTTATAATATTTCCGTTTTTATTTACGTTGATTGTATCCGCGTACATTTAACAAAAAAAATATACGAGAAGAAAAGACTTTCGTCAGTCGTTAAAAATATAAAAAAAAACTTGTTTTAACTTATGTAACATCTTTAAGTTAATTGTAAAGTAGACTTTATGTAAAATCTCAATGAATATAAAAATGGTCAACAAGCAAATAAATAAATTTTATATATGAGAACCCGAGGGATGGATGCTGAAATACAAAACACATAAGCGATGTTCTTATGATTATAAATATTTAAAATTCTTATTTGAATCTGTCAGTGATAATAATTTACCGACTACTTTTATTTGAATAGGTATGCACTCGGATAATTATACAGGAAAATTGTATAATTTTCCACTGAAAAGTGGAATACACACCCTATATACACACGAATTAAACATTGAACTTAATTAGTTTCATTATGCACTAGTACATAGCAATTAAAATTATTAATACAGTTTTATGGCTTCGCACATGTGTTTACTTGACCTTCACTTAGCTTGACAATCGATTTATATTTATGTCGTTCTGCCTTACCGATTGCAATGTATCTTCTCTTTCACAACCTGTCAAAGTTTTGACATTCATTTTAGTATTAATAACATTAAACGAGGTTTATATGCCATTGCAGATCCATGTTGTTTAGGATCGGCCCGTAGTATGTGACTGAGCTAGCGTACTCACTGTCGTTTTAGTTTGAAAACGTAATTAGGTTTTGTGGCATACATGCGTGATGATATAAGCGATGACTAATGAAATTTGGGAGAAGGGTCTAGCGCATGTCATGTGACCCCAAACTGCGATGATCTCGATAATAATTCCTGATGTCATCCTTTTTTCTCCTTTATCTCCAATTAAGCAGCATCTTTTGGGGGCTATTGCCGTGCTTTATTGGGCTAACATTCTCGGCTTATCGTAAGAGGCGACTAAACAAAGGTTGGATTGCTGGACTCGATGTTAAAAATTTTAACCGACCCCGCTTATGTTAACGGACACGCAGTTTACGATTGGTACGTGGAACGTACAGTCACTAAAAACACAGGTGCGTTTGATGGGACTATATCAGCCTTGAAAAAGTATTGCTTGGAACTCCCAAAGCTATACATTGCTTTACATCGGATTGACAGCGGAAATCTTGGTGTTCGTTTTATTCTTGGGCCCAAGGTAAAAAAAGCTGTATTAGATTTGCGTTGTTTCCTATCCTTAAAAAGGAAGATCGCTCAAAATGCGAAAACTATCGTGGCATTGCTCTCCTTTGCACAGTATACATATTACTGTCTTACATAGTATTGAAGAGCATCACACCACTGCCGGAGGAAATTTTAGGTGACTACCAAGGAGGATTTTGTCCAAATCGGTCAGTCACAAGATCAAGTTTTTTCGCTGAGGATGATTCTTTCTAAATATTACGAGACATTTCGTGATGTACATCAGGTGTTTTTGAATTTCAAAGAAGCCTATGGCTCAATCCAACGGAATAGCCTATATAAATATTTTTTTTTTAATTTTTTATTTTTTATTACGACTAAGTTGTTACAACTCATTTAGCAATATTTCTTCCTTATTTTAATTCTCTGCTAGTTGGGCTATAACACAGTAGTTACTCCCATTGGGCTCAGTTCTTCCGGTTTCACCAGCAACCTTCAGTCCTGAGGAACTAAATCAAGCGGCTTCGTTCTTTTTAGCCGTCTTGTATCTACGCTGTCGACATCTTGACAATATGTTGAATATCCGTGTTATCATGGACTTGTAAACGCTGGATATAATTTTGGGAATTTTTTGTGGTTTCGTCGTTGACGGTTTCCATCTTTAGATCTCTAATAAATCAAGGCCGATGATGCATCAACGACAATGGATCGTAGTACTTTGTTTTGTAATGTTTGTATAATCTTAACGTTAGTTTTCTTTGTGCGTCCCCAGAGTTGGATGCCATAGATCCACACAGGCTTAAGTATTTGCCTGTATAAAAGCAGCGTATTGTGAATTGCAAGCTCACTGTTTCTTCCAATGAGCTAATACATTTTTCTGAAATTTATATTCAGTTCTTGCCTTTTTTTCTTAACATGCTCTTTCCATTTTAACTTGGCGTCGAGCGTCATACCCAGGTATTTTGCCGTGTAACATGTGGTATGACCTGCCTATTTATGTAAATAGGTAGGTCATCTACTTTTAGATGGGTAAAGGTTGTGTGAACTGATTTTAGCTCATTCAATTTTATTCTACATTTCTTTGTCCAGTCGACAATCTCATTTACAGTGTGCTGTAATTTGCTGGTTGTCTTTTCGATTGTACTTCCAACCGCCGAAATTGCACAAACAAAGGTTGCAATATCTGTTTCTCCAGTAAAAGGAATGTCATTCGTATAAAGCAAATACAATAATGGTCCCAGCACGCTCCCTTGTGGTACTGCTGCTTCAATTATCTTGAGTGATGAGAACTCTCTTTCATATTTCACTCTGAAATATTTCCCTTCATTGTATGATTTTAATATCTCATAGAACTGCTTAGGGAGGTCACGATGTAATTTATATTCCAGTCCTTGATGCCAGACTCGATCAAAGGCCTGAGCAACATCAAGGAAAACTCCAGAACATACCCTTTTGTTTTCAAGCGTCTTCTCAATTACGTTAGTGATATGGCAACAGATGTCTTTCTTCAATTATAGGTTTCATCCTTTCAAACAGCTTGGGCAATGATGGTAATACAGATATAGGTCTGTAAGACGTTTCCTCATTAGGTGGCTTATTAGACTTGGGTATCATAATAACGTCTGCTATTTTCCACTGCTGAGGAAGATATTTCATTCTAAATGCTGCGTTGATTTTGTGAAGCAACTTCTTAAGACATTTTTCTGCCAACTTTTTAATAACTTTTCCTGTAATAAGATCGTATCCAGGAGCTTTTTTTGCATTTAGGTTATGTTTGATTTCATTTTTGAGTTCTTTCAGTGTAACTGGTCGTACGTCTAGCTCGTCTTCTTTTTGCATTAGAAAGGTATTTTCACCTGCTGTTTGTCTAGTCGAAGTTTTAAACGTTTCTTCCAAATGTTCAACAAAAAGATTAGCTTTATCTTTGGGCTTTTGGCCCAAGTACCATCTGCTTTTTTGATTGGTGGCATCTGCGCTTTTGGCTTTTTTAGTCCTTTTGTAGCTTTCCATAAAGAATACTCACTTTCTTTGTGGCCAGACAGACTTATTTAATATTTGTTGAAGCTTACCGCTTTTGTTTCTTTTTTGTATTAACTTCTGCAGTTTGTTTTTGAGCTGCTTGAAAATAGTTTTGCACTCTGGTGCTCGATTCTATGCCAGATTTTGCGAGCTTTCCGCCTTTCTCTGACCAAGTATCTTATTTCCTGTGTATATGTTTCATTCTTGTGAGGTTTAATTTTGGCAGGAGGAGTGCTTTTCCATGCTGCGATCTGAATATTGTTAATGAGCAGCTCTACTTCTTTTTTAAGTAGTGTTTGGTTTTTGATTGAGATTTGAAGAGCAATGCTTTCCTCAATTAACAGTGCAAAGGTTTCCCAATCGGTCTTTCCACTTGTTAATCTGGGTAGCTTTTCTTTTTCAATTATTGTATCACTGATCGTAAATATGATTGGAGAATGATCCGAAGATAAACCTTCATTATTTTCAATATGGATATAATTTGCTGAAATACCTTTAGCTATGCGAAGAAGTCAATCACGCCTGGTATATTGTTTGTGTCCGTTGGCCCGTAAGAAGGAATACCACTTGAATGAAACCCGTAGTTTATTTGATATCCAGCTTCCAAAAGTTCTCTATCTTTACGTGATATTAGTCTTAAACCCCAATGTGTATATTTGGCATTGAAGCCTCGTCCTATAATGAAATTTGAGCCCATCATTTTGAATAATAAAAAGTAATCATCTCGTTGTAAGTTGATGCTTTGGTGGACAATATATTGCAGCAACTCGCAGCCTCTTGTAATTGTTTAATTGCACGCTAAGTGATACAATTTGCATTGTCTCTATTTTGAGTTTGACATCTTCGAAGTGTTTGATGTTTTCTCTGATGAAGATAGCTGACCCCTAGGTCTTTCTGCTGGATGTAAAGAATGGTAACAAGAATAACCTTTTAATTTTGCATAAGACTTTTTAGTGAAATGACTTCCTGCTATTAAGCATATATCAATTTTTTCTGTATTCAAAATATTTCTAGGTCTGGAAGATGCTGAAGAAGTCCATTAATTAGCATTCCAGGTTAATTTTCTTAGTGTTTTGTTCATTTTGTGTTGCTTAGTGATGGATCAGATAAAGTAACTTTTTTGCTACAAATCTGGTTAGTTTTTCCTTGATGTCCTACTTGCTGTTCAAGATTAACTTGTCTTTTGTTTAGAACCTCTATATTTCCGTCTATTTTAGAGAGGCGATTGACAATAGCATTTAGGGTATTTTTCATTGTTGTCATAGCTTGATGAATTCTACTATTTTGATCTGAAAGCCCAGGTAGTCCTTGTCTTGCTGCTTGTGAGTATGAGAATCCCTCTGTCACTTTCGTACTATGGAACGTAGTGACAGTTTTTGTCGGGATTTCTTTTTCTTTAAGCGCTCTCATTAGCTGGTTTTTGTTTGTCCTGTTTCGCATATTTTGCAGTGTTTTAGCTACTTCACATCCTCTTTAGCTAGCAGGGTGGGTACCCTGGCAGTTAGCACATTTTGCTGGAGTGTTCCTATCTATCACAAAGTTTTTTGTATCATGCATTCCCGCACATTTTACACATCTGGTTTCACGATTACCGTATTTTTGCGTGTGGTTGTATGTATGGCTGACACTTTTTGTATTGTGGTATGATCCCTGTCACTTTTTTAATGGCTCCATTACGACAACCATTCCCAAGATGTTTCTAATGTTAGCTTATGTATGGTGTGCTTTACGATGTCTAGGAACACCTGACAAATTATGCGTTTATGTAAAATGATAGTAATTCAGTCACAATGTTGTGTTAAAGAAAAGAACAAACTATCAGCAGTTTTTGCAATCAGCTCTAGTGTACGGCAAGGAGATGCTCTGTCCCCGATACTCTTTAATCTCATGTTAGAATTTATCTTTCAAAAAAGTGAAACTCCTCCGTCCAACCTAGTTTCTGGCTTACGCAGATGATATCTGTTTAATTGGACTGAACGGCAACGATATTAAAGAACTACTGAATACACTTGTACGATTCTCGGCTTCTGTTGGTCTCAAAATCAATGAGTCCAAAACCAAATATAGGATCACAGGTTTTCGAGGCCAAGACGCAATATATTTTAGTAGTAGTCACTACACATTTGAATAAATGACAAGTTTCGAACATCTTGAATCCGTTGGCACTCTTGATAACTGTGTGAGAAGGGATACTAAAGATTCTTGTCTTACGTCCACTGCTAGTCAAAATACTTTGGAAATGCCGACAAGCTAAAGTTTTACAAGGTGTTAATCAGACCCGATGTCATGTATCAGTGTGACAGTTGGACTCTGGCGGATGAGTTTGAGAGATGATTAATGACATTTGGACTCTGGCGGATGAGTTTGAGAGATGATTAATGACATTTGAGATAAGAATTATACGCTTGATTTATGGCCCCAAACGCGACCATGACGTTACTTGCCAAGTTTTATTTAACCACAAGATCTGAACAAGTTAAACACATCGATTCAATTAGTCGAATGAAAAGTAAACGAACAGTGGGGGTTATGCCTACCGTAACAGTTCTCATGAGTAGCACTGTGTATTGTGCGCATACCAAATGGCGGCTCATATTTCAGAGTTTACTACACCGTCCGTTGAGGATCGGCTGGCAAAACGTGACCGAACAAACGTGCTCTATCTGTTATTTTACTTATAGTGAATGTCGTAAATTTTTAAGCGCCAAGAACTTGGAAGAGGCTGAGAAAAATTTCCCCCGAGTAATTGTTTATAATGTGGACAAATTAGAAAAGCTAGGGGGCATCAAAATCGTACTAATGAACCAAAATAACGAAATAAAAAAAATAATGTTATCTTGGTTTCAAACCCGGGCCCAGAACCAATAAGGTCCCTCAATGGGTCTCCCAAATGCCATGCATTTGATTACATTGACAAGTCCTAAAATGTTAGGGAGGGAATTTGTGAACACTGCTCAGTGGACGCACATGACCACAAATCGTGTCCAAAGAAAGCAGAAGCGGTTAAGTGCGCCACTTGTAAAAAAGCTAACAAAGCCTTCGAACGCTCCTCGAAAAGCAGAATATTCGGAAAACTATTTATGATAATTAAATACTACAAAAACTGTCAATTGAGGATTGTCCAACTTAATATGCATATTAATTGCCTGCAAAATTTCAAAATTATTGCATATGAAATTAGACAAAGTGCACAAGAAAATAAAGTCAATATACTCTGCCATAAGCGTTTTAACAAACACCTAGACGTACTTAGAATCTCACAATTATAAGGTTCACATTGAGTATGAGTTGAAGTAAGGTCTGCCATTGGCAATTTTTATCTATACAGTATATAATAATATTCGGTTTTTACAGGTTTTGCTGGCCCGTACCGCATCAACATTCTGGCTCCGTCGTATTCGATTCCAAGCTTGTTACTAATATTGTTCTAGGTAACCCGAAGAAGATAAGTCGTTTTCTACCCTGAGGAGCCAAATGGCTGATCTTCTCTCAGAGATCGCTTAACCATTCGCTGTCCTTTTATTTCATTAACGAGATCTTGGTTAAATATGCGTTTAAAATATATTTGTTCTCTCTAATCAAACTATAAAAACCAAGGTGCATAACATATATTGAATGTCAGTTTTGAATGCATTTCGTTGGTTTATCGCGACATTCTAAATAATTGAAGATTATTACAATAACGTAGGAGGCCACCAAATTAAAAATTTTAGAAGGTCGATTCCAAACCAGACAATAATTATTATACACAAGTTCAATCTACATCACCCAATAAAATAAATATTTTTGTTGATGCAGACGGTGTATTAGTAAAAGTTAATGCAGCAAATTATCATAAAAAAATTTAGAAATCTTTGTGTTTCATTGAACGCCTGTTCATTGACCTGTTGCACACTAAACTGTTAAAATGCATTTCCTATAGTTATTAACCATATATCGTAAGTGAATTTAGGATCGAAATACCATTTATAGACGACGATAATGACACTTACCGAGTTTTATTCAATCACGAGATCAGGGATTTAATGGAAATGCCTGATCTCGTTCATGAAATAAATGGCATCGAGTACGCTGGCTATAGGTCACGATTTGCGAGCCGATCATATACGAATGGAAGGATCATAAACGAATGAATCCCTCATTTGACAGGCGCAGAGGTCGCTTTCGGCGACGATTGCTCCTCGGGGTAGAGGACGATTTGTCTTCTTCGGATTGTCTATGGAACAAAGTCTATATAGAAAATAAGTAATTAGATTTTTTCCGACTTAAAATAAATTTACATTTTGTTAAAAAAATTAAATATTTCTCTTATCGATGGTATATACATGGAGTGGTGGCTACGTCCTGTACAGATCAAAATAATAAGTAAAGTTTGTATAATTGTGTGAAAGAAAATAAAAAAAACGGCGTTGTCAACCTGGCTTCCGTTGGTTGTCTTATAGAGCCGGATCGTTGATTGCAGGTACGGACCAGCAATGGCTTTAAAAAGTTGTTTTTTATTCATTTGTATTAATAAGGTGACTAATATATTAAAAATACACCAATAAGTTTCAATGCTCAAATTTAAATATTTGATTTGCAGACCACAAGCAATCTAATCAAACGGCCAATTTAATTTAAAAAAAAAATTTTTTAGCAATATATTTTATTGCTGGTTAAGCCTGTTTTAAACATGATTTCGTCTAAACTTTATGACACGTTTAGCGACAGGCTAAGGCGTTTTCTGTCATCAAACATGAAGTGGAAATGTCAAAGTGTTAGTATAAAAAAAGCGGAAAATGGCAAACAATTCTTAAAAAAATAAAAATGAATATTTTATTGATGTTATAACAAAATATATAGACAAAACAAACGCCAGATCACTGTTTTCTTTGACACTAACTCCGCTCAATCACAAAGAGAATCGCCTTCAATCGCTGTAGTTTATTAAATTTTTTTTCCGATTTCTGCTAAAAACACCGAGTCCATTTATGTACTTCGGAGATAGCTGATTGTAATTTTTGTGTTTATTCTTCGTTGCTTTTTCCAACAGCTAGGATCGCAGTGTCATCAGCAAAAAACACCACTGTGTTGTTGTCTAATTCAGATAGATCATGCGTGTATAGGAAATATAAAATCGTTTCTAATACACTGCCCTGTGGTACACCTGCTTTTATTTCTTTCAATTCAGAATAAATTTCATGTAATTTAATTCTAAAGAATCTACCTTTCAAGTATGATCCCAGTATTTTAACGAATCGCATTGGTAAGAGGTTTTTTAACTTATAATTAAGTCTTTCATGCCAAACCTTGTCAAAAGCTTGCGTCACGTCTAAAAATATCGCGGAGCAGACATTTTTCTCTTCAAGTGCTTTTCTTCAACTGGGCACAAATTTGGTTCTAAATGCTGCATTGATAAGATAAGTAAGCTTAACTAGAGCCTTCTTTGGTAGTTCTTTTAAAACTTCTGTAATAATAAGATCATAACCAGAATCTTTCTTCGAATTCATATTGAATTTTATCTCATGCATGATTTCTTTTGGTGAAGTCAATAGAATTTATTTATTTTCCTTTTCAGATATCACAGATTTGAGATTCCAAAGTTTAATCATCATGTGGTTGGAATATTTTTTCGAGGTGCTCCGCGAAACATTGTACATTATCTTCCTTTCGAGCTCATTTTCCCCTTCTATTCTTATTTGAGGGTTCTGCATTGTTGGTCTTTTAATTTGTTTGGTTGCTTTCCAAAGTGAATAATCAGTCCTGCTATCATTAGTTAGATTTTTTAGACAGTTACTGATTGATTCATCTTTTACTTTTTGGATTTCCCTTCTTAACTGTTGGGTTAAATTGTTTAATTTAGTTTTATATTGAAGAGCTCTTGTTTGCTGCCATATTCTTCTCGCTCTTCTTTTTTCTGCCAAGAGTTCTCTAATTTCTTTATGGTAGTTGTTTCTTTTTATTTTATATTTAATTTTTATGGTACTTTCCCAAGCTGATTGTTGCATATCATTTACAAATTGTTGAAGTTCGTTTTCTATTTGCTCCTCGATTTTTAATGGAACCTTAGGTTAATTTTTCTTCTAAGGACTGCCTAAAGTATTCCCAACAAGTGTGTTTATTTATTAGGCTTGGATTTCTTTCTTTTTGAATAATTTTTCCGCTTAATGTCAAAAGTATAGGAAAATGGTCCGAGTTTAGGTCTCGTCTTTCGTCTACTTGTATAAAATTCATTTATATATTTTTGATTATAAAGAAATCAATTAAGTCTGGTATTTTGTTTTGATCTGTAGGCCAGTAGGTTGGTTTTTCAGTTGACAAGGTTTCACTACTGCATTTTCTAACAGCTTTAAGCAGTTCTTTACCTTTAGTCGTTACTCGTTGTTAGCCTAGATATATTTTTTTGCATTAAAATCTATCTTTTCCTTAGTTACTGAAGAATTCGATATAATCTTTTTCTTTTAGTGCGTGTTTTGGAGGGCAGTAAACACTAACATAATTATTTTTCGTTTCGACGTTAACAGCAGTTGCTTTTATTTCAACTGTTTCATATTTCAGCTCTTCGTAATGGTGGATACTATTTCTAATTATAACAACGCTAACTCCTTTAGCAGTGTTTTCTGGGTGATTGGTTTTATATACTTGATAATTTTTAAATTTAATTTTTGTTTAATAAGTTTAATATAGTAAAGTGAGTTTCCGTGATAAGACACATGTCGATTTTTTCTGTTTCCAAGACCTGCAATTCTTGTTGATGTTGCATTTTTCCATTGGCATTCCAGCTTATAATTCTAAGATCATTGGACATTTTTCTGTTTCGGTATACCTCCCTTAACTCTTTACTCAAGTGTATGTAATCGCTTATCAAACGTATTAAGTTTACTTAATACTAATTTCAGAGTTTGATTAATATCATCACTTTGGGTAGTTTCTCTTTGATTTACTTTACTCCTTAATACTTTAGTGTAAGTCAAATTGCTCATTCCCTCCCGAAGAATTTCCGATACTTTTCGTCGTATTACTTTGGGCTTAGTTTTTCGAATGGTTGCTTTTATACTTAAATTTGAATTTTTTTAATCATTCTTTTAAACATCAATGCTTTGCAATTCAATATCAACACTGTATCCTCTATAATTAGCGGGATGATTTTCTCCACAGTGAACGCATTTGGCCTGTCCATTTTTTGGTAGTACGCAATCTCTTGTATGATGTTTTCCGATACATTTAACACATCTTGGTTCCTTATTGCAGTACTTTTGTGTATAGCCTTAGCATTGATGACATTGAGGTATAAGCTTAGACCTTCTTAAAGGCTATATAATCACTCTGCATCCTAAGATGTACCTAATTTGATAAATTTTTTCGACTAACTCATCGACATCGAAGGTCAACATAAACATATTAAGAGGTGTTTTATTACGTTGTTTAGTTGAATTGGTGCATCAACAGCTTTAAATCCCTGCGCTTTTAAGTCATCAATTATCTTTTCTATTTTACATGTGAAATGAAGGTTTTAAGCCATCACTCTGATTGGACTAGTTTGTTTGTCTTCAAACGTGTGCCACAAGTGCTTTTCTTCATTGAGCATTTTTGTTACTTGTCGGTAACTTTCACTATCTTTCAGTTATTGTTTTTATTTTTTCATATAGTAAATCATAATTTTTGATTTTATTTATTACTTTTGGTGGGGGTTGAGCTAGTTTTTATGGCTTTTTTGTTATAACCTTTGGAACATTCAGTTGTAATTGAGGTGGAGATGGGGTATTATTTCGTTTCCTTTAGTTTCTTCGATTTATAACTCTTACTAACTCCGTTTCCCTACTTTGTTCTTCTTCATCTGCATGGTATTCTTGCACAGTTGTTATTATCTTAGTCTGTGGATTATTGACATCCTTTGATTTAAGAGTAGTAACTCGTTTTCTAGAACTTTTATTCGCTCCTGTATCCATGCAATTGTTTGATTCAGTTGCTTGTTTATATTTGTGAAATCGACCAATGCACTATTGACTTTGCACAATTCACTGTACAGTTTTTTCTCAGTTAAAGGACGATTGCAGTTCTCTTGCAACAGTTCGTTTTTCGGGTTATCCTTATTTTTCAGGACGATTTGCTCATTTTTGTTGCACTAATTTGATGTTGCCTTCCAAAAAGGGCTAGTGGCTTTTGTAGGAGATCGAGTTAACTTCTGACTCCATTGGAATGGATATGGAATATAATTTTCTTTTGTACTCAGATGAGTATTATTATTTTTCCCTAACATATCTTGGGATTGGTTGTAATAATTATAGTATAGCAATGATTGGTCTTCGCCAGAACCCGTGAGACCGATCACCAAAGAGAGTGGATTTCCCTTAGCATCAGGTATACCACCTGGGGTAATTTTTTCCTTGTTTTTTTCACTCAATCCACTCATTTTATAGTGTATTGATTGCACTCGCCTCTAGTATTTAGCCGATTAGTATTCCATCGTTGCACGGGTGTTACCACTTGGAGGTATACTAGATACACTTGGTGGTTTCTACATAGTTACAAAGTTGAGATATGAACCATGGTAGTCATGGCTATAGACAATCAACCGCTACTCTATTGAGACACACCCAACACACATAGCACCCATAGCACTAGCTAGTTTAAATATAATGAAAAAACTATTCCCATACATCATGTACTATAGTACATGATGTATGGGAATAGTTTTTTCATTATATTTAAACATAATTATCCGTCTTTTGAAACCTTGATCACTGATTAACCGGTTTGAAACCCTCCATTATATCCTAGAGCTGATTCTCTGTAATCTGTCTTTATCTGCGCTTTATTGCTGGTAGTTGTGGATTCAGTTTTCAATATCTGGTACAGATGCAGTAGATCTCCTTGCTTTCTACCGGACAAAATCAACCCCAGGGAAAGATGTTTCCTGATTTAATTCATTTCGTCTTGAAATGGATTTAACAGAGATGGATGGAAAATATTGTGCTCGGTGTTGAGCATTACTTTGATAATATTCAGTATGTGTCTTGCATTGATTTAAATAATAACATAAGCCGAAAAATGCCAGTTACGATAATATCTTTCGTTTGATTCATCTTTTTTATTGTATACCTGAAGCTATTTTAATTCGAAAGCCACTAGCTGCTGATGTTTTTCTAACATTTTCAGATGGGTTATGGTAATTAAAAAAAGGATACCATGAGCAGGGAGACAAGAACTTACATCGACCGCAAAATAGGGCGGTTAAATAATATGTATGCAGAATTCATACTTGTTATACATATCAGAGGTGGCACCTCTAGCGGCTGAAAGGAGTTAGAAGCTCTAAAAAAAGCACTAGTGTAAGAGACAAATAATCCAATAGTCACACATGTTCCAAGTTCAAGTGCAGGTAATAAAAAAACCGCAAACGAGAAATTAGCGAAGAAACCATTCTTTCGTATTTCGTAAAGGACAACTTTGCCACAGTGATGAAAACGATATTAAAATAACAGTAGCATTATTCAAAACCAATCAAAGCATCAACAAGGAACATGAAGTATGCCTAAATTACATTGAATACAAACGCTAACATTTGACAGGAACTCCAAAAGCAAGACGCCGTTCATTACAATCAAAAAACTACAACACTGCATGCGACACCATTAAGAATCGCTACGACAATGACAAAAAATTGTAGCCTAATATATTCACACTATGTTGAATATTCCAAAAGTCCCAGGAATGTATAGAAGCTTTAAGAAACTTGGGCTACTACGTGGACGAATGGAGGAAAACGTTGGATTACGACATCTTAAATCACTACGAGCAATTCGTTCATGGTAGTGGTTTGTTTTCCCACCGCATGCGAAATAATTTTTACATTTCTTAATGGAGGTAATTCTGTAATCACTGCGAAAGAAGAGGGCACATAATTCGAAATTGTCTTCATTTTAAACAAATCACTCCAAGCCGGAGAATAGATTTCATCAATATGAAACAATTGTGTGCCAACTGTCTACCACAAAACACATAGAAGGATGTCTCAAAACAGAAACTACCACGGGCATTAATTGATTTAGCATCTCAAGTATCCTTGATTACTGAAAATGCATATCATCAGTTATATAGGTTACAACAACGTATACCACCTTGGTTAGAATTGGGAGCAGTACAAAAACACATGCAGCTCTATCAGTGCTGGTAATTTAAATGCATTTTTCAAAGGTGTTTAAGCTACAGATAGGAGTACTATGAAAATAGTGATATTCCAAATGTTTTGCTAAAAATAACATCAAAGGTGTGTAAAAAGAAAATATTAATAGTGAACGACTACGATACCTATATGTAGGATTCATGAGAGAATATTTTTGAATGTGAAACCTTCATCTAATTATAAAGGAAAATTTTACATCCCACTTCATGCAATTTGGAAAGAAAATTCAAACATTTGTGTTGTAATTGAGTGTTCAATGACGTCAACATCAAGATTAAGTTTGAATGATACTTTGCATGTCGGAGCTACTCTCCAAACCAACTTACGGTAGCTTGTTCTACGGTGGAGAAAACACAAAACAGCATTGAGAGCTGACATAATCCAAATGTATCGTCTCAAGTGGTAAGATGAAGCAATGGCTGAAAGTGATTCATAAAATTAATTGAAAATTTAGGGTTAGCCAAAGATGAAACTATTAAAACTTTTGAACTCCGACAGCATCAGATTTAACGTAAACCTAATATCATCAGAAACTGATAAGAACTGCAAAGAACAAAGTTCATAAAGAAATTACAGCAACATAGGTGAAGTTGCGGGACGAACTAGCACAATTTAAAGCCCTCTCAATTTCTCGTTGGATAGAAACCGTATCTTCAGCAAAACAAAACCTCTGTTAAACGGGTATTGCAATGCATCAGAAAAGTAGCATATGCTACATTTATATTCAGCCGAATCGAATTGTCAGATGTAACCCTCATCACAAGGCTACTGACGTCAAAAACCAAGGTAGCACCTATCCAAGCTAAGCAGACTTTATCACGTCTGGAAATTTACAGAAATACAACCGGCGAGTATTTACACATATGGACAGATTCTACAATTGTTTCGACTTGGCCACAAAAACACGCAACAAAATGGAGAACTTTTCAGAAGGAAACTCATAGCATTAACACCAAACCCAGCGGATCATGCATTCCGTGGGATTTCACAAATTTAGTTCTCTGGGGGAATGGTGGATGGAAAAAACGAGCATAGTACACAGGACAGCAATAACCACACTTATAAGAGCAGTTCAGGGTATTTTCTTTGCTTATACGAAATATCAACTTTAAAGGATAAACAATCACTTAAGAAGAGCACCGTCGCCTCCTTGATTCCGTTTCTGAAGAACGATGGTCTGCCTAATTATTAATTGGGCACACACGTTCACGCTGCATGGCACCAATGCACTTATACATTAGCATTTATCCAGAAAACCTTCTGGCTCATTAGAGAAGCACAAGAAGTAAGTAATTACATGGAAAAGTGCATTATAAATATTTTCAATTAAAAAGTAAACCTATAGAACAACTCATGGGCAATCTAACCAGCAGTCGTGTCACCTCGGTTCATGTTTCTACACAGAACATTACATTGCAATTCGTTCATTCAAGGGCTCTACATTTCGGAGGATTGTGGGCTGTGGTTAAATCACTGAAACGTCATTTATGCCGAGTCGCCGAAAATCAAACGTTTACGTATGATGAATTCACGTACCGCTGTGTCCTGAAAATAATTTGTTAGATAGAAAACCAGTTTCATTAAACAGATGGAAGTTAGAAAATCAAATGTACCAACATTTCTGGAAAAAATGACATCAATAATATTTATCTCAGCTTCAACACCGGACCAAATGAAATATTAGACACCCAAACGTAAAGGTGAGTAACTTAGTTCTGATAAATGAAGATAAATTACCATCTTTGATGTGGGTAAGGGGTCAATAAAATAAATTCACCCGGGTAAATATAATATCTCGTAAATTAGAATTTAAACATACTACAGGATTGTGCTCTCGAGCCCAATAACCGAGCAATTGGTGCAGTGGTTAAAGCTGCCGTGTTTGGGACGGGAAGTACCGGGTTCGAATCCCACCGGGTGAGGGTGCAAAAAGGATTTTCATCACGTGATTACGATCGGTGATGACGAAGAACACAACGATGACCCCCTGTTGGAGTCCATGGGCCTAACCATCGCCCAGGTCAGTACAGGCTGACTGGAGCAATGCAATGTTCTCGATTTGTCCTCGATTTGGCTGGTGACGGAGTAAGGTAGGACGTTAAATATTAACCGCGAAAGAGTTGATCTTCGGCCCCAGAAAATATTGCAGGGTTCAAAAACAAAAAATGTTCTGGCGTATCCATTTTTTATTTTATTGATTTTATCAATTTGGTTTATTAACGGGTTTGGATTGGCATCCTAACAACTCCACCGTTTACTCTCCTTCTACGACAAGCTAATATTTTTTTTGTTTGTATCTACTGTACGAGACTTTGCAAGAACTTTGTAGTATACCAATTAAAAACAATTATATATCTATTGCTGGGAACATTTATTCAGTAAATAATTGAGAAAAGGTCTTCTAAGTTATGCATGTGTTGTTATTGACGCAAACACAATCATCGTCATATCCAAAAATATCTTTAAAAGTTAATAAATGATTTACAATAAACGAGGAGATGCCTTCACCGCTTATTTTATAGTGAACCATACACATTAACGTATTTTGATCTTTGGAACTCGATGAATGTGCTGTTTAAACATAATACAAAATACTTGCTGTATAGTTCTAAACATTGTATTATAATATAGGTAGACCAATTAGAAATATTTACATATTTATATCTCTAAGAGCAATTTGCTTGTTATTTACTTGTTCTATAAAGTATAGTAATTTCTGAATTCCGCATCTTATTATTAATATATTCTAAGAAATCCGTTTAAATTTCTTTGACGTATTATTAGTGCTCTGGTGCGTTGTGTTGTTGACAATAAAAAAACCCCGTTTATTTAAACATTTGGAATCTGAAGGTTAAATGAATTATACGTTTTTTTCCAATTAAAATAAAACACTAAATAAATCGGATCCGATCCGATATGATCCTATATAATACAAAACATGTTTGTCTTGGATATGACGATGCCATTTTCATGTAAATAAATTAAGTTTGCGAGGGTTCATGATCGTTTAGTGTACAGACATTTATGACGATTCATGGTAGTTGCTTAATTACAACGTCAAAAATAGAATCACAATTAATTATATTTGGGGTAATGGTGTAAAGCGGATAGGATTGTCAAGCCACGAAGGACATGAACGGTAGTAGTCAAAAGAAAATTGATGAGATCTATAATATACGCAACGATCGTACATTGCAATAACGAGTTTATTTAGTCTTGGAAGTAAGTACGTACTTAAATATATAAAAATACATTCATTCAGCATTTGAAACCTAATGACCATGAAATATAATAACGCTATAGTAAAAGCTTTTCGGTGCACACAATTAAATATCAGATGCAGGTTAATTTTATTTAAGTCATCACCAGTTGTAACGTTACCAAATTTACAGTTTGATTTTAAATATGTTGACTACATATTTTAATTCTTTTTAGAAAGGCCCTATGGTAAATGGGCAGTGGTGAGTTCGGTGCTGTAATTAGTCCAAGCATGCTGTCCGTTTTTTTGTTTTTTATTGGACTTCCTTAAATTGATAGTTCCATGTGCCAAGTGATTTATGGAACGACTTGTTTATATTGTTGTGTGACGTGCCGTTCAATCATCACTATTCTAAATTCCAAAAAAAATTTAAGTGTTGATCTGGGAGCCACATATAATATCGACGGTTGTTTCTTTGGAAAGTTAAATTTTTCGCTGCAAGATTGCTACCTCGCATTACCCTTTGGTCATCATTGCATTGAAGATTGGGGATATCTCACACAGACATTGGGAGGATTGCAACATTTGACAATGGTTTTTTACTTCTGTTGTTAGGAATGCACAATGTTCTCGATGAATGCACATTGCTAAGTATTCTGTCGATGTAATGATGTGTGATTGTGTATTGCCATGGCTGATATCAGCAACTGGTTGAACGGCTTGTAGTTTATAATCGAGTGTAAACGGTAGTGGTAGGATATTTATCAGATTGTTTATTGATGCGATTGTGAGGTCCGAATTGTGTTTATCTACGTAATCCTGTTGTCTATTATCGAAGTTTGATTTTTTATAACGTCATTACATGTTTCATGTTTCTAATTCTGGTTAATGTTATCAAACTGAGATTCATACTGGCTTGCCTTGTACTGGGTGAGAATTCCAAATATGTCTCCTAGAATAATAACTGTCGAATTTCCCAGACCACGTTTTTATCGACGTTTTTTCTTATTGGTTGATTCCAAGAGTTCATTGTCTGTCATTAAACTGTTGAATTGCCACTCTAATTGTTGTAAGCTTATATTGCTGCTTAAATCAAATGTTGTTGAGAAACCAAGGGTAAATCATTACAGGTTGGTCTTAATTCTTGCGCTTTTCAAATGGCTTATTTCTTTCTAATAGCTGGTCATACGTTATTATAGATTACTAAGGTCCATTTCATAGCTATACTATACCTTTACCTTTCCCAAGTCCTCGAAGTATATTCCTTTTGAATGGTTGAAACATCGATGTCATCGTTTACGAGCCCTTGTACGTGAAACATCGCTAGCATGACTATTACCAGATGGCTTGCGCTGCCTTCACTCTTTGGCCATGTTTTTCTTAACGAAGCACTGATTTTGCTTATGTTATCTTCTAGGTTCTCAGTAGTGGGTAATTGGTAAATATTTGGTATATCACTTTTTAAAATATTATCCAAGATGCAGTTGAATTACTCTTGTAAGAGGCAATCTTGTTGGTGGAAGCAGTTCATCTTTGATTAGCACAAACTCTCCTTCCTTGATGTTGGGTTGTTGAATTTGCCATTTTAGTCGTCTTTAAAGCCGTGGTAATTACTCTGACGACCATCTTTTCCAAAACTGTTGGGTTTTTTTGATAGTAAGGTCCATGTTGGATTCTTTAGATTTGTTATGTCTGGTTCTGGAATTTCAATCATCGGCCGTCCTATTAGAAAGTGATCTAGTGTCTGAATCCAGAATTAATTTCTTGAAGGTTTGCTTCTTAAATCTAGCACATTTTATGCAATTGTGTATCATGTGTCAGATGGGATTCTTGGCGAGCAACATCTAGTATTTTTTTTAACCCTGCAATCTTTTCTGGGGCCGAAGCTCTCCCAACTCGTTCGCGGTAAATAGCCAAATCGAGGACGCACGAATACAGATTCAATTTTAAATCCATCTGCACATTGCTTGGCTTCAGCCAGCCTGTACTGACATGGACGATGGTTCGGCCCATGGAATCTGCACTCTAACATAGTTTTCATAGTTGTGTTCTTCGTCATTACCGATCGTAATAACATCTAGTATTTTTGCCTCAAGTAGACCAATGTTGCTTGATTTCCTATATGCAACGTTATTTTGAGCGCCTGTCGATCATTAATTTCGAATATTGTTGCCTTCTTGGCAATATGATGGGATGCTTCTTGTTAAATGTGAGGATTGAGTTAAATGTGAGGATTGAGTTGAGTTAGCTTCTGACAGAGTAACTTTAATTTGGAACGTATCTGTTGAAGAGTCCCAGAGGAGCCCAAGCATTTGCTGTTTCACAGGGCTCACGATCAAAGCAATAATGTGCAAAGTTATAATTGAATTTCGGAAGCTCAACATCAGGTACGCGCTTTATGTGTCCAAGTGCCAAATACTTTTCGATGAATGCCTTGCGGGTTTCGTGAAGTACGTGGTTCTGATATAGCCTTTTCTCCAAATTATAAAAATGTCGCATAGTCAATCATATAGGAATTAACACCGATTCGTGGGATCAAATGGTTATCTACGTATTGGCTAAAAACTGGATCACAACTCACTAAGTTCATACGAAATGTCGTTAAAAAATTCAAGAGAAATTCAATCACTATATATAGACAACTTAATGAAGTTTCTTGTATCACGCTAGAAACACAACAGAACTGCTCTATTGATAACGAATCCAATAAATCGACGAAGACGATAAACAATTTACTGCATTACATAAAATTGAAACTGACCAAAGCATATATTAGGCTTTGCGGGTAAAAAATCCGAATCAGAAATTTAGGTTCACGGCTTTAGTGATACGCTGTCTGCGCCTCTTTAAAAGTATTAAATAACGATTGTGAGGTTAACACCAGCCTTACCCTACGAGTAGGGCAAACTTCAAAAATTATTCTTAAGATATGAACATCCAGCTGAACTTCCTGCCAGTCATCAATTAAGTAGAATCTTAATCAGTTGAAAAGGTTACAAAAAGGTCAAACAGCCAAATGCAATGATAATGCTACCTAACAATTGTCAGCAGAGGGAATAACCTAGCATTTTCTGCATCATCTTATTTTGGTGAGTTATGGGAGAAGCTGGTGTAAAATCGTTGCTTGAATACGCGGCGCGGGAAATGCTCTCTATGGAAGAGCAATTACCAAAAACTTGGTTTACCAGCAGATGAACCTCAAGGGACTGATCAGTTTGATATAGTTACAGACCATTCTAATCAGAAGGAAATGCATCAGCTAGAACAGAGACCACTAGCCAGAGCGAACACTAAATCAAACCGTTTGCTCTACACGCTATCAATATTCTGTATAATGGGAGTGGTGTGATCAGAAATCTTCTTCGACAAAATTGGCCCATGCAGCTTAATAAACGGCGAATGGAACCTAATAACATACTTCAACTTGACATCATATTGGGCAGAACTAGATCATCTCGAATAATCCACTCAGCAACTAAGTGATATGTGCAAAAATACAACACAAATGGTAAGTCCACATGTATAGTATACACACAATCCAGTCGTAAACGATCACCTTTTGACTTCGTTTGGCGTACTTGATTAATGTACCGAAAACTTCTAAAAGGAGAGCATAACAAATCTTAATCTGAACCAACATCAACAGAAGCATTTGCAGCAACAAATATCTATAATAGAACCGACAGTGAAACATTCTATAAACTATTGAATGGTTTTATCTTTCATGAATAATTCATTGACATTGCTCTTCAGATAATATTGGTTATGATAAAACTTTACATATTTCAATCAAGGTAAACTTGATTCGCTTATTTTGACACCACATCAACTCCAGGAACAAACCAGACAAATAATCGACAATCTCATACGGCAGCCACTATAATAAAAGCAATTGTGAAATACAGTTACTCAAGTGGAATGGCTCAAACATAATATGCAACGTGATTTGCGATAATGAAATCGATGACACATTTGAAACAACAAGAATATCTGTTTATGGCGAGGGAATCCTGGCGCTGCCTTAAAAGTGAATTATAAAAGGAGATACATTATTGTATTGTAGTATTGAGATAGAAGTCATACGGCAGCGGCTTTAAACTATCTTGATGAACTATAAACTATCTTGATGAAGTAAAATCATAATTTAACGTCTAATAAAAACTAACAAATTAAAAATGAAATCCACTGCATCCGTGATACAAGCAATAACCTTCAAAATAATATTTACTAAAAGAACTTACCCGTCATATTCTCATTAAATATGAATTTATTACAACCACCATTTTAAAACTTAATTTTGTTGTTAATATTTTTATTTATAAACATAATGAACAAAAACTAACACGTTTAAAATTAAATTAAATTCGCAATTTGCACAACGACGCCAAATCTTTTCATATAAATTTTATTCTAGTACATTTTTTTATGTACATAAAGTTTATAGCAGAAAATATCGAGCGGCGAGCCCTCTATATATTTTCGAGTTCGAATTTTATTTTTATATCTCTATCTCCACAAACTTCATGTATATAGCTTATTTTTTTCGAAATGTCATTGAAACACATAGTACATAGTTAAAAATTATATTTTGTGCGAATATGTTGGGTTAATTAATTTTGTGTGACAAAAAAAAAATATTAAAAAAAAATAACTATATATTTTTTATTATTTAACCAGTTTTTGTAATATTAGATTTTCCTTAAAATAAATATTAAAAGATAGTAAAAAAAAAATTCTAAGAGGAAAGTTAATTTATAAATAGAAAATTTTGGCTTAGTTTTCGTTTTTGTTTTAATTAAATTTGGGAATATAGCTAACTTGTGTTGGGTGGGGGAGGATAATATACACTTCACGCACAATGGCATTGTTAGAAGGAACACTAAATAAATGGACAAATGTGATGAAAGGTTGGCAATATCGATGGTTTGTTCTTGACGAAAATGCTGGCTTATTATCATATTATACAGTAAGTACTTGCTAATTACGATCTCTTATGTGTCATTTTTGCCTAATTAAAATAAAAAAAATTATCCGGGGGCTTAATGAATAAAACAACATTTTGCTTATGGAATTATGTAATCTCTAGTTTCTGCTTAATTTATTCTACATTATTGTTTTTTATCTCAACAGCATAAAGTTATTCTTCTTACAACATAGTTATCAAATGCGTCTTTTACTTTTATACGATACATAACTTAAATTCTGTTAAACATCAAAAAACGCTAAGGCTATTTTTATTATCACCTAAAGACATTATTATTTATATTCAATATTATCGCTAATTGAAAATTTTGTCGTAAACCATGTCGCATAATTTTTTAAATGACCTAATCGGAAAATATAAATACAACCATCAAAGTATAACATTTTATTCAGGTTTTGTTGTTGTTATTAAAATCTAGTTAATACATAATATTAACATTATGTGAGTCATGGTCTTCATCGAATAAATACAAAGTATGTATGTACTACAAAATGATTTGCAATATTCCAATAAAATGGTCAATGATTTGTGTCATAGTGAAAATTGTCCATTTCGATTAATGTGTAAACTACTGAAGTATTTATAATAATCAGTGTTTAAAGGGCATTAGTGGTCGGTATCGTATCAATAATCCATTGGATTCGATCCGAGATTCTTTTTCCTGTGTTAACGACATTGCATAATTTAAAAACAAGCGAGAGATATTATAAAGAAGCAGTTTTGACAGAGTGAATAATGCGTTAGTGACATCTATCGACAACAATACGAGGGATGAGAGGGGCTAGATTTTAACTCAGTTTAAGCTTAGTTCATAACATCGGAAATAATTTCCGAACTAGGTATTAAGTTGCGCACGAATTAGTCTGATGGGTTGAGACTCGTAGTTTTCTGGGCGCCGTAAACTAATTCTGATGGCGAACACTGTAAATCTTCGTATACCCAACGTGACAAGAGATTGCTCAGTGCTCCAGTGTGTGGTGTCGAAGCGAGCTTTGAGCTTTTAGATGTTTATGACATCTTTCGAATACGAATTCTTAAACGCCTATTACACGCGTTAACTCATCAAATTGGTTACCTTGATCTGTCGTTATTTCAAGAGGTATCCGAAATCTTGAAATGTATTGCTCGACAAAAGTCTTAGCAATAGTGTTAGCGGTGATTTCTAGAAAACGGCATGCTTCAGGCTATCCAGTAAATATATCAACAATTATGAGTATATACTGATTATTTCCTAATGGTCGATGAGGACCAACTACGTTCATATAAATATGTTCGAATCTGCTCGATGGTAATACTAAACTTTCCGGTTCCGATCTTGTATTTCGATGAATTTTGCCCTTTTCACAAACCATGCATTCTTTAGTCCATTTTATGACATCTGTTTTGCCAAAAATATCTCGACGAGACTAATTTCCTGGAAGCTCTGACACGTGAAGAACTTAAGAATTGTTGCCGTTCATCGTCAGATTTTTTTGTCTAACCTAGATTCGTTTGTTCTAATGTGACGAAAACATCTGAGAGGTTAAGTCAAATTGCCTTGAATTTTTATCACTCAGGGAAATTATTGCTCTTGTATGTGCTTTGTGCTCAATTAAAACAATAAATTGTTTTCCGTACACGAAATATTTGAAATGTTAAATGGAGTGATAAGCTCCCAAAAGTTCTAGGTCAAAGATGGAATACTTTCTTTTTTTTTCACTTAATTTGTGGGAAAAGGGTTGTAAAGATTGCCAACTTCCATTACACCATTGCCCCGTTAGATGCTATATTGTATCTGGAATATTTAATGGGATGAGCTTACTTACATTAGTAAGTGTGCTCTTTATTTTACCAAATACTGTTTTGCAGTCTTCTAACCATGAAAAATTCTTTTGAAATTTTGGGATCAATTTTGGAAGCTGGGATATTGACTTCTCAAGCTCGGTAAGTCTTTCGAAAATTTTCTTGAGATGTATTTTATGCTCTTCCTCAGTCTTAATGGCCACACGTATCTTATAAATGTATGTGAATACAAAATCAAGACCTTTGACCGCTTTATTTATGAAGCGTTGGAATGTTTGTGCAGCGTTCCGAAATCCGAAAGAATAAACTAATTGTGGTAACAGCTGTTTTAGCCACGTCTTCGAGTGCGATATGGATTTGATAATAGGGTGCTTCCTTGTAGATACATTGAGAAGTTTTGATTAGGTGGGATTGGATATTGATCGGGTTGGCTAATTTTATAACAACTTAGTTCCTTTCTTTTTTCAATTGATTTTGAATTTTTAATATAGGCACATTGCGAAAAAAGTTTCTTCATCTTGTCTTAGGTGAACAAAATTTTTAGGTATGTAGAGCTTAAAATCGTAAAGTGGTAAAAACTGTAAAGGGTCAGCAGGATGGTTTAAAATTATGAAGATTTCATTTGCTTTCATCGTTTTATTTTATCATCAACATCGAAAACGCGATTCTGGTTTACCAAATTGATGAAATACATTAGTTCTGAGTTTTTACGCATGATGTCAGTGAAAACGGTTAAACATTTTCAGTTCAGTGTTATATATGGTAATATATCTAAATAAAATATATGTCAAAATATGAAATAGATTTTTTGTATACACAAATTTATATAAATTTATATATTATTTTGTAAAATTGAAGCAAATTGTTATTATTATTATGGTAAAATAAATATTATTTGGTAAAACTGAAAGTACTTGATTATTTTTAAAAATTTAGCATTAACAAAATACATACAACACACATATAGAATATGTACATAATATGATACAACACACGAAACACAAAAATTTAGGCGCAACGGCAGTAATTTTATAATCGGCGATAAATACTTTTCAGCAACAAAATCGAAATGACAAAATATCTAATTTTTTCACCAAATTTGACACAAGTTTATTATTTAACACAAAAAGGGGATCGCGATTTTTGTTTTATCGATGATAAGTTTATTATTGCTCATTATCATCGAACCAGAATTGCACCCCAGCACGTTTAAACCATTTTGCCTCCCAAATTTGTAATAAATTGTGTATTTGAGATATAACTTAAGACACATTTTAATTTTTAATTTAAGAAACATGAGTTGTCTTGCTTTAATTCAGGAAAAAACAAATTAACAATTAAAACTAAGTACTAAATCGGTAAAATAATTTCACATATTTACTTCATAAAATACTGGAGACCAAAATTTTTAAGTTACTTATATTTAGCTTTAGTCACTTCATTGCATTAAAACATTCACTTTAAACTAAACAAAACAATTTAATGGTAGCAAAATATTGCAAAAAAAGTTAGTTTTCCGTGAAACTGTAATTTCGTAATTTCGTTAGACTTAGATATATTTTTATATAAGTTTTAAGTTATTAATAACGTACGCTTCCATTAAAACTTTCCAGCAGGTTCTTTATTTAGATCAAATCGGTTAAAATGAATACCCAATGGAGTGGCCAGCTTCAGACTTTCTCTATTTAAATAAGCACTGAGGATAGGGTTTTTTTTCATGAATATCATTAAATTATTCGCAACTCGTTTTCGCCTATAGGAATTTGTCACTGTCTATTCTTATATATCGATAGACGATAGATTTTAGTAACACACGCCAGTCACATAGCTTTCCAGCAGGCCTTTAGAGTTCTAGGCCTTAATTGGCAGCGAGTCCAAGTTTCAAAAACTTTTTCAATGATTTTGGCGCCTATCTCGCGAATAACAGCCGCAATATTATGTTTTAATGCTGGAAATTGTCTCTGGATTATCCGCAAAATATCTGTCCTTAAGGAAACCCACAAAACAGCGTCAAATAGAAACTCCGCGCAGTTGACATTTCCAAAAAGGCTGATTATTACGTTGCCAAATTTGGTGTGCAAGAGATCGATTGTTTGTCGGTTTATATGGCATTTGGGGACATCTTGTTGAACCCAAATTTCGTTCACGGCCATAGAGTCGATTTGAGGCCATAAAAGTTGGCCAATTATGCCATAAAAGTTGGCCAATGTGCTACTCTTGGTGGGTGCATTGGCTTCTCTACAATCTACAATTACGTGGCTGTTCCGAACCCCAAAATCCGGCAGTTCTGCTTGTTTACATGGCCCTCGAGATGGAAATGATCAGATGGTCGGAAAGTAGTATTTTCGATCAAAATCGACGTCATTATCAAACACACGCAGAGAACTGATATCGAAGTAGACGGCCGTTTTCTTTCAAAGCCGGCAATGAGTCATCTGGATCTTGTAGGCTAATAATCCGAGGTCTTTGCAGTATTCTCCTCAGCGTGCGCACTGTCCGAGCCAGGGGACCGCTTCTCTTATCCAATAGCAAGCCTTTTTCACGAACTTTCTTCACTAATTCCCCGCTTAGTGCTCTTTCACGAGCCATATATTTCTTTTCAAAATTCGTACGGTTTCGGCACACAACAATTACTTTAAAAATAAATTTTCATAACATCAAACTGAAGAGCTGTCAAAATTTCAAGTGCTGCCATAGTAAAAGTGTTGCCATAGCGTTTGATTTAAAAACAAGCCAATAGACGACCCACAATTTATATCGTAAAGAAAGTAAAACCTGGATTATTGTTGGGCAACATCTTATAACTATATAAGTAGAAGGATAAAAATAAAGTAGAAGAAGGCCTATTGTAGCTTAGACGCCAATATCAAGTTTTGCGGGGCCCAAAATTTGTAGTTACGCTCCTGGCTCCACAAATAAATTGGAGACCAAAAACCTTTTTCGAATTTACCGCCTGTTCTGATAAAATTTATCAAAACTATTCTAATAACTAAAGGTTTTGAGTACCCTAACGAAAAATTCAGTTTGTATTTTATTAAAGTACTAAAAATTTTAAAAAAAAGTTTAGTTACCAAATGCTGCTCATGCATTACAATTAAATATATTTATCCTAATCCATTTGAAAATGTGAGAGTGGCGGCTCACTCGGGAGGCATGAGAATGACTGATCAAACTGTCAAAAATTAAAACCGAAATGAAAATCACTTTTTACAGTTTTAACGGGCTAATCCATCGAATAAATTGAAGTCATCACGACGTAGCTACACTTAGAACAATATATAACTTTTATAAAGGTTTTGTTATTTTGTCATTTGGTTTATACACGCAAGTTTTAATTTATAAACTTTATATCTTGATAATACAAAGATTTAACTTGAAAAGATAACAACAAAAATATTATTGATTTCTTAACACATTGGCATCTTAAGATAAAAAAAACACTAAAAAGCACAAAATTCCCATACCGTGCTTAAAGTCTCGTGATAGTAATCTTAAATTGCATAATATTTGTTATTTAAAGGATAAATAGTTAAACACTAATCCTAATTAGTTTGGTACAGTAAATATTCCAGATGGCCTAATGCATAATGTAACAATATCTCCTTAAACAATATTTACCATCATTTCTTAAATGGGTCCCATAAGTATTTGTTGTTTTTAAAATATGTTATTAGCTTTGGAAAGACATTATAGACAATGGAGAGTCGATGACTTTTGCAAAATGTAAATTAAATTAAATGGCAATGGCACACAAATTCGGGGAATTTAGTCTGCCGTTTAATAGGAATAATAAGTACAATAATTAAACCAAATAAATCTATTTTTGATTAAATTTAGACCCCCACGTACATAGTACACACCCAAGGTCTTATAACATTATGTCTAGTACTGTATGTATGTTTTGTACTTGTTATTGAAATAATGACATAGTATTATGGAGATTCATGTATCAAACTTCTTTGTAGATAATTATAATTAAAAAAAAAAAAAACATTAGACGTGACACTTTTCACTTTCTTGATTTATCAAATGCTGTAAGTAATTTAAAATAACAAGTAATTTAATTAGTTTTATACACATTTCAGTTTTAATGTGTAATTTTAATACATTATTTCATATCCACAGTATGATTCGTAGAACAAATCACATTATTTTACAATTTACAAGAAAAACCTTTGTACTCAATTTAACATTTACTAAAATTGTAACTAATTTGTAATCATGGCATCCAAATAAAATTCACGAAATGTTCACTTAATTTTCAAAAAACCCCAAATCTTGATTGCTAATTAGTCAAGTGTTTTACGATTTGTGTACATCCTTATTAAAACGAAAGACCATCTTAATCAATTGCATCTAATTTTGGCCACAAAAGTCCAGTTAACATGCTCTCTCTATTCACTGTTACGGTATCATCAGGTTATAAAAATAAGGTCCAATGATGCCATCACCCCACAATCCACATCAACCTGTAACTTTTTTTTAGATGAATTGGTTGTTTATGAATAACTAACGGATTTTCAGTCCCCTAAATGCGATAGTTTTGTTTATTAACATATATGCGTTAAAGTGAAAATGAGTTTCGTCTGAAAAGGTGATTTTTGAAAGAAAACGCTCATTTTACAGAACCACCTTAATAAGTTTGAATAATTAAAACGCGCTCTTGTGTTGTAAACGAGCCTATGCCTTAAAAAAAGACCTACTTTTGACTTTGAGGTTAAATAAAACACAAAATAATTTTAATCGCCACAAATGTGCCTTTATTTGAAAGATAATTTTATGACTTTAATGTTTGAATGTAATTTCGTACGGCTTACTAATTAAGTAAATTAATTATATCGCGTACTGTACGACATGTGATCCCGTCTTGTTGGAGCTACATATCTCTGATTATATCAATAACATTCAATTGAGACACAAAAAATTGATCTCTATACCGATCTCCGTTGACTGTAACGTTTTTACCAGTATCATTTTGGAACGCAACTGGTCCGATCATTACTTCGTTCCATGAAGCACATCAAATTGTACAATGTCTCGTGGATTAACATCACTCCAAATGCGACAATTCTGCTTGTTGGTGTAGCCAGCCAACCAAAAATGAGCTTCATCACTGAATAACATTTTTTGTGGAAAGTTTGTATCAATGTCAATATTAGCTTAATATTGACGCGAACTATGATTGTACGATTTTAAGATCCTTACGCAAAATCCTTCATTAAGAAGTTGGATCAAGTTCCAATTGTTATGCTCGATGACGAATCGATTCATTTGGATTATCTTCAATACATTTGTCATTTAGTGTAAACGTGGTGCAAAAGCGTTAATCGAATTAACTTGGCTCTGATGGACGATTATGCCGACCATAAAAAGGACGTAGCTTGCGATGAGTTTCACGAACTGAACCATTATTTTCAAAGTAAAATTGAAACAATTTGCAAACGTTTTTCTGGCGTTAGAATCACGCCATTATTATGAAATATAAACCAAACTAACCAAAAAACAACTATGTATTATCTGTCCAATCGGGTCTTCCTGAAAAAAGTTTTTTTAACGTAGGAAAAGTTTTGTACCGACCATCGCTACACACACACAATTAAATATTCAGATATTTCGTGAACAATCATATAATTCGCTAACGCTATATGTACACTGTACATAAATATTATATAGAGCGTAAAGTAGCAATTACACATAGCACTCGGTTGCCATGGCCTGATGAGATGACAATTAATTTTTAACAAAATTATTAAGATTCCTCACCAGATCGAATCTAAGCTTTGCTTTGCACACCAATAGTTAAAATAAAGACACAATATCCATCGTCGGAATAGTTTCATTAGATCCGGATGTTAGTTTAAATCATAATAACTTCTATTATATCATTTTGACTTTAAAATCCTGAGTAGTGGTTGAAACGTTTCTTCAAGGTGTCTCGCAAACAGTTTAGCTTTTTGCAGACTGCTACGAGCTCACGTACTGCTATCATTTATGATAGGTGTTGTCTTGATCAATTTTCTTGCGTTCATAGGGGTCATAGTGTCTTTATGACCAGTAAGTGAAGATAAATATGAACCTATTGTTTAAGTTATAACTGTCCTACTAACAGATTTCAGTTTTTTACATAGGTTATTAAGCTCGGTTTTATTTGCGTTAAATATGTTGGCTTGAACACAACGCGATCTTGAGTTCGATCTCCGCCGCTGACCACAACGCCGTGATAAATTGTGTATAAAATTCATTATACACAATCCATTCGTTGGGTTAACCACCTACAACGATCACCAATTGCAATAATACGGTCTGAAAGATCTTGTAAAAGATCTCAGTAAAGGGTCAGCTATGGCCTGTAATGCTGTTGATTTTTTTTGTTTGCTGTAACTGACGTGCTCTACGTTTCTTACCCACAAGTTCCATAGATTTCCTTATTAATACTTGAAGAATGATATTTTCACTGAACAGTTCACGAAAATCTGTGTGACATTCGATGCTATCCTTATTGTTTAAATGTCGACTAGCATGAATGATGCGTTCATTATGAAACTTAACTTCTCGTAAACTTAAAACAACATTTATGAGTTCCCAAGTGAGATAAAATAGAATTTAAATTCGACTTAAACCTCCGAATATTTGTTAAATCAATTTTAAAATTTAAATCAATTTCATAATATTAAAAAATAATTAAATATAAAGCCCTTTCGCTGATGTAGTCAAAGTGGATTTCACAGCAAAATGAATTTTAAGCGTAAGATAAAGCTAGATAAATAATAATAAAAAGGCTTTTACAGGCTATTATACTGGCCCGTAGCGAGTGATGAGTCTGGCTCCAACGGATTCGATCCAGGGCTTGTTCTTCGTATTATTGTAGACGACCCTAACAAGACAAGCCGTTCTCTAATACAAAAAGACATCGTCGCCGACAGCAACCTCTGCCCCTGCCAAATCGCGGCTCTCGTCTAAGAGATCGCTGCACCATCCATCATCTTAGGATCGGTTTGCAGAACGTGACCAAGCCAGTGTACTCGCTGTCCTTTTATTTCTCGAACTAGATTAGGAATTTCCATTAAATTTCTGATCTTCATCGTCACGTTTGGGTCCATTTTATATCAAGCGCGTGATCCTTTCGAATGTTATAAACCATCTCTCAGAATCATCTGTCAGGGTCCAACTCTCACACCCATAAATGACAACGGGTTTGATCAACACTTTGTACAACTTCAGCTTGTCGGCATTTGCAAGGAATTTTGATTTTAGCAACGGACGTAAAGCATACAAAGCACGGTTACCAACGACACAATTATCACAAGGGACCCGAGGTATCGAAAAAATAAAGTGTGTAGAACCAAAAAACATTCAGTTTTATAATTTTTTTTTTGTAATAAGTCCTTAAACTCTTAAACGACTATTGCACTAGGTTGTCGTATTTTTTAATTACATACTTTTCATTTATGTCCTCACTCGTCAGAAAAAAATTACCTTCAAACATTAACACGCCATTTAAGCAAATATTACTTGTTAAGTGTTTTACAGATCATACTGTAAAGTGCTATCAAATTTATTTTATAGATAAATATTAAGTTATGTCGCTTAATTTGGGAATTATTTCAGTCTAAAGTGTAAAAATTGAAAAAATATTTTATTTGACTTTGATCAAGTATAAAGTCACTTTTTTAATTATAAAGCAAATAGATTAAATTTGACAGACACTAGAGCGAATTCCATCTTATTACTGGTTTCCACACAAACTGAATTTTACCATAATTTTATAAGCTTAACTTGACAATGTAACGTAGAGACCTATTTATACTCATCACCGAATTATATCATATAATTCGCTAGCACTATGGTTTACATCGTCAGGACGGTAATTGGTTACCACAATGATGTGACACGAAAATTGCCGTCATAGCTTTGCAATGATATTAATAATCATTGCTTGATTATTAATAATCAAGCAATGATATGATATTAATAATCAAACTTGTTAGTCAGCAGGTATGATCACACATTTGAATGACCCGAGACCGATCCTTAGAAGGATTCAATGTGAAAACTACGATGAGATCGTGTGCAATAGTAACGCAAATCATTCTTTTCTCACTATCGATTGCCTCATTTCGTAAATATTAAGACCTATATTTTCCCATAAGTTGGTTTCATTTTTGCCTGGAATGGATTTTAGTGGTGACCACACATTTAAAGCAGTGAAGTGTTTTCAATGATTTCGAAGATAAATTAAAGGGGGATATTAAAACCTGTCTTATCGCCGACAATTGTGCTTTGTATGCCTTTTTTCCCCCTGCCCAAAACGGTTAGCACTGCGACCTAAAAGATCTTTTGTGCTATTGGGATTTGTTAGTCCAAGAGCTTCTCCACCTTCCTAATAAAGGCGAGAATGCTGCATGTCCAGGCTAGTTAGAAGCCAGGCAGTTAGAAGCCAGTGCTTTCACTGCTGCTTGGCTGGCGGGGAAAATGTGGATGGAGTGGCCTTTAAGACCTTTAGTCATAATAGTTGAGACGCAGGTTTCGATGGCGTGAATTTCGGCTAGAAAGACACTGCGATAAGTTCCTAGGGATTTCGATATTTTGTAGTTGGGCCCAAAGACACCAATGTCTACTCCACTATCCATTTTTGATCGATAAGAGGTCGATAAGAGGTCCAGCAGTAGCCCAGACTGTTCTATCAAGGACTGTTACCCCGAAATTTCTGCCAAAGCAGAGTCCTTTGGGCATCACGTCCGGGACTCTAAAGAACATATCGAAGTCTGAAAGTTCATTTAAAATGTTCAGATGACCCATATGATCATCATGACGATATTGATTCACCAGCTGTAATCTAGCTACACAAGAAGCAGCTGATTTTTTGACGTAAATATGAAGTGGAGTGAATCCGATGAGGGCTTCCATTGCCGCCGTAGGACAGGTGCTCATAGCGCCTGTGATTCCGAGACATGCTAGCCTCTGCAATGAGGTAAGCTGCTTGTTCATAATAACTTTTTATGAAGTAGTACCTTAGGCCACCAAACTATGGACCCATAGGTTACAATTCGCCTCACTATCATGATGTACATCCAGTAAATCATTTTTGAGCTGAGGCCCCAAGTCCTGCCGAACATACACCTACAGACCCACATGGCTCTGACCGCGCGTTCGGTAGTTGATTTGATATGAGACTTCCAATTCAGTTTCCTATCTAGGATAACACCCAGTTATTTGACTTCATTGGAGAATCTGATAGTAATATCATTTAAACTAACTGAACCAAAGTTCAATTTCCGTCTTCAACCTAGGTAACAAGGAAATCCGCTTCACCCTTGGTAATAAGTAGATGCAGCACCCCCTCTGTGAATTTGCCTTTTCTGTAGGCAAATTGATTAGGATTCAGGGGTCTGGTTACAGTTAACCGGTCTGTGATATGAAGATCTAACAGTCGTTCCATAATTTTTAGAATAAATGACATACGACTGATAGGTCGATAGGACTTAGAGAGTTCACTTGGCCGATTGCCAAGTTTTGGGATAAAAATCACATTGACTTGGCTCCAAGCCTGTGGTATGTGACCCAAATTGAAGCTAGTTCTAAATAAGACTACCAGAGCAGAGGTAATCCAATCCAAGCTCCTTTGGAGAAGGGCTGGGAAGATTCCATCTTCGCCTGGAGCCTTGAACGGCTGAAAGGAGTTAATGGGCCGTTTGATTTTGTCCGGAGGAAGAAGCTTACCAGATAAGCTATTAATCCAACCGACATTTTTTTTGGTCCGACAAAGAAGCTTCATTTGATACATGCCAGTTTGCGACAGAGTGAGGTCCAAAACCTCTTGCCGGATCATGTTAATGAAAGTAGGGCTAGACCCTTTATTTAAAATGTCTATGTCACTGCTCATAAGATAATTTAAAAAGGAGTCACCCCTACGATTTGTGTTGCTGCTACCCCAAATGATATGATGCGCGGTTGCATCGCCGCCTATGATAAATTATTTGGTTTTTAGGTTGCAGTAATCCACCAAATCCTGTACAACTACAGGTGGAACACTTATTGAGTCACCAGGGAAGTACGCAGAGGCACACACTATCTCCTGCAATCCCCTGCCAGTCGGTACTTCCAGGATTACTACAACCAAATTCTTAGTAATGAACTCTGGAATTGGAAGAACGTTAATATTAGATGCAACAAATATTTCAGTTCAGGGAACCGATTCCCTGCGATCATAAACCAACTTACATGAGTTAAGGTGGAGGCCCCTGATTTTTACACCACTAACCCAAGGTTCTTGAATGAGGCCAAGGGTTAAATGTTGTTGAACAATTCTATCACGGAGAGATCCAATGATCGGTCTCCCGACGAAGAGGCAGAGGGAACAGAATGTTTTACAGCGCTACTGCTCTGAGCTGCTCTCCTCGTTTATAACTCCTTCTAAGGCTGGTAAAGAACTTTCCTTGCTGGAGGGGGATCACTCTTTAAAATAAGTCTAACGTGGCCGAAGTGGTATGCCACATTCCCCTTGGACTCGGCCAGTGTTTTCATCGAAGTATCTCCTATGGCCATAACCAAATGGATGAGTGCGCCAGTTGTCGTCCGTTGTAGTATCTTCCATAAATTAGCCGCGAGACCATTGTTCTGCGCGGCCATGGTGGCGAGAATTTTCTCGCTAGACAAGGCTTTGTGGAAAAAACCCCCTAACTATATTTGGCCGAGGAAAATCTCCCTCTTCCACCAAAATTATGCTTAGACCACATTTTGATCTTAGCCTGCAAAAATTGTTCCTCATCCATTCCGCTGTGGAATGATCGGAACAAATTAAAAAAAGCCATCCTGTTCTCCGAAAGAAACCAAGAAATTGAGCCTGATGGGTTGGACCTTGCATCAATAATAAGGTCAATGACACACTCTTGTATGTTTGCCATTTGCTCCATACTAAGAGGATTGCCACTGAGATCATCCGGTAAGATGTCTAGTCTAACACTGCCTACTACTTGGCTGAAAAAGGCGTTGACCAGAGAAGGTACACTTTTAGTTTATTTTGCAGGTGGTTTAGAGGATTCTAAGCCAACCTCGAAAGACCTCTCGCGCTTACCACGAGACCTACTGGCTAGGGTAGTTGCACCAGGTTTCAGGGATCCGCCATTGCACGGTTGTTTACGTTACTTAGCTACATTCTAGGATGCATTGCCTGGTTGTTGCCACGAGGAGGCGTAACTACACTACTGAGAAATCTTATGAAAATCTCGTATGCCTAGAAAGCTTTGACTCCTAAAATTAAACCCAAACAACCGTTGTAAGCCTTTCGTCCACTGCTAATGTCGAAAGATAAGGACTGTTTATGATATTTTGGTTAAATCCAGTAGCGAACTCGGGACTGCTACTAAAAAAAACATTTATAATATATTTTCCATTAGTTTCATTATTGTTCTGTTTTTTACCTATAACTATATTTGACCTAGTTAATCGATTATGAATAACCCAACCTTACTTTACTAATATTCGTCCTTTGTTTTAATTATAATAAACACAATCCTAAAATATTAATTCATTATTGACGACTATCATAAATATTTTTGCCTTACAAAAGAATTCGACTGTCTAACATAACTTGGAAAGTTCGACCAAAACGAACTATAAAAAAATTTGCATACATTTGCGTATCCTTTTTGATGTGCTTTACATGAATTTTTCGGTTATTCATTCTCAGGTTAAATTCTCTATCATCATTATGATATTTAAATGATGTGGTGCGGTTGTTGCGAATAAAGTAAAGCACACGCCAAAATAAAATCTTTTTTTTTTATCAAATACGTTATTGATTATCATAACTTTTATCTATTTATAAATATGTTATATACAGGGTGTAATTAAAAAAAAATACTACATTAATTACAAAAGGTCGAACTAAAGTGCTTATGGAAGTTCTTTCGCAGAACGATGTTTTTTTTAAGTAATTTTTCGTTCTTTTCAATTTTTTTTTATAACTGTTATGGTTTGCTTTTCATTAAGAACATAATTAAATTATATTTTGGAAATTAAGTCAATATTGTGAAAATAATTGTAAACGAAAACCTACTAATACTTTGACAAAATCACCCTAATAATATTTGATAACAGATTTAGAAATCTAATTTAAGAGTTAGTTATCGATTTCACATATGGCTTAAATTCGTCAAATACAACCTAAGCAAAAAAAAATAAATAAAATGAGTATTAATATAATCGGGAAAAATTAAAACAATATAACGGAGAAAATTTCATAACCTTGACCAGCAAAACATAAAATGGAAAATAATTTTCTATTTATGTTTCAATACATAAATTTAGTTTTTCCCTTTCATATTGTATATCTCGGAACAATAAAATTGTGTATGTATATACGAGTAGGATTAAGACGATCCCGACTTAATGGGAAAGAGGAATGTTATTTTAATACATTGCGGATATTTTTTATGAATGTTTAAAGTGTTTGATTTTGTGACAGATTGCTTTTAGTATTTGACACGATGTGACCAAATGATATTTAAAATTCTCGTTTGTGTACATGTTTATATAAGTCATTCATAGATGGCTTCCAGATTAGTTTTGATTTTTGTTTTTTAAACAATTTTTGTACACAAAAAATAACATTTCATTTTGTGACATTTCACTGATTGGCCACTTCATTCCACGTTCCTACTATGTGCTCCGGGTTTTATGGATAATCAAATTGTTTGAGAAAATACCATTCCGGATATTTAACACTTTAGTTTGTCGAATTCTGGATAAAAGATTAATTTGAATGTGCAAAGTGTTGCAAAAAGTCTTAATATAGTTTACTTTTTGCATTTAAAATTACTTGATAATTGAGCTGCTGAGAAAAGTTCTAATTTCTCAACTGAAAATCGTAACGTGGAGCAATTTCAAAATAATATGGGCACAACAAACAGGTATAACAATCTCATATCATTATAGTAAAACATATGTTCTTGAAAGTGATGCTTCAGAAAAAGAGCGAATGTTATACAAACAATGCCAAAAAGTAACTGATAGAAAAATCAGCAAAGCATTATTATTGTCAATTTACAACAACAAATTAATGAACTTGCAATTAAAGCAGCATAAAACCCAAGCTAAGTCATCAATCAAGCAGAACCAGAATACAAAATTTAATGTCAACAATGGTAAATGTCCAACCGAATCACTAAAGATACAGAATCAAAACACCAATTCTAATGTTAATAAAAAGGGTGGATATCAAACCGATGAGGTTTGAAAATACCGAAAATATAACTAACATTTATAAGATCACTAGATTATTGGGTTGCAAAGTGGGAATTCAACCACTTAGAAAATCTAAACTAATCCCACAAAGCAAAAGATGTCAAGCATATGGACAAATGCAAAAATATTGTGGCAAACTTTCGTGGTGTGTTAAATTTGCCGGACACCATCTAACTGGGGAATGCGACAGCAACTTCATCTAAAGTGTGTACAATGTGAACAAGGTATTAATTATCGAGAATGTATAATGTTGCAAAAAAAAATCCAGAAAATTAAAATCCAAAGGATGAATAAAATTCTAGGCTAATAATGCCGATTCATCCTTTCAGGAAAATAGATGGAAAGGAAACCACGAAATGGCAAGGAAAAACAAAGAAAAATCTGAAGGATTTGCTAATCATCTTGAAAATATATTTTAACCTCATGAATGTCAAATAAGAAACATTGGATGAAAACATAATTTAAATTATCGAAGATGTCACACCTACATCGCCTACTGAAGTAGCAAACGAAATTAAAAATAATTAATTTAAACTTAAAAAAAGCACCAGGGTTTGACCTGATTACCGGAGAAAAGCTACGGTAAATTTAACTAATATAAACGCTGCATTCAGGTTAAAATATGTGTCACCACTTTGGAAAGTAGCTGAGGTTATTTTGATTCCCAAACCAGAGAAATCACCACATCTAATAACATCTTATAGACCTATATCATTGCTGCTGATAATGTCTAAACTCTTTGAAAAGTTACTATTAAAAAGACTCAAACTAATAATTGAAAAAAATAACCTAATTCCAAATTTTGGTTTCCGCAGTGAGCACTCAACAATTGATCAAGTGCATAGAATAACCAATATTATTGAAATAGAAGAGAAAAAAATGTATTCCGTAGTATTCCCTGACGTAGGCCTTTGGAAAGGTTTGACACGAAGGTTTAATTTACTAACTCAAATTAATCCTACCTAACATTACAGCATAATACTGGAATCTATATAACGGAAAGATATTTCAGGCTTAAGCAAGAATATTCTGAGCTTAAAGAAATAAGAGCAGGAGTTACACAATACCGCCATAGAGCAAGTATTCAACTGGACAAAAAAATGGCGCGTAAAATTAAATTAAACAACTGTAAATGTCGACTTTACGAACAAGAGATTAAATCTACCAATCCTTAATAAGCTTCCGCTTTATAAGCAAATGTTGAAGCCTTTTTGGCATAGAACCCATTAAAACTGAAATGAAATTTGCTAGAAGTCATTAAGAACGGCTACTTCACCATGTTAACATAGAGGTACAGAACGATTTTGCTTTCTTCTTTCGTTTTATATTTATAATCGAGAGTTTTTTATTTTCATCTCTTTCATTCTTATACTACCGAACGAAGGCAACCCAGAATTCGCCTTTAGTTCGGTGATTCGTTTTGTAATTTTTTTAACCAATCATACCGTCTAAAAAGTACGATTTTTCGTCAGATTTAAGGTGAGTTCAGTGGTGTCTTCGTTCGTTCGGTCGTCAACAAAACATCGACAAGAGTTGGTTCAACTCCATGTTAATCGAACGAAAAAGGAGTAAAAGAGACAAAGCAGTCAACTGATTTGAATCATGCTTATGATTTTTTCATCAACCATAAAATTAAACCATATTTTAACTGAACGAAAGAACACAACCATAAAAGTGGTTTTGGATTTTGTTTACGTTGGTCGTTTATCATAGTCACAGGGTTTTGGTTTCAACTCAAAATAGATATAATTTAAAGGAGAACTACAATCTCTAACTTGTGTTTGTACTAACAATAGGTCGGATGGTGTTCCATTTAGTTTTAAATTTGGAAGCTCTTCTATTTCGATATCATAAATCTGATGGACCTAAAAGTTTTGTTGCCAACTAAATAATTCATTCTGCAATCTGATTTGGATTTCATCAAAAACTAAAAGATTCTTTGGGAATCTGAATTAGAATCCACCTTATGTCACTTACTAATGTGGCAAAATAGTATATTAATCGTACGTCTAAATCGCTAAAATTTTACTTTATTATTTTAGAGTTCAATCGATTGTGTTAGCCGAATATGCTGGCATCTGATCTTTTAAAACTGACTACTTTAGTTTACTTAATTGCGTTAGAACATGAAATGTTGGCGTAATAAGATGTCTGTCTCGTTGACTGCAGTCGCATACAAGTGCCTTTAAAGACTTTTCGAACTAAACTTTTCAAAATTCGAAGCTTCCGCTACTGTCTCATAGACGAAAGTCAATCTGCGAGGTTACTTTTTAAAGACTTTTCATTTTATTGTGTGAATTAATGATTTTGTTTTGACGTTAGTATAAAAAAAATCAAATAAAGAAAAATGGCCAGGGGTGCTATTCTTGAACTATGACGAAAATTTTCGGTATCTTAAATTTTCGTAACGCTGTTTTCGTAATCGTAATGGAAAAATCATTAATTGATATTCTTGAAACTATTACGGAAACAAACCCGTGGTGAATAAAAATTATGGAATAGTTCATTTTTTGACAGCAAAAATTGTTCGATTTTGACATAAATTGAAATTTATGTTTTATATGAAAAAAAGTTTAAAAAAAATGTTTATTTGTATTTCTTTATTAATTAGTAGGATAAAATTAAATTTTAAATGATTGATACTTATATTATCGTAAGTTTATTACGTAAAACCAAGTGATTATTTAAACAAAATGAACTTGTTGTAATTTAAAAAAAATTACTTGTTGTAATTTAAAAAAGAAAAATGTGAATTGCGAACAAGGAATATATTTAAGTCATATTTTATGTTTTTTTTTAACTAATTTGTAAATAATTCCAATAACGACCTCGGTGCCCCAGTGTCAGACTGTATACGGTCAAAATGGCCACCTCAGATTTAACAATTTCCAACAAAAAAATTCTTATTTAAATTTTTGTGTTGCGATATTTTTAACATCGATGACAATTGACGAACTAAATTAATGACAAAAGACACAGAAAAAATAATTATGTTAATTTTTTCTGTACATAAGAGGATGCGTTTCGAATAATTATATTACTAACAATTAATTAATTAATAAATTTAATAATTACTGAACAAATTATATTTTTCTTCTAAAGATATTAATTTTTCAAAGCACATGAATTTTGTTACGTTGGTTTGGTTATCGCGGAAACACAAAAAAATCTTAATGCAAGTAAGAATGGATCTATACTGTGCAATTATTATCATCTTTTAATGTATCAATTAATTTAAAAGTGAAGACACATAAATTAATTATTGTTTACCAAATTTATTATCGTTTTCTCTAATTTTCATATAATATATCTTACTCTTATTCATGAAAAATAAAATTATTCCATGCAATTTCATTACAAAAATGAAATAAGGAACCAAAATACCATTACGGAAATTTTCGTAACGTTCTGTTGCGAAAATTTTCGTAATCCAATTTCAAGAATACCATTTTATGATTTTCGTAATACTTTGACACTAACTCGGTACCGAAAATTTTCGTAATGGTTCAAGAATAGCACCCCAGGTGTACCTCTGTACCGATGTAATTTTATTTGGTTTTACTTTTTACCAAGCGCAATCGTTTCATTTAAAAAATAAAATCTTTAAAATATTTAACTTTTTTCTAAATTCTTAAAATTTTATTTTACAAAAGCTTAGTCGAATGTAAGGCACAAAGACGTTTGTACTAGTGACATCTGTTGGCATATAGTTTGAACTAATAATATATCGAAAAGTTTAGTTTGAAAAGTCTTCTGAGGCACGCTGCATTAAACTACTTTCGAAAAAATCATAATAACCCAGGTTATCAAATTCAGGTCGTTTAATGTTTTCAGGACTCTTTTTCATGTAATTTTAGGTAATCTCACCTTCTTCCTTTTCACGGAGTTTTTTTGGTTATTTCGAGATTTCTAATGAAATCTAAAATAAATTAATTATAATAATCTGAGTGTAATGGGCTTTTCCATAGTTTTCTCCATTGTTATGCTATCAAAGTTAGTTGGCAATTCAACCGATGTAACACTGCTTCTGTTTTGTTATGATATTGATTATTGCAATTGTTCCTTCAATTAATAAACTATAAATTATGTATGTGAGATCGGGACAGTTAAAGTACAAAAATGATTAAAACTTTTAAACCAATGTTGAAATTTTTAAATTCTAAAAGTTTCAAAATTTGAAAAAAAAATTAAATGAACTGCTGCCCGTTTCTAAATTTAAAATTACTAATTAAAATTCTGATATTTAAAATTTAAATTACAGAGTGCCATTTCTATTTCAACCACCATAAATCTTGTATCAGAAACTCATTTAGCATTAGACCACGTGATACGAAGTCAGCGACATTTTGAGATGTTTGCACAAAGCACCAATTCCCTATTGACGATTGTTCCTGAATTTTAGTGATTCGGTTTGCTACGAAAGAAGCATATTTTAATGGTTAAGACTTAATTCGAAGCAAAGGGGTTCAACCATAGATACATGTTGTTACATGGGATATTTAAACACCGAAGTACTGTAATCAAAGTTTGCGCAATCAGCGCGGCGCAGAGTTCTAAGTGAGGAATGGTTTGTTTCTTTAGAAATGCCACTCTAGACTTTCCACAAATCAGTTTTACATGTTGTATATTGTATTTGACTGTGATCCTTAGATATAAAACACAGCCAAAACCTTTCTCAGATGCAACCGAGAATCCATGAGTTTCATGGCATAGTAATGTGATTAAGTTTAATTAATTGCTAATTGAAAACCATCCATTGATCACGCACTTGGTGTTTGCAAATATGTCGGCCCACTCTACCTCGTGAAGAGTTTAAAACGTCTACATTATAAGTTTAACTATTAAAATTCGAGCACATAATGCCAACGGATTAAACAATTGAAAGATTTCTGATAAGATATTAGACAGGTGATGTCTAATGGCTTACTCGACGTAGAATCTGAGGTTGAATAAATAGTAGGTACTTATGTTCGAAGAAAATTTCCGTAAATCAAATCGAACTTTATCTAATAAATTTTGTGATTCTCTTTTTAATTGTTGGGCATTTGCAATGATTATTGATCCAATGATAACGCGTCATCAACATAAAAACGAATTGATTGTCTCTCCATCCAATTCGTTAAAGATCCCGTTGAGCTTCATCAATAAGTATTTGCCTGTACATTTTAGCAATGTTCATCGTAAAGACAACTAAATGTTTCCTAAATCATAGGAAATACTCCTCGTCGATTTTGAAAATACAACATATCCTTTGTAAGTCGCCGATGTTCTCAGGTTTGTGAACTTGATCACATATGGGCCAGCGTAGTCCACGCTGGATTGTAGAGTCGAATAAAATTAAGATGTGGTGGAGGATACGAATGGAACCATTAGTTAGGCTTGTATAACTTCCTTTTGCCGGAAAAATTTGAGGCAGTGACGGACGATACAACAAATTAAATTTAACATCTAAGAATCATATATTGCTGCCTTATAATTGACATGAGTAGAGATGGATTCGTATGTTGATGTTGGATGTGGGATTCTTCCACTAGTTTAGGTGGCAGGTTGTTTGGATGGTACAATTATTGGATGTTTCTCATCGTCTGTTTGTTTCAAGGGCCACTAATTTGTATAGACAGTCAGAATCATCTAGGAATCGAGCTAGACAAAAAAAAATTGGTGAATGTGTTTTCAAATCCATAATAATGCAGTGTGGGAGCTGAGTTTAGTCATCTGCGGGTATTCTTAGTTCTCCTAATATTTTAACCTGGCTTCGAATATTTATCCATTTGGTGACATGGCATCGAATATCCGTGCAGCTTCAGAAAGCATGCTTCTTTTGGTGAACTTTGTATAGTAGCTGAAAATGAGAAACAAAAATTTCTCAATTTATCTTATTAAGACTTCTAGAGCCTCCTCTGGAATATTTTTTTGAAGTTTCACATCATCAGCTGCCCATTTACGTAAATGATGTTCAAGCAGATCACGCAAAGAAATTTACTTGGTTTGTATAGAAATAGCCCTTTTCGATAGATAATTGTGTTGCTTTATCACGAAGCTGATGCAGAACAGTAAGTGTTGATCTGAAGACGGTGAAGGGTAATTGGTAGTTGGTATCAGGTTTTTCCCGATGGAACATTTTCTCGATGTCCGCTGTGAACACAAAGCAATGTTTTCGGAATCTGAATTATAATTCAACGAAGAACTGTTAAACGGTAGGGCCGACCGCCGAAAAGTCATTCAAGGAAATACTGCTGGTTATTTTAGCTGACGCGTTAAATACAACATGGAGCTTAGTAGTTGTTCTGGTTTCCTTAAAAACGGGATAAAGTAGCTAAAGTGGGTTTATTAGGAGAGCTGCCCATTTTGCAGCTATACTTACCTGAAGCAATATTGTGGAAGCTTAATCTATCAAACCGCGACAATATCTCCATTTGCCGAATCTATTACTTATTTGAACTATAGGGGACTAAGTAGTAGTGCATTAGCATTAGGATTTGACGAGATTTCAAGTTTCTTGACCTTCTGCTAGGCACTTGAAGCATCTTGTTTATGTTGTGGATAAACTTGGAACAATTACATAAATGGTGCATAATTCAATGCATAATGGAAAATTTGGTAATGGTTTCGTAGGTGTTTCATTTGCCTGCTATTTTAGACCAACAAATGAGTTTCGACCACTTATAGGAACTCCTAGAAATTTCGAACGTTGGATAATTTTGATCGGAAGCACAGCTGTAAAATTACTTCATCTAATTTTATTTCAGCCAAATAAATTAACCAGCAATCTCTGGTTTCGGCATGTGACCAAAGTGCCTTAAGACCGCATACTACCTCGTCATAAGTGTTGTACATTACCTATGGTTTCAACGGAAGCCTTGCCCATCAATGGTAAAAAAGGTCAATAAATTCATTGACTATCGTGCACTTTCTATCCTATCATTTTATAAGCTTTTAAAAAGCTTCAATATATAGCGGTAACTTAGAAGTGGCACACTAATACCTTAGGTGGACCTCGTAATTATACCTTCAAGTAGCGACATTTTTGCGCCGGAAATAAAGCAATATTTTCGTGCACCGTGGCTTTGAACAAGTCTTAAAATAACTGTCTTTCTCTTGTTTTTCCGTTGAATATCAGTAACCTTAAGCCTAGTAGCTTGAAATCTGCAGTTGGGCCTGTAATAGTACTTTTTATTGGAATGCTATCATTGGTATCGTTTTTTGTTCTCATCATTCGGTGACGAATTACAACACAACAGAAATAACTTTCATCTACGGTAAGTGTTATAAATTTTAAAATCTTGATTTACGACTTCAATAACTCTAAAATTTCTAGAATTTGAGATCTCGTTGTAAATCCTCGGTCCCAGAACTATGTTTCGCATTCTAAATCTACTGTTTTGGAATAATTTGCAATTGAAAATTTCATATACCAAATTAATTATGGGGATCTTGAATTAATCAAGTATTTACAAAAAATACTTAAATAAGCAAAATAACCCCGACTCAACTCAACATATCAATCAACAAAAGATTAAATGAAATCAATACATATTGATAAAATAAAAAGTTAGATTAAATGCACGGAAAAAATACAGCGGTTTATAACCGATTAAGCACGTACCATAACATTTTATTTCAAAATAAAAAATAAATATCGTTATTAAAAATTTCGCCAAACAATCAAGATACGAATCTTCGTATCTTTAGTTATTAATTTCCTTCTAAACATAAATATTAATTTTTTTTTGTTTACATATTGTCTCGTCCAAAAATAATATTTGCAGTCGGTGACCGTCTATGTATTTATTTAACTGATATATTATTACATAGAATTGTATATCTCTATTAAACATCAAACTTAAAAAAAATGTTTGTGGAATTCTTCGAAATTGATATCAAATTAGTAATACATTTGGGAATGTTTCGCCCAGCTTTCATGAAATGGTATTGCTTTATACACAAATCAAATTGATTCTAAATTAAATTTCCAATGTTTCTATATACGATAACCTAGACGAGCTAAGATTATTCTAAAATTTACCTTTACGTTTATTAAAAATGCATTGAAAAAAAAACATATTCGGGAGATAGGGTTGATAAATGGGTCAAATTTATACGCTGTATACGTTATATTTTTTATACAATGCATCACATTTTCTTTTGACGTCAACTTTTTTTTTTGTAATCATTTCGTTTTTCCGTTCAATCTCAATTTTTATATACGATTTTCATGGTGACAATGTTATGTATACGGAGAAAAATTGGTATGATATCCGTACCATAAAATTCGAAATATGGTTTCAATAGTTTTTGTGGTAAAAGTATTATGTTTCATAAAAATTGATTCTAAAAAATTAATATTGATACAAAGTATTAGAAAGTTCTAATTTAATTTCATCTTTCAGATATACCCAAGGTTTTTGCAAAATTGTATTCATAAAAGAATCCATCTAAGCATTGATCAACCTCCAAAGAACCCAGAAACAAAGCTAAAGATCTTATAATTACAAATCTAACTGGTCTATTTAAAATAAATGAGTCACCGTCGCCATTTTTTATTTTTAAAAGTAACAGTAACAATCATAGGAACCGTATAATTTATAATAACTTGAAAAAAGCCTCGTAACGCCTTTCCATTCCTGGCAGATAGCTTGCTTAAGATTATCGACACTTTGGTATTTTTAAGTGACTTGCTCTTAAAAATGCTCCAGATAGAGAAGTCCATCAGATTTGCATTCGAAGAATTTGCTTTATGAAACGGTGAAGGAATCCTGTTGAAATGTTCAAGATCTGCTACCAAAATGTTTGCATGCCCAAGGCTTAAGCACGCAGCTTCCGAAATAGTTTCGCAATAAAAAGTCTGTTGCTTCGCGAAAAAAACGAATAGACAGTAATGGCGGCCTAAACCATCACTGTGCATGATTTTAGTGGCAATTCAGAAGGAAAACATATGGTATGACCTCTCTGGCAAATAAACACAGTCATTTTGTGTGTTTGTTGCTCAATGTGAAATGGCGCCTCAACAGAGAAGACGGTTTTCGGCGACATACCACTTGCATGCAAACGAAGCAATTTTTTTTGCTCTATACAGTATATTTTTTTCTGTTTTGGTGTGAGATAGTGTTCGAACTTCAAAAGCTTCAGTAAAAACTCAATTTTCAGAATTTGTTGCATTCTTTTTCTGGAGCCATTTTTTACCACTGCGACACGGATTTAGTTCAATTTGAGCCTTCTTATTTCAAATAATTTCTTTTGATATTGCAATATTTATGCACATTGAGATGGCTTAGCTCGAACAATTTGAACTTGCGGTTTTTTAGCCAAATGTAGCGCAATAACACTGTTGCGTTAAATTCCATGTTATGAATTTATTATTTTCGTTTTAATTTAGACGCAAATGCTTTAATACACTCAAATAACTTATATTACTATAAGGGAAATCGTGAACATTTCCATAGTAAATGCAAACGACATCATGATTTCGTTAAATATTGATTCGTAGAAAAATCCTAGATGGATGAAACAATAGATGGCGCGTCAAACAATTTTTCTTATTTTGAAAATAAAATGAAATATTTAAAAAAAAAAAGTTTTGTTTTATTTATTTATTATTATATATGAATATTTATTATTATAAACCCATTTACTTCAATAATTTCCAATTCCGATTATAAAATTTAAATTTTTTTTTAGATTTTAAATTTTTGTTTCGTTAATAATTCGTTGAATATAAAAAACTGTAGATAAGAAAATGTCAACATTTCGTTCAACTACTACTAGTGACATCTATGATTTTTCTACGAACTATATCATGTTGGCACATGAATTCGACGCGATTTCCTTTATAGTAATATAAGTTATTTAAATAAAATAATAAATAATATAACGAACTGTCATTAGTATAATTTTTAGTTCTCCGTCGTAGTTATTTTGACAGATATATCGGTGTGAAGTTTGTTGCAATTTGTTTAGAGGATTTTTTGTTGATCTTGTTTAAAGGCATATAGCTCTATTTGTTCGTATATCCGCCAACAAATTCAACAAATATCCTCCATGTTATAAATTTATTAATTTTAAGAACTAAAAACGACAAGGCTTAAAAAAAATTTTAATTCTAAAGATAGCAAACTTAAATTCATCGTGTGTATACAAAAAACCTAGGAGCTTTTTAATAACTAAGTAAAAATGGCACCCGTTTTGAATGACACTAAGCGACCACATATGTTTGCTAAATTATGTCAGATATCGATAATCCCGATGGTAGTCCAACTTCATTATTAAAATATTTTTAAATTTTTGTAATTCCTTATAATTAGCAGTGTTTTCTCAGAAATTCCCTCCTAATATTTTACATCTTGGTAAGTAGGAAAAATAAAATGACAGCCTTTCGGTTTTATCATTACCGTTAGATATTTTGGTCAACTTAATGGAAGCTTCAATGGCTCCTATCAAGTACTGCAGTAAGCCTATCACCAATCTCCATTTTCATGAATCATACTTTAGCCTGAATTTGAAATATTTCCGCAAAAAGCCAGCAAGATAAAGTTCGACTAACTACCAACCGTCAAAGAATCACGAGACGGTTGCACTTTCTAGCTTGTACAAGTATTTTACTTTATATTGGGCGCCCTTAATGAGAAATAAGAGCAATTAGTTCCCCTACTTACTATATGCTGAAAACTTCTAATAAAGAAACTCTCCAATCTTTAACACACCTTGTGCCGCATCACAATGATTCGGATAGTTGATGAATTCAACTATCCTTTTTACATATTTTCGTAATGTGTTCCTCATCACCGCAGTTATATCACAGGTTTGAATGTCTTATTTGGTACGACCCTCTTTTCGTTTTTTGCGATGAAAACAGGGCCCAGCTTTACATTTCGGATCTTAATTGGAGATTTTTTTGTATCTGAATACACCTCTTACATTACTTTTCTTTATTTTTAAGTTTGGATGGTTTCCGAAGAGGTTTGTTCCTCAAGTCGGGTGAGAGTTATTTCTTTACTTTTCCACCTCCTGTCCCTTAATCATTGTTTAACGTGGTATTAGAAGTAGATAATAAAAAAAAAAAAAAGCTTGAAATATTTTCTGCATAGAAAAATCACTGTAAAGGAACCCAGGAAAAGAACTGGGCCAATACAGTGTATTAAGTGCCAAAAATACGGACATATAGTAAAGCTTGTTGAACGATGACTGTGTTATCTGCGGGAAACTATGTAATTCAAAGGAATGTAACAAAAACAAAGCAGATATACGATGAAATTATCCTCGGCAGTAAAAAGACCAACGAATTTTGCAACTGCGCTCATCTGGCTACATTTCAGAAGAGAAATGTAGCTAGAAATTTCGCCCAAGAACAATTAAGGTGAAAACCAGAACGCAACCGTAAACAGTAGCGTGCATAATGGAAGTTCATGTGCTAGTTTTCTTAAGGGATCTGCTCTAAAAGTGCAAAAAAAAAAAATAATGATGTAAACATTTCTTCAGTGATCACTTACGAATAAATTTCAAGTACCATGCTAACTCGTTAGGTTAATCTGTCATTACTAAAAATGCAACGTGAATTTAAAAAAATGCATCGAAATAAATTTCGTCTGCTTCTAGAAGGAACTCTGTTGGAGCTGGGTTGTTGTAGACTTGATCGGTCAATTGGTAGTTTTATTGCGTCATTCCATATTGTGCTTGTTAATTGCCTTTGTGGTTGATTGTGTATGATTTTATTCACTACAAGAGTTTCAATTTGCAGTTGGAATTTCGATTTAAATCGTAGCATTATTAATAAAGTAGCCGACTTTTGTATCTTGTTTGTGCAAATTCCAGTAATTTTCATGTTTGTGTAATGCTTGTTTTTAATTTTAAGCCATTGGAAGAACTTGCGAGATTTTCGAAAATTTGCGAGTTTTGCCCCGAAAGCTGATTCCAATGCTGTGTATCGTGTTTCAAGGAACTTCATAAAATTGTTGAGCGTTTGAAGTTCTCTATAGTTATTTAATGACATCTCGTATAGTCTTAGGGGTTCGTTGGGAAGTTTTTTGGAAAGCACATGTATATTATTGGATGATACCATTAGTCGGTGCTAATCCCTAGGTTATTGATTGCGTGCATACATTCGTTTGTAGTATCATAAAGTGATTTTATGGTTGAAGCGAATCCAGTGTTAGCGGTCACCTAAGACATCAACTTGTTACTATCAATCTGCGACTGTTGGATCTAACATTTAAGACTGTCCATGAAGTTTCATTACTGGCTATTGCTTTATTATTGTTCTTGTTGTTCACTAGCTTTTCGAACACATCAAGAAATGACATCCATTTCAAGTGTTCACCATTAAAATGAGGTATTCCTATTGTTATTAGTCTAATTTCATAAGAGTTTCCCACAGAGCTTTTGGTCTGATGTTGTAACGATGCTCTACTGATAATAGTCTTCTTCTTCCTTATCCGATGCCTCCACTCATATGGTTTCTTGAAGATCTATAATTTGATTCATTGTTCTTTCCATATGGACTAGTGACAATTTCAATGCAGGCTAAGTTTTTTCTTCGACTAACAGATTTTGTGCGGCATTTATGTTTTTATCCAAGCTTCACATTTTTATGCTTTGTCGTTTTAACATTCGGTCATGGGTTTTGGCTCCTTCTGGTGTTTCGGCTAGATGGCTGCTTTTCTCAAGTCGCCTTAAGGTAGTTTTAAAAGATATCGAGTTAGTTCTGAAAACCAATGTTACATCGAAGATAAAATCAGACTATATATTTTAATGGGAAACATTTAGCTTCAAATTGTAAATGCAATAAACAATGCAAGCACTTTATTGAAAGCTAGATCTAGGACAATAGAAATATTGACGTTAATAATATGTATCTGCTTTTGAATCAATTCAAAAACATAAGGAATACATACCAATCAATTTTTGATGAATTTAAAATTTTAGCTAATAATAACGACGTAAACCCGTATTTTTAAGAATTGATTGATTGATTAGAATGTACGGCCAAGGACGAACCAGGAACTCCTGGAATGCCGGGCACAACCGTACACCCGTGTTACATATAACAAAACCGTAGGAGTGGAAGGAATGTTAGTTATGACAGACTCGACCCGGTTACTGACACCTAAGATCGATAATTAGTTTTTTTTTGTGGTCAGGGACAGGAAAAGTAAATTAGTAATGGCAGGATTGATCTGCTTTTCTGAACTGCTCTGCATTCTGACGTCTCTATCAGCAACTCCAGTGTATCACCATTCAACTGTAATCTATAAAGGTCCCCTAAGAACAAAATCTATTAATGAAGTAATTTCTTCAAGCCGTAGGCTGAAACAGATGGCATTAATTTTCATCTGTAAATTACAAATTTGTTATTTCACCTTCATGCTGCTAAAATTTATTAAATAAAATTTATTTGACACAAAACTTTAAAATATAAGAATATAAAAATACGAAATATGAAACATAACAATACACAAAATATAAAAATAACTTGCTTCTCTACATCGGCATATGTAGGCTAATTAAATGTAGCAGCGATACTTGATTCGACACTGATTATTTCACGGCACTTAAGATCTTTGTTGAAACATGTGATTTTAGGAGCCAGCATCCATCATCTTTGGGATTTTAGATTTCATCAACGTCACCTATTTTAGCATCCGGATATTTTTTTGGATTTAACACTAAATCTTCAGAGCTTTCCTGGTGCAGATATAATTTATATAACTTCATTTTATTAATTTTAAACATATAAATTTTAATTTAAACCGTAAAAGAGTCCACCCAAATGTTACGCACAAACAAAAACAATCTACACTCCGACAAAACTAAATGAACCTAAGAATTAAAAATTTTATCTTAAAATCTTATAATTTACGTTAAATATTTTATCTATTTAATATATTTTGCATATTTATTTAAAGTGTTGTTATTCATTTTATTAATTTTAAGATAAAATATCGTATATTGATTAGCAAAATGTTTGCGAACTACATTTTCCTAATTTATGTGTTGTGCTGCCCGAAAATTCTACAAAATAGTATTTTATTAAAATAATTAAACGTTTAAATTCGATCGAAACTACGTTTTATAGCAATTACACAAAATATTCGCAAAGAAATCCTATTTATATCCACTTTAACACTGAAAATATTACAATTAGAATTTTACTAAAGTAATTAAGCGTTAAATTCGATCGAATCCACCGTTTTACAGCAATTACCCAAAGTAATCGCATGAAAATCATATTTATATTCACTTTAACACTGAAAATATTACAATTAGAATTTTATCAAAATAATTAAAGCGTTTGAATTCGATCGAATCCACCGTTTTACAGCAATTATCCAAAGTATTCGCATGAAAATCATATTTATATTCACTTTAACACCGAAAATATTACAATCAGAGTTTTACGAAAATAATTAAGCGTTAAATTCGATCGAATCCACCGTTTTACAGCAATTACCCAAAGTATTCGCATGAAAATCATATTTATATTCACTTTAACACTGAAAATATTACAATTCGAATTTTATTAAAATAATTAAAGCGTTTAAATTCGATCGAATCTGCCGTTTTAACACCAAAAATATTACAAAATCAAAAACTCGTATTTTTAAGAATGTCAGAAAATTCAAATGCCAGCTATATATGACATCACCAATAATGCTGATGTTATTTTAAATTTGGAAGATAAGTTTAAAAGCGAAATCTTTTTGCCTTTTATATTAGACTGTGTTATTTAAATATAAATACCAGGCTTAAGGCTGTTATTTCTGTGGAGGTTTTCGCATTCAAAGAAATGGGAAATTACAGAACAAATTCCAGATTTATAAAATATTTATGCTAGCGATATCAGTGAAAAAATCTTGGAATAAATTAAACTTTTGAAGCATGTTTATAAGGCAAATTCTGGAGGTATTGCATTATCACTAATTAAACGCAAATTGCAAACCGTATTTCCAAATTTAATAATAATATTAAGTATATTTATTTGCATACCAGTAACAGTCGCGGCTGCTGAACGATTTTTCAGTACGAAATAAAAAACGAGCTGCCTTTTGGCGGCACCACACCTTGCAGAATCCCTCACTATTATGCAAACGCTTCTGGCACTTAGTAAGAGTAAAAATAAAAGTTGAAATATTGAACAATAGCACCAATGTTTCCACTCTTGGAAGCAAAAATTTAGTAAACTGATTGCATAAATGGGATTTAAAGCAATGTAATTTTATTTTGAATGGGTAATTTATAGTATCAAACTCAATGAGTGAAAATATTCTTTAAATTTTTAACTTCCCACAATTTAATGCCCTAATTGTTAACAAAAAAAAAACTTTTATTTTCGTTTAAATATTTCAATTATTTTCCTTATCACAATTAAAACAGGAAAATATTATTTTTTGACGCCAAAATCAAAATAATAATAATTGGCCACCCAAAACATCCAACCATCCTAATAAAAATTTTCCAATTTCAGAAAGATAATATAATGATAGTTTGTTATATTAATTTAGAAATAAAATTATATAAACTTTTTATGATTATTATTATATTTTCCTTAAATAAATTAACAATCCGATTCGTTATTACCGAAGGAAGGATAAAATTATATAAAAGAAAATGCGTTTATTTTATTGTTATGTTTTTTCCAAATACAAATTTTTCACTTGTGTTATCATTACGATAAAGATAAACGTTCTAATTACGTAAGCTTTTATTTTTGATTTCTCTTGTGTATGAACTGTGAAAAAACAGGAAAATTATAGGGTTTGTCCAAGAAATGTAACATTTAATGATAAAGGTGACTGGACAGGTCATATTAAAACAAGTAAAGAATAGTTCGACCTATATAATCGCCGCACTCAATTACACCTGTTTGTTTTTTTACTTACATACGGATTTTCTTTAGTTATTATGTTATCACTATTTTCGTCACTATAATAAATTATTAAAATAATATAAACAAAATTAAATTAATTTCCTCTTATGTAATTTTCTTAAATATTTTTATTTAATTTTTTTTTTTACAGTCCAAAGAAAAAATGATGAAAGGCGTTAGACGTGGTTGTGTACGATTAAAAGGCGCTGTAATTGGTATCGACGATCAAGACGTTAATACATTTACAATAACAGTGGATCACAAAACATTTCACTTTCAAGTAAAAATGATTTTAATATTATATATTTTTGTGTTAATAAATTAAAATCTAAAATTAGAATTTTTTTTTTTTTTATATATAAATTTTTTGAAATACATATTTTTATTAGGCACGTGATTCGGATGAACGTGAAAAATGGGTGAGACGATTAGAAGATACAATTTTACGACATGCCAATCGTAGTAAATTAGTTGGATGGGAAACATCTTTATATGGTGTTAGTGGTAATGGAAGCGGTGGAAGTGGTATAAGTCAAAATCAATCGAATGGTTCAAGTAAACGACCAAATCATTTACAAATATTTGATAAAAAAGTAAGCGAAGCCGATGCATATCTTCAATTGATGATTGAACAAACCGATAAAATTACGAATAAAGTTGCTGATATTACGGATCCCGACGTAAAAACACAATGCAAAGAGATTCAAGATCATGCCAATGTAAGTTGATTTTTTTTTAGTATAAACAGACATGCATACTAAATAATTTTTTTCGTATATAATTTTCGCAGGCAATGCTAGATAACATAAAACATTCGATTGTTTTACTCCAAATAGCAAAAAATACAGCACATCCAATAAATGGGATATATCAAGGTCCACCGATTGATTCGTCTAAAATCGGTTTCGTCGACGATGATGATGATGACTTAGGTAAGTTTTGTTCGAACATTATTATTTTTTCTGTGTGTTTATAGTCGCAAAATTGTTGACGGTTAATGTTTTTAACATAATAATAATAATATAATGTATGTACGTATTAGCTATGCCACAATCAAATGCTGAACCTGTAACAAGTGGTAGTGTTGAAGTAGGATCTGAATGTATTGAAAATCGACGAAAAAGTATTCAATCATCATCAATTGCTTGTAAGTAGAATTTTTTTCCCTCTGTCAAACATATAGTGTTAATATATATACTCCATTGTGTATTATAAACAAAACTATTAATTTGTGGATAATTTTCGAACACACAATTGGTCAGAAAACTATTTCAATAAAATGCACACTCTCGAAAACGTAAAGCAATAATTTCCATTTCTAAAAAAATCTTTTCATTTTTTCCCCTCTTATTTTCGAATTATTTCGAATCATTTTCGATTGATTAGCAAAGCGAATTGATATACTCGTCCAACACCGCATTATATTGCTTTACTAATCCTAAATATAAGCGATGTTTTTCTTTCAAACATTTGAAAAATTTTACTTTTAAAACTATTCCCCCTCATAATTATTTCAAATAGTGTAATTTTTTGACTTCCTTAAAAATTTGTTAATAATCGAATATTAAAATTTTAAAAATGATATTTATTTTTAAATGCATTACTATCGAAATGTTTCCAGAAGCCCTTAAACATCAATCTCCTTACAATCATGAAACAATTATAAGTTTTTTCTTTGATTTTACCTAATTCGATTAACTTTTTTAGTTTTTATTGTGGCTGGTTTGAGATAACTTCTTCATCGCTGTATAATTCCTAAATGCCGCAGGGGTTTTAAAAGTCATGGATCCATTTTTAATCTTTGTATACATTGTGTCGCCTTTTGTTGAGTGAATATGATAGTCGTTTGAAAATAATTAATTTCTTGATTCTTACAACCAAATTCGATAAAAGTTTTTGACTTTTTGGGACATTGAAACTTTTACTAAAATTGTATATACATGACACATTTATTTACTGAATTTGTTAGCAAATCGAAAAGCTTTTGTGATTTGCAATCATTTTAAGTGCTTTACTATTTCGGAATCGATTTTAACAAGTTTTTGTAAATAAGTTTTTAGTTGGGTATCTTGTGAACACACACACACAAGTTTTTTTAGTTTTTGTACCACAGACAGGACCAATAAATACACTACTGATAGATTGGTATAGAAATATTTTGGTATAAAACTTCTTTGATAGTAAAATACCCTGAATCATCGTCACCTAAAATTGCAAATGCAAATAAACTTCAGATTTCTGTCATCAAAATTATTTGTGCAGCGCAAAAATTTAAAGTTTTGTTCAAAAATTTAATTCAACACACCCGATTTATTTGTTATTTAGGCTGTGTCCGAAACTCATTTTTTGACATTTATTTCATAATAACAAAAACATCTGAATTATCACGGTCTAATGCTATGATAATTTTACACAAATACCAAAACTTTCCAGCGCGTAGCACACTCGAATGTATGCAATAATACATATAAAATTTGCTACTTGGTTTTATAATATTATGTTTCAAATTTGATCTTTTTAAATGTAATTTTTTTTTCATAGTTTTTATATCTCACAAAAAGTGAAATTAAAAACATATGAGGCGGGGAAATATTTCATATAATTATTATACTTTTCAGACAGCGTAGTAAAAAATTGGGGGAATATTTTTTACATAAATGCCAAAAATTTGTATTCACAATTATTTAGCATGGGTTTCGGGACACAGTCTTAAAATTACATTTATTCTTTTTTATTTAAATTTTATTTTAAAAAAAAAACAAAATATCAAAAAATTATTTGTGCCTACATTGGCGTGTTAATAGTATAATCCTACCGTAAAAGGTAAGTGCAAGTACGGACTTAGATTTGTTGAACGTACAAGCATTCGTTTCTGGTTGTGGATTAATCGACCAGCATTTTATAATGTAGCAAGGCAACGCTCCAAATCAAAAAAGTAAGTACATCAATTAACCATTTGAAGAAAGAAATGGCGGTAGGAGCCAGCCAAATGAAACTTTAAATGCATTTAAAAATATTTGGGATTGACAACAGAAATGCTAGAGTGTGTCATTCCAGAAAGTTTTCAGGAAGTGATTGAAAACAACGATGGGAATTCTCATATTGACTTAATTTGAAATTAAAAATTATTCCTCGGACGATTTAAGTCAATTTAATTGTGAGATAATCATGCACAAATGATTTTGTGATTTGGTTTTGCTTCCTTTTTTAATGAAGTAATCAATATGATTTTTTTTTTATCTAAATAAGAACAAATGAAATTGTAAATAACAAATAAATTGGTAATTCTTAGCAGATCAGCATAGAGTAAAAAGATATAAAGAGGAATCATTTGAAGTGTTTTCGTATTACTACGAGTATCATAAAATATAATTTTAGGATGATTACAGCATTCTGTATTGCCGTCGAACCACCAATTAAAATTTTTATATTGTCTCGCCCTTCCGAAACATTGGTCAACTATAATTTGTTTTAGATGTTTAGTATGAGATGATTTATCGAAAACATTTCTAAAATTCCTCGTATGATTGTTACTTATTTTAGTAAAAATTTCTAAAGTGAGATAAAATAAGCCAAGATTCCAATTAGATTTTCTATAGTTTCTACAGAGGACAGTTAATTTTCTTTTTAATACGAGACTACATGTACCCAGCAAAATACTTTTCCGAACATTCGTCTCAAATAGGAATCCTCTCTATGGTTTGGCCTTCTAAATTGTTAAAATATGTTATTTCAGTGCTTCCATGTTCAATATCTGAATTCTCAGTTGCATTATTCGTTTGCAGTTAAAATCCTCGGGATCAACTAGCATTTGATCATTATCATCTCGCAGTTAGAACGTTCGGTCCTTTATAATATTTTCATTGCATAATTTGAGCAATTATGTCGTTGAATTGGTGAAATGTTGGATTCCCTTGAAATACCGCCTCTTTGTAGTGCTTAATATTACCTTGTCTAAGTCCAAAAAAACAATACAATTATAAAATTTGGAACCGCCAAATGATAGCTGCTATAAAAATAAAAATGTTTTGTTTGTTTAAGGTGTAGAAGATCGTCTCGAATTACTCAGAGAAATGCATAGTTGCCAAAGCTTTATTTGGATCTAAGCTACACTTTATATTTTTTGAGCAGAAGACAGATTTGTACATATTTGTGTTTTGGAGTTTGTTTCGATTTCATATACTTGCTCCAAAACATACCAATTTGCTGTTCCGTTTTAGGTTGACAAGTCTGTGGTTAAAAAATTGTTTTGCAAGCTTTTGATTAAATGTGGGAGATCGTAAAAAAAAATTTTTTGGAAAATCCCTTTTCGTAGCTTTACAATATGTAATAAAATACTCCATATGGAAAATATTTCGTTTTTGCCAAATCCATAATTTATGATAATAAGAAACCAAAATTAGTCTACCCGGCTAAAAAAAAATTTCGGAACACTTTTAAGGTATAAGGTACAAAAACTGCATATGGTACAAAACAACTTTTTTTAAGATTGCATATTTTAAAAAGTTATATTTCAGAGGCATGCATAGGTGGAATGAAATATTGACCGATTATGATTCTAACATAATATTTTCATTAATTACTGGAATATGGTCAATTGGAACGGAAATTATTTATTACTTAACCGATCACGATGAGGTTCGACATGTACAATGGAAATTAAATTTTAGAACGATTTTTTGATTAAATTCTAGAATATGTACTGCCAAATGAAAAGGAACTTAGTTATTTCTTAACCGATTAAGAGCAAATTCAACTCCCATCGAATTTTCCCTATTATTTAATTCTGCCGAAAATCAAATATGAAATGATACTAATGAAATGATCTAGACAAAATATTCCTTCACTAAAAAGCAGGGATGTGCTACGTCAACAAACGTCGACGTCGACAATTGTTGTCGACGCATTTTTATAGAGTTAACAATAACAAGTTTTGTCGACGTGATTTGTTGACGCGTCAACAATAAAAATATAAAAATAGTACTTTTATTTGTTTTATTTTTGATATAACCCAGTTGGAAAATTTTTTTTCAAGTTGTTCGAAACTGGCTGGAATTTTTAAATATTTTCTGGCCAAACTAGAAGTCTCAGAAACTTTTATGTCCCTCGCATTCCAAAAAACATTTGGGACTTTAATATTTTTCAATTTTAAATATTTAAAAATAAAGGGTTCCTTAATAAGAAGTTTTATTTTGAATAGCCTGCTATTTGAGCAGCTGTCAATTTTGACAGCTGTCATATTTTGACATTTGTCAAGTAAAAACTACGCCATTACTAAAAATGGAAGTATACACGCTTCAACAACGCATTGGGAAAATTTTGCAGTCATAGTTCGCAAAACTAAAGCACTCGTCGTGAAGCACCTTCTCGGCCGGCAATAGTGAAACTGGTGGAAGAATTTGACCTATTGGGACAAGTTAGTGATGTAAAGAATCGAAATCGTGTGCGTCGCTCAAGAACAACTGAGAATATTGCTGCTGTAGCTCGTAGTGTTAAAAACCCCCAGGTTTGTCGATTCCTCGTCGATCTTTAATTAATGATTTTTTATGGCCGGAATTAGAAAATATTAATGTGGGTGACGTTTATTTTCAGCAAGACCGTGCTACATGCCACACAAGCAACGAAACATTCGCAATTTTGCAAGAAATGTTTCCTGACCGTGTTATTTCTCGAATAGGTGATCACAATTGGCAACCGAGATCTTGTAATTTATCACCTTTAGACTTTTTTCTCTGAGACCACGTGAAAGATAAGGTCTATGCTAATGCTCCACAATCGAGGACATACAGCCGCAAATGTGTGAATTAGTCATGGAAAATTTCATGAAAAGGATATGGTGCTGCAAGCATAACCGTGGCGGCCATTTGGCTGATATCGTTTTTAAATGTTAATGGCATACCTTCCTCTTTACAATGAAATAAACATTCATTGATTTCTCTTAAAAAATACTCGCTTTTTTTATATCAAAATGAAACCTCTTATTGGAAAACCCGTTATTTTTATTTTCCCTAAAGTCATTCAACTCAATCAGTTCGGCATTTGTGATAAAAGAAAATCAGTCACTTGCTCAATTTAAAATAAAAGATAAAACCGACAATATCACATTTTTCGCCCAAACTTAAGAAAAATTAAGGTTTAAAATATCTAATATCTATATGGATCCGTCTTATAGTCTAACATTGCGGAAATTGACAAATGTTACTTTTTTGGCTAATTCAACAAATTCTCTTGGTTTGAGGTTGAGTATAAAATTATTTGACAGTTACAACAGTTTGTTCCTTAATTTTCACACTGTTAACTTTGTTAAATGACAATTGATTTAAACGAAACATTTTCGTTCAGTTCTTAACACTTCACTGGTCAGTAACATGTGGACTCAATCTGTCGTATTCTTACTTCAAGTTGTTGCTGAGTCGCTGGTTGGCACATTAATTGTAAAATTATGGCATCTTACTTTTGTAAAGTAAAACAAAATAAAAAATTAACGCAAAATTCGGATAGAATTAGAGAGGAAAAAGCAAAAAAAATAGGAAACAAAAACAAAAGAAATTATCGTAATAATTTTTTGTTCTGGACATTACGTCATTGTCGACATAAAATTGACGTCGACGTAATGTTGACGCATTGTTGATGCGTCAACGTCGACAATAATTGTTGACGTGTCGACGCACATCCCTGCTAAAAAGTAATAAAGCAACTTATTGTCAATAGAAATTGAAATAAAATTTGATATTTCTATTAGTGCGATATGCTTGGTTTTAATTTATAATGAAAAATTTATTAATTTCGCTCTCATAAATCAATAAAAATTCAGTTTTTCTGATGGTGCTGATATAATTTATATTAAAAATTATCACGTATGCCATTTTGAAATATGCAATTTTGAAAAATGCTGTTTTGAAATATACATGCACTTTCGAATGGGACCCGATTTTTTACATTTTTACTTCTGTTTCATTTCTGTTTTTATCTTTTTTATTCTATGGTTTAAGTTAAATGTTAAGCAGATGAGCATTCTATGCAAATAGAATACGATTTTTCTAACCAAACGAAAAATAGATGTACAGATAAAAATGCATATTTTCATTCTTTTTCTTTTGCACTAACGCTAATTTTTTCGACAAAACTCAATCCATTTTCAACAATGTTTTGCTTTTTTTTTTTATTTTTATGTACAGCAAAATAGTCGTGTGCACAAAAAAAAGAGATAAAAATATGCATTTTTAGCTTTAGCCTGTGTAAATTTTAACCATACAAGATTTTCATCTGGTATAATTATCTGTGGTCAAAACTTTAAATTTATTCGAGAGGTTTGTTAAATTTTTGCAATAAACAAATAATGTTGGTAAGGACTGTATATTGAATCTTATAAAATTTAAAATAAATTTTTCAAAATTTTATAATTTGTCAAAATTTATTTTCGTAATTAAACAATAATTTTCGTTTTAACTAAACTATAAGTCATGACGTTAAAAATATTATAACTTTATCTGTATTAATTTCAAAATTATTTTCGAGACTTCCTGTAATTGGTTTGCTTTAAAATAGAAAATGAACCACTAGATAAATTTTACAAATAAAATAAATTTATTTATTAATCGTGATTTTGTCGACAAATTTCCAAATTTATATTGTTAGATATTTCGATTTCAATCGTATTTCAAATGGTTGTAAATCCGTTAATAATAAGTTTATGGTGGATTTTATGGTTTTGTATGTTAGTTCAAATAATACTAGATTGCCAAAAAAAAGATTATGTAGGAATTAATTGTCCGATTATTGGGAATAATGCTTGTTTTGGAAATTGTCGTTTTATATCTTTAAAATTTTTTACCGGCATCGCATATACTTTCGTTGTCTACATAGTGATTTTTCTCCACTCTATTAATACGTTAAATGTTACTAAAAGTTTTCTCTTCCAAATAAATCCGATTAGATAAATATTTCTTGAATTTTATGTTTTATTTTGTTTTTGTTTTTTTAATTTGTCAGTTGTTCTGTTTTGTATGTTTTTCTTAAATTTCCCCTCCAAAGCAAATCTACCGCGGTGTATTATACAAATGTTTTCCACATTTTTTTTTGTATAGTTGCAAGGGATAGTTAGTTTAAAAAAAATAAATATATTTCTATGGTTTTATACATTTTTTTGTTGGTTTTTTTACTTTTAATGAGTTAATTAATAATTAAAACTGCAGTACTAACCAAAAAAAAAACTATTGTAATATAAACAATTTAATTAATATTTTAAATTTTATTTTATTTAATTCGTTAAATATAAATAAATACAAAAAACAGCTGATTCATCTGCATTAATGACGTTAGTTGTACCCGAAACATCATATTCAAGTTCAGAAGGAGAGGATGATTTCTTTGATGCCAACGACGATCCTTTCTCATCACGAAGCATGGGAAATAGTCCAACAAGGTTAGTAGTGTGCTGTGGGCAAACGTTTAATCAAAGGGTTAATTCAGAAAAATATGTGCAAAAAATTTGAAAATAATTCGTTTTATGTAACGTGTGTGAATGTGTGTCATCGTGTATATTGTATTTTATTTTTTTTTTTTTGGCGACTTCATGTCGTTATAAAAACTTAGTATATACATTATGGATATATATATATATATATATATATATATATATATATATATATATATATATATTTGTTTTGTTATTATATTATATAAATAGCCGGATTGACGACCCAATTCGTGATGAAAATTATAATAATATTATGTGTCTGCATCATTTAAATGTAGGTTCACATTAGAAAATCTTAACGCAGTGCGGGTTTATCTATTCGAATATTTTAAAAAATTATCTGATTAATTGTCATAGACAATGTTTGCATTATAATAGATAGAAAACTTAAAACGTTTACAGTGGTTAGTAAAAAGTAAAAACATAAAAATATATATTTTATATTTTAGGTCGCCAACTTCTGATCTTAGAAAATTCTTAAACCCTTTTATATATAGTTTTTTTTTAAAGAAATATTTTTCATTTATTTGTATACATAAAAATACATGGTCTCTTTCTATCGCACTAACGAGACATTTAGACCAGATTTATGCGCATGGCTGCCGCCAATTTTTATTTCTCCTCCTATGAGCATTTTAAAATATATAAATAAATTAAAAACTATATTAGTTTTACGTATATACACTTATATATACACACAAATTTATCAAAATAGTATTATTTGATAATTCCAATCGTTAAATTGGCCAACTATTAATATTTTTTTTACCATAATTACTGTGCTGTTCATTCTGATTGTATATGTCCCAAAAGACAAAATTGAAACAGTGTATGCGCCGTACTTGTTTTAAAAATCAAGAAAATCATAACAATAATATTCACTAAAATATATAAATAAATAATAAGTTTTTCGATTTTTTTAAACAATTTTTTAATATGTTTTGATAATATAAGTCCTAGCGCCATGTACAGCACTCTCCGATAACTTTTTTTTTAAGTGATTCATTCCATATACATATACATTAATTTATGATTTTCTTGTGCAAATAATGTCTGTGATATTTATGACAACAATACGAAATATTAAATTTTATTTTTAAGAATTAAAAATATTTCAAAAAAAAAAAAAAATATATATATATAAGAAAATACTATTATTGTGCGTTTAAATTATAATGTTTCGATCGTTTTCTGGGAAACGATGGCGATTTCGACGTAACAGTGGTGCGACAAGGTTAGCACCATAATACACTGTGTCGACGATATTCTGAATTGACTTGATTGATTTTTCATTGTAATATGTATATGGTTTAGACAAGTTTTAATGTTTCAAAAAATTTACCATTTTACAGTGTGACCCGACCATTTGCGGAAACATCGGGCCAACGTTTACCCGATGAATTTGATAATGTGGGTGATGAACTAAGATTTAGCGATAATCAAGATTCGACCAATTCGAGTATAACAACGCCAATATTACCAATTAAAAATGATGGAAGTTTGGATTATGATGCCCTGTACGAAGATGAAACCGAAACTAATCTATCGATGGAATCACATGGCAATGTTGTTACACACTTATTGTCACAAGTTAAAATTGGTATGGACTTAACGAAAGTAGTATTGCCCACATTCATATTGGAGCGACGGTCATTGTTAGAAATGTACGCCGATTATTTCGCTCATCCGGATCTATTTTTAAAAATTGCCGATTTAAAAGATCCCCGCGAGCGTATGGTGCAAGTGGTACGATGGTATTTAAGCGCTTATCATGCCGGACGTAAAAGTGCCGTCGCTAAGAAACCATACAATCCAATATTAGGCGAAATATTCCAATGTCATTGGGATGTCAATGAAACAGGTGTGAGAAAATAGTTTTTCAGTTTTGTATTTTTTTTTTTCAACTACTTAGTTTTGCTAATCTTTCACAAATTTTAGTCGAAGAGTTTGATGGTAAATTGGTTGCGGACGGTCCAATACCATGGTGTAAACGTGATCAATTAACATTTATAGCCGAACAAGTGTCTCACCATCCACCAAGTACGTAACGATCATTAAATTATTTTTTATTAAATTTCATTAATCGAAATATTTATATTTTCTTCTAGTCTCCGCATTTTATGCCGAACACTACAATAAAAAAATAAGTTTTTGTGCTCATGTTTGGACCAAATCGAAATTTTTAGGTTTATCCATTGGGGTGCATAATATAGGAAATGGTGTTGTTACACTAGCCGAATTAAACGAAGAATATATTGTAACATTCCCAAATGGTTATGGCCGTTCGATATTAACAATACCATGGATTGAGTTAGGCGGTTCGGTTACAATAACATGTCCACAGACCGGCTATCATAGTGATATAGAATTTTTAACAAAACCGTTTTACGGTGGCAAACGAAATAAAATTACAGCTGAGGTTTGTAAAGTTTATATTTACATATAAATTTGACACGGAATTTATTAAAAAAATAAACGATTTTAGATTTACGCACCAAACGAGAAAAAATCATTTTTGAGTATAGCCGGTGAATGGAGTGGTTTAATGGAAATTAAAAATAACGATAGTGGTAAACAACGACCTGAAGTATTTGTTGATGTAAATCGAATACCAATATATAAAAAACATGTTCGACCGATAGCGGAACAAACAGACAACGAGTCACGAAAAATATGGAAAGAAGTTACAGCTGGATTAAAGTAAGTTTTATTTTAGTTTTTTATTTAAATTTAAATTTGACAAAATATAATATTTGCATAGATTCAACGATATTGAAAAAGCTACATCAGCTAAATTTGCTGTCGAACAAAAACAAAGGGACGAAGCCAAACAAAGAAAAGAATCGAATGGGGATTGGGACACAAAATATTTTAAGCAAGTTGGTGAATCATGGATATTTGCGAAGCCCCTATCACAACGTCTATATGTGTTAGAACGGGATGCTAAAAGATAGTACGTTGAATCTTTAGCCTATTACGATTGTATATAAACAAAACAAAAAAAAAGTCTTATTCTTTATAATTATAGTTAACAAAAAAAAAAAAAATTAAAGCAACAAAAAAACCAAAAAAAAAAAAAAATTCTTTATCAAATTTTTTTATAAATAAACAAAAACAAAAAAAAAACGATTATTAACAAATTTTCTTCCAATTTTACAAAGAAAAATGAAATCACAAAGATGAAATTAAATTGAAAAATATAACTATTACTATTTACTATTATTTTTTAGTAGTAGCATTGTTATTAAATTATCATTATTATTACTATTTAAAAGTGATTATAAAATAAAATATAGACAGTCCTTTTGTCCAGAGAGATTATCTAGATAAAACACCATATAATTTATATATATATATATATATATATATATATATATATATATATATATATATATATATATATATAATATTATATATATATATATATATATATATATATATATATATATATATATATATATATATATATATATATATATATATATATATATATATATATAAATTACACACAATCTTCGAATTATGCATAATTTGCAAGACACACAATATATATTTAAACAATCAAGAAACAAAATAGGTTATCTTAAAATCATATAAATTAATTAGAGAAATGTACGAATACATTCCATCTCTAATAATTTGTTAGTTTTGTTATTTAATATATTTAAAAAGTTCTATTAAAAAAAAACAGTTCAGTTTGTTTAAATTCCAATCCTAATCAAACATTTTTTGTCACCATATTCTAATTAATTTTTATATCTAAACTAAAACTTACGGAGGAAATTAAAACGAAATATATTTGGTAATCGGTTAATAAAACCGTATGAGAGTACTAAACTATAATTAAGAAACTAAGCGCAAAATTTTCATTTTTTTGTTGGCCTGCAACATTCACCACCTAAAACTATTGTATTTTTTTGCGTTAGCCCTTTTTATAAACCAAAAACATATCACAAATAAAAATCTAATATTTTTTTTTTCATTAATTCTAATTAATTTCAATTACATATATTATTAATTAAAATGCAAAAAGCTTATTATTATAATAGTCTAATAATTTTTCAATTTAAGATAAACGATTATGAAATACAATACACAGATACATGAAAAACTTCAAAATAATTTTTAAATATATCGAATGAAAAAAAAATGAAATTTTGCATTAATATAATTAATTATGATTATGACCTATTAATATATTTAAATTAAAATTTAAAAATACAACAACACAAAAAAAAACTATAAATGATGAAATCACAATAAATTTAAAACAAAATTGTTTCTATGATCGTTGTTTATTATTTAATTTTAGTTTGCTTGAGAGGATCCACCAAAAATACTATGTATTGATTTTTGATTCATTATCCGTTAAAATTTTAGGGAATATCATTTAAAACCATTCAGCTCTATCAAATTCGAACCAGACTAATTGTTGTCCTCGTATTGTTACATAGTCAATAAAAAAATCGAAATCGTTCTCTACTCTAAAGAGGCATCGTCGCCGCTAAAATATTAGTTCGTAAAGGGATATCGGAAAAGCTGCTGGGATCGTTGCGCTTGGAGATATATATTATGCGACATTTGACTCCTCTCAAATGACATTAGCCATTTTTCATCTCACCCGCCGTAGTCCAATTATTACTTTTATTTTAAAAATGTCTAGGGGATGAGCCCATTGATGTTAACAAAAATTAAAAAAAAATTGAAAAGAAAACTAATAATACGCCAGGAAATCATGAAAATGAAATACAAGCTCTGCAAAATTACGTCGCAGAGCTTAAAAAAACATTAAAGTTGTTCTCAACAGGAACAACCAATTGGAATCGTGAATTACTCAACTCCAGAAAGAAAATGAGAAACCTACCGGCGGATTAAACATGCACCTAAACATCCTTGAAATATTCATAACGAGGAAAAAAACTCAATCGAAAAGGAAACCACAATAACCCCTAATTAGTAAAAGTAACAATAACTTCTCAACACCAACAGCGATTATGAAGGCTACTGAACCCATCAAAACAACAAAAGTTCAACAACCAATAAAAATAAGTAATATTGAAGTGCTAGTGTGTCAAACAACAGTCAGAGGAAAGAAAAAAATCCTTCAATTGTTGTTTTCAACATTAAAGAAATAGTGACAAAAACAAATGAAGTGTTAACCACAAACGGTTTAAAAGGATTTAAGGATGCATAGGAAATTATTAAAATGGCTGACAAGAGTTTTTTCAGTCATACACCAAAGGGTATGAAAAACCACAATATATTGTTAAAAGGGATTGACAACAGTTTTGACCAAGATGACATCATTTTCTTCTAGCAGCTAGAGGAACATCAGATGAGTCAGTTTATAATTAAAATTTCTAAATATACTACTCGAAAATCCATCAAAGATAACCGAGACCTCAACATCTGGCTTTTCCATTTAAATTTTATATCAGAGTATATTCTTTGAAAATCTCGTTAAAACTGAAACCATATAACTGAAACTGCCAACGTTACGGACATGCAGCATCAAACTGTAATGTGCCTTACAGATGCGTTAAATGCTCTGCAACCCCCGGATCAGGACAATGCGCTATGCAAAACAGAGAAACGGAACCATATTGCATCAATTGCAATAGTATTGGACACCCCGCGAACTACCGTCAATGCCCAAAATATTTAAAAGTTTTAAATAGAAAAGAACAAATTAGAACAAGAAGTAATAAAGTGAAAAAAAAATTTACAATAGTTACTTTAAACCGTACCTCACCACCAAATCCGCCAAAAACAAAACCGCAACCCAAAAAATCACAACAACCAGCTAAATGACAGACAACTAATTGGGATCAAACATGCGGTGGGATGTTTGACCTAAATTTTACAGAAACTTTAAGACAGTTCCATGACATAAGCCCTAACTACGGCACGAAATGGTGGCCTTTCTGAACAAAGTTAAGCCCCACATCGTTCTCTTAAATGACAACCATACAACCTAACAATAAAAATAAATTTAAAAACTACACGTTTGTCCGAGACGACTTTCTCCATAATAAAGGGGGAGGTACTGGGAATCTTATATAAGAAGACATAGGTAAGGTTAGGTTAGAGTGGCTGCTAATGCACACTTAGACCGGTGACGGTCCATTGTGATACCAAAAGATCCTACTCCCCTTTCACCTTCATTGGAACCATTCAGAGCTACTTATGTAGCGTCATATATCTCGCACATAACAGTTCTCGAGATCCATAAGGCCGTCGAAACAATACTTGCCCAGATGTTTGTACCTCCTGTAAGCTAGCGCCGGGCATGAGCAGAGGAAGTGGTTCACAGCCTCTTCCTTCTCCTCACCCATACAGCTTCTACAGAACTCATTTGCCATTGACACAAGCCTCCTTGCATGCTCCCCAATGAGACAGTGTCCTGTGAGCACTCCCACGACTATACTTAAGTCAGGTCTACGTAGGGATAGTAGTGTTTTGGAGCGCTTTAAATCCAGTTTCGACCAGACTTGCCGCGCTACATTGCATGTTATTATGTTATTCCACCTTCTGTGCCGAGGAGTGCTATCGCCTCATTTTTAAGCTCCATAAAAAGCGCTGCTATAGGCCTCCCCAGATTTGCCCTTTCCGGTTTCAATTGGAGAGTTGTACCTTTCCTGCGAGTTCCCCAGAACGCCCGAGTGACCGGGGACCCAGACTATCTGGAAATGCTCATTCATCTCGTTAAGAGATGAGCGGCAATTCAATGCCACCACGGACGTCAAAGAAACTGATTCCAGCGACTTGATTGCCGCCTGACTATCCACATATATTGTTATATCCCTTGTGGATATAAAATTATGCATCAACCAACTCAGCGAGGCCACAGATCTTGTTTTTACTAATTCAGGGTTCTTGGACTAGAAATAATATGATTTGGTCAGTCTGAGGATCACGGTCACCGAAGCAGCCTTAGAATAGTGAAGATTAATCTGAACCGTGCTACGCATAAACAGATTAACTTACTTTCCTTCATATACCCTCCACTGTCGCGGCAGGGTTTTCTCTTTTGGTTCTTGGTAGGACGTCAACAGTCTTGACGCCTCCTTCAGATCTGCCTTGTTGTCTCTTTTTGTCACCCTCCTCCCCCATCGACTCAACACGATCTTCCTGGTCTGAGTCCAGGGATAGGCGATTACTCATAGCCGGTAATCACTCCTTCGCTGAGCTGCCAACGTCCCGCATGATAGAACCTTCGTCTCTTTGTTCCTCTTCCATTGGTAGGTCTTCCACAATCGCTTCGACCTCATCATTTTTAAACACCTTTAGGGTAATCAACCCGAAACTGAAGCCGATTACCCCTTTTGTCTTAGCTAGAGGGGCTAGGGACTCTTTGTTCACCACTAAAATGGACAACCTAGATCCTCCTTTCGCCTCCTCTTGTTTAATGATCTTCCAATTGTTCGTCGGAAGATCAACATTGTTTGCCCGAATTATCCGAATTATTTCATCCGGACAGGATGGCTCGATTGGCAGCCAGACGCGTGCCCTTGGTCTGCTAGGGATCTCGTTCCTGTCAACCACTGCTAGCTTCGCGCTTCCCCACACTTCCCCTACCTTAGCTACGGCCAGACAATAAAGGTCTGACGATCTTTGATCGACGCACGCCGATGTCTTAAGAAGACATAAGTCATACAACAATAACTACTTCCATAGTTAAAATTAGATAAAAACGAGATTAATCATTACAGTAGTATCTGCAATTTTACACCAAATACGAACTTATAACTCAAGACCTAAAAGAAATAATGAAACTTAAATCACACATCAACGCACACATTATTCTGAGAGGGGACTTAAATTCTAAACATTTTTTTTAGGGTAACAAAACATCCAACCCCAGTGGAGAAAATTTGATGAACTGGTCCCTATGGTTACAAAAAATATTAAACTCCTGCACACAGACCAACCATCCTACATATAAGGCTGACTGTAGATCTTACTTAGACATCTTTATAATATCTGATAATATAACATCATCATGACCAATGTAGTTTTCCAAACTTTAAAACCTATGATTTTGAATCCGGCCATCTTGCAGTAGACCTAAAACTTGCATTAAACTTTATAATACCAAGACAACCTTCAAAACAAATACCGACAACGTTACAGAAACAGACACACTCCTACTAGTTCTATTATAAAACAACTAATAAATATCTCTATAAAAACCACTGGAGGACAAAACTGTCAAGCATCAGACTGAATAACAATATCTTTAGTGAAATTAATCGACTGACAAATAGGAGAAATTACTCCCACAATCAAAAGTAACAAACGATCTAGAAGATGAGGCGAATTTTTTAGGACAAACTTTCGATCAGAAAACCCCAACTTTAGCTTGCCTTCTAGACGTAGAAAAGGCATTTGATACTACTTGGACTGAAGGAGTAATTTTAAAACTGATCAAAATTAAATTTGACCCACACCATACATAGCTTCTTCAGAAATCAATACTTTGAAGTAAGGGTAGACAATACATTATCACAGACATACAAAATAGAAGAAGGAGTCTCTCAATGTTCACTATTAGGGCCCATTCTATACATCCTTTACTTTACACATCAGACATTCCATTTTTTCTTTACTTTACACATCAGAACCCCAACTCCTTTCCCAATTCCCATTAATTTAATATAAGTCATAGATCAAAAAATAAAGATTATTCCCCTGTAAATACTTATCCCCTATTTTTTTGTATTTTTGGTATTTTTTTGGATTGGCACACATACTAATGAACAAATTAATGAAGTAAATTGTCATGTAAACAGTTTTTCTAGCTACGTAAGTCATTATTCTAGACGTCACACCAAAAAACTGTACTTCCAATCTGATTTAAGCGTTACAAAAATGTATAAGATGTATATGGGACCATCTGCAGACACTGATGTTGATTCCGATTGCGAAACACATTAAGTTCCAATATTTTGACGTATTGACTATTTCTGTAAGTTTCAGTAGTGTGAATTAAACCTTCGTGCGTGAAGGATGTGTTTTGTTTTATGTGATGGAACTAATGCTTTGCTTGTGCCAGAATACAAATAAATATGCATTCAATAATTTATTCTTCCTACATTTATGTTTTATATTTCGAAACATCGTAATATTTTTTAAAATTGTTGGTCTATTAGGATTAAATAATTTTAGAATATTTTCCAATAATTTGGTACCGAATATGCTAAATTTTAATTAATATTCTAATCGTAAAAAATGATTAAATTATTAATAAAAATCGTTTCTTAAAAATTCTATAATTTACATATATTTTTATTTTTACATTTTTAACGTGTTCAAGTCATGTTTCAGTATTAAATTACAATATGCATCTTTTTCTAATCGTTGTGAGTTTGCTGAAACAAAACAATAAAGTTTGCATTTCAGCAATCGCTTATCGTTGTGCGATTCCCGTGTTTATTTGTAAATAAAAAATGTTCGAAACAAATATGGATAGCGGAGATTCAAACCATAATAATTTTATTCACCACTATCATCTTATACACATTTCATTATTATACCTAATTATTTAATAATTTGTGGATGCAGCATGGACATCTATGCCATGATTATTTAGTTCATATACATTTATGTAAATTGTTTTTTTATATTAAAACTGGCTAGGTAAGGAAATTTGTATATTTTAATTTGAATTTTGAACTAGACTGAAAATGCGAAGGGCATTAATAGTTCATAAAAATTAAAAACAGTTCTAATGTAATTGTTGTGCAAAGATGTGATGATTTCTGCAAACAAATCTCAGTTTTAGAATCCAAGATGAAATTGAGCTTAGTAATGACAACCGTAAATTCTTGTCTTGTCTCTCAGAGACAAGAACTCTAATTTGAAGGTATGCTAAAAATGGAACATCGAGTTAGTGCCTTGAAAAACTGAGACATGATCAAATTTCCGTTATGAATATATATATATATATATATATATATATATATATATATATATATGTGTGTATATATATATATATATATATATATATATATATATATATATATATATATATATATATATATAATACACGAATTAAACGTTAACTTGAACCGATACCTTGTTTGGTAGTCCGAATTATAAATAAAACATCACCGTAGGTGAATTTAAGCTTTTACTACCTTTAACTTGATGTTTCTTGGAGTTATATTACTCAATTTAACCCTTAAAATTAACCTTTTTAGAAAATCCAACAACATGTGAATTCCATTCGTACGACAATTGAAGCCATCAACTTCTCACCATTAATTTCAATATCAGGTAAATTAGAGTCTTCGTTTGTAAATTGGCAAAACTTGTGAAATCTTGGATACCAATATTTTATCTTTCGCATTTTGGAAAACAATTGCAACTTCGTTGGACATTCGATCACAAGTTTGATCATTAAGCGTTGCTGTATTCCATATGAAATGTTGAAGTTTGGTCCATAATTTGATGACATGTTTGAATTGCATTCTATTTCCATATTTATTTCGCAAAAGAGTTACATAATAAAGGTTCTAAGTTTTTGTCACTGCCTGAGTTTTTTCACATTTGCATTTTTTTGGCAGACGCATCAGGACCAATTGAGCAGTTATTCGAAAAAAGTAAGGTTCATCCAAGAAGGAGGATTGTCTTGGCATATAAAGCACATAATGCCACCCTAGCTTTACCCTTGTTTAGTGGTTTATTTGATGGTGCCATGAAGTGGAAAAGTCGGAATGGTATTCATTGCAGTATTAATTGTGTCTAAAATTATACTGATGGACAAGTAAATCCAGTAGATCTTTTACACCATCGCAGAAAAACTCCTTACCGCTCCCCACGATCGGTAAATCGCGTTTAGTTAAACCAAAATAAATCAAATAGCGTTGACAGACCATTGGTTAACAAAATAAACAAAAAATACACTGGTTCTTCGAATGTGCGGTATGACACTCATTAAAGCAAATGTCATATTTGATGTTACAAATTTATTTTCGTTACAAAGTAGGCATCGTATTTTTTTTTTGTTTAATTTTGAAAATGTATTTTAAAATTTAATATTCATATTTTTAATTAATAATATGAACTTTTAGATTCTTGATTTAAAAAAAAATGGGTGAACCAAATAAAAAACGCACCCGACGTGAATGGAGTGAAAATAAAACAAATAACTTAATAAATTTTTGGAAGGAAAAATAGATGATCTACGGAAAGCCAAAAAAAACTCATCTGTCTACGAACAAATTTCTAACAATCTACAAGAAATAAATATATTCAAAAGTGCCGCCGACATTAAATTAAAAATCAAAAATCTCACTACAAAATTCAGGTATGTGTTCAAAAACCTAAATTCTTTTTTTTATATTTTAAAAATTATTAACTGTAATTAATATTAATTTTTGATCAGAACTGAAAAAAAGCTCATCGGATGTAGTGGAGGGTCGCTATCTGAATGGAAATATTATATGTGTATATCGGAAATTATCGGATATTTTCCTTTAACGATGATGGTTTGGTGGAGGAGACAATTGTGATTGATATTTGTAAATATAAAGTAAGACAATTGATTGTAAATAGTTATAAACATTTATTTATTGATTATAAGTTTATTTCTGTAATCTAGAAATACATACATAAATTATACACATAATTTATTTTAATTTATTTAATTTATTCAATATTTTCAGCCGACTACAACAATCAGTTAGATGCTGGGATTCTTGAAGATTCGGGTGCTTCTTCGACCTGGTCTATGACCAATGCAATATCCCTATCACCAACAACATCTGTGCGTACCACCACGCGACCTAGAAAGATTGCAGCGATCCAAGAGAAATTATAGACTCAAATTGCAAGAGGAAATGATTGTTTGGAGAATTATTGCCAACAGGCGGAAAAGTATCAAGGAGACCATTTAAAAATATTGAAGGAATCACTTAAAATGCAAAATATATGGTACAATTTTTTAACTAAAAATAATAATAATAATAATTCAAATTTAATTAATAATAATGTAAATAGTAATTTAAATAATAATTATAATGACAAGGAAAATAATTAATTGTGGTATTGTTTGAATCCACATTTGAATTTAATAATTAAGTTATTTTTAATTTAATGAATTTTAATAAATATATGTGAAAGATACCTGTGTATAAATATTGTGAAAGGGTATTTCTGATCCTATTACCATCTAAATTGTCATCATCTAGTGTGGTTGTGTTGATTGGTTGTTTAGCTGTGAAATTGTTGTGTTTCTCCTCGGTGGTAAAATTAAGAAGTTCATTTTTATTATTAAGGAAATTGTGCAAAATGCAACATGCTTTTATTACCAAACATGCATTTTCTGGTAGTATTTCTAAGCCCCTGCCAATTCTTCGAAAAAGCGCCTTCAATTACCCAAAGGCGTTTTCGACAACACGCCTTGAACGTAATAGCATATAATCATTATTTTTGCCAGGAGATCCCACGTTGATATAAGTAAACCGATATCTAAAATAAATTTATTAAAAAATTATCAGGTGTTATATAATATATACTATTACATTGTTTACCTGTAATCAACTGCTGCCAATAATATAATTGAGTACCAGCCTTTATAGTTGTGGTAATCAGTAGCGTCATCTTTAGAATGACTTACTTCTATGTGGCACCCATCTTAAGCGGAAAACAACATTTTTAAATATTTAGTTTCAAAATGGTCAACAAATTATATTTACCAACTGTTCCATAAACTTGAGGAAACCCCCAACATTGTTCAAAGCCCTCTGTTATTTCTTTAATTGATTCATCGATAGGTGGATAAAAATAACTAAATACATCTTGTTCTTTTTTTGCTCTTAATGCTTCTGAAAATTCTAATACTATTTCGCGAACCGAGGACGACCTCTCAATTCCAAACAAATTAGCCACAGTTCGGCATTCTGCTGATGATGCTAAATAATAAATAGACACCGCTACGCGTTTGTCTACTGGAATACTTTTTCAAAAAGCAGTATCAATCTTTTCTAAGCAATTTGTCGACAAGTTCGAAAAATGTTTTTCGGCACATTCGAAAATCTTCTTTAAATTTACTTTCCGAGTATGATGGAACCTCAACCTTCCAAAATAAACTTTCTCTGATCTATGATAAATAGAAATATTTTGTGTTATATAATTTTTAATTATTTAATAAATAATTCATTATATTTTTACCAAATTCCACATTTTTCAATCAATGGACTGTTTATTATTTAAGGCGATTAATATCTCAGATAACTTTTGGTTTCTCTGAAAATGGAAAAGTGTCATTTCTTTCAAAACTTTTACCATCATTTCCAAAATTTTACCTCTATCATTCAGATCTTCAATTTGCTGTATTATTGCTACGATAGGAACTTGATTCATTTTATTCTTTATAATTTCTAATTAAACTAAAACAAAACTTTTCACTTTTAATTTTATTTTTAATGTCACTCATAATTTTTTTATGAAAATGTGATTAATTTGTTAACTCCAGTTGTGTAATGGCGCCAACCGTATTTTCAAATATTTCATACCTGTCGTATGATGGCGCCACTTATTTTTTCAATGTAAAGTTTCAGTCGCACGATGTCGCTCTCACTAAACTCATTACTATGTGATAAACTTCAAAATATTGAGAGAACCGTTCCACCATCTATCGTCACATCGAAAGGTCGGGAAAATAATATCATGCGATAATTAATTTAAACCGCTTCGACATTTAGGCTTCGTTGAAACAACATTTAGGCGTAATTTCCATGAGAATTAAACTGGCACATTCAAGGCGCTTTTATGGTTGTGTTCATTCGTTCGTTCATTCGTTCCGTACTTTTTTTTAACCAATCACATTCCCTTATTTTCCCCTTATTTTCGTTCCGTATTTTTTTCATTAAGTTGACCAACTTTTGACTTTTCGTTCGAACAATTATGGAGTAAAAGAGACAAAAAATCCAAAATGAACCATGATTAGCTAATACTGATTCTGACACACTATAGATAAACTCGAAAAAATCACTAATCGCGCTTAACTAAGCCTAGTCTGTCAGTAGTATAAGCCACATGATTACATGCTGATTGCTAAACATGAATGGACTTTTTTTTGTTTGACTTTGACTTTGGTCGTTTATGCGATTTTTAAGATACTTGCTTACGACGCCGCGGTCCCAAAGTCGATTCTCACCATTGCCCAGAAAATTAATATATGTAAATAGAAATTAAATTACGTTTTAAAGGTGGCCGCCCTAATGATATATTATAATATAAGTATCATAATTTTACAATATACTGACGAGTATTGGTTGGTATATCAGTGAGCAATGCCGCAATGTATTGATCTAGTATTACAAGTTCATCAAGCACGTCATTTTGTTAATTATCTGGAGTACGGGCGTCTGGTAGGGCCTTTATATGGCCCTTTGTGTTATCAGTGATATTAGTTACAAATTAACTAAAGCTATAACCTCATAAATAATCTATACTCTCAGTCTCTCAATTTTAATTTAAACTATACACACGTCCGTATATGTTTTGTGATCGCAGAATGATCTTATCAAAAATTAAAGATTTAAACTTTTGGTTTGTGTATGTGACTACATTTAAGATATAAAGAAAAGAAAATAATTAAGATAAGAAGAACTAAAGTATGTACGTAGACGAAAATGTTAATTACAGAAAAAATTTGTTTTACTTCTTTTTTGCTACTTAAATTTACAACGACAAATACTTTGCTTGTACATACGGCTATTTATATTTATCTATTTTGAGAGTAAGAAATGTACAATATCATATGTGCTTAAGCATGTTGTGTGACATGGATGATGTTTGTTTTCAAGATAAGTATTAAACAATTGTTTCCCCTAAGACTGATTTGAGTTTGAAGAGCTTGGTTGAGAATAGCAATCGTATGGTATTATAGTTCCTGTTTTTCTACTGTTGCATAAGAAGGTAGATTATAATCCGTTCAAAAACGATTATGGTTTAAACTTGAGGAAGATAAAAGAAATGTGGTCAACCCTCAGTTATGATAAGCTTGATTTCTAAATAAATAATAGTTTAGTTTAGTCACAGACCAAACTTGGTCACTTCAGTTTAGTACCTGTGGAAAACGAAAGATTCTAAATCCTTAAAAATCCACCACAGCATCCTTGCCTTGTCGTAGCAGGCGACTAAACAAAGTTTGGATCGCAGGCCTGACTACCCGTACTCCGTAAAAAACTTCACTTTAAAAAATATCGACAAAGGGAAATATGGATACCACTAAAATTCAACCTGACACCCGCTTATGTTAATGGACATAAAGTTTAGGATCGGTACGTGAAACAAACAGTCGCTAAGAAAACCAGGCGCGTTTGATTGGACTATATCAGCCATGAAAGTGTATCGCTTAGAACTCGTTGCTATCTAAGAAGCTTGATGGCCATATGCCCGAAAGTATCCCAAATCGGCACAAGGATGGAAACGCCGCCATAACATTGACGCAGTATACTATATATAGATGGAGGATTTCTTTGAATTCCTCAGTATTTAATAAGTTTCATATGCTGTATTTGAAATTTGTCAAATGTAAACTGCGAAGATGTGCGTATATCGTTGGAGGAATACACACTGGCCCTATCCTATCCCTAAAAATGATTGATTATCGTGGTATAGCTCTCCTTTGCACAACATACAAATTACTGTCTTACATAATACTGGAGGGAATCACTCCCCTGGCGAAGGAAATTGTAGGTGACTACCAATGATTTTGTATAAAAATATAAAGCCGGTTGCCTTTAAACTTTTACTAAATGTTCAACCAAAAACGGTCTGGTTAGTTTTCTCATTAAGTATTGTGGTTAAAATTAATCGTGATGGTAAAGCGATAACTTTAAGGGTGTTCCTGCATTCCCTTTCCTTTGAGGGTGTTGCTGTAGCCGGTGAATAAATTGGGTTGCATTCTATCATATCTCATGACCGTTAAAAAAAGTTTCTTCTTCATTGATGCCTGGTCGTTGACAGCATCTTTTTGCAATCATTCGCGCCTTATAACGAGTCATTGAGCCCTTTGAATCGGTTTTGACTTTAAAGACCCAAATTGAATTTCTGGACTTTGGGAATCTATAAACCAATTCCCAAGTGGGATTGTTATCTCCCATTGGTATTCGTTGTCTCACGTGGGTGGGTTAGATAAATCTTCTTAAGGGAGAGTCAATGAGTTTTTAAATTCCTATGCCATTTTATTGAAATTTTTTCGCCCAAAATATGTACAGCTTTATCGTTTGATTCCAACTACTGGTATGGATGATCTAATTCTGGGATAGATTTGATTTAGATTGTGACAGCTAATTGAAACAAATGAATATTTTAACTTTTAATCGAGTTCAATAACACTTTTTGATTAACTGAATACTGATAATGCGACTGCTCGTACGACATCATCAAGGAAAGCTTTCCATGCTAACTTGCGTTCGTTCTATTTTGATCACAAAATGTTGAATTTCCAAGTGTGATTATCGAATTGTTTCAAAAGAACGAAGTTATTTTCGAGTTTGAAGAATCTTAAGCATCATGGAATGTTACCTCAAAAGCTTCAGAAAATACCAAAGTTATTCTGAGAGCAGAGCGGTAAAAAATGGGTGCAATATTCACATAGCCGCACGCGTAGCCAACAAATTATACAATAAACGCATTAGTTAATCATATAGCTTCCACGCAGAAGGTTGTTGTATACACAAGTACTGCTTTCGGTTCATTAAAAATTCGCAGAAAAAACAAACAGACACTAGAATACTTGGTGTACCTACTGTAATATACTGTAATATGTATTAGTTACATATTAGGTATTTAAATAAAAGGCGTGCCTTCTTGTCTACGAAACTACCAGAAGTGACTTTTATTATTTTTATTTGACAATAGCAACATACGGCCATGCGTTGCTGTGGCTCAGTCTTGTTTAATGGAAAAGAAAAAAAGAGAAAGCACATGTTTCTAATAAGTTAAATTCACAATGCTTCTGGGTATACAATATTTTTGTTGTTCCATTATCTGTGTATAGATACATAGAGATTCTCTGGTTTCCACCTCTAGAATACGCAACATATAATTGTCCATATTAGAAGCAATCCGTGTCTATAGATCTAAGCCGCACAATTCTAAAAATTGACACTGAGCTTTGTTGACGCGGCGATTGCAAGCGCCAATCGAATTGGGAATTGCAATCTCTTAAATTGAAATGTCATACCCATTGAAATCATACGAATGCGAGGAATGAAGACATCTTCACCTTTGAATGGTCCTGTCAAGATTCTGGCTTCTATACAACATTGCTCATTAATCTTTTTACTGCAAACCTCGTGCCATTGCAAAGCTTTGGCTGGTTGATATTTCGCAACATGATAATTGGCGTGCTGGTTTATAATTGAAGTACGTGCGATGGCATCCTTGGCAGATCGAGTAAATTCAAAAATGCTATTGAAAATTAACCGGTCCATCTGCTTCCACAAGTATCGACGGACTTGTATGTGACTGCCTCGCTTTAAATGTATGGCTGAATAACATTGTTAAGTTCGTAGACGTCTTGGTTCTTGGCGGCAAGAATAGCTGATTCACTCAACCAATCGTGGATTCTTATAATTGATTTTAATATTGGAAATATTTTTTCAACCAATTCTTTTTTTGATGTCACTAAATCGCAGAAGTTATGAGACAATGAAGATCGTGCTGAGGTCAGATCAACTGAAATTTTTCAGTTCCCAATTTCCAGCAATTGATGTGAAATTATCTACGCTGATCGATCGTTTTGCAGCTGGAAATGCATATTCGTAGTAAATTTCAACGTCTTTTCGTGTCGATATACAAAGTAGAGTATTTCAGGCAAGCATTTATTTCGTTCGCTGGTGTTGATCGAGGAATTACAGGTAATGTTTGCCTGGACTATCATACAAGCAATAATGCGTTTCCAAATGGTCTGATGTTTCCATGCAAATCTCGCAATCAAGAGCCTCGCGCGATTTTAAATATTGCACGTAGGAGTTTCAATGCATAACCAATAACAATTGAACTAAAGCGGAATGATCAGTTCTTCCACCTGATAGCAATGTCGCAGCTAGTACGGACGACGCAAGAGCTAAATCTAAGTCATAAAATTTTTTCTTTTTTTATCCACATTTATTGGGTTTGTACATTTATTGGAATTTCTTTTTATTTTCTATCGGCTTAGCCAAATCTCGCATTAACTTGAATATTTTCGGCCCCCTCATTTTTTTATCCGCTTCATAAGCATCGTAAAATATTTCTAATCGATACTGATATAATGGCCATTCGTCAGGCTTAGTCCATTTGATGTTTTCATCGATGCATCAAATACTACCCTATAACCTTTGTTGTTGCACTGGATCGTTTAATCACCGCATGGTGATGTAGATACCAATGTTGCTCATGCAACATCGTCTGGATTTATTGGAACCGTATGTCCTAGTTGAATGTATTCATTTAATTGCGGGTTCTTTTCTAATCTTCGATTCAATTGTAGGAATATTGCTTTATGGATTAGATCCTGCTATCTTGCAAGGTAAAATTGTCGTTTATTGGTATGGTGACTTCATACCTTTCATCTACTAATCGACTACATGTGTCTTTCTATGACATTTCGCACAATTCGTCGTCTTTTGTGTATTGTTTAATTTGACTTATTTAGTCAATTTCCCAGAATTTTCCTAGCTCAAAATCAAAATTATTGCGAGATATCATAGCCAAAGATACCGATTTTGAAGTTGGTTGTATTTGTGTCATTCCTATAACGATCCATCCTTGCTCTAGTTTTTGAGCTACTGGATGGTCTGGCGAGGTCTTAATTACTCCTTCCTTTAAAATATTTGCATAAATATCTGTACCTAGAATCATGTTGATAGGTGCAGGTGTCTTTTAGTTTGGGTCTGCCAATCTTAGCTCCTTCCACGTGTTTTTGTTGACACGTTTTATTGGTTCAGCTAGCAGATGTTCAGTCAATTTTAGTAAAATGAACGAATCGTTCATTTTAAACATCGAAAATATCGGTGATATTTTAATGAACACCTTATATTTTATATTGCCGGTCGTCATACCACAAATTCCACTGACTTGCAGATTTACACGAAATGTTGGTAAATTTAGTAACTCGGATGCTTTTTGGTAATGAACGATGATTTTGACCCTGGATCTATTAAAGAGCGTAGTTTCATTGCATATCCAATACGAGTAGCTGTCTTTTTCAGGGCTGTAGCTAATAATGGTACTCCAATATTTATTGGAAAAGCGGAAAGTCCCGGAATTCTCTCAGAACTCATAAGATGTAAACAAAAAGGTAATTGAAGGATTAAATTATATTGATTTTGAGACCAACGAAAGCCGAGAATCATACAAGTGTATCCAGCAGTTCTATAACATCGTTGCCATTCAGTTCAACTACACATGTATCATCTGCATATGCCAGGGTCTGGCTGGACAGACGATACAAGATGTTGTCAAGAGGTGGTTCGCTTTTACGAAAGATCGGGACCAGAGCATCTTCTTGCCATTTAACATAAACGCACATATCTTTTAGATATTCCCTTTCCCAGACATCGCAATCTGCAATTTTTAGTTTTCGTATTTTGAGCGATCTCCTTTTTGAGGATAAGTCGTGGCCACTTTCCATTTCACAAAGTATTCTCTCCAAATATTAAGAGGTCGGAGTCTCTATGACATCTCTGGTCTCAATGCACATCTCCGAAATTTACATTTGATAAACTCAGCATTTAACACTTGGTGAATATTGAGTAAATCATAGAATGATCACACTTTTTCCGTCTACAAATTAGCTTGGCGGTTCTCCTAGCAAGGCCCGTTTTGTTGTTCCGTACGATTGTAAAACGTATTCTTTATAGATATTCTGTTACTTGACAGTGTGCTTGACAGACGACACTCCTCATCAACCCAAATATTTTTGGGTATAATTTGTTTCGCATACCAAGAGTTGCCTGGGCGGCACTGACAACCGAAGTTATCAGAGAGGTAAAGTGATCTCATAAAACGTTCACATCATCAGGATGATGATTGGTTTCCATAATGTTACTGCAAACAAGATTTTGATATTTTGCTTTCTCATCTTCGTTTATCAACCTTCACAGTTGAAACTAAAAATTCGTTTTCCTGTGATCTCTGACCTGTCTGTACGTAAACTGTCATCTAAGCTTTGCAGTGATGATCACCGCCTATAAACATCTTAGATGACCCGAGACCTCCCTTAGAAATTAACACATGGCCAATTTGACATCGCGACGTTCATGTTTCCAAATAGAGATTTTTTGAGGATTGGATGTGCTCACCACAATCAGGTCATGCACGATCGCAAAGTACATCATTTTGTCCCTATTATTGGTCGCTAGATCGTGTCGCAAAAATCTTTAAAGGCATTAATAATTGTTGATGTTCCAAATAGTTTGAAATAGTTTGTTCTTCTTTTTTGATTATTCTGAATGCTGGTAATGTGCCTGGTTCCTAACTACGTTGCGTTTATTTAGTTATTTTGGACGGCATCCATGGCCCATATTAAAATTTTGTCAAATGTAGTATTCTCGATGGTATTACTTTTTTGCGTTTTGTTTTTGGTTTGAAGTCTTTGCAGTATTTCAAAGTGCGACAATCGGCATCAATTTTGTTGTATTGTTGAATTGAATCACCAACTATGTAACCTACAAACTTTGGATTCAATGATGGTTCTGGTGCATTATTTATCGAAGGTTTAATTTGCCAATTGATCACAAATCACATTCGCCGTTTCAGTGCAATAAAAAAAACATCACCAAATCCTTTCAAATCCATTTATTCAACTTTTTGCGGTTTCTTATACGACTTCCGATAAAAGCCATAAAACATATAGAACAATATTAAGACATCGGGAATAAAAAGTAAAATAAATATAAGCACATTCTGATTGTAGCATCCGTTCACGATCACAAATACACTATTCACCTGCATCAAAACGAATTGCATTAGTTGGAATGTTGTAATGAATTTCTTAAAGAATTGCAATCGTTTTTGGATTTTAGGTCCAAGTGACGATAGCAAATAGTACGTATACATAACGATATGAACCAAATGATTTAAAGCGATGGGGAAACATGTTGAACCGCCGCCAATATATCTTGTGTAGTATGTTCCAATAAAAAACGTACTGATATGATGGTAGACGTGTAGATGTGATATTTGATTTTGTTTCTTGCGCAACACAAAAAACACGGTTTCGACGAGCTCGACTAATTTTAAAATGATTGTAATGTAAACGGTCTTCTGGAGACGGAGTGTTGCATCTTCGGGCCGATGACATTTATGGAAGTAGCTTAAATTAAAACCACCTTGGAAAAACTGAAAAAAATGATAGTATTTAGAATTTTTTATAAATTAATCAGACTATATTGGGATTAAGTGTATGATCAACATTAAACAAACGCCGTAATTAGAGCAAACACTTTAACCTTTCGAGTGCAACATAATTATTAATCGAAAAAGTTAATAATAAACATTTGATTTGATTCACACACAGGCACACATACACATACACTTGAATAGTAAGTCTATAACGTAATAGGAACGAGCCTCTAGAACTATATGACGTCTTTGTGTCTCGTCAGAAATAAATTTTCATTGATAAAAGTCGTTCGATACTTTTAACATGTCTCGCACTATAACAAATTAAAACAACAAAAACAACTTTAATGATTTAAAACACCAGAAAACCACGCGATTTTGTGATGTCACGAATCAAATCTTAAATACACATGAGACGTAGAAATCATGCGAGTCCAACATATGCTATATAGTTTCCGTTTAAACATAATATTTATGTGTGTGCATGTTATGAAGTCAATATTGATTAATTTATGTTTTTTTTAATATGGGCATAAACATAACTTCTTTAATTTACCTCGTAAAATAAGTAAGTACAGCAAACAATTTGGATTACATTGTACACGGCAATAATTTGTTTAAGGTCGAACGGTTCACGTTTTTCCATGAATCTATAAATGAAAAATTCAAACAACGACTAATTATCACATAACACTATAATATGGTAATCAAATTTATTTAGTTATACTTTGGTCCTAAGTGCTTCACAAAAATATAGTAAACTATCGCCGTTCCAAAAATTGGATACCATGATCTACACAGTAGCCAATCCTTAGACATGTCTTCATCTGTATATGCGGATAAATAATTTTTAATTAATTTAATTTAATTCGAATATGTTTATTATATAGTTACATTGCTGCATGTTGTTAATTTTTAAAACTAAACTTATTTTTAAAAACTATTTTTATATTCAGTCTACTCCTTGGGAATTCTTAAATCTAACTAAATCGCGAATGTGATGACTATGCTTCTATACACCACAACCGCATACATTTATATGAGAGTGAAAATAGCGTAAAAAAAATTCTTACTAAAGTCCCACATACACAGACACTATTTGGTTATATTTGTATCAAATATTTTATGATAAAAACTAAAGTTACATTAACAGGTTAGATGTCGATGTAGTTTTTTATAGTTGGTGCGCAACTTTTAAAAAAGTCTCTTAAAATATCAAAAAATTTGTTTGGCGTTAAAAATATCGAATCCTTAAAATTCCACCACAACCTTCTTTTCCGATATCCAAAACCTCCCAAGAATAATCTCTCCGGAAGTCGATGTCCAAAAAGACTACTTTATATGAAAATATAGGTCCGTTTTCCAGACACGATCTAGAGACCGACAATGGATGATAGAAAATCTTTTATTTAGCTTTATGATGGTGTTTAATCAGAAGTTAAGTAAGCTACAAAAGTAAAATACAATGGAACATATGCAATAATTCAAATGCGTTCAATGCTAATTTCCAATACTCCTCCTCATTTGAATCATCAGTTAACTCCACATGAATCCCGAAGAACATTGACAAAAGGTCCCGCCAATGGTTTTGTCAATAAATCTGCCAACATAGTTTCCATATGACAATATCGACATGTAACAATACATTTGTCGATGTAATCCTTGACAAATACCTCCCGTGTAACATATGAATGTAATATTGTAATCATATGAGCGTTATCCACCATGATTGATAGGGTCATCATGTCATGTAAATGAATATATTTACTAATAAAGACGATTAGTTCTAACTTCACTATCAACAAGTGTGTTTCAACTAAAATTACATGGTGTCAGAATAAAAATAAAAATAGTAAAAACCGGGAAAAAAAATCTGAAAACATCGGATAAAATCAAATAACTTATATTACTATAAAGGAAATCGCGTCGAACTCATGTGCCAACATGATATAGTTCGTAGAAAAATCATAGATGGCACTAGTAGTAGTTGAACGAAATGTTTACATTTTTTTATCTATAGTTTTTTATATTCAACGAATTATTATCGAAACAAAAATGTAAAATCTAAAAAAAAATTAAAATTTTATAATTTATAATTTATGAAACACGTTTTTATAAAACACTATTATTCACTTCACAGACGCTACGCTTTGAAATAACAACAAAAGTACTACTAATGACAGCTATAATGTTATGAAATTTTGTGGAAAAAAAATAAGAAAATGTTTGACGCGCCATCTATTGTTTTCGTTAAAAACGTTTGTTATGCCATCTAGGTTTTTTCTACGAGTCAAAATTTAACGAAATCATGCTGTCGTTCGCATTTACTATGGAAATGTTCCCGATTTCTCTTATAGTATTATAAGTTATTTGGATAAAATAGTCAATTTATGTGAAATTAAAACAAACAAAAATAAAAAGTAAATAGTAATTAGTGATATCCAGGCGTTATTTTAAATAAAAATAAATAAAAAATAAATAAGTATTTCAATTAATAAAAAAGACGTACGAGGGAACAACAAATTTTATAAGATCACCAAAATGTTTTGAAATTGATAATACCAACCAAATGAGTATTAAATGGAAAAATAGGATCCAACAATATAAATGGTTTGAGGTCGCAACACAAATGGATAAGAAAACTGAACAAATCCAAATAGCAACATTTATGGCGTCGCTAGGACCGGATGCACTGGACGTTTACAATTCATGCAACCTGAAGAATAATATTTTTGACGGGTTAGGCTGCGTGAAAAATTATGAATATAATATAGATTTGGTGGAACATCCAAAGTTCGAAATCAAGTCTGTCCGAAAAGTTCCTTTAGCAGAGAGGAAATATCATATTACAACGGTTTAGTGTTCAAAGGAATGAAGCTGGTAGTACCAAAGGTACAAATACCGAAAATGTTGTATACCATACATCGGGGGCATTTTGGAATACAAAAGTGTCTAAGTCGTGCTAGGGAAATTCTGTAGAGAAGAGGAATGTCTTCATACGAGAAAGAACGATATAACATCATCATACGAGAAAGAACTGCACTTTAGCTTGTAAATCCACTTGCAGCCAACTATATTTGCACCTTCTGGAATTTCCATAAACTCCCATGTTTGATCCTCGATCAATGCCTTCATTTCATCTATCATTACTTGTGAATCCACACTTAGGTTTTTGAATGACTGAATTCACCACGTTCATTTCTTCAATAAGTCTCTTTGGTGAAATTCCTTTGTTAGCGCGTTGTGATCATCTAACAGTTTGCCTTTCCTCTTTATTCTGAATGTGATCCTATATTGGATTCTTTTCCTGATCTTGCTCATCGATTAATTCCTTTTGCACCTGATAGTCCTCTGCATTTTTTAAATTGTTCAACCCTGAATTGTCGATAATTTGTTCCTGTTGGTAATTTTTGCTGGACTTGATAGGTAACAAATGGCTCCTCTCGACAAACTAAACATCTCGACTAACTGTGACTCGATCGGTCTCTGGAATGTTACAACGATATCCCTTTGATTCGTAATCATAACCGACCAGCACTGCTTTCACACCGTTTGAGTCGAATTTGCGCCTTGTTTGATTTGGTACATGCATATAACATTCTGATCCGAATTTTCTGAATTATTGCACATTCGGACTTTTCTAGAACCAGCCTTCATATGTCGTTGTTTCTGTACGTACCCTTTGTTGGCAAATGATTCTGGACATAGTTAGCCATCATTACAGCTTCGCCCCATTTTCTCTAGACCTGCATCAATTAGCATACCGTGAGCCATTTCTACCAACGTTCTGGTTTTGCGTTCCGCTGTTCCGTTTTGTTGAGGTTTACCATCGTAATATATTCCTTAAATTTGCTGTAAACTGATGCGATTTATTTGCGCTTAGGTAGCTGACTGTAAATTTTCAGTAATCGTCTATGAATCACGTCACAATGTAACGTTTGCATCGGACCACAAACATCCGAATGAATCAGATCCATAACTGCAACTGCTTTATTACTCGACTTGACGGGAAACTTGATTCGAGTAATTTTTCCATTGTGGCACAGTCTGCACTTGGAGTTGATTTCACAATCCGCTGTACACTTGCTGAAGTTGATGCCTTTGAACAAATTTTGTTTCGCCTATGATTTCACTACTTTGATGTTTCTATGGCCTAGAACCTTATGCCAATAATGTATGCAGCCATTGGCTTCCTTTTCGACCGAATAAACTTTGTGAGTTTTCTTTAGTCTGTAAAGTTTACAGCTGAATTTGCCAACTGCAATTTTCCGACCCTTCCCCCTTATTTCACACTTGTTGCTCTTGAAATTTACTTGAAAACCTTTTTCCGTTAGTTTTTTGTCTGAAAGTTAGTTTTTTGACTTCCTTCCTTTTTGTTGAGCCAGGCTTTGTATCTTCGACAATTCTTTTTGATGTGACCGCTTTTTTTTTGCAAAAATAGCACTCAGACTTTTTATTTCCACCTTTTTGACCTTTCGTTGCTCTTGATGTGTCAATCTTTAAAGCAGTGTCATCCGTTGTTCCGTCTCGATCCATTCTTCTTTTGAATTTTGCGAGAACGTTTGATTTAACCTACGTGAGTTTCAATTCACTCTCTTCTTTACCCTCGAGCGCCGTTATCAAACCGGCATAGCTTGGTGGCAAAGAAGCAAACAACGTAGCACTCATAAAAAATTCCGGACCAAAATCTGCACCAAGCGCCAATAACTTTCTAAACAGCTCGTTCATGGAATTCACTTGTTTTTTCGCATCTTCGCCTTCATCAAGCCGCTGTTGCATGATTAGTTTCCATCAAAGGAAAACCAGTACGAGATACTCAAGCAGGCGCTGTTAGATAGTTTAACGCCATCAGATGGGTGATAATTAGGAAAGTGTTATAAGTAGACAGGACATCGGAGACAGTCGGCTGATTGCACTCCGTCAAATAACTATATTGGCTGGACCTAATTTTACCTCTAAAACTATTAAGTTGCGCTGGATTTGAGGGATGCCAAAGATTTTTAAGATTACCGTGTTGGCCCACTCAGTCTTTGCAACCTAATGATCTACCAAAAATCGCGGACAAATTGTACGATGTCATGTCTAGCAAACCGCTCATTGCATCAGTGGTAAATCAGCCGTGTTCCACTCAACAAAATGACTCCCAAAGCAGGAGTCAAATAGCATCAATGACAACCATAGAGGAGCGTTTTGCCCGAATTGGAACCCAGCTCTCTAGAATCGGCAACGTAAAGAGTAGCCGTTCAAGAAACCATCAATCTTCATCGCGTAATCGATCCCGTAACAACTCAGGAGGTAAATCACAAGAACATAAAAAAATAGGAACATGCTGGTATCATCGTAAATTCGGCAAAATGCTCGAAAGTGTACCATTCCCTCTAATTACAATAAAGTTCATATGGCTACCTCCTCATCCACTACAAACCCTCAATCATGTACTGCTTAGGGTCTCAGCTGCAGATTTCGTTTTCGTCTACATTGACGACATACTTGTGGCTTACCAACTGAGGAACAAAACAAACTGGAGTTTGACGTTCACATCATGTCCGCCAAATGTGTATTTGGAGTAACCAACTTTTATTTCCTCAGTCACAAGATCACCCCTAATGCTATTCTGCCGTCCGACGAACGAATTATTGCAATTAGGGAATTCCCAGCTCCTACCTCAATCAAAGAGGTCCATCGATTCATTTTCGGTATGGTAAATTATTACAACCCAACCGATCCATACCGAAAATTGCTGAGGTTCTCACACTCAAGATGCCAAAACCAGCCGAGAATTTTTCTTGGCCCGAAGAGTGTGAGAATGCATTCACTCAGCTCAAAAATTCAGTATCACTACTGACGCATCAAACGCCGTCCGTGGATGCCGTTCTACAACAGTACACTGAAGGATGTTGGATACCTCTGGGATTATTTTCTAAAAACTTGTCGGATGCCTAAAAGAATTACTCGCAATTTATCTGCGGCAGTCAAACATTCCTTTATTTTGTCGAGGGTAGAGACTTTACAATTTACACCGACCACAAGCATCTGATAAGAGCAATTGAGACAAAAACTCAACGCAATCCGTTTGCGAACTTTGAATACATCTGTCAATTTATCACAGATATTCAACACATCCTAGGCAAAACAATGTGGTCGCTTATACTCTATCTAGCGATCACAAAACTGCCGACGATTATCAAAACAGACTTAGAACTTCAGAATTTACTTTTGGGTTCCGTTTGTCACACTAATTCCAACATTAAATTAGAGCATTTCAAATTTCCTGGCATATATAGCATAATTTCTACATTGAACCATCTTTGACACTCTGCTCATCTTAGATTACATCTCGATACATTTTGGCCCAGTATAAATCAGGACATAACCCGGAGGGCAAAATCGTGTTTATCCTGCCAAAAATCGAAAGTTCAGTCAGCAACATATAAAATTACCTCACGGACAATTTGACATTCCATACGAATACGATCAATTTGAGCATATCATGAGCAAGATCATACGACGAACCACAAGGTTCCTCATACAAGAACCACAACATTTCCATCGATAGATTAAAACCAGCAAATGGAATACTTTGCTCAGGCGATCACACATGTGGCTCGCAAACAAAGAAATCAGTCCGTATTGCGTTTTGGAGTTCTCATTAGTTCGAATTTTCTCAAGTGGGAAGTACTGTACAGACCGATTACAATATTTCTAATAGGGAGTTCAATCGCTCCAAATTGTTGTATCAGATAATCGTCACAATGGCTCACCGCACAATACATCGTAATTCAATTCAATGAATTGTGATTAAGTGCACATGATATACAATTGGTAAACAACCTGAACACAACTTCACCATCTCAATTACGAAAAACTATTATAAATTTTATATTATCGTCCACCACTCACCTGCAGTGCCATTATATTCAAAAAAATCGAATCATTCGAGCCAGGATGATTTGGAGATCCGGTAAGACAATTAATTTGTATACAGAAAGTCCAAACGATTTCTTTGATCATCCATTCCTAACAATGTCATGGACCCATTGTTTTCAATGAAAGTTGGCTCTCAAATCGATGGAAAATCAGGCGTAGAAAAAATGAGATTACTAATTATCGTGATATCGAATACAAGGCTCACATCTATGTGGTGTATCCGGATTTATCAAATGCCTTTGCCAAGGTTGACAAAGTTTTAATCATTAATGTATGCGTATTCCCAGTTACTTTGAGAGTACTTCAGAGAAGTCGTATTGGACCACTACTATTTTAAATTTTTGTTAATGTTTGGTGGCCGTGGTTAGTGCAAATATACGCAGGTTAGAGTTAACACAGTCTTCTCCACTCACCAATTGTTATTATTTAAGTTTCACGCCACCCGGACTTGTAAAACACGGAAATGGGCAACACCGAATTGAATAAAACAATATGGCTGACGAAATTGTTTATTATGGTATTCACGATTATTTTATTTAAAATGTACACAAAAGAACTATAATAAGTGATCCCCTACTGTCCTGAATCGTTATTTTTTAGGGCATTATACACAAAACAAAATATATTAACTCAAACTAATTCAATTATTTTTTATATAAAGTTTTTTCAGTTTACGAAAGGGTGCCGCTTGTTAGTTTTTTTATTTTTTTTTATTGTCTTTTATCTACCACGTTTTGTGCAATACTAATTTTCTTTTGGTTCATATGCCGACGAGACATTTTTTGTTTTTCTTTATGGGCTCTACGCACCGCTATTCGCTAATGCGACTGCTGCTGCGCTCTGTGCCCGATCCTGACACTACTGTCGACGTTCGTGAGTGCGTTGCTACAAATGACGTAATTGAGTGACCATGTCATTGATCTGAGCTATTTGAATAAAATCAATAAACGACGTAAATAGTTTTCAAATTCATAATTAAACGTGATTCACTTTATTAATGGCATACATAAATTATAAAAATAAGATAAATCATTAAAATCCGATATATGATGCCATTTTATATATCCAAGCTGCTGTAACTGCTGCGATGATGTTGCAATCCCATCGAAATGTGGATCCAGAATCAAAAAGTAAATATCATTGGTATCTCCACTAATATGCAGACCACATATTCCTTTTGATGAATTATCCATTTGGCCACCCATCATAATTATGCCACCATATGTGATTAAATATGTTTTGATTTCGACTATATAATCTTTCAGCGATTTATTAAGACCAACATGAAGTATTTTACATGGTGTGTCGAGTACATGATCGATAACAAACGAAATTTCGATCGAACCAATCCAATCTCGGGAATTTACAAATTTAATTTCTTTATCACCAATTTCGACGAGAACTTGTTGGATCTTGTGAATAGTTGGAATAGGTACGGTATTTAATTGTTTACGTGTTTTAATTTGTGAGCACATGGTTTGAAGTGTTCGATATCCACAACCCCATCCCTGATTAAAAAAAAACAAATTTTTATTTGCTAAGCCAAATACGCACAGTTTAAGCAGGATATTCATTTGTACAAAATATTGTAAAGGTTATCCTATGGGGGATCTAAAACTGAATGCATACTCAAACGCAATTTTTTGGCGGAACCAGTGAATTTTCAGTGATAAGTCTTAATGCATATATTATCCCCACTATCGTTAGAATAACACCACAGTGTCATTTGCTGATAGTAAGAGATAACTAAATAAAGGTTTGGAACTCGTTGCTATCCAAGAAACTCGATGGCCAAAAAGTGGAGACCATATTTCCCAAAGCTGTGTTGTTTGTACAGTCGAAATGGCCTCGGCAGTGTGCAATCGCAAATAATCTCGTTGTATCTAGCAGATGTATCCCTTATAAAAACATCCGGGTAAGGCGTTCCGAAGTCAAATTGACCATGTATTAATTTCTAAGGGAACGTTTCGGGTTATTCATGACGTGAGTTCATATCTGTTGGCTATCAAATTCGCAGACAGTGGTCATGAATCGGTCACTGCAAAGCTACTATGGCAGAGCATAAGTTGAATCAGCTTACATTGCCAACGGCAAACACAATATCTAGTTGCGTTCTTTTTATCATTTTTAGTAAAGACCTCACTAGCTGCTAATATGTTGTTTTTAAATTCATCATCTTTGTGCATTAGGACAATGCCAATTTTATATTCATGTCTTGCAGCCAATGCTATAAGAAACCGAATGGGAACATAACGAATTACTGGAGAATAATGAAGATTTGAACGTCTCTATTTTCTTCATCAACTTGACCACATGGTATAAAACCAGAGTAATTTGTTGTATCGTCGTCGCTTTCCATCGAAACAACTTCAAATCTCTTCAGAAGAATAAGTGTTAGAACCTGTAACTATACTTCTGAAGTATGTTGTCTATTCATGACCTCAAGAGTTTCATTTACAGGATGCAATATGACCATATAAGTTTGACTCAATGGTATCATTTTGGCTTTTACCTTTTTTGTTTTTTTTGGTCCTTTCCCCCCGATCAATATCTCCATCACTGATGCAATTATCAAGATCAGATGCCTCCAATAATATACGAATGAAAAAAACCCATGTTTGATAATTTTTCGAACATTTCAACTTTTAAATTTCTTATCAATTTTCAGTTTTATTTATTCAAACACTTCAAATTGGCAAACGATGATCACTGATTACTTTTTAAAAATAATTTATGTCCGGGCCTATAACCTGATGGCAGAATGATTTTAATTAAAACAAAAGAGTTCTTTACTACGTTATAATGCGGAGGACTATTTATTAAGACATCAAATAAATCCACGATGGTAGATACATTATATAAAGCCGTGCTTACACTACAGATATATATTTACAACATGTCAACTGTGAAGGTCTGATTAACTAAGATGAGAAAACAAAATAACAAAATCATGTTAGCAATAGCATTGTGGGTACCAACTACCATCCCGATGATTTGAATGCTCTATGAGAACTAGAAAAACCAGTACCGATTGTTGTCGACCAATTGAATTTAGCTTATAGAAAAGCGCGAATTGGTTTCACAATCGCACGCAACAACAAAGCGATTCAAACTAGTATTTACCTAAGCGAATTTTTAGACGGAAAAGCGTGATTAGTGAAAGGCAGTCAAGTAGTTTCTTTAAAGGATTCACCCGACTGCACCATATCTTCAGACCTAGGTCTGTTATCATTCGGAAACGATGTTACCATCGATGATGTACTCGAAAATTGGAAGAACTGCAAAAGTTGTCAAATAAAGACTGCGGAGATGTGCATGGAAGACCCATCCTACGAGGAATTCAAACTGATCATACTAAATAGAGACTAAACAAATCGGTTTCTTGGAGTTTATTGCATTAATTCCAAGCTTTTGATATTTAGAGCGATATGTGATACTTTGTGAAACTATCTTTTCGACCTTACTCGAGTAGTGTGGCAAAGTGAAGTTATGCCGGATTAATGAAAAGTGTCCGCGTAAAGCCCTATCTTTAAGAAATGAGATCGTTTGAAATGTGACCTTATGTGATATGTAATTGGAATGAACGACGTCTTCGATTTACAGGATGACCCCACACTATTATTGTTCGGTTATGACGAGTAATACGAAAAAAAAACTAAAATAAATACGTTATCGTTTTTCAAGTGTCGGCGCCAAGCCACTCACTACTAAATTGCATTACTGTGTAGACAATTCAAAACAAAACATTCACAAAAGAGTTAACATTTTGAAAACGTTGTTGACGAATGCACCTTACTGACAAATGTACCCCACTTTTCCCTTATTTAAAATTTGTGCACAACAAAGAAAACTGGCAGCCCAAGTGTTTTTTACTTACAACATCGTTTAAACCATCGCATTTATAGTGAAAATACAAATAATCCCCATGTACCAAATATGATTCACCGTTTGTAGTTGGTGGCGGAATAGACTGATGTACATTTTTTAGTAAATCGTTTTCAAAATTAATACTATTTAGCATATTTTAATATACAGCGATACGATACACAAATTTAAATATAAAACGTGACATTTAAACTACAAGCAGCATCTATATTTCACTAGTAAAACTATCAAGTTCGAAATAAATTTCCTCTATTTCATCTTGCATTACCAAAACAAAACACTACAAAATAAATACAACACAACAACAAAAATTGTATTATTTTGTTTTCATTCATTCGAGTTCGAGTCGTTGTGTGTTACTGAAGTAAAAGACGAAAATTAAAATCGCGCGACGCGTTGAATATTTATTTTATTTTTATTTTTTTTTAATAAATAAATAAAATCGAAATCCGGTGTTAAGTGTATACAAATCGAGAATAATTAATTTAAATACTATACGTATTTTTAAAAATAAATTAACGAAATAAAAGACGCATGAATTAATGTTAAGTTGTAATCGAAGTGGATGCAACCAAAAACAAAAAAAAAATTTGTTAAGGAAACAATGAAATGTGCAAATGTAATCATATATAAAATAAGCATACAAAAAGGATAATTTTATTTTTACTATTAAATTGTGGTGTTTCAATGTGTTTGTGGTGTTTTGTTTATTTATTTTAGAAAAATATATCAAAAGTAAAAAAAAAAATTAGTGTTGAAATAGAAAAGAAATTAATTGATTTATTTTCATTTTGTGTTTTAATTAAATCAAAATATATAATATAGTTTTGTCCTGTTATAAAACTATATAAATTTATACTTGTGCATAGATGAAATTATAAAATAACAATGGACGCAACCAAATATTGTCTCGCATAATTTTGTTGTAACACTCATACTAATGCAACGTCAATGAACTTATAAAATCTAATTTATAGAGAAATTTTCTTTCTAGTTTTTATGATTATTATGCAATTTTCAATTAAATGTATAAATAGAATTTATATAAAATAGGGCTTATCTTACAAACATATCCTTGTAAAAAGCATTTTTTTTATATCGTATATAGCTTTATCGGTTAGATAATAAAATTTCAGATATGTCTTCCATGTTATCCCGTATTCCCATTTTTTTCCCGAAAAAAACTCAAAATAGAGCAATGTCTGATATTTTCGATTTTTTTTTCTTCAAGGGATAGAAAAATTATTCAGGATACATAGTGAAGGGTGGATTTGCCTTTTTATTTTCATTTTCTTTTTTTTACTACTGAACTTTTATTTAGTTACAGATTAGAGTCTTTAGTAAAAAAGAAACGGGCAGAACTTCTTACTATTGATTAAAAGTAAAATTTCGGTTGTTCATTTGTTTATTCTATAATTTCTAGTGAATTTATTTTTAATTTAATAAATTAACAATTATTTTATAAGGGATTTAATAATTTTTTGTGTGTGAAAAAATTGTAATCAAAGAGTTATCATAGAAAATTGATCAATTCAAAAAATGGATATCGCAATTGATCGTGATGGCACGGCCATTGGAAGTTTATTTCAACAAATTATCAATGATATGAAGGTAAATTTATTTATGTACTATAATACTTCATAGTTTTTTTTTTATATATGTATAATATTATAAATTTATGTAACGCGCAGAATCACGAAACAAAACTATTTGTTATATACTACATAAGCATTGATTGCATGAATTTAATGATCAAAAATCAGTCAGATTTTTTTTTAGAGATTGTGAACTTGGTCTAACTATATATTCGAATTAATGCGATAATTTAGCGGCAATATCAATCCGTCAATAAAATGCATTCATGATAATAATTCTAGGAAATTCCTGATAAGATAGCAAGTGTTAGTTGAAAATGCCACTTACTCATTATTATTATTTTGCGATTATTTTTGCACATTTATTTTCGGCGTATCGGAAATGCTTTATGTAAATCCATTTTCGTTTAATTTTAAATTTTTTTTATTCAAATGAGTCAAGTTGAAGATAGGATTTATAAGCCGAAATATTCACAAGTAAATATTCTTCAAGTAATTTACATACTCACGTGGCTCTGCAGGGGGCGCCTCTGTTAGAGCAATTAGCTCTGCTTCGGTTAATGATAGTAGACCGCAGTTTTTCTACCTGCCCAGCTTATGACACCTCCATTTAGTTTATAGAAATACTCTGAATTCCAGTTTCTATCCAAATTATTTGTTTTCCAGTTGTTGTGTTTTTATTATACTGACTCATTAATTATAATTATATATTTATTGTTATAACCTTTGTAATACAACTCTTCCAATCCAATCCCCAAAACTATGTGTCTTTCTGTCACTCTCTCCCATGCCCTAGCAACCGTTTTATCCATGGGTGTTTTCCAAGGGTCGAGGTAATGCTCTTGGAGGTAGTTGAGGTTGATGGTGATGTGTAGTTTTGAATGTGATGTCCTACATTGGGGTGATGTAACATCTCCTATTGATGTTGTTGTTTTATTTTGTGAACCCAAATTGTATGTCTCTAATAAGGCATCTAATGGAAATGATATTGGTTCACAAGATGTATCTGGAGGTGCTAATCTTTTCCGTAGTTGATTTATATGTATTAGTGGGAGATGGTTATTATTAGAATGTTATACATGACCCTTCCAACTCGTTCGATTACTATGCCACTATGCCATTGGAAATGATGTTTTAAATAAGCGTTAGCGGATATTTTGTCGCCTGGTTCAAAACTCCCCTTACGGGTAGAATGTTTTTTTGTAGAATTGTTCCGACTGATTCTTTTTTTGAACTTCTAAATTTGCTGAGACTTGTACGATATCCAAATTGTTTGGTAGCATTATTTCAGCTGGAAAATTTTTTATCTGGTGAGTTCTTGTTCGACGTTGATCTGTAAGTCTGTAAGAATACTTGTAATGCTTCATCCAGTTTCCCTTCATCATTAATTTTTTTGAGGGCTCGTTTGAGCGTATCGATAAAACGTTTCTCCTGGCCATTTGACTGCCGGTGGTATGGTGTGAACGAATGTGCTGATTTCCATTTGCTTGGCAATATTCCCGAACCAGTGATGAAACAAACTGTGTGCCATTATCGGAATCAATTAGTTCTGGTTGTCAGAATTGAGCAAAAACTTTGTCAAGTATATTAATGGTAGTCGAATTTGTATGGTATATTTCGAATCAGCATCTATTTTAACCAGAAAACTATGATCGTCTTAAGGCCCTGCATAGTCTAGATGTATGCGACGCCATGCACCTTGTGGAATAGGCCATGATTCGAGATCTGCTTTTATCGGTGATTTCGCTGCACTAATACACTAAGAACATGATTTGACTGTGTTTTGTATGTCATCGTTGACTCTCTGTAGAGATTCATATTCCTTAGATGCATCACGAATCATGCCAAATGTTAATGGAATATTACCAATTGATTCGTTCAACATGTAAGACAAATATTCCTCCAAATGAACCGATGCTATCACATTCTCTTCATCTGACTTTATCTGACTATCAATTAATCTTGATAAAATATCGACATACCCGAAATGTTTTGTTGATAAACAAAAGCCCATCTCTGCAAACGATTGGCTGTATAGACTAGAATGACTTTTTTTTGAACCGAAATTGGCTAGTAGTAGTTTATGGTCAGTTTGAAGAGTGAATTTCCAACCAAAAATCATTCGGTGAGATTTTGAAAAAAATTTTGTTACCGCGAAAATGAGACCAAGAGCCTCCTTTTCAATCTAGCTGTAGTTGCGCTCAGCTTTTGTAAGAGTTCTGGAAGCATGATAAACTGCCTTGATCAATTTATCTGGAAACCTATGAAATAGGCAAGCTCTAATGCCAGTGTTGGATGCATCTGCTGCTACTATGATGTCCATACTTGTATTAAAATGTGTTAACATTAAATCCGGCTTTTAAGTATTTTTAAGAGTCAAACGATTGCTGGCATGCTGGAGTCCAAGTCGTGTTGGTTGAATATCCCATTCGAAATTTTCGTGATAACATCCTCTGGTAATGGGAGTGGAAATTGATGTGGTTCAAGAACTTCAAACCGGTTGAATAACCGCACAAATTCGCATAGAACCGTTGCTTTTTTTTTTACTACTACTATGGGTGCTGCCCAATTTGAAAAATCAACTGGAGTTATGATTCCTAGTTGTTGGAGTCGTTGAAGTTCTTCATTGATTTTCTCCAGAGAAGCGTATGCTACTAGACGCTTAGCTCTAAATAATGGTTTAGCATTAGTTTTGGTGTCAATTACGATTTGTGTTTTCCTACAGCAACCCAATGAATTTTTAAATACATCTGGAATTTTTGATATGAGTTCTTCAATCCTTATTATGATTTTTTATTTTTTATTTTTTATTATGATTTTGAGCGTTCTTTTTATTTGCCTGTTTGGGTGGAATTGGTTTATTACTGAAACAGTTGCAGTACCCTTCTTTATGACCCATTCACTGTTGATATTTGTGTTCCTTATAAGCACAATCAGCTAAAAAATGCATCGCTCAGCAATTCTAACATGGTTTCCGTGGTACCGATGTTACGATTTCTAAATGTTGCGCTCAATGGAGTATCAAATCCAAAATGGGTTTGGAATATTTAGGCTTCGAATAAGACGTCAAAGGAAGAGGGTGTTTTTCGAGTCATGAATTTCCCAAAAAAATAATATATAATATGACCAATACTGCAGAAAGCATCATTATCAATATATATTTTTGAATGATCCTCTGTTTGAATTATATGATCTTCCTTTTTAGGTTGATCTTATTGTTCTTTCCGACCCCCATAAAGATTGATATTATTAAATGCAGATTCAGATGCAGTTTCCTTTGCAACTGCCATAAATTTATCATCACGACTTATAGTGAGAATATCCAACCATTTGTAGTAAAAAGTAACCAAATACTTTTTACCACTTGATGTTAATGACTGCATTGAAACCACAGCCAGCTTGCTTTATTGTTTTTGGCTTATAATCTTATTGCATCCAGATTTTCAATATTTTGAATATATTTCCTTTTTCCGGATTTGTTTCCAATGCAGTGATTAGAGTATCGAATTTCGAATTGAGGCTACTTAATAACATCCCGAAAATTCAGTTTTATGATAACTTATTCTCATTACTTAATGCATCTAACTGTGCAAACATATAGTTGTCATCATGTTTATATAATCCTCCATATTACCTTCTTCCAATAACTTCAAACTGCATATTTTTCTTACTAACACTATCGCTGCCACAGATGCTCCGATGTATCAAGCATTTTTTCATAAAGTACGCCGCTGTGGCATCTACACATAATGCAAATTTTCTATTAAACCAAGCTACATGTGCACCCGCACTTCGTGCATTTTTTCCTTATACCAAGTCACATGTGCACCTGCACATCATGATTTGTTTGGAGAGAAAAATGCATGTTGTGGTGGTGCTGCAGTGGCTCAGTATAAGGGAAAAATGCATGATGTGCTGGTGCTATAGTGGCTTGGTAAAAGAAAAATGGCATGATATGCCAATCAGTACCCTTCCTGGGCAATATTAATTTTACCATCGAGAATTGAAAAATATTTATAATTTCTTTATTAAAAAACAATAAATAATTAAATAATTCAAGGTCCATAATTAATATCACTTCATAATATAAAAAAAACTTTTTCAAAATTAAAAGAATAAAAAACACAGTTGATAATTGTTTAAAAATATCAAAATTATAAGTGCGCCAAGTGAATTGCGTTGTTGATAAGCCGGCGACAACCTACCGTATTTCAACATTATACTGGCTACATCACTTGTGGTAGAAACAATGTATGTTTCGTAATTCAAATCAAACGATCAAATTTTACTGGTACCCATTTCTATGGTCTTATCAGCAGCGCATGAACCTTCTATTCTCATCAAACCTAAATTTTCTGTTGATCCATCGGAAAAACATAAATGTACATTTAAATAACGACATCAATAGATATACTAAATTTTTTATTTGCCGCTTTCATTTGATTGATTTTGGAAATACGTAGTTTGATTTTTGACAGTATCGTGAAATTTAAATATTAATTCATCACATCAGATGATGGATTTTTCGGCCGTTAAAAACCTTGTAATTGCGCAGGCAGAAGATTCTTTTAATTTTCTCTTCAAGTTATGGACACTTGTTAAATGCCGATGTAAACCCGTCGTTGATGAAGCCTTACACGCTATCAAGCTTGTCTCTTTTAAAATGTTTCGAAATATCCTCGCATATATTGAGACATATCAGCACAATTTGGGGATTAAAAAAATCTGTTTTTTATACCAACAAACTGAGAATTTAATTAATCAAAGCTAACGTATATCAAAAAACACTATTTAATCAGTAAAAATATATTATTTATGTTGTTAAAAAACTGCAATTAACATTTATTTTTTTGATTTTATGATAAAATCAAAAAAATAAATGTTAATTGCAGTTTTTTAACAACATAAATAATATATTTTTACTGATTAAATAGTGTTTTTTGATATACGTTAGCTTTGATTAATTAAATTCTCAGTTTGTTGGTATAAAAAACAGATTTTTAGAAAGATTTTTTTGCATTGTAAATTTATTGACAAATGACAACTGATCGATGAGTGAAAATTGTTAGGTTAGTTTAACCATCTACAAAAGAGAATTTTGCAATAAAAACATTTTAAAGTGACATCTCATCTTGAGCATTAGAAACAAAATTTTTGTAATTTAATTCTTAATAAAAAAATATTGACAATAGGTGCCGCATGCCGCTAAAAAAAATTTTATCTCTCGAGAATCTCGATTATATTTCTCGAGAAATGGGAATCTCGAAAATGTTAAATTTATATTTCTCGAGATTTCGAGAGTAAAAAATTGAATTGAAAATTTTCTCGCGATTCTCGAGATGAGATCTCGAGCAGAAACTCTACTCGTAGTACGTTTATATTTAAACTAAGAACTAACTTTTTCAAGTTTGTCAGATCAGAAATTGTGCTAACTCTTCATTTTGAATAAAAGTTCAAGTTGATTCTAATTGGTTCGTTACAGTATTCAATCTCTCCAGTATTCGGCTGTATTTGCAGTGGAAGAATCTTTAGTTAAAGGAACTTAAATAATATCCCCATTAAAATACAATAATTGTTCCTTTACTGGTTTTAGTCCGTGTTTCTAAATTAAAAGATTTTGTACTAAAAATAATGTAAATACTTTTCACAAACATTGAGTAGGATCATTCTGCTGATTTTTGCCCTTTACGCATGTTGTACTTATTGAGGTAAATTGAATATGCCGATTTCACTTGACAGGCTCGGCATTTGTCATCGACCTTTCTTGTAGGGTTCAATTTTCGATTTTTTTTAAATTTTAGCAATTTTGCTTCTATTGAGAATAATGATGAAAATGTATTTGATTATACAAAATTATCAGGGACAACAACAAACTGTTCTGCCTAAATTTATAATTGCAACAACTTATATTCCTAAATTTTTATTGTCTTTAAGTTAGCAACGAGACATGCGAATGCCCCCCAACCACAGTGGCTAAATTTCACATACTTGCTATATAAATAGTCTCCCACCGTAAATAATTATATTTCTATAATACTACTATTTAGATTTTTTTTTTAAAGTTACATCATATTTAAATTAATTTATCCAAAAATAAAATAAAATTCTTTAGTAGGCAGCAAAAATACTTGCTGATATCTGTTATCAAGCCAACACACAACACTCTGCATAGATTTCATTTTGCAATATAAAAATTTAAATTTCCGGAGTGAAATTATAAATTCTCCCCCGCAACTAAAACCAAAATCGAACAAAAAAAAAAACTTTCAACGCGCACCTACAATTCACATCTCATATTGACAAAAAAAAATGATTAAGAAAAAATAAAAATCGAAACCCTACTTTTCCACCCACATTCCTATATAATAGTAATAATTCAATTAATTTGTAATTAAATTTTATGTATGCTACATATGGAAGACATAAAAAAAAACTATCGTACCAGCATAAATCAATATCTTTGTGACTTTTTCGTTCATTTAATCTTGTAATTTGTTTGGTTTGCTTGTACTCTGCTACTTTATAAAGTACTTTCACGTGTTAATTTATAATTAACATAATTTCATTATGAGACATAATTAAAAGTAGCAATTAATTATAAGAATACATACTACTACTACTACTACTTGTCTTGGTTTACGATATATGTATAATGTATTTTTCAAGACAAGAAAATTTAAATTGACTTTTTCTTTTTGATTTATCTGATTAAATTTTTTTTTATTTTTTTATTTTTTTTTTAATGTATTTTTAAATTCCATATTTATTCGGTTTAATCATGCAAACCAAATCATTCAAAGCTATGCAGATTGATTTTTTTAAATTTTTTATTTAAATTTAATTTAATAAGAAAAAATTTTTAAACGACTTTCTGTAGTTGTGGATAATAAGATTTGCGCTCAAAAAACCCAATAACAAATAGTTTTAATCAGAATAATCAAGTTCCTGCTAAAACAAAAAAAAAAAACTATGTGGGTCGCTTAAAAAAATAAGTTTCATGCTTGAACTTGATGATTAGACATTTTAAATTCATATAATTGTTGGAAAGTCACATTGAATTTGATACTATGGATTGTAAATATATATATATATATATATATATATATATATATATATATATATATATATATATATATATATATATATATATATATAAACATATTTTTATATATAAACATATATACATTTTGATAAGACATACTAACAACAAAATGAGTTTAGAATGATATATATAAAGGTTCATGAGTGTGTTTAGAAAGTACATTTTTAGTTTTTGTCGATAGTTTTGAGTACAACTTACTTATTGACTTCCAATTTAAATTGAAAATGTATAAAATTAAACAACGAGTAATCTCTGAAAGACACCCAAAATATTGCAACAGTCATGTTGAGGAAATATCAACACAACAAGAAATATGTTCAAAGTAAAATGAAAATAGAGCCAAACCTATAGTTCTGCCAATTGCTAATTTACTAAATTCTCGTGTAATATGCCATCGGCAAAATTAAGATTACTTTTTGTTAGCCTCTTGAATCTTAATTTGGAAACGTTCATTATTGAAACGAAGGTCGTTCGTTATGAATTTTAAATTATTGCAAACAAAAATTCTCCATGTTTTGAGAAAAAAATTTATTTTAACGATAATTATGATTAAGTGTAATACATAAAAGGAAATCAAACAAATTTTATAGGGTATTCCAAATGTATGTTGCTTTGCATAAGTTTGTACAAATATTTAATACTAATAAGTCACACCTGGAATACAGATATTATTAATAGGGTTGTAGGGTTAATTAGGTAAGCTAAGCACAATAATAAATTAGAGCCTTCTTTTTGTTCTAAGGCTTTTATTCAAAATTTGGGCATTTAGTAGAAGAAAGAGTAATGTTTGTGGGGTTTTCAAAACCAATGTAAGAATTTTTTGTTTGCTCTAATTTAAACTCTGGTAGTAATTTTGCGGAAACGAGTTTTCCCTTTTAACTCAAAATACTCAATATTATCAATTTTATCCTCATGTCTTACTTTCCAGACCAGTGAAACCTTAGTAAGATAATGTGAATCCCAAAATTTAATGTTCCTTTAGAATTGTCTCACTACTAAATAGTTAGTATTTCAAGTGCTCTTTATATAGTTTTCGAGATAATGATTTAAAATCAAATTAATGTGCACCTAAATAGTAATAATTTAGTTAGTTTGGATAAATCTGGGCTTAATAAATTCCGCAGTATTTATCTTGCTGTTGGTTCTCTTATTCCATCGTGCTTAGTGTGGCCATTTAGTTTTTTTAAATGATTTAACCCATGCATCCTTTTCTGAAACCAAAGCTCTTCGAATTCTTTCGAGGTTAATCTTTGAAATTCTACTTTACGCTACTTTATACATTGACGATGATTTAGCCTATAAATTCTGCACTTCAAAAGGGGTTATAGATGTGTTCATCGTCATTACCGATCGCAATTAAGTGACAATTAAGAAACATCCATTTTACATCCCTCCCTCGTTGATATACGAGCTCATACCGACCCAAACACCACAGCTTTAACCGCTGCGCTAATTGCTCGATGACCTTTTTTTTTGGACCATGTGGCTTTGTAGTCATTAGCACCGCGACCTTAAAACTCTTTTTTACTTAAACCCGTATTAATAAACCGTCCAGTCATTATTCAGGCTCTTGATAAACCCGACAATATATCTGGACGGTATATGAATCATTTGGTCTGGGCTCATTATTCTCCCACCTAAATGTTCCAGCCGTTTGTGGAAATTCGCTGCGCATTGGTACAGGACCTGTTCCGCTTATTCCAATTCCATATTACACAAGCGACAAGCATCCATCGAACTTAGGTCCATATTCTTAAGATGATATTTTAGAAGAACATCGCCTGTGAGGAAGCCAGATAGTAGCCTCAACTCATTGGATCCCAAGGACTTGTAAAGGGCATTCCCACTCCCGAATATTCCTACTCCTGCTCAGTCTTCTGTTTTTGAATCGTCTGTATACCATACCATGGACCCTCTTTCAAAGGATGGTCCCCTGTCTTCCATCTATCTCGGTCCGTCAATAATACACAGAAGGGCTTATCGAAATCCAGCTTGGCTGGCATACTGTCGGAAGGCATTCTAATGGAATGGTTTGTCTGAAACTGCCGAAAAATTTTCAAGTAACCAACCACATTGCCTGGTTGAAAATGTTCTTCTGTCTGCATCCTAAAGGCCGCAATTGTAGCTTCCTTTTTGACATGCAAGTGCAATGGAGCCAGTCCTAGGAGCATCTCAATTGCAGCAGTCGGGCATAATCTCATTGCTTCCGTAATACCGAGGCAAGCCAAACGTTGAACCTCACATAGTAATGTTTGCGTTGCCTTCTCCTCTAAGGATTGTTAGAAATAACAAACCCCAGGTTCGTCCATAGAGGCTCTGACAGGCCCAGAGTGTCTTAGTGGCTCTACCTTGAGTATATGTTGTTTCGGGTTTAGTTTTTGATCCAGAATGCTATTTAACCTCACTGAAAAAATTAACAGTACCGTCATTTAACGAGAGAGCTGCAAGCGTAAGCTTTACTGTTTTTGGTAAAAGGCACAACAACCGTTTTATTCGGATTATACATCATTGCCGTATCAGCCAAACTGCATTCTGCATAAGTTCGGAAATGGTATTGTCAAATTTCCCTCTAACTATTACAGTCAAGTCATCCGCGTAACCCTGGACATCAAGTCCATTACTACTCAGAAGAGTCAGCAGCCCATCAAGAACCAGTGACCATAGTAATAGAGACAGTAGTCCTCTCCGAGAACATCCCTTTACAGACTTGATGGTTATTGATCCACTACCTAATTGAGCTGTAGTAATTCTATATTTCAGCATCGAACCAATCCACTTGACCGTGGGAAGCTCAATTCACAATGTCAATAAAGGCGCAACGGGCGATTTCTTTAACATCAATAGTTCCTTCAATTTTAGTGATCAGACTACTAAGAGCCGAATTGCCAGCCTGATAAGTAAACTGATTTCGATGAAGTGGGTTCCTCGTTATGGCCTCACTTTTTATATGGTACTCCAAAGCTTGCTCCATCGTTTTAATAGAAACGACGTGAGGCTAATTGGACGATCCAACCTTACTACGCGTGAATATGCTTCTTGAAAGACTCGCATGTCCTATTATGAGGAGTACAGACCACCTCATCAGAACCTTCGTAGGCGTCGTCAAGCGCTTCCGCGGCTATTGAGTCCTGAAAATGGGTTTCTATGTTTCTTGTATCGGCCTTCAAAGACCTTCTGGAGCCGAGTTGCAGAGGGTAATTCGTGTATTCACTCGTAAAAACTTCTTCGAGTTTCTCTCTTTGACCTCTTTAGCTCGAGATTGTAATCTGTCAAGGCGCTTTTATACCGCCCCATTCATTTGTGCGTTTATCCTTGTTAAATAAACATTCGGTTTTTTTTAAGTTTTTCCATTGTCCCATTTCACCAAGGGACGATGACCATTTAGTTAGCACATATTAGCAAAAATTAGAAAAGTCATGCCATAGCTTAGTGATTTTTATAAAGTTTTAGAGCTTACAGGAAGTGAATTTAAGTGGCTTATGAGCTAGTTTTGTTCGGCTTCCTTCAAGTGTTTTCAATTTTGAATTGCTCTGAATTACATTCTATTGGTTTAGGAAGTTGTCATTTGGTAGCTTTCATACCCCGAATTGTGTATTATTTCGTTTTCTCTACAGTTATACTTAGAGATATCTATGAAGTAGAATTAGCAGTAGCAGAAGTTAAGCAAATGTGTTTGATAAAAAATAAAAGATTAGAAGGATACAAGATGCGTATTTTTGTGCATGGAGTTGATTGTATTTTATACCCGAAAGAGTTAAAAGTTAAAAGAGTTAAAATTAAAAGTGTTACAAAAAATGAATTATTGTTGTTAAAATAAAGAACCAAGAATAGGCAAAAATGTAACAATTGGTGACAGCGGTGGTATTGTGAATATTTAAAAATGATTATGGACAAGTGAACGAATAAACGATTAAGGGAGGAGTTAGTTTGTCATTTGCCAACCAGCGGTAATAAATGTGAATTACTAACAAACATCTGTGAAGCCACGATGAAGGGAGGCTTGAATCCGGATCAGCAAAGGCAGAAAATTCAAAAATCGCAAAAAGCATAAACGACAAGAAACATTTCTTGATGAGAAATTTCGAGAAATAACCGTTAATCTGGATCATAAAGTTGTGAAATTAGACGAAAAGCGATCAACGATGAACTCTTGGATTTAAAAGCCTAGAATACTTTAACTCAAATAATAAATCAAGCGAGCGCAGTCAAATTAAAGCGTACAGTCTTTGATGGAACAACATCGTTTGGCATATTTAAGCTACAATTTGAAACAGCAGCCACCAGAAATTGTTAGAGTACAGAAGATCGCACTGCATCGTTGATTGTTGCATTGAAAGGAACTAGAGCTGATACTCTAAAGATCGTTTTAGAAAATGAGTGTAGTAATTACAGTAGAGTAATGCAAATGTTAGAGCGTAAATATGGAGGTCATCATAAGCGATAACTCTACAGAATGGAGCTAAAAAGACAATATCATAAAAGTGAAGAATCACTACAAGAATATAAGCGACAGATACTTAAAGATTGGTACATCTAGCACATTTAACCATTGCTCCAGAATACATGGGGATGATCACGATTGATGCTTTCATTGACGGTGTACGAGACGTCGAGACTAGAATCAACGTTCGAATGGACCACCGCCTACGAATTAACCAACGGTATAGCATATAACATTATCATGCCGGCAATCAAGATATGGAAAATGAATGGAGATAGATAATCCAGCGATCGAAAGAAGCTGCAACCAGTCGGCAATGTAATTCAGAGATTTCAACTGAAATGTCAGATGCTGAGGTTGCGACAAAACTGGCCATATCTTAAAAGATTGTGCATAACGGCGAATAAAACGATCGAGAACACAATCACTATTGTATGCCAAGGGAAGAAGTTGAGAAATAGGCCAGAAAAGAGGAGCAAAAACTAAAATCGGCGGTCAGTACTAGAATGTGTCAAAAGTGTGACCAATGAATGACGATACAATGGCAGCAGTATAAAGCGAAGGTTGTGGAGAAAAATCAACGAAACTGGGATCGAACGATTCCTCTGTTTATAATGGCATATCGATCGGCGACGTACGATACAACTGGAGTAACATTAGCAAAGGTTGTTTTTGGTAGTAATTTGCGGCCGCCAAAGGACTTGAAGTTTCCAACTGGAGCTTTATGTGCCAGATAAAAATGCTCGTACAATTTTTTCCTACACTTGTTTTGGACAATAATAAACAAGTAGCCAGCAAATAATTCTCGGGTTAACTTTAGTTTATACTCACTGGGATTCAGTTTCGCATGTATTTTGATAAAAGTCTTATGAAAATTTTCTTTTGCATCCACTTCCCATTAGAACACAGTTCTTCATCTCTCTCTTTCCCTCTGATGTTGTATACAAATTAATTTCTCACCGTTTAAAAAAAACACTTTGGGTAAATTCCCAATTCAAAACTATGTACCGGACCTATCTATTAATTCCATTTAATAGTTAATTAAATATCTTGAAAATTTACAATATTTCTTTAGAATATGTACTTAAAATTTAATTAATCACTTGAGTCATGTACAGCAACAATACCAACACCAGCAACAAAGCATATATTCCTCTTATCATCGTATTTATTAAGTGGAATCAATGTCAAAACCACAACATTTTTTTTTTTTAAATAATTTATGGCCTATTCACTCTTCTAAATAATATAAAAACCAATACATTTTTCGTAATTTATTTCTTCTGATTTGTACAGTTATTGCTATTTTAACCATAAAATTCTAATCGCCATAATTCCGTTACGAATACGATGATGATGATAATCCATCAAAACAAAAAAAAAATTGGTTAGAACGATGCGATATTTACACTTTACTTACCTATATCGTTACAGCAAAAAAACTAAAAATGCTAATTTTCTTAATAAAAAAAAAATCGCGATGAATACGTAATTAGATAACAGGGGATTCTTATAACACACCGGTACCATTCATATAGTAAAAAAATGATGCCGGTATATACGTCACGTCGTTAAACCATATCTCGATTGCACAATTATTGTTGTAATTTTATGATGATTGAATTATTTGTATCTTTATTATTTTTCCAACTTGAATTGAAACGCCTCCATTAAGTCTTGAGTTTATATACGAGAGACACAGAGATTACAACAATGACCTTAATCTTTGGATTACATATAAGTATACAATATTTTTAGTTGTCTATGTATGTGTTTGGTCAACAGCGACTTACTACACACACGCCTTCACACTTAAATTATTTACATATTTATGAATGAAATTGATTTTCATTCATTTTCGTCTGCGGTGTTAATTATAATATGTATATGTATACCTCACACGACATGCGATAAGAGGTTATGTAATATATATTTAATTATAAATATATATATATATATATATATATATATATATATATATATATATATATATATATATATATATATCAGTGTTGTTTGTCGTTTTTGTCTTTGTGTCCTCGGTAGAAGTAGAAAATTCTCAAAAAAATTTCTTAAAAAATAAAACATGGTTTCTCATGGATTACAACAGAATTTAAGATAAACTTGAAGCCTTTTTTGAAAACACTAATGAAACCGCAGCTTATATGTTTTCATTAAAAAACAAAAAATGTGCAATTTCATTGGTTTACAGCTATAAAATTGTTTAGCTATTAGCGTGTACGGCAAGTGACTAACCAGGAACTCCCGGAATGTCGGACACCACCGTACACCCGTTTTACATATAACAAATCGAAGAGTGGATGGAATGTTAGTTATGACAGACTCAACCAGGTTACAGACACCTAAACGATCGATAGTTAGTATTTTTTTTTGTGGCCGAGGGAAAGGAAAAGTAAGTCAATAATTACAGAATTGGTCCGGTTTCCCGGCAGCCAATATTCAAACTACTGTTAGTTAGCACAAGACCCTGTCATCTTTTATCAGCAACTCCAATCTGCAACCATGTTTCTCTGAAAAAAATCTGTTAATGGGCTAATTAATGGGCTAATAAATTAAATTAGTTTTCGCTTTAAATTTACAATTAAATTATAAAAATATACAAAATATAAAAAATAAAATAAAAAATATAACAATATAAAAAATACAAAAAATATAAAAATATAAACATATTAAAATATAAAACTTATAAAGCATAAAACATATAAAATATATAAAACAATAAAACATATAAAACATATAAAACATATAAAACATATAAAACATATAAAACATATAAAACATATAAAACATATAAAACATATAAAACATATAAAACATATAAAACATATAAAACATATAAAACATATAAAACATATAAAACATATAAAACATATAAAACATATAAAACATATAAAACATATAAAACATATAAAACATATAAAACATATAAAACATATAAAACATATAAAACATATAAAACATATAAAACATATAAAACATATAAAACATATAAAACATATAAAACATATAAAACATATAAAACATATAAAACATATAAAAAATATAAAAAATATAAAACATATAAAACATATAAAACATATAAAACATATAAAACATATAAAACATATAAAACATATAAAACATATAAAACATATAAAACATATAAAACATATAAAACATATAAAACATATAAAACATATAAAACATATAAAACATATAAAACATATAAAACATATAAAACATATAAAACATATAAAAAGAAATATTATAAAAATAATTATATGTTTTTACATTTACTTACCCCCCGCCCCCTCCTGCAGAAACTTACCATTCTTATCCACAAACCCAACAAATCATCCCTAATGTGTCCAGTCATATCAGTCTCATCAGCTCACACACATACATGCACAACGCATTTCAAATAAAAAACAGATCAATCATTAATAAAAATAAATTTTAAAAATAACGAGACGGGAAAAAACACATCCGATCTCTTCAACAATCAACGATCGATCAGCTAGTTAGCGCTGACTGTTGTGTCACGTCGTTCAATAATATAAGGACATACATATGAAAAATTTAAGATAAACGATCTAATTATGGCAAAGAACTTGTTAAACTCGTTCGCAATAAGCATTGACCAGTTACCACAGTACTGTCAATTATTAATTTAATGGAACTATAACAATTTGGCGTTTATGATTTTTATGGTAATTTTATTCGTTGTATTTTATGTTTTTGTACCGGAGATTCTACAATTTGAAAATAAAATAAATCAATAAAAAATTTGAATTTTATCCAATTTACTGAAATATTTTGGAGGGGTACCGGTCGAAACTGGATACTTTACAACTGGATTTGACGGAACAGGATATTTCATAACTGGATATTTTAAAACGAGGTAAGGTACAAAACTGGATATCTCAAAATTGGATAATTCAAAACAAGATAAGGTACAAAACGAGATATGGTAAAAAACTGGATAATCCAAAACTGGATATTTCAAAACTGGATATTTTAAAACGAGATAAAGTACAAAACGAGATATTGTACAAAACTGGATATTTCAAAACAGGATATTCGAACATGTGATTTAAACTTAAAATGATTTTTTACGAAAGTTCTGGAATATGGCCAATTAGGAAGGAACTCGGCAAGTTCTTAACCGTTTATGATGAAATTCAATATGTAGGATGAAAATGTTGATGAAAATTAATTAATTTTTCTAACATAGATTCTCTAAAGTGAAGAAAAGTTATATTAAGTAGAAGAATAAAAAATAGATGAAGATAAATTTTACTGACAGTAAATTCGATCAAGTCAATTATTATTTTAATAAGATGAGAAAAGCAGCAATTAAAAAAAAACACTAGGTGAAGGAAAATTCTATCTACTCGCTTAAAATTATTCAAGTATGAAACCTTACTGGCCATATTCCAGAGGTTTCCCCAAAAAAGATTTTAAAATCAAATTTAATTATACAATTAAAGAAAAAAACATTAAGTCAAGAAAAATTCTATTTCTCTCCTTAGAAATATTCAAGTATGGAACCTGACTGGCCTTATTCCAGAATTTTCCTAACAAATCATTTTAAAATCCCATTTTCATCCTACATATCGGATTTCATCATAATCAGTTAAGAACTCACCGAGTTCCTTCCTAACTGGCCATATTCCAGAACTTTCCCAAAAAAATCATTTTTAAATCCCATTTTCATCCTACATATCGGATTTCATCATAATCAGTTAAGAACTCACCGAGTTCCTTCCTAACTGGCCATATTCCAGAACTTTCCCAAAAAATCATTTTAAAATCCCATTTTCTCCTACGTATCGAATTTCATCAAAATCGGTTAAGAACTCATCGAGTTCCTCCCTAATTGGCCATATTCCAGAACTTTCCTAAAAAATCATTTTAAGTTTAAATCACATGTCGAAATATCCTGTTTTGAAATATCCAGTTTTGTACCATATCTCGTTTTGTACCTTATCTCGTTTTGAAATATCCAAATTTTGAAATATCCAGTTTTGTACCATATCTCGTTTTGTACCTTATCTCGTTTTGTCAAATCCTAATTTGAAATATCCAGTTTTCAAATGTTCAGTTCTGAGCGGTTCCCATTTTGGAGTTATACTGACTTAAACCTGGACTTATTACTAACAGTAGCCTTTTTTATTAGTTTGTACTAAAACTCATTAAATGTTTGCGTCAGAATAAGGATAGTAAAATGGTACTTAAACTATTAAAAGAAATCTATAACACATTTAAAGGTCGATTAAAACACATTTTAGATTGACTATACTGACTAATGGTATATAGAGGTCGTAAACGTCTTTTACCGCGTATATAAAGAAACCCCTTAAACCGCTTAATTCTACACTGAATCTTTCGTTTTTTATTATGGAAAGTGTTGATACGTAATTATTTAGAGTAGACAGCAATTTGGGTTTTTGTTCAAAAATAATTTAAATCGGCTCAAACTGTTTGAACAAGTTCGATTAAAGAATCATATACCAAAAGTTTTGGATCATAAATTATTTAAGCGTCTATATAAAAGCCTTGCTGTGAGCTGACCACCGGGTTGCTAATAGAGTTTTTACGGTATAGTTTGTTTTTAATAATTTCTCCAGTAAGTTAGTTGCATCTGTTCTGATATCGAAAAAATTATAGATTTATTGCATTAACCTAAAAATGAAACAACTTCTTTCATACCGCAGCATTTGTTCCCACCGAATTTAATAAATGGGCAGCACAAGGAACATACATCGAAAATATATTTTAGTAAGTTTTTTTATGCCAGTATCCGTTATCGTAATATACTATTTATGTCCGAACAAAATTTTTTAAATTTGTTTAGTGTGAATTGAACAAGACATTATAATTCGTCTAAACCAACCGCAGTTTTTTGGGTTTGGATCTTGGGTTTCGTCTTTTTATTTTTACAAGAAGAAATGTTTTCTCGGTTTGGCGGTTTGGCTTGCATAATTTTTTAATCTAGTATCGATTTTTTTCTACGCCAAACCCCAAAATGGCTGTAACTTCCTTTTAGTAAATATAGAATTATTTCAAAGGTACAAACTATCTTAGATGGCGTTAAAATAAAATGTTGCCAAATCAGTGAGTCACTCCTTTTCGTAATTTGCAATATAAACTCTATACCTGGTACGAAACTTTACGCAATCATAAACTTGTGGGTCGTTTCGTTTGCATTAAATATCCGCGAAACTTCTTTGAAGTTTTCTTCTTCAATAAACGTAGAGATTTTATTTAACTAGTCCCGTAGTTGATTGATTCTATTGATTTATTATAAAATTTGCGGTCTTCAGTTATTTATTAATAATGCAACACTTAATTAATTGATTAGACTGTAGGACTGTCCTTAAAAACTTAACTCCCCGATAACGCCGGGCTAATTCCTACATCCCTTTTACGTAATTCCTACATCCCTATAAATCAAAAACATTAAAATTGTACGTCGTTAATTTCTCTAAGCCGTAAGCTGTAATAAATTAAATTTGGTTATCACCTGAAAGTTCATTACTTGCGCTATAATTATACTGAAAAAAATATTAAACGGATTATTTATTTATTTGTTAGTTTAACATTTATTATGACATTCTATAATATTTTATCTCATTCATGTCAAACGAGCACTAAAATACACATAAAATTCTAAAATGTATATGAATTACTGATTCAAAAAAGTTATTTAGCACGAAAATTAAATGAAATAACCGTTTAATAGACAAAATACGCCATTTATTATAAAAAAATTCAAGTGATTTGTATTTCATGAGTTAGCAGCAGAAACTGACATTGCTAGAGCAATGATGGACACAATACCAAGGGCTAGCTCAAATAGGAAATAGGAAATTTGAAGAATTTGGATATAGTTATGCATAGTATTAAAAATACAATTACCTAACACTAAAAAAACTTTAAAGCATACTTTTCTATATTCTTTGACAACACTATAATATATTACAGCATACCACACAAGAACAAAACTAAAGTTGCATTTATTACACAAAGCATGTACAACGAGAGAAAAAATATTGTCTTTTGTTGTAGTGATGATGATGATGATGATTGTGATGTTGACGTCGAGTACTGATACTTGATATGAAAATGTAATATTAAAAAAAAAAAATAAATCGAATAATGAATTTTTTTGTAGTCGAAAAGAAAACCGCGAAAATAAACTTTGTATGAAGTTATAATAGACAGCCACTTCGAGAGACGACAAACAATGAATTGTTGAATAAATTAGTAAGTATTCAAATTTAATCTGTCCACACACATTTTGTGATTGTACGTATATATAAGTTGATACGAGCTTATCGTCGAGACTAACCTAATTTATTTGAGTGTATATAGAAAATGGTGTTCATAATGAATATTAATAGTGAGATAGAGATAAGATAAGAATATTCAATTATCTATCAATGTTGTATATGATAATAATAAAGAAAGTCTGAATGAGTGGTATTTGCTTTGAGTTTATGAGCGGAGGTGCGGCTTAGTAGGTGTTTAAGTACTGGCCGATTTACTAAAATTTAAAAATTATTCAGCCAGTATAATATATAGGTTTAAACTAATCCACCTGGTTTTCCATATATATATATATATATATATATATATATATATATATATATATATATATATATATATATATATATATATATATATATATATATATATATATATATATATATATATATATATATATATATATATATATATATATATATATATATATATATATATATATATATATATATATATATATATATATATATATATATATATATATATATATATATATATATATATATATATATATATATATATATATATATATATATATATATATATATATATATATATATATATATATATATATATATATATATATATATATATATATATATATATATATATATATATATATATATATATATATATATATATATATATATATATATATATATATATATATATATATATATATATATATATATATATATATATATATATATATATATATATATATATATATATATATATATATATATATATATATATATATATATATATATATATATATATATATATATATATATATATATATATATATATATATATATATATATATATATATAAGTAACATGCGCCCCAAATCAAAATCTCAGCTGTTTTATACAAACACAAATCAAATAGGGGTGATTTATGAGTATATGTATCACATCTGCTTTAACCAAAATCGGAGGCTTGCTAAAATAAAAATTTGACTGTCATCTATAAGATTGTGTATGTACACAATATCTATATTCCTATCTATATATGTTTTTCTTTCAAGAAATTTAAGATGTGTGTGATAGAAAAATATTAAAAATAAATATTAAGAAAGTTTTCTTACACCAAAATAACAACAACAACACCACGCACGTATAATATACGAAAAATCTAATATCAAAACGGATAGAATATTGAAAAAAATAAAAAATAAAAATTGTCACACAAAGTCAAATATTTGAGAGGAAAAACAAATAAAATTTGAAAATATATAGATAATATAGATTTATAAGAAGGCACAGGGTGTTGTAAAAAAATGTCACGTCCAAAGAAAAAAATAAGTTGTTATAACCATACCATGACCCTCTTTTTTTCTAATTGAGATCTCATTTTATTTCTCAAGAGATCAATCAATAACATTTTATTATGTAAGTAACCATCATTTTGTCGTCGGAACGTCTCTTTAATAGATTTAAAAGGGTTAACCACATTAGCATATGTATATATGTATTTAACTCAAACATTAATTCAATTTCCTATTTATCAACTATTTTATATTTTTTAAAACAAAATAAAAATGCCGGAAAAGACGAAAAACATTTTCTATATTAAAGCCGAAAGTAAACATCTGTTTTAATAATAATGATTTCTAAGATATGCATATAACCCTTTTTTAGTATTTAAAGACTAAAGACTATCGATTTATACGTATGTATACGACAAAAAAGTGTTAGTAATTCAAATAAATGTTCTCGAGATGTTACCACGTTTGTAAAAATAAAAGCAAACTAATTGTTTAACACATGCTTCGGTAAGTGATTGTGGGAGTTTCAGTTATATGGTAAATATAAAATTATACACTGTGTTGCAGATCTATATAGTGTAGTCATTTACTTTTTAAAACACTTTACCATCGATACGCAACACTAATATACACGAGGTTTTAAAATTGGACAATCTCCACAACAGTCTCACACAAAACAATCGGTAACGAAGGGAATTGTATCACTCAAATACATTCACACATTAACGAACACAAATGTATATGTATACAAAATTTGAGTAATATAAGTATTGATTGATTGATTGATTGATTGATTAGAGTGTACGGCCAAGGACGAACCAGGAACTCCCGGAATGCCGGGCACCACCGTACACCCGTGTTACATTTAACAAAACCGAAGGAGTGGATGGAATGTTAGTTACACAGACTCGACCCGGTTGCATACACCTAAGCGATCGATAGTTAGTATTTTTTGTGGCGAATAGAAATTTGAATAGAAAGGAAGGGTATGTCAATGATGACAGAATTGGTCCGGTTTCTCGGTAGGCAATATTCAAACTACTGTTAGTTAGCATAAGACAATCACAATTATAATGAACTGCTCTGCATTTTGTCATATCTTATCAGGAACACCAATCTGCAACCATTTTTCTGTATTCTTGTAGTGTTTCTCTGAAAAAAATATCTATTAATGGGCTAATTTAATGGGCCGCTTGAAATTTACAATTAAATTATACAAAATATAACAAATATAACAAATAAAAAATATTAAAATAAAAATATAACAAAGTATAATAAATTTAAAAATATAAAAAATATAAAAAATATAAAAAATATAAAAAATATAAAAAATATAAAAAATATAAAAAGTATAAAAATATAACAAATATAAAAAAACTAAAAATTATAATATATATAAAAAAAATACAAAACATAAAAAATATAAAAATATTAAAATATAAAAAATATAAAAAAAATATAAAAAACCTAAAAATATAAAATATATAAAAATACAAAAAATACAAAAATATAAAAAATATAAAAAACTTAAAGATACAAAAAATATAAAAAATATAAAAACATAAAATATATAAAAATATAAAAAATATAAAAATACAAAAACATAAAAAATTTTAAAAAACAAAAAATACAAAAATTATAAAAATAATTATACATTTTAACATTTACATCCCCCCTCCCGCGGAAACATACCTAAGCCATTCCAATCCACAACCCAACAAATCATCCCTAATGCGTCCAGTCATAGATAAATCAGCCTGCCTCCACGACCAGAAAAAATCTCGAATGGACCTCTCTCAACAAAAGAAATAATCAGCATTTTCGTAATGTAGAAACAAAATTTAAGTAACATAAGTATGTATATAAATACATTTTGAGCTAATTAAATATTTGTAACGCGAAAAACGTTGAACTCATCTAAACTTTCGTTAAAATATTGCAAAAATATAATTTGGGCAATTAAAAGATTATCGTATTTCTACAGATTTATGTAGGTTTTGATGGTCGCATAACCCAACCCAATCGGTCAAATAATCATTTGAATAGAACTTTTTATTTAAAAAATGTATATTGATCGTATTTAAAAGTATATTTTGAGCAACATATTGTTTCGAATTAATTTAAAAATATTATTGAAAATTTTAAGAACTACTGACAGAAGCGCGAATTATCCCTATTGTACGTTGTTGCATTTACTTTAAAAAATCTATTAAAATGGCTCGTTCCTGCGAAATTTAAAATAAAATTTGAGCAACTTTGTGAAATTAATGCTGTAACTTTAAATACGATTTCAAAAAACTGCAAATATCTTTATTAAATCGTTGTTATGAAAGCTCAGATATTTTTTAGGCTCAATACCATTATATACAATTTGAACTGGTTAAATATTTATTTAATAAAGTAATCGTAAGAAAAGTAACACATTTAGTTAAAAACTTATTTAAAAGTTTTTAAATAAAAATATATTTTGAGCTAGTGACATTTTAACTTAGCTAGAGATATAAATTATATATTATATATTATTTGAGATAATTCAATCTTTGTAACAAAGTAAATCGTTTAAACCTTTAAGAAATACAATTTGAGCAATTAGAGGATTGTCGTATTTTCCCAGATTTACCTTTTGACAATCGCGAAACCCGTCCAAACGTAAAAATACTCATTTAATTAGGATTTGATTTGTATTTACAAATTTGGAAAACACTCGTTAAAATTTGTAGGTTATATACTTTGAGCAACTTATTCTAATAACACTCTGAAAAATATACATATACATATAGATCTGACAAAAAAAATAATTAATCGAACTAAACTACAATGTAAGGGACCTAAAAATTTCCCGCAAATTAAACATATTAAATTTGTACTTCATTAATTTATTGAAGCTTAATATATTAAAATTAGATATAACCTAAATGTTTAACTATCACTAGTAGTTTTAGGAATTAAAATAAATTAAAAATTAATTTGAGAGATCGAAAAAAAATAGTTCGACCAATCACAAAATTCTAAAAAGTATACAAATTACAGATTCAAAAAATTATTTTACACCAAAATTAAATGAAATAACTGTTAAACTGACTAAATATGCCAATTTAATTACAAGAAAAAACAATAAAAAAAAAACAGTAAAATGAACTACCAACATTCTCAACACACTCAAAATGTACTTAAATTACAGATTCAAAAAAATCACCAAAACTAAATGAACTAACCGTTACTTAAACAGAAAGTACGTCATTATATTTGCAAGAACATTTTCAATACACTAAATTATAAAACGCATACAAATTAAAAATTATTTAACACCAAAATCAAATGAAATAACCATTAAACCAACCAAATAGATCCTTATAACCCATTTATTCTTCATTATTTATGTAGAATAGCTATAAAAAAAAATTTACCGTGTCCAGTTTTTATTATTTGGTAGTGGTTTATAGTAATATCTTAAAATCTTCCACTTTTCACTGAAATGCAATTGGGCATCTGGTCACTTTATTGTGACTTTATAAATAAAGAAAATACAACTTTTTAAATATTACGATTATGTTAATTTGTATTGGCAGTGTCGAATTGCATATTAATGTTTAAGATAATTTAAGATAAGAAAATGATATTTTGATATTTTTCGAGCCAGCATTTGAATGTGTACAGATTCGTGTTGTGAAATGTTTATAACAAATTATAAAATGCAAATTCTGACCAAACAAATCAAATAGAGAATAGCTTAGCTGTCAACAAATAGAAGTATACTAAATCAAATTAGTTCCAAAAGTAGATATAGTGAAACTACTTTAAAATTATAATTGTTTGATGATTCTGAAAAATAAACAACACATCTGACGAAATCGAGACTAATATATGATGCTAATATATTCTAATAAACGCTAATAAATTATATATAAATTATTCTTTTCTCTCTAAAGAGCATAGAGGTTACGCGACTTTAAGAAATTTATTGTAAATTATTTAACACACTCATTCCAAGTCATCACATTCGATAGTTCAACGATTCTTTTTCTCTGTGTTCTTTTTTTTAAATTATTTTAAAAACTATAATTAAACCATTTAATTGATTAGTTTCAAATTATTGCTGGCTTGATTATAGACATTGTGTATATAATGGTAAATATTAGATTTCAAATATTTTTTTTTTAATTTTAAATAAACAGCTTACATATTTGGTAAATTGATTTGGTGCTAATTAACATTTTTTCTTTGTGTAGTTAAGTTAAACCTAATTTGACTAAACGTTTAAATGGATCTTAACAATTTAACACGAACGAATCGAACAAAAGTAGTATTGAAAGATGGAACTGAGTTGTGGTAAAATTTTCTTTTTAGATAATTTCAAAGCATTAGATTATATTATTTTCATCTGATACTAATCCGAATGTAATTCATTCCAATTTTTTATGAAACCTGAATAAGCTTTCACTTCAGTAAATTTAGTACTTATGTCTAACAAATTAGGCCGTCATGAATCTATTTATTTGCAAGAATTTTATTTACCTAACGATTCTCACTACACTTAAATCACAAAAAAACCTTATTATGCTGATAAACTGTAAACTGATATGTATTGTTGAGTTATTAAAATAATTGCCAATATTGAATTTTATAATTGTTGACTATATATTGATTACTTCCAAGACTATAGCTGGAATATACTAGAATTTTTATTAGATAAAAACGTTCGATTGCATTGTTTATTTTAGGAATTTATATTTAAACCAAATTAACACTAAAACTTCATATGATAAAATTTAAAAGTATAATGTCAGTTATGGAAAAAATCATACATATTTCTTATAACTTATTACTATGATTGCTTTTGTAATCTTTGTTTCGTAAGTTAAAGTAAACGACTTTTTTAGAAAATGACTGACTGCTGTATTCCGAGAATGATTTGCGGATACATATTTGGCACCCACATATGCATATGTATGTTTAAGGATAAAAAGATCCGGTTACCGGCACTTTGACGTTCGTACGGCACCTAAACAACACCATTCTAAACTATTGCCTCTTTCCAGGAGTATCAGGATATTTCAGTTATCAATAATTAAATTTTATAAATAATTATGTTAAACCTATCATCCTGAAATCTAAAGAAGATTAATAATATTGTATAATATCCACTTAACTGATAAAAGTAACTCCAAAGTAAGTCGATATTTGTGCATTTCCTAAAAATCAAACATATTAAAATTGTATATGTCATTAAAATTTCCTAGTCATAAGCTGTAATCAGTTAAATTTAGTTATTTCCTGAAAGTTCAAAAAACACTACAATGACCTAGTAACACTCTCAAAACACGCCACAACACGCTTAAACCATGCAAAATTCTAAAATATACATGAATTGCAGGTTCAAAAAAAATATTAGGCAGGTTTAATTAAATAACCGTTAAACTAAAAATCGTATTGAAAATCTAATTGATGTACACAAAACTCTAAAACTTATATACAGAAATATTATCTAACACCGAAACTAAATAAAATAACTGTTAAACTGACAAAATACGTCCATGCTCCTAACGTTTTTATCTATGTTGTTATATGTATTCTGTATTAACACTGGAATTAATTTGCCTCTCATATTATTTAACGTTAAATATATTGTTAAAGTCTAAGTATGTTTTTGCAACAATTATTAAAGTAACAAGTAAATTTAGTTCCTTGATTTATCCCTTACCACTTACCACGTAACTTCTGGTCTATCCTCTTCCCAACTACGTCTTGTGACCCTTTTTTTAATACAAAATATTTGACACAAAGTTAATCACCAAAAACTGTGTGGTAAATATAAATTATTGAATAACTTATTACTGATGGCAATAATGTCACAAAGTTTTGTAATAAATTGCAAATCACTTTATTGCATTCAAGGGCAAATGATAGTTTTACATAAACAATAAACTTCCTGTCAAATGGAATTTGTTGATTTGCTGAATATAGTTTTAATTTTAGGAACATTTGGATGAGCTGCAACATACGGGCCTGTTAAAACTTATTAATTCAACCATCGATGACTGGTAGTTTGCATAACTGATGAACTGGACGCCTTAATGTTATTGTTTTGGTTTATAAGGTGACAACACGAACTATTCTGTCAGCTCCGGAATGCACTTGCTCGTTACAAGATAATAACCATTTTGCAGGGGGCTGATTGTCATCCTTAAAATGAACTACGTCGTTCATTTTAAGTTTTTCTCCTTGAGCTCTTGGTTGTTTTATGCAACGAGCTAAGGTATTTCGTGTGCCATCGCGGCTAATGATGATGTAACTCCTTACATCATTGATATAAATCGTCTGAGACTTATACAATGAAGGTTTCAGTTAAAAGATCGCCCACAAAGACACAGCCTTTGTACACATACAAAAAAAATGGGTTAATAAGTCTTCGAATGGTTTAGACCTCGTCCATGTCGTTGCTAAATCATAAATGGATCGGTGAATTCTACTCCAATTTTAGCAAAGGGCCTAGCATAATTTACCCGAGCTGCTGGGAGCTTTTCGATGAGCTGATTTTTAGATTAGTTTTGATATCTCGTGCATATGGCGTAAGGCGTTCTTGACCAAATAGTTACATTGTACTATGTACAAAACTGAGTAATAGTGTTGCTCTGTTGCATGTTCTTAATGTGGACCTCCGTTAGCTGAACAGAACTATTGGATGACACGTTTGACCTCTTACTCTCATAATATCATTGTTATCAATAAATGGACTTACAGGACTTAATTGATACAGTGTGCCCTTCTTCGATACCACTTTATGAATTTAAATGTCTCGTAACTCACTGCCGAAATGCTCAAGTTGAACAGATTTGATTATGACTTAGAACGAATTTCTTCGACAGACAATAAGTTTGTAGTCCTTCTTTCCGCTGTGTTCAGTTGTGATATACATCGTTTTTCTTCGGTGGCATTTATTAGTTTCGGTTGCTCTGGCCAGTGGGATGAGTCTAATCGCAACCACTCAGGACCATTTCACCAAAAATTAAAATTGATGTGTTTTTCTAGCAGTAAACCTCCTGTGGCGCAAGTGGCTGGGATGTATGCTTATTGTATATGTCTCTAATTGCTTTTAGAAAGGGAAGATAACATATTTGCTGTTCGATCGGCAACGAAGGTTTTCCATCTTCGTGGATGAGAATCTAGTCATAAATGAACAATCGTTGAAAATAGGATCACTTGGATTGTTTCTTCATAAGATGTGTTTATAATCCATATATCGAGGGTCAACAAGTATCTGTCGATACATCTTCCTGATGTCAACAGCAAATACGACCTTGAAAGTCCGAAATCTTAGTAAAATACTAATGAGTGATTGACTTACAGTAGGACCGTGTGTCATTTAATTACACGCCATTTGCCGAACACGACACGTAATTTAGTGGTGGTACTTGATGACTTAAAAACGCGATGGTGAGGTAAATAAAAACTGCGTTCCCGATTCTTGCTTATTTTATCAATGGAAATTTCTTCCATGTGTTGTAAGGCCTTATATTCATTCGTAAATGGTGGTACGCCCCCTTAAATTCCAGTAATTTAGAAGTCAACTTGAAAATGATGTAGCACTTAAAGTTAATGGTAATTGATTCGTTAAATCGTGATGAGCTCACATTTATAGAGCGTCTACAAATGCCAGCATTTGTTTAACGTAAACTAGTTACGGTAATTTTTGCACGGCGCCTTGGTAAACATAATCGTTGTGCAGAATCTTCTGTGATAAAAGAACATTGTGATTTAGAGTCTAATATAGTGCTCGGCACTTTATTTCGTAGGATATGTGAATTTTAAGTCTTTGCTGAAAAACTAGCTTCGAAAAAATCGTCAATTTTCACTCATTATTTCATAAATCTAGAATTTTTTCATATTTTCATAAATATGCAAGGCTGTAGACTGTCAAAATTAGAATTTGTTTCGCAAAAATCAGGAATTTGTTTAGGTAAATTCAGCTATCAAGGATCGATTGAACTAGCCTATAATACCAACCATAAAATAAAACTCAGAACCCTTTTTAACGGAATTGCTGCCATTTGGAAACAAAAAAAATTCAACCATTTTCACTGATATTTTCATAAATATGCAAGGCTATAGACTGTCAAAATTTAGATTTTTTTAGATAAATTCAGCTATCAAGGAGCGGCTTAGTAATGCTTTTCCTGATTTTGCGATTGAAAAATAATTATTGAAATGACGGTGATGGGGTGTTGTTCTGAGGTCACTGTTATACAAAATATAATTTCTATAACTTGAGATTAAAGAGTCTCGGGGATAAAAGTATATCGTTGTCGAACACCAGAGCTAATTTAGGTCAGGCCAACATCGGTGCAAGATGTAATTATTTATTTTTTATTTATACATTTTTTGGTTTAGTGGCGAGTATCGACCTCGGGACCCTGGTGTGGTAGGCAAGTATCTTAATCATCGCTATACGTCCGGTGATTGTTTCGTAATACGTAAAGAAATTATCTTTCTCAAAAAAATTATTCAGTTGTTGACCACCTAAAATTTTCTCTGCCAGAGGAATGATTCCCATTAATTTTATTTAAGACAGTCATTTGTATAGGTTCTGCATTTTATGCGACTTATTGTTTATTGGACTTCTCTTGTTTATACTAATCGAATACGGTCGAAAAGACAGTTCCACAAAGAATTCCCACCAAATATCAAAATTTCGGTTAAATGCAATCAATTCCAGGAGAACGGGTTTTAATTCTTTGCTTGACCAAAAAGGTCAAGATTCCTCGTAGGATAAATCTTTATTTTTTAAATCGATTGGGTAATTAAAAAAAATATTTTTAGGGTTCATGATCTGTCAAATAATTTTCTGAAAAATCATCGTAGCTTAAATAAATTACACTAAACTTCCACGAAATATAACAGAAGAGCACTTTCTGCATAATTCCGTTCGTAAAATTTCAAGATTTGATGACTGGCAAATATTTACATACCACGATAAAATAAATATTAAATTTTACTCTACGTCTGTCGGAGAAGTCGTTAGTGAAAATGAAGGAAAAATCAATATACATTTTTTATTTTATTTCGTTTATGGTGTTCCCTATGATAAATATACACCAATAAAAAAACTGTAATAGATTTAAGGTGTTTTCTGTTTTGCTAATTGGAAAAAATGAAAATTATACAAAACATAGATTATGGTAATGGTGCAGGGTGAAACGTCCGGACGACAGCGATGAGGTGGTTTATTTTTATTTTCAATGGAAATAATTAATGGTTAAATTTTTTTATACACCGCGAAAGTTAATAAAATGAACTAACGAAAATATTTATTAATTAAGTAAAAAAAAAAATAGGTAAGTATTTTAATTTATTTTAAAATATGTATATAAAATGATTGCGACCGTGAGCTATTTATATAAAAAATCAAACTGTAAAATATTTTAAGCGGAAGGGCAATTTCTTGTTGAAGTATTGATTTTTTAAACTCAAGCAAAACCAACACTATTGTATATTATACAAGCCATGAAGCTTGGCTAAGTAAAACATATTATGACTACTATTTGGTGTATGTGTTAGTGAATTTGACTACAGTAAAAATCGAAACAAAAAATTATATTTCGCACTGTCCATACTCCTCTAAATTCAAAGTACATAACATTTCTACAAAAAAAACGAAACAAAAATTATATTTTGCGACTGTCCACTCTGCTTTAAATTATTAGTATATAGTATAGTATATAATGAAGTAAATAATAATAACAATACTTCTCTCTCTCGTTAAATAATAAATTTGTTTTTTGCTTTGTCTTAAAGATCGCAACATACTGTTGTTCCATCATTTGTATTCATTTTTTATTTACATCAAAGCATATAATAAAAGTATATACAAATTATACTACGTCACAACACTAATACTTAGGTATAGTAGTCACTTTTTGGCATGAGTATCGCAACTCAAAACCCTCTTTACTACAAGCCGTATTGTTTGCATACTCATGCTATACAAAAATATATACTTTGATTGTATTGTAAGTAGAAAATCGTGTCGGGATATGATAGCGAATACTGTGTAAAAGAAATAAACAATAAAATGAAATAATGCGCATGCGTTTACAATTTTTTTTATTAATTTTATATGGAGTTTTGATAGTTACTAATACATCTAAAGTATATATTTTCACTAATACATTTTAAAAATACATGATGATGTGTGTCAACGAAAGTTACAAGACGGCTTGTAGTAAAGAGGGTTTTGTCGCAACTTCATGGCTTGTATATACATTTGTGTTGGTTTTGACTCAAGACACAATATTTAAAGTATCATGCTTTTTACAATCAACGACTTACGGACAATTCAAAAATAAAATTTCACTTACTTCTTATTTTATGAGACAATAATTTCAGACAATGAACACAACACACCAACAATAAATTAAGAAATTAAAAAGTGTGAAATTGTGATAAGATCTTTAAATTTAATTTTACCTTCATATAGAAATTTTTTCAATTTTAAGTACAAATAAAATTTTCGACCAATTTGCGGTTCAGTAAGCCAAAGTGCGATGTATGCCAAATAAAATCAAAAGTTATTGCGGAGGTGTTCATTTTTTTTTTTTTTTTTTTTTTTGAGGAAAAAGGAAAACAAAACATAATATGATTGAATTACATAAGATTATGAATATGAACATTTTTAACAAAAATATACTGTACATGGTAGACGGGGGGAATGCTGATGATGTTGGTACTGAGTAATGATAATTTACAACACATTTTATCGTCTTATTTTTTATTTTTTTGTTTGTGCAAATATAAGTTCTTAAAATAAAAGTTGTTAAGCCTATTTAATGACTTTTAAACTATATACAAATATTACTTTTAATGGTGTGTCACATTTCAAAATTAATAAAACCAATGCTTAAATCCAACTTTCATATACAGATTGTTAAAAAAAAAACGAGCGACCTTCAATGATGTTAAAACGATTGGGCACTTCATTTTTATTTGGTAATTGAAATGAAATATCACAGAAACCTACAAACCAAAAACATATTAAATAATTCCATCAACCATTAAATCAAGTTTTTTTTTTTTTTTTACTTTTCCAAATGTTTATTCGACAAAAATAACTAAAGTTAAAAATGGTATAATTCACTTGCATGAATTATTTCGTTTTTTAATCTTCCATATTTTCTTATTTAAAATGAAGCAACAACAAAAAATGTAGAAAGCGTATTAAGATGAAAATAAAAATTAAATTAAATTTTAATTAATTTTTTTTTTAAAATATAAATAAATGATTATATTATATAGTGTTATGTTTTTTATTTTTATTTATTATTTATTTTTTTTTGGTTTGGCAATAATACTATACGCTCCAGCACGTCGTCATCTTAAGTCTTTTACAAAAACCATATTCATACATAAGTATATACATATAGACAAAACAATAAAAAAAAAGAGAAACGATATGCTTCCTTTTTATGGTTTGGTTGAACATTTTGTTAAAACTAAAATAAGAATGGTAATTTCAAAAGAACACAGAACACAAAAAAAATCTTTTCTTTTTAATTTACTGTTAATATGATGTACCAAGGCATCACAATTCTTCAACAAGAAGTTGCTCTTGTAAATGAAAACTTGGAAACGGTGGGAATATTGTTTTTATGTGTGTATAACCTTTAACCAAGTAAATGAATCATAACAAACTTAAATACACTGGCACGTACACATATACTCAAAATGTTATGCTTTAAGTGATATTACGAAGCAATAATATTGGTTTATTTATATACATTTGTTTAAGGGTCACCAATGATTTTGAAACGTGTTTACTACTAATTTTGTGATGGTTTCGAAACTAAAAATCATAAACAGAATTGATATCCTTTCATTGATTCGATATAGAATCTTAACGATAAAAAAATTGATTTAACACTAAAATCAAATGAAACAACCGTTAAACTGACAAAATACGCCCACTTCTCAACTGTTTCTTTCACTTTATTAATATTTAGATCTCTTAAGAAAGCCGAATTACGCACATATTAAGGAGCATTCACGTAAAGAAGAACTTTGTGCTCTAGGATTAAGTTAGGTTAGTGTGGCTGCTAATGCACACTTAGATCGGTGATGGTCCATTGTAATACCAAAGGAGCCTACTCCCCTTTGACCTTCATTTGAACCATTCACACCTACTTATGTAGAGTAAGATATCTCGCTCATTGTACCTCCTTTAAGCTAGCGCCGGGAATGAGCAGAGGAAGTGGCTCACAGTCTCTTCCTCCTCCTCATCCATACAGCTTCTAAGGAAGTCATTTGCCAATGACACAAGTCTCCTCGCATGCTCCTCAATGAGGCAGTGTCCTGGGCGCACCCCACGACTACTTAAGTCAGGTATATGTGAAGATAGTAGTGTTTTGGAGCGCTTCAAGTCCAGTTTCGGTCAGACTTGCCGCGCTACATTGCATGTTATGGTGTTATTCCACCTCTTCTGTCCCGAGGCTATTGCCTAATTTTTAAACTCCATAAAAAGCGCTGCTATAGGCCTCCCCAGATTTGCCCTTTTACAGTTTCAATTGATGAATTTTACCTTGCCTTGCCAGTTCGTCAGCCCTGCAGTTTCCCAGAACGTCCGAGTGACCGGGAACCCAGACTATCTGGATATTGAAATCCTCACTCATCTCAATGCCACCACGGATGTCAGAGAAACTGATTCCAGCAACTTGATTGTCGCCTGACTCCACATATATTGTTATATCCCTTGTGTATATGACATTAAGCATCAACCAAGTCAACGCTTCCTTAATCGTTACCTCTGGTACACACTGCAGTGATCAGGAAAACGAACGGATATATTCACATTTAATTTGTCACAATAGACTCCAGCTCCGATTTAGCCGTGTAGCTTGGAGCCGTCAGTGTAGAATTGTATACTTCCAGTTTCTGTTGTTGACCTTCCCCTAGGATTCCCTTGAGCGGATAAGACCTCGGAAGTCTTTTTCAAAGCATACAATCGGTATTGCGTAGTCACTATTCGCCAAGTCTTCCTTAAGCGAACTGCCAATTGTCGAGTGGCCCGCCTGTAGACATTTCCACTCAAATACACTCTGCTTATCAAAGCTGTCGACAGAAAAAAGGTAGAGCATAGCCTCCAGAGCACGTGTAGGGGTTGTCCTCAGTGTCCCGTATATAAGCAAGCAGGCCGTTCTGTGTACCTTCTCTATCATATTTTTGTAAGTTTTATTGTGTAGTTCTGCCCACACACTCACCCCATACATCAGAATCGGTCTGACTACAGCGGTGAAGGGCCGGTGTACCAGCTCTGGTTTTAGACCCCATCTCCTATCGACGGCGTTCCTACATGTATACAGAACCATGGTAGACTTCTTTACTCTCTCTAAAATATTGGGCTTCCAATTTAGCCTACTGTCCAATATTATGCCCAGAAATCTTGCCTTATTAGTAAAGGCCAGTGCCGTGTCTTTTAAGGTAGGAGGGGCGACTACCGGAATTTTATATTTGTTGGGGAAGAGTACAAGCTCGGATGAATTTATACCCAGCCCACATTTGCTGGCCCACTTTGTAATGATTAAGAGCGCGTGTTGCATGACTTCCCTAATCGTGCTTAGGTACCTACCCGAGATCACGATCGCTAAGTCATCTGCATACGCTATCACTCCTATTGCCTCGCTCTCCAGTTCCAAAAGTAATCAATTGATTACTATGTTCCAGAGTAGAGGTGATAGGACACCACCTTGCGGAGTTCCTCTAACTACTCGGCTCCTAATGGTGGATTCCTTTATCACCCCGTTAACAATCCTGCATTCTAGCATCTGATTTAACAACCTCCTTAAGGGGTAGTCCACATCTAAGAAAGGCAGTCCTTCTTAAACTGCCTCCGTTCTGACATTGTTAAAGGCGCCTTCTATATCGAGGAAGGCTACCATACAGTACTCTTTCGAGTGAATTGATTTCTGAATTGTTCACACCAGGGAATGTAGAACCGTGTCCACAGATCTCCCTTTCCAGTACGCATGCTGAGAAGTCGCCCAATTACTGGGTTTTATTTTTGCACGTATATACACGTCAGTCAGTCTTTTCAATGTTTTCATCAAAAAGGATGATAGAGTTATAGGTCTTAGGTCCTTTGGGTAGGCCTTTGAATTCTTCCCCGTTTTCGGGATAAAAATCACCCTAACCTCCGTCCATTTCCTAGGAATATAATTCAGCTTTAAACACCCCCTGAAGATCACCTCCAGCCATGGGAGAATGCTCGACGAGTGATTTTGCAATTCCACTGGAATGATACCGTCCAGGCCTACCGATTTATAGAGTCTAAAGCCGTTTAGTGACCATAGGATCCGGTTTTTGCACACGATTTCCTCCGGGTACCCCGACGGTAATTTTTCCCTATTCCTACCAAGCTCCGTCGACACATCCACACTACCTGGGAAATGGGTTACCAACAGGACCTCCAATGATTCCCCACAAGACATAGTCCCCAGCCCATCTGGCTTAATTAAGTAACTAAAGTTCGTTGGACTCGTAGATAAGATTTTCCTGAGGCGCGTGGTTTCCACGTTCCATTTTATCACAGAATAGTCTCCAAGACCTCCCCTGCGCCTTCTTTAATTTCTTTTTATACTTTTTAAGGTGCTCGTTATAGGAGTTCCAATCCTGAGCTTCCCTAGAGCCTTTTGCTCTGTTGAATGCTTTCCTACACCCTATACGAAAGATTCCCAAATCCCTGGGCCACTATACCGGTTTCTGCTTCCCCTTAGGTATTCTCTTGGGGCAAGCAATGTCCAAGGACAAGTTACAGGCGCTTGTGATTTCCTTTACCAGAAAATCCAGCTCCTTCTCTGTAGCTGGGAGCTTCGGAGCATCGGTCGGTAAGAGCCGTACTAACACTTCCCCGTATTTGTTCCAGTTAGTCCTAGGATTTCTGAAGGCTTAACAGGGTGAATGTCAATAACGTCACGTACCGATGGTCCGAAAAGGAGATATCCTTCGCCACCCTCCACATTTTTGTGTTCTAACTTATGACTAATTTCTCCCACGTTGAGTTATGGTGTAATTGATTATCATTTGTTTTTGGTTAGCTTTAATATTTCTCTTCCACGTAAGTCTGCGGTCAAGATGGGTCCTCGTGTGGTAAAATTTGATGAAGGTAGATATAACAGTGGACCTAAAACGCTATCTAAAGGCGCCCCGCCTAGTATTTAACTAAGTTCTTGAGGCACTTCTGTATCACTTGTCACAGTGTCATCAGGAAGCAGTGCACTCAATAAACATTTGGTGGTATCCTTCCAACTCGTAGTTATCAGGACATCTTTGTATGTTAGGGTCACCACCAACAGTGACAATTCTTGTTGATGTCACAAACCCGCCTACTCTTTCTGTAGCCGTATAGGGTTTCTGCGTACAGAGTATGTGCGCATTGCCTAATTTCGTGTCCAGTGATTTTTGCATTTTGCATATTAAGTTCGACAATCCTTAATTGACGGTTTATGTGCGCGTTAATCGTCATAAACAGTTTTTCGGACGACTAAGTTCAGAGCCTGTTTGTATGTTGAGCATATTCTGCTTTTTGAGGAATGGTCGTAGGTTTTTTTTTTGCTGATACATTTAGGCCCTTCCCCTTTTTTTGGATATGATTTATAAACATGCCGACCACAGCGCAGTGTCCGCAAGTTTGATCTTCGACTTTGCATGACTTTGTAATGTGCCCAAATATAAAGCACTTAAAGCACCTTGAGACTCTGACATAGTCGGAAACTAGGCCCGAAGGCCATCCGATATCTTTGCGTTTATTCAGAACAGTATTTCGGGATTTTGGCGACATTTCAATGACTCAGTGGACGACCTTGCTGTTTCTAGAGCCAGTTTTGAAACCAAGCTTAAGGTTTTCTGTGATTTAACCGTTATTTTTACTAACAATTGATGTCCTTAAGAGGAAACTCGTAACTTTTCTATCATCATACATTACCACATCATAGACAATGTTTCTGGGTAAACTCATTTTAGGTATCGTATCCAGCCTCTTCCAACTCCTTGTTAGTAACGAACAACTCAATGTCTTTGGCTTTTGAGGTCTCAAATATAATACCTTTACTGACATTGCTGACGTTTTCAATATAGCTAATATACTTGTCAACAACTTCTATGATTAAAATATTAGTAAGTGTGGTGAAATTCGTACTCGTAAACACTAAAATACATTTTCTTCCGGAAATTACAAGAATAAAGGCACTGGTGATATTCAAGTACCTATATGTTTTTGTGCGAAAACATGCTGCCCTTATCACATATAAATATCTGATTTGTGACAGTATTCGATTGCTCTCTATCTCCGTGATTCTTTCTTGCACAATATAGTGCGTGTTTACACATGATTAACCAAATGCCCGGTGTTGTACTATTCAATTTGTGAGGTGAAAATTTTTATGTTAGCTCATCAAATTATTTGATTTTCTTTGACCTGGGATTTTCACATATTTTATTGTAATTCAATGCACGTTTTATTTTACGGGATTAGGAAATGTACAAATTTACGGTTATCTATTATTCAGGTTCTACAAATTATATTAAAGTCATTCGCATTCCAAATTACATATTTGATTAAAAACAAACGCAAAATGAATTGTGACAAAATTTTATGGGTATTTGTTCCATTCCGAAAATTAAGACAACAACAAACAAAAAAAATGTCTATGCAGCGGAAAAATAGAAAATAAATTTTTAAAACGTGATTAGAATTTGCTAGATATATATATGTTTCACTATAACATTTTATTTTGCCTTCAAAATAAATTGCATAATTTTTAAAGTATCCATATACTCTATACTCGCACTCATACGCGTACACGGCGAGAAAAACCAAATTTTACAAAACTAAAAATAAATTTAATTTATAAACGATACAATATGGTTTTGCTATACTAAAGAAAACGCGCAAAGGAAACCAAATATATATACATATATACATATATTTTGAATACATAACATAAGAACTATAAACTATTTTTATTTTTGTTGTAATATTATATGGTTCTCTGGACATAAGGGGAATCAAGATTTTATATTTTTGTGGCCACTTGTTGTTTTGTATCGCGTGCAAGTTCATTGGCCGAACAATATATATAGAAAGACGCCCCAGTGCGCAGGTTGCGACGCGCAGCTACTTTGCCAACATGAGTATGAATATTTGCTAGCGACCCTCCAATATATGTATATCGGAAATGTATCCGGTTTATTATAAAATCTATATAAACCAAAAACAGCAATTTAATCCCATCTTAAACCATTAAATCACGATCTTATATATATATATATATATATATATATATATATATATATATATATATATACATACAATCAACAAAGACCTAGTATATTCTTAAACTGCTACCAAAAAAAAAATTAAAATTTTCATAGACCTAATCCCTAAAACCAAGAGTTTTTAAAACACAAGACTTGAAAACATTCTTGCCAATATGGAAGTTAAAGGAAATATACAATTAATTGAAATTACTAACAGCGACATCGAGTGGATTGTTACAACCACACGAAGTTCTATGAAACGGAAGGTGTAAGAAGTTTCGTCGACAAATCCCTAGCATTCATGTTTAATAAAGAGAAAAAAAGATGAGTCGGCATTACAGTTTATAAGATCTAAGATGAAAGAAGCAGAAGATATGGAACGTCTTAGACAAAAAGGTTGAAGTTTAAGTAATTGACATCTTGTTTTCTAAGCCACTTTCTTATTAATATTCATAATAAGACGACAAATGTGCCTTGTGACCTTTCTTTGAATACGTTCGATTTGACCTGAGGCAGGATAACATACAACTGAACAATATTTCAACTGGGATCTAATTATTGAAAAATAAACACTGACTTGAATGAAGAAAGCCAGATTTTCTTATACATATACTCATGCACCAAATTATCTGTTCAAATCAGATTAAAGTAGTACACAATCGCCACGGCTATTAGTTTGACATTGTTTGATTGATTGATAAGTCTGTGAGACCAATCGCTGTCAAGTATTCCGGTTAATGCCGGTTCTATTCCCACAGGATCGTGGTTTAACAAACGGTAGGATAGAAGGGGTTTTCATATATTTATATTTCTATAAATATATTTCCATGCATTATAGAACCCGGTTTCAGATTCCTTATGATCGTTACGGCACAATTCTAATCTATTTTTGTGGTGTAGGGAAAGGAAAGGTATGTCAGTAATGACAGAATTGGTCCGGTTTGCCGGTAGCTAATATTCATACTACTGTTAGCAATCACAATTTTGTTGAACTGCCCTGCATTCTGTATTCTGTCATCTTTTATAAGCAACTCCAGTATGCCACCATTCAACTGTAATCTGCAAAAAAAACTCCCTAAAAACAAGATCTATTAATGGGCTAATTTCTCCAAGTCGTAAACTGTAATAAATTAAATTAATTTTCACCTTAATTTATAAATAATCAATGCATAATATAATAATATAGTTTCTACAAGCCGTATGCTGTAATTACTTGGAATAGATTTTGCCTGAAATGTACAATTAATTAATTTATTACATCATTAAAAATATAAAATTATAAAAATTATAATATAAATAATTTAAAAAAAATTGATTAAACATTACAAATCAATTGAATTCACCGTTTTACGACAAATACGTCATATAATCGCCAAAAATCAAATTTATGTACACTTTATTTGACACAAAACTTTAAAATGAATATAAATTAGATTTAAAAAAATATATATTTAATATTAAAAATCATTTGAATTAACCGTTTTATGACAAAAACGTCATGTAATCGCCGAAAATCAAATTTATGTACACTTAATTTGACACAAAACTTTAAAATTTATATAAATTAGATTTTAAAAAAATATTAAATATTACAAATCAATTGAATTAACCGTTTTATTAAAAAAACATCATGTAATCGCCGAAAATCAAATCAAAATTTATACAAATTAGATTTAAAAAAAAATTATTAAACATTACAAACCGATTGAATTAACTGCTTTACGACATATTGTCCCAATCTGTGTGCTTTTTACAAAGATATGCTGTTTTTTCCGTTTGTAAGAAGTCCTCACTAAATATTAAAGCGATCGGTGAGTGATCTAAGTTCATTTCATAACATTATTCCACTGAAATGTAATGCTTTGAAATATCCCTTGTTACAAAGCAGTCAATTAAATGTGGAATTATGGTTGGGTCTGATGACCAGTACGTTGGTTTACCTGTTCCTTTCTTTAATTGCTTTTAATAGTTCCTTTCTTTTAGTCGTTGTAAAGTCGGGATATTGATCGGGTTTATATTGATTTTTCTTAAGAGAATGTCATGGCGGGAAATACAAGCTTGAATAGCAACTCAATAACAACTATCAAAATGTTTGATATTTTCCTTTATTGTGACTGCACTTCCACCTGTGGCTGGGTTTTTACTATTTTACTATGTTATTTAAGTGACGATTAGGCTTCTGTGTGCTGTGTTTTTGCCGTTAATTTTTTTGTCTTTAATTCTCTACAATTTGACAGGTACTCTTTAGCAGTCGCTTAATAACTAGCTGGATGATCATCTCCGCAGTGTACACATTACTCGTATAGGCCAAGTATGTTTGTCTTCATATTTAGTGAGATCTTTATACATTTCAGAATCTCCCACATTAATCCGCCAAAGATTTCTCCCACATTAATTTTAAAATTGTTACCATCCATAAGATTTGTTTTTAAACTTGTCTTTGGGAATAATTGTTTTGATTTTCTTATAGAGTCATAATCTTTTATTTCATTTTCGTTATCTGATTTTGTCTCTTTTGTTTCCTTTGCCTTAGATGGCTAGGCGTGTTGTTTAACTTATTTTTTCTTTCTTTGGTTCATAACTCGAACCCACTCAGTTTCTCTTGCTAAATCGTCCTCGTTCGTAGTATAAACGACATTTTCCGGAACTTCTGGATTAGTTTGATAATCAAATTGTACATTTTCTTTGAGAACATTTTCCACCGTGTTACTCTTTATTTTGCCGTGATCGGTACCCGGACTAGTTAGACCCTTTAACTAGTTTTTAAGCAAGTTAATATAAAATATGAAATTATAGTCAAGGTCAAATGTGCCTCGTTTTGGATTATTGTTGTTGCCGTGTTTATATACCGTTTGGTAGTCATGCTGATATTTACAAAGGATTTTTAAAATTTATTCAAAGCGACGTTCTACCGCTACCCAAAGAAAATGATCAGCAATTGTTTGCGGGAGATTTTAATCTTCCTAAAATTTCTTGGTCTTCAGTGGATGATGAGTTTTTTCAGTAGATGATGTGGTGATGTGATTTTGTTAATTTTGATAAGGAAGATTTTAAATATGATTTTTTTTAAAGCGGATGTTCCCGCGTTAAGCAACTTTCTTGATAATTTTGATTGGGCAATTTTATTACAAAGTCTGAGTGTTTTGTTAGATTGTGATAGGAGTGTGTGTATTATGTAAGGGATTACGCAATGATTATAAATGGAACTCTGTCGCTTTTCCCAGAGGACAGGTAGCATTTGCATTATAGTTAAACACCATTTATCACTAGTTATCATTATATTAAAATCAATAGATTTACAGTTTTTTTCTATACATATTAATTCTTTTATTCAGGATTTTACAAAATTGTTCATGTTTAAGACATGTTTTTTTTTTTTTAAATTTTTTTTTATTGTAATATCCTTGTCTTTTTAACCAACATGATTTTAGTAAAACTAATTGTGTTTCACATAAATTTATCTTCTAATAAATTTAAATTGCGCGTATTTCATTTTTATTACTATATATTCGTTTCGCAATTTAATATACATAAGTTTAATAATTTAAGGTTATAAGTTGGGAAACATGTTAAGTACATTTTGGAATTTTGGCATATTTTTTCAACATTACCAAAAGGCTGATTATTTCTTTTGTTGAGAAGTGGTCCATTCGAGATTTTTTCTGGACGTGGAGGCAGGCTGATTTACCTATGACTGGACACAATTGGGATGCTTTGTTCGGTTTGTGGATAAGAATGGCTTTGGTATGTTTCCGCGGGAGGGGAGATGTAAATGTTAAAATATATAATTATTTTTATAATTTTTATATTTATTAAAAATTTTTATATTTTTCATATTTTTATATTTTTTAAATTTTTTATATTTTTAAAATTTTTTATATTTTTATATATTTTATATTTTTATATTTTTTATATTTTTATGTTTTTATATTTTTTATATTTTAATATTTTTTATGTTTTATATTTTTTTATATATTTTATATTTTTTATATTTGTTATATTTTTATATTTTTCATATTTTTGTATTTTTTAAATTTTTTATATATTTTATATTTTTAATTTTTTTAAATTTGTTATAAAAAATATAACAAATAAAAAATATTAAAATAAAACTATTACACAAAGTTTTATTTTAATATTTTTTATTTGTTATATTTTTTATATTTTTTATTTGTTATATTTTTTATATTTTTATAATTTAACTGTAAATTTCAAGCAGAGACTAATTCAGTTTATTACAGCGTACAGCTTGCAGACGTTTTGTATGTTTTTTATATTTATTATATTTTGTTATAATTTAATATTTAATTGTAAATTTCAATCGAAAACTATTTCCTTACGGTTTGCAAAAATTAGCCCATTAATAGATTTTTTTCCCGAGAACACTGCATGATTACAGAAAAATGGCTGCAGATTGGAGTTCCTGATAAGATATGACAAAATGCAGAGCAGTTCATTATATTTGTAGTTGTCTTGTGCTAACTAACAATAGTTTGGATATTGGCTACCGGAAAACTGGACCAACTCAGTCATTACTGACTTACCCTCCTTTCCCTTCGCCACAAAAAAATACTAAATACTAACCATATCGATCGCTTAGGTGTCAGTAACCGGGTCTAGTCTGTTATAACTAACATTCCATCCACTCCTTCGGTTTTATTATATGTACCACGGGTGTAAGGTGGTGCCCGGTTCGTCCTTGACCGTACACTCTAATCAATCAATAAGTCTGAGTGTTTAGTTAGCGGTCACGGAATTTTATAAAACTGTTCGGAGTGGTTTTGAATTACTGGTTTCGAAAAAATCTGTAAAACCAATTTGTGATTAATCGTCACTTAAAAAATGTTGCTAATCGTAAGTCTAGAGCTGTCGGATAAGTTGCATTTACGCAATGACACCTTGTACTTTTGTGAATTAGCTTATCTCCATAGTACCTTTGCCATCAAGAAACCATTCTTTGTACCTCAATTGCACTAACGTTGATTGAATAACGCTTTGACATGTGGTTTTATGGGGTTTCCCAATGATTCTGATATCATTTCTTCATTTGCAAGCAATGTTCTGACGTAAGTCTGTGCATGGTAAATAGCCAAACCACACTGAGCACAAATCAGATGTCACAAATAAGATATATTTATATATATATATATATATATATATATATATATATATATATATATATATATATATATATATATATATATAAATATATATATATATATATATATATATATATATATATATATATATATATATATATATATACATATATATTAAATTATAAGATTTAAAAGACGAAAAGATTAATTTGGTCTTGAATTAAAAATTCTATCATTTTGCTTTTCAAAGGATTAAAGAGGTATTAAAATATAATAGCGCACTAAAGTGCAAAATATATATTTTTTTTAAGATGAATTATAAATATAGCAATCATTGAGTACTATATATAGAAGGATATGAAAGACGTTATGTATATACTCAAAATGTTCTCCATCAGTTTGACCCAATTAACAAGATGCTGATGAGATATATGAAAAATAAATTGCGCAATTTTAATATATATATATATATATATATATATATATATATATATATATATATATATATATATAATATATATATATATATATATATATATATATATATATATATATATATATATATATATATATATCGTAATAACCTATATATTTATAAGTGAAAATAAGATAATTTTCTCAATATTTAAATTGATTTTGATGTGATATTAGATTTTTTTTTATATTTTACCGATATGGTGTTCGCAATTTTCACTTTTCTTAATAATAAAATGATGAAGTATTTATAACTTTCATTTTGTATATTAATCTCGTATTTATAATATGCAATATCTGTTTTTAATCGGGAATTAAAACTAAAGGAGGGCACAATAAAGTTTGAACTTATATTTCGTCTCTAGTCATATCGATATAGTTTTTCTGATTAAAACTAATTTTTTTAAAACTTTCACCGCATCATCACACTTATTAAACCCAAACGATCCGATACGCTTAGCGTCTTAAATAATAAATAATCGTGTAAGAACTGTATATATATATATATATATATATATATATATATATATATATATATATATATATATATATATATATATATATATATATTTATATATATATATATATATATATATATATATATATATATATATATATATATATATATATATATATATAAAAGTCGTATATATAGTACAAAACGGAAATCTTTCTTTAAATGGGAACATACCTAATGTTAATCAATCAACACCTTAAGCCTAAAATGACAGAAATAAATATAAACAATATAACATCAACAGAGTTGCATTTCACATGTATGTCGGTTGATAAGTTGCTATATACGAAGAAATGCATAATAAAATTTCCATTTTCTTCGAAATCACATTAAAAACATTAAAACGTTTCGTTTTAAATCAACCTAACCAAAATTTAAAACAAAAAAAAAAATTAAAACTTTGTATTAGAAAATACAAACAGAATTAGAATTTTTTTTATTTAGTATTATTATATATTGTGATGTGTTTGGCTCGGTGGAAAAATGTAAATATATAATATATCTAACATTGTAGTTTTTTTGGATTCTAAAAATAAATAAAAAAAAAAATATTAAAATCCGTGTGACGTTTATAATTTTAAATTTTGTCTCGCTTCTATATACTATGGCGCACAATCGTGCCTCGTCTTGCCTAGTGTGATGTTGCACGCATTATTATGATGTGTGGTCAAAATCTAATCAAAAATTGAAATTTAAGACTGTGTTTGCCTGTGTGTCTACATCGCAGTTTATATAAATACATGCAACACTAAATCTAAGTGTGTTTAGTTTCGAAGTGTAAGCTGATTAGATTTTTAAGTTGATTTAATTTCGGTTTAAAATTGAAAAAATGTGTGACGCCAATTTAAAAAAATATCGTCTAGAAACCACAATGTAATCCTGGGTTCTTTGAATTCAGTCAGCATACTAAAACGAGATGATTTTAATTTATTTATTTTTTTTTTTAATTTTAGGTAAGTCAACATTTTATGTGGAATATTGATGACTTAAAATTTGAGGTGCACTTGGAACTACTCAAGTTTAATGGACTGTTCGATAGCATTGATCTAAATGCAAGGAGATGGCATTTACAAAAAAGAAAATAAAGATAATTTGGAAAGTTTTGGTAAGTCGGTAGTTAGTAACACAATAAGGAACAAAGGAAGAGTAAAAACAATAATTAAATTTAGTTATTACCTGAACGTTTATTACGCCACAATTATACTGAAAACAACAAAAGTATTAGTGAGCCAGTATCTAGTGATACAATAGTAAAGCCTAGCAAAAACTAATCGGATTATATATATATTAATTATTATTAAAATCGGGCCAGTTAAACATTCATTATGACTCTCTATAATATTTTAAAGATAAAAAGATAATGTAATTGATTTAAATTTGGTGAATTAATTAAAAAAATAACGGCAAAATGACCTTCCGGTAAAAATCCCCATTTTCACTGCAAATTTAGCTTCCGGTGATCTCCCTAAAGTTCTACAAATGCTACAAAATGTATACAAATGCTGCAGATGAAACATTTTCAAATACGGACTGTGAAGAAGTGTCTGAGAAGAAGGTCTATCCTACTAAGGATTTACTCTGACCATGCATGCAGATAATAAAAAGAAACCGTTCTCTTGGGGTGAGCTAGGTTTAATCTGATGGAGCCGGATTGTTGATTTGGTAGTGCCATCATTGGTCTGTAATACTATGATTATTACATATTTAATAATTTTTTTTTAATTACTGCTTTTATTCTTGAATCTCTCTTTATCTGAAACTAACAAGAAGTGTGCAAAACTTACAATCTAATATATCTTATACTAAGCCCTAACCATGATGTTTATAGTTGAATTAAATCTACTGGGTCTGTTCTTCGAAGACGTCTATATTTAGGCTGCCTTAGTAGTTCCGTTGCTAATTCATTGCGATGAGTTTCCAATTTTGAATGGTACTTCAAACTGTATGCCTTTATCATCTGTTTTACCGTTTTAATCTCTAGGTCCCTTTAGATGTTATCATTACGAATATACCAAGCAGAATTTGTATTTCTACGTAGTATTTTTGACTGCGTGCGTTGTAAAAGGTGTATATTTGATGCGCTGGTAGAGCCCCATAGTTAAATTATATATGTCCAAATAGGAATTAGGATCGCCTTGTATAGTAGAACTTTGCAGTCTAGTGACAGTTTTGATGTTCTTCCAATCAGTACAGTTTGGAGAATTTTTTGAATGATCTTGTAGCTCTCGTGATGCAGTTTGTGAATTTTTATGTGAATACATAATAGCAGTGTCATCAGCAAATGTTGATGTGACCACTTTTTCAGTGGTTGGTAGATCAGCTGTGTACAACAAGTAACGCACTGGTCCCAATACGCTTCCTTGTGGAACCCCTGCATTTATCAGATTTAGTTCGGTAATGCCTTCATTTTACTTGACCTGAAATTTTCTTTCGAACAGGTAATTTTCAAGAATTGCATGAAATTGGTTTGGGAGCAGAGTTTTTATTATGTATATCAGGTTCTCATGCCAGACTTTGTCCAAAGCTTGTGCAATATCCAGAAAAATTGCGGAACAGTATTTCTTTTCTTCTAGAGCTAGTTAAACTGCGTTTACAATTCAATGCACCTGCTCTACAGTACTATGGTGGTCACGAAACCCAAACTGGTGGTCTGGTATGATGTGCTCTGCAGATAATATTGGTTTTAATTTGTGTAGTAACATTTTTTCAAAAAGTTTTGAAACATTCGGAAGAAGACTTATCGGCCTGTATTACGCGAATTGCGTATGACGCGACTTGCCCTTACTAGACTTCGGAATTATTATAATTAGTGACGTTTTCTATTTTTTAGGAAGACATCCTAATCCCATTATTGCATTAAATATATAGGTTAAGAGTTTTATGCATTTTTCTGGTAATTCTTTAATCATTTTTCCGGTAATTAAATCATGTCCTGGAGCTTTCTTTGGGTTCAGACTTTTAATAGTAGTTTTAAAACTTTTCCAATTAAATTTATAGGATTTACGATATAATCAACCTTTGCATAATCTGGCAGTATACTAACACTGCTTTGCTCATTTGGTGTAAATACTTTTTTTACGTGGTTGGAGAACACATTAGCCTTTTCAATGTCACTTCTGCCCAGTGGCCATCTGGTTATCTGATTGATGGATTCGATAGGGCTGACCTTTTTAAATTTTTTGTTGCCTGACATAGTGAGTAATCCATTTTTTCTGTTGCTGAGAGTTCACTCAGGTAATTCCTTGCTCTGCTCCCTCTACCAAAGCTTGGTTTAGAGCTTTAATAGCTTTATTTAATTTCCTTTTGAGTAGTGGAGACTTTTGGTGCTGCCGTTGCCGGCGTATTTTCCGCTTTTCTTGAATTAACTGCTGAATGTTAGGTGTTGGCCTATTGACTCTGTCAGAGCTAATAACGCCAGGTGTAGCCAGCGAATCCCATTATTTGAGTTAAATTTTTTATTGCTACTTCAATATCTTCTGGTGTGAACAGAGGGATGTCCAGTTGGCAGTTCTGTTCAATGACATTCCGATATTTATCCTATTTATCCCATGTATAGGTGGGTCAATTTTTAAAGCATCGGTACTCAATTTGACTATAATTGGAGAGTGATCAGATGATAGGTCATAGCAAACGTCTACTTGAGCATTGGTGCGGGCGAGTGCTTTTGTTACACAGAAGTCTATAAAATCAGGTATTTTCTTTGTATCTATAGGCCAATAAGTAGGGTATTGAAAACATAAGAAACCTAGATTTACCTGGATAATTGCTTCATAAAGTTGTTTACCTTTAGGTGGAGTCAGCCTCGAACCCCATTGTAAATGTTTAGCATTGTAATCGCCTCCTGCGAAAAATTTTATGCCCAGCTGATTAAAATAATCAGTAAATTGCTGCTTTTTAATTGCGTGTTTAGGTGGTCAGTAAACGGCAGAAATTACTCAATTACCAAACCATTACTCTAGGCAGATATTAGTTGCTTGAATGTGATCTTTATCATATTTGTTTAGTTCATAGTGCTTTATTCTTTTTTTTATTAAAACTGCAGTGCCGCCATGTGCTTTACCATCCATTGTTTGTATTTCAGCTTTGTGTTGTAAAAGGCTATTTGCATTCCATACAGCTATTTTTAGGTGAGTCATTTCTGGTTTTTGATAATAATTTGCATTATAGTGTGCTCATATTTTGCATCATCATGCTCATTTGTTTTACCATCATCATCATGCAGCTTTGGATTGTTTCAGATAGTTTATTTATGGTTGCATGGATATTTGACTCTTCGTCATTGTAGTGAACTTTTTGTGTTGGTACTGTACCCTTTAGGATATTTGCATAGGAGATGCCTGGTTTTGCAAAACTATTTTCAGCTATCTGGATATTATTGTTTTGTGCGTTTGTAAATAGAACGGTTGGTCAACAATAAAATTTCTTAAGATCATATTGCTTTGATTGTATCAAAGCAATATGATCTTAAGTGACTTAAGCACTCGTTGCTCATATCGCATTTTTGGGGGAAATTTGCGTTTCAGTAATTAGCAGTGTAATTCTCACCACAATTACTGCAGCGCTTCACTGATGGATCATTTTTTTGTTTTATTTTGTTTATCATTTTTTTGTTTCGAATCATGAAGTTCGCCGCAAATAAAACAAACTTCATTCAGCGTACAGTCAACTTTAGAGTGGCCGTATTTTTGGCACTTCATGCACTGAATTTAATAATTTAAAAAATTAAAGCAACATTGATATTCACTGATATGTTTAAATATGTTTTGTTAAATACTTTAGTGAGATTAATTGATAAATCATGTGTGGTCCTACTCCCACAATGTTTGTTTGACGTTTTTTCAATGAACATTTGATTTTGTTATAATATTTAGACGTATAGGTGGTCATTTTGAAGATATCGTTTTGTGACGGTACTCTTATATTATTTATTCACTTTTAATATTGTCACTATCACGATAGAGAATTTCCACTTTAATATTAGGCACAACGAATAAAGTATACTGGCCATTTGTAACATTTGGACACACTAATTTCAACCAAACAACCTCCTAATATTCTTAGTTGGTTGAAAATTATTTTTTTCGTTTCGTTTAATTTTTTTGATAAATGATGCACGGAGTAAGATTAATTAGAATGTGCTGTGTGGTCCCACATTAAATAGTTTAACATTTATTAAATATCATGTTAGACATTTTTTTAACATTTTTTCAATGTTAGTTTTCGGTTTGTGACTATTAACGATGGACTAATGCTTCCGGTCCGCCGATGAAAAATGTTTTATACTTATAATCAAAATTTAAATTTTTTATCAAATTTTAATTCCTAGAAATTCAAAAGTTTCACTGTGGATTAACAGGAAGTACGCATAATTTATGGATAGGGCGCTTGTATGGACCTCCCGCTGTTTTATCTGTTGTTACCTTCACCTTGCTATCATTTCCTAGATGTAGCTCGACAATACGCTCGATTGTCGCCCTCGTCGTAGGCAACTGTTCCTCTTTTATGACAACAATGCCATTTAGCTTGACATTTTAAGGTAATAAATTGCTAAGGTAATAAATTGCTAAGGTAATCCCTATGCCACCGAACCCAGAAATTCTGTTTGAGCTTCTTGATTAGTTCTCATCTGGCACTAGCTGATAATTTTTGGTTTGACAAATCCTCTTCTGGTAACGTATGAAGTTCTCGACCAATGGTGAAATGCGCTGGTACTAAAATCAGGTTATCTATGTCGTCGAGTGTTGAATTATTTGCGCATCGAGGACGAGCGTTGAGTTTTCTATGCCTGTCATCAGGGTACCAAATTCCTGCGTGCTGGATTTATGTACTGCTTGATTTTTGACCAGCGCCTTCAGATCGTTGCCAAATGATACACCTTGTTCAAAGAGAATTATTATCATGGATGCTTGTTCGATGTCGGATGGACATAATGAACCAATGCTTCGCTGCGATTTAGGCACTCGACAATTGCGTGCAAACCATACCACCAATGCTAATATCTTCGACATTTTATAAAAGCTGGCATACTTGTCTATGATATCTTGGAGGGCATGGTTTTCAATAACTATCTTGGATGCGAACGTCTCGACCTTAGCTTCTTCATGTTTGCCGCATGAGACTAACTCAGCTGAATAATTGGTGCTATTTTGGTTTTGGCTCCTATTAGGTACGTGATTATTGTGGTTCTGGTGGTGGCGCGGCAGTACCTGGCTGCGGCATATGCGAATTGACTCGCGTCCCAGAATCCATGCAGTTTGACTTTTTTAAGAGACCCAAGCCATCGGGCAATTTGTATGTGTCGTAGGTTTTCCAAGTCTTGGCGTAAACTTTCCCAACGTCTATGCGTTGGCGCTGGTAGCTCATCATCCCAATCAATAGCTTGCAGCCAAGTGCTTTGGAACAACATTTTTACCCCAACAGTCGTAGAGTATAACCATCCAAGAGGGTCGAAAACTCTATAGAAACACACATGTTTAAATTCTATCAAATTCACCGTTTTTTGCCAAATACATCAAGTATTCGCATATAAACCTTGTTTATATTTACATGTAACAAATCACTGAAATATTACAAAGTGACAAGTAACAAATCACCGGAATTAATACAAAAATGATTTTATAAAATTAATTAAACGTTTAATTATGATCGAATTCACCAATTTTTGCCAAATACATGGTTTTTGCATGAAAACCTTATTTATATTCACATAACTCGTCACAAAACACCTAAATTATTACAAAAATGATTTTATTAAATTAATTTTATTAATTATATCGATCAAATTCATCGTTTTTTGCCAAATACGTCAAGTATTCGCATGAAAACCATATTTATATTTACATTACTCGTCACAAATCACCGAAATTATTACAAAAATAATTTTATCAAATTAATTAAACGTTTTAACCGATCGAATTCACCGTTTTTTGCCAAATTCCAAGTATTCGCATAAACACCTTATTTATATTCACATTATTCGTCACAAATCACCGTTTTTTGACGAATACATCAATTATTCGCATAAAAACCATATTTATAGTTACTTACTCGTCACAAATCACCGAAATTATTACAAAAATGATTGTATTAAATTAATTAAACGTTTTAATCGATCAAATTCACCGTTGTTGCCAAATACGTCAAGTATTCGCATGAACACGTTATTTATATTCACATTATTCGTCACAAATCACCTAAATTATTTTAAATGTGATTTTATTAAATTAATCTAACGTTTAAAATAATCAAATTCACCGTTTTTTGCCAAGTATTCGCATGAAAACCATATTTATATTTACACTACTCGTCACAAATAACCTAAATTATTACAAAAATGATTTTATCAAATTAATTAAACGTTTTAATCGATCGAATCACCGTTTTTTGCCAAATACATGGCATAAAAACCTTATTTATATTCACATAAATGGTCACAAATCACCGAAATTATTACAAAAATGATTTTATTAAATAATTTAAATTCGATCGAATTCATCGTTTTTTGCCAAATACGTGGTTTTCGCATAAAAACCTTATTTATATTCACATTTTTCGTCACAAATCACCGAAATTACTACAAAAATGATTTTATTAAATTAATTAAACGTTTAAATTCGATCGAATTCACCGTTATCTTAAATTGTATGCAGCAACTTTGAATACCATATTTAATTAAAAACAAATACTACCATAAATTACAATTAAAGTTGTATATTACGAAACTTCGACGGTTTCAAGCTAATGAATAAGATAAAATGTCGCACGAGTGCTAGAAATTTGCTTTAATCAATTTTTAAGTATACAATTAAAAAACCTACATCATTGCGAAAAACAAACCAAAGTTCTAACTAACTAATTTTGCCGAGGCTATAAAACAATTTTTATAGCCAACCTAATTTACATAAATTCAATTTTTTTTTCTTTTTACAAAAAATACTTTTTCCTGTACTATCTTCTTTATAAAATTTATCTTATTTACGTCACATTTCTCATATAATATAGCATATACAAATTTATCTATTTTATTGATTTAATTAAAATAAATTGTTTAAATTAACAAGACGTCTATAGAGAAAACAATAGAGCATTTACTTGCTTATTTTTATTAAATTTACTAGACTTATATTTACTAAATAGATAAAAATACACATTTACTATATACTTTATGCATTTAGATTTTCTATTTTTATATTGTTGTCGTAAACATAATTACAGCATATTTTCCAAAATAAACATTAAAATCTCCCACACCCACATACTATACGCGAGTATAAAATAAAAATACAGACGAGAAAGAAAAACATCTCGCGGTCTATTTAATTAAATCAAGATAATTATTTATAAAAAATTTCGCGCTTACAAGAATTATAACTGTAAATATACGCGAAATGTTTATTTTACACGTAAACAAATTATAATTTTTTTTTTTTTTTGTGTAAAATTGAATTATGTGTATGTCTACAATTTTACGTATCTAACTTACCGTTCAAATATGTAAACAGAGATTATAAAATCTTAAAAAGTTCAGATAATGGCGCTTACACTGTCTAAATTACGGTAGCTTGATTATTGGAAAGCAGCTTGATTTTTATACTAAATTGCAAATATGTATATATATAGTACATATGTTTTCTAATGTTTAAAAATTTTATGTTTTATCTCGTACAACCACTTGTATACATAAGAAATGCAACTTTAAGACACATGTCTATTTTATTTACTTATGAATAATACATAATTTAAACCAGACGCAAACTCATAAAATTCTAAACATATGTAAGTGCATAATATATTTGAATATAGCATTATTTCGTTTGTGGGAAGGAAGATACAATAAAAAGAAATGCATCTTTAAGTTTTTTTTTATTTATTAAATAATAAATGGTATTTATGAGCCGCTGCTGGCCCGAACTTTATCAATAGTCTGATTTATTAGGGTCCTGTTGTTCTATAGACATCCTAAAGAGTAGCCAAATCGTTCTCTACTGCGGGAGGTCGTAATCACCGACAATGACTCAGAGATCGCTGCAACTTTATGGCTGCTTACTATATCTTTTACTTAGACACACATATTTTAGAAGTGCGTATTCCCAGATATCTCAAAGCAAAATTCAGAAAAACCTGAGTCTATGTTTTAAAGTGGAAAATTTTATGAATAAAATATAAAGTGCTAGCCATAATGATATCACGAGCGATCGCTAGTTTAAACTGATCTTGCTCAATTTTTTGCTAGTGTCACATTCGCGAGCCCCTGACCACAGTGGCCAACTTTTTTTTTTAATTACATCTGCACTAAAATATTTCGTAACGAACTTAATTTTGTTCGGCACAATTAAAATAAATCGAAATAAAATCACGCGTGAATATTAACAACCGATTAGTAATGAGCGCCAACAAAAATAAAAATAATTCTTATGTCGCGTGTTTAAATGAATGAATTTAATTTTATTTTTATCTTCGTGATTTTACGATATATTTGTGTACACTAATCGACTTTGAACTGACTTGTAAAGGTGTAAATGAGTACATATGCCGTGTGTCGTGTGATCTTGAAAACAAAACTCGGAACAACTAGTCGTCTCCATAATCAAAGATTTAATATGTTTATAAATCGCCCTTTGATAATAGAATTGATTCCGGTATACGCAACAAAAGAGGGAATTATTCGATAAAATGAAAATAAGGTGAAAAGTCACGCCATTCTACACAATGACATTCACACAAAACATAACATTATATATAGCCTAATAAATAGCATAAAAGTAAATAGTACACAGGTGCCTGCAAAACTGTGCTAAATATTACATTAAAGTACAATTCAGACACAAGTCCAGTCAACTTTATTGTCTACTGAAATTAGTAGTCGTACAGTGTTTAAAAATCGAACACTATATAGAACAATAAACTTGCTCATCGACAAATTTTGCTCATCCAATTTTTTTTAGTTAAACGGCAGATGTTAAATAAATATTATTTCAAGAATTCTTCATAATTAGTTTTGGTGAGGTTTTAGATTTACTGCATCTCAAGTTTCTTGCAAATTTCAACGCCTTCGGTAGAATTTAAACCCATTGTATAGTTAAATAATTTCGTGCAAACTTCACAACGCAGATGTTACACAGTACTCTTTTCCAGTGACGTTTTTTTCTCTTTATCTCCAATTTAGAAGCATAGGGTCTACTAGAATAAAATATAACTCATCTAATATTTTACCTAATTGTTTCGCTTCAGTTAGCATAGTTTCTTTCCCATGGCATCAATGGTTTTTCGACTTTCCTTTTTCTTTGCGAGTACCATTCTAATGAAATCATTCCATGGTAATGTCACTTGATGGCTTTCGAACTTTATATCAATTTGCCTTCTTTGCAAGATGAGCCCCTCTTACGTAATTTTATTTGGCCAGAAGCATCGATTTGCCACAGGTATTACATATTCGTATAGTTTTGTAACTTTTCTCTCCGTTAGTGCCTGGATTTTGATTGTTTTGTTATACTTTCCATCTGGAAATGGCTCATTTTCTTTAGTGTTCATGCTGTTATCTGCGAAGAATTCTTTTCACCTGTTTAGATGTTGATTTTCTGAGGTTAGAGTTTGACCTGATGCATCCCTAATTTGGGGTATGTTGGTAAACTTTCCGGTGACCCTTTTGATGCATTGATGTAGCGTGCTCATATTTCTGTTTGCTGTTGCTGTTTCGAGAATGTCCTGAGTGTATTTCCTGCGATCACTCCGTGCCATTTTCTTTACCTGACGAACTGTATCTTATCGTGTTTTCTTAGCATCCGCATACACTACTAGCTGTCTTGGTGTAAGCTTTTTTTATGTGTGACCATTTTTCTACAACCGTGCCAATTTCGTTATTGCGTAAAAGTTGTAGAGTTTCACTTTAGTGTCGGCACTTCTCAACCTTTCCATACCTTGCCATTTACCATACGCTCCTTGAGTATTTTACAGCGGTGTGTTTCACTTTGAATATTGCTATCACTAGTTAGTGATAGCTGCGCATGCCTGCTTTTTTTATTGCATTGACATCTTGCAGTGTGATGGAAATTTCTATCAAAGCTTACCAGCACGTGATCTATTTGGCTTATTGTTCTGCCATCTGGCGACATCCAAGTGTACTTGTGTATATTTTTGAGTGGGAACTTACTGCCACTTTTGGATAAGTGATTTGTGACACAATAAACTATGAGTCTAATGCTTCTTTACCCATGACTGAATTATCGGTTCCAATTTTTACGTTGAAATCTTCTTGGACCATTTTGATCATCAGCGTCTTCCGTAGGTGCGTATAGCAGTTAATAATTGTAGAATTTCTTATTTTCGACTCGAATTTTCCTGATATTATTCGGCTGCTTACTAGTTTCGATTCGAGTAGTGGTTTCTGGCTCCTAGCTGTTGTTAGTATTCCTACGCATTGATCGAGTCTGTCGTGCCTGCCAGAGTACATCAGGTACTAGTTAGATCCCCACTGTTTTTCTACTTGTACGAACCTTTCGATTTGTGGCATAAATTTCACAATTTTAATGGGCTCATGCATTTTATGGATTTTGGGAATTTGCGATTTATAGCTCAAATTTTACAGTTTTGATGGGCTAACCATCATGCATTTTCTGGAATTTTCGGTTTGAAGCATAAATTTCACAGTTTTAATGGGATAACATCATGCATTTTCTGAATTTTGGAAACTCCCGATTACAGTTTTCAATTTTACAGTTTTGCTGGGCTAACATCATGAATTTTCTGGGTTTTGGGAATTTTTGATTTATAGCTTAAATTTCACAGTTTCCATGGGCAAACCACCATGCATTTTCTGGATTTTGGGAATTTTCCATTTGTGGCTTAAATTTCACAGTTTTGATGGACAAATCATCATGCATTTTCTGGATTTTGTAAATTTTCGATTTGTGGTATAAATTTCACAGTTTTCAAAAATATTGCATGGGCTAACCATCATAATAAACTAACCAGTATATTGAATTCGAGTCAGAGTGCGATAAAGTGCGATAGTTGCTTTAATACAGATAAGTTGTATTCCACTGTAAACAAGCAAGTATTTCAAATATTTTAGCAAGTATTTTAGGTTGCATAACTATAGTCAATAAATCTATAATTTCTTTCGCCAAACTGCATCACCGAACCACTGATCCAAAAACATATTTACTTTTGTAATTGAACTTTTGTAATAGTCTCTTGAAAAATCCAGCAAAAAATGAGAAATTAGATCAAATGCAATGCGTGCTGGCAGTAAAGAAACAAGACTTGAAAACATCCACCGCAGTTGATGCAACAGAAGGGGGAAAACGGACTTTACGAAATCCATTGCAGCTAACCGATGAGACTACTCAACAGAGCTTTTTTGGAAAAACCATTGGAAACGAATGAACTGCTCAAGGACATAAACCTAAAACCCCATTATTTAAAAATTCTAATAAAGACCTTTAATGTTCAGTTTACAGCCGCGATACAGCATAGTGGATAGACTGCTCAGGAACAGCTTATTGCTTTAATTATGTTGGTGAGGCAGCAAGTATGCTACAAACTGTACCCGCCACAGAAATGAGCTACAGCCGAAACTTCATGGAGTTGGGGTTGAGATACGGACACTTCCATATCCAAGAGCTATGCAAAATTCAATTGCATAACGGACGACCACATAGTGGAGAGACTACCTTCAAGATCTAGAACAAATAATAACGAAACTCGCGCGGCAAGCATATTGTAAAGCTCCTGTTGAGGTTTTGAATGTATTAACCATAGATGCCTTCATCAACGCCATAACAGATGAACAGATAAAACTTCATCTTAAAACAACTGCAAAAGGAAAATCTACATGGACAAAGTGTAAGCGTCAGAATTAGAATACAAAGCAGCTTGAGCCACCTTAGCCACTGATCCTGTCAAATTGCGGAAAACAATCGACTTAAAAAATATTGCACTGATAAAGGCCATTATTAATACCACGATCAAAAACCCAACTTAAGGCTTTCAAAATGGAAGACGCCGAAGGTCCTGATAAAGAACCGCAGGAATCAGTTTAACGATGAATCAGTTTGATAGTCAAGAAAAACATTCAAAAAGATTGCGGCAGATACGCGTCCAGAAGGTAGATGGTAATGGAGTTATTTACCGTGCCTCATGATGCCTCGCTACTCATAGTATAGTATCTCAAAGACTACTATTGGTGCATCAGTAAAAGGACGGTGTTTCCTTCTATAGTAGCAATCGGAGGAATACGGTTTGAACATCGATTTATAGTTGCAGTTAAACCAATTTCATGACAGAGCACCAGATGTCTCTTGATTTGAACAATCATGTTTTGAAGTTACGCAAATAAATTAATAATTGGTTAAGTAACAGTGGCGCTAGCTGGGTCGTTTTTAATTCAAGAGGACCACATGCCTAAAATTGCCAATAAAATAATTCATTGGCAGCTTTTCTCCATTTCCAAATGTACTAAATATCCAGAATACAAAGCTATATGATAATCTATATGATTGTCTAATTATTTAAAGAACTGTTGCGTTTGGAACAACTAATTTACATCCAGTCACATCTGACTGAAAAAGTCAAAATAGTAATAAGAAAACATGGCTTTCTTTAACTATGCCTTGAGTCGGTTGTTAAGGCATTCTACGCTGCAATAATGTGTGCCTCCGGAATGCACTGCCCTTCGCGACGAATAGCTTGTTTGAGATGATCAACACTTTGGTATTTATTAGTGCAAACCTTACTCTTTAAAATGTCCCAGATAGAGAAGTCTCATTGACAAATACAACGGTGTGAAGTTTGTTGCAATTTTTTTTAGCAGCCTGGGTAATAAATCTGGTGTAAAGTATTATAAATTAAGACATGACATCAAAAGTTCGTAATATATTGTATAGGGTTATTGTATAGGTTTTAAACTAACTTCAGTCAATAATGTGTCAATAATATTGCAATGAAAGCGAAACAATTAATCTTCCACTTTGTTGTATCAAATTTAACTATTGTAAATTCTTAAGACTACACCTAGCAAATTCTATGATTCTTCTAATTCTTTGCAATATCGAGGGCTCTCTTTAATTTATTGATCATAATTAGGCTTACATTAAACCCTTATAATTAATAAATGTTAACTATAATTTTTTTTTATGTCTTAACCTTGTAAAAGTTTAATAGTTTTAAAAAGAAAAACAAACCAACAGTGTTGTTTTTTTTTTTTGTTTCTGAACTCTGCAATCTGTTCTGGGGCCGAAGCTCTCCCAACTCTTTCGCAGTTAATTTTAACGTCCTACCTTACGCCGTCACCAGCCAAATTGAGGACGCACGAATACAGGTTCGATTTTAATCCATCTGCACATTGCATTGCTCCAGCCAGCCTGCACTGTCATGGACGATGGTTCGGCCCATGGATTCTGCACTCCAACAGAGGGTCATAGTTGTGTTCATCGTCATCACCGATCGAAATCAGGTGATGAAAAATCCCTTTTGCAACCCTTTCCCGTTGGGATTCGAACCCGGTACCTTCCGTCCCAAACACCGCAGCTTTAACCACTGCGCCAATTGCTCGGTAAAAAAAAAACCAACAGTGTTTACCGCAGATAAAAACATTATCGGGCAGAGCTATTAATTTTTCCACCATGCAACACTTATTTGATATTGATTCGTTCTATTTTGAGACGCATTCAAAGAGTGAAAATCAATATAACTAATTTATGCAATTTTTATTGATTTTAGGAGTGTAAATAAAAGGACTAAATGCATTCTGTTTAAAAATATAAAAACAGGAAATTAATTCAGCAAAGTCGTTCAGCATAATTTTGTAAGTATCTACGACTATGTACACTGTACACAATATATTCTGTCTTGAACATTTTATAAATTGACCAATATAATCAAGTTGTGGTAATTAATTCGCGATATAAACTATCGTTAAAAAAAAACATGTCTACCTTTAGATAAATAAAATTCATTTTACTATCAGTACGCTGACTTTTTATTTATTGCAAAATTACAAAAAAAATAAAAAAATTGTATAACCAAGTAAAATAAATTACAATTTCCGTTCAAGTACAATTATAATGTGTAAAGCTACGGGTATCGTTGTAGTACTGCTTGTAAGTAAATTTTATTTGTTATTATCAGCGGAAAATGTCACAGTACATTTAACATAATAAAATTGAAACTTTTTGGTAATTCTTTATTCTATTGTCGCGATGATACCAAGTAGGTTTATGTATTCTTAGATATATTATGTATATGTACGCATATAATAAATTAAATGATTTCGACGACGGGTATATAATATTATAAAAGGTAATTTACAGTTGTTTGAATGACCTTTAAAGTTATATTTAACTGTATTATGATAATTTACACTTTATTACTAGTAAATATTTTCTTAGGCTTCTCCAATGATGTCAGAAGTTATTTGTTTAATGCATTTATTACAAAAGCAAAGTTTTACATGTCTAAGTTTTAATTAAAAATAAAAAAAACGTTGGAAATAATTTTATCAGGTTTAAAATGTGTTTTACTATACAATTTACTTATTTATGTACAGTATATAAATTTAAACGTCACATCACATTAGTGAACCATTAACCTCGGATATTAAAATAGATTATATTTTCTATTCCATTAATGAAGTATTTACATGTAACAAATATATCACTATGTAAATTAAAATTTCGTACCCCATTTTGGGCGCCAATATAGCCACATGGTTTTAAATAAATGTACTTACTACTTTTACATTTTCTTCTATATATTTTGAAAGACATAGGTCGTCAAACAGCGACGTGGCATAGACACAAAAGGGTCCGTAGCCCTACCACAACAAATTTTCTTACCATCTCTCGCTACTGAAACCAATTCGAGCTCCTGACGATGAGATCACACAGGATACGAGCTCCTAGAAACTTAAGCCTGTACTGAGCCAGGCTAGGACAGGTGCAGAGATAGTCTTCATCCATGCAACCACGACAGTACTCATGAGAGAAAACACCAAGTCTATTTGTATCCTTGCGGACCTGACTAAGTCGAGTATAGGCCAAATCTGCCACATAATGACGCATGCGTTATGCTTTGACCACCTTTCATTTGTGATGTTATATGCTTCTTCCTTAAGAAGTAGCTTACACATACAAAGTGGTACCCAAATGTTAGCTTTACTTGGTAATATGCGACAGGAGGTACTAAGTCCAGCGAGACCATCGGCTTTAATATTCCCCGTTATGTTGAAATGCCCTGGCATCCACATAAGATGGATGTTGAACTGTTTAGCCATTTCGTTAAGAGATGAGAGACCGTTCCGGGCTACTTTCGACGTGAGAAAGCCTGATTGTTGCAGCTTAATTGCAGCGTGACTGTCCGTAAAAATGCCAATATCCCTTACAGATATTATATTGTACTTCATTCAATCTATGGCCTTCTTAATTGCAGTGAGCTCTGCCTGAAAAACACTACAGTGATCAGGTAGGCGAAAAGAGAGTTTTAGATTTAATCCTTTTCAGAAAACCCTACAGCCAGCTTTACCATCCATCCTCGAGCCATCTGTGAAAAAATTAATTGCATCGGGCTTCATAACTGCTTCACTTGCCCAGTCCTCGCTGGAGGGAATTTCAGTTATAAATTTAGCCTCGAGGTAGGATGACGGGATGGTATAGTCGATTGATTTGGGAATTCCTTTATTAAATAGATGAGGGCCCCTTAGTATTGCAGGTTCACAGGGGAATTGATATGAGACTAGCAGCTGTACAAGCTGCCATCTGATTAGCTGAAATATCAAGAGGTGTAAGATGAAAGAGAATCTCCAGTGATTGAGTGAAAGAGCTCCTAAATCCACCACAGGGTGGCATTTCTTTGAACTTTCATCAACAACTTTTGGTTAGCCTTAGTACTTAGAGCCACCAAACCAAGACTCCGTACAATATAACAGGTCTAACTACAGAAGTATAAAGCCAGTATACGGTACGGGGACCAAGTCCCCATCCTTTCCCAACGGCATTTTAACAGGAGTATAGCGCTACAGTAGCTTTCTTTACTCTTTCCGAAATATTAGGCCTCCAATTCAGTTTTTTGTCCAGAATAAGACCCAAGAATTTTACTTTATCAGTAATTTTTAAACCAATTCCGTTAAGAGTGGGCGGGTCAAAAAAAGGAAGTTTATACCTCCTGGAAAAAATTACCACTTCAGTTTTAAGTGGATTAACATTTAAACCGCAACTATTGGTCCATTTGATTAGAATAAGTGAGATCTCTCAAAGTACTTGGATATTTACCAAAAATACCAATTGCAACGTCGTCCGCATAAGCAACCACTTTAAAGCCCTCCAGGTTCAGTAACAGGCCATTTATGACCAAGTTCCAAAGAAGGGGGGATAATACACCTCCTTGCGGTGTACCTCTACACACAAATCTACGGAGAATTCTAGAATAATATGGGGAACTAATATCAAGCTGTATTTGAGTAGGAGTCGAGTTTTAATAAGTCATTGGATATTTGTTTTGGCGAAGTACCTGCGAATAGTGTTTTTGCTCATAAACTGCAGAAATAAATATTTTTATTAACCTACATTTTAAAATTTTTTAAGCGGTATTTCAACCATTTGGATCACGGACCTTACGATTAGTATATCATTTTGCAGGTCATTGTCAGAGTCAATGACTCATCTTTTTGTTTCTGACTTACAAGGTCAGGACGATGATCAAATTTGGCTTAAAATTAATATGACTATATGTTTTGATTTGAAACAGCCTGTAATTACTGTAGGCCAGATCTAGAGAATACGATAACCATTTCATGTAGTTTGGCCAAGGTTTTCAACGACTTGTGACATGGTGCATTATCTTGGTGAAAAATCTTTGTTTTCTTCATTTTTGGCCGTTTCCCAAATGGGATTAATATCATGTAATATTCGACATTGATAGTTTTTCCATTTTCGAGGTATAGTCAATGGATATTATGCCGCTCGCTTACCAACATATATAATATGCCATAACCTTGCCGAAAGATTATTGCGTCTTCGGACGCTTTGGATGCCTTTGACCAGTTGTTCTATACACTTAATTGACTGCCGATTTGATTCCGAAAATTTAAACGTTTCTTCAACCACCTCTATCAGTCACGGAGTCCAGGAAGCTGTGCCTAGTCCGACTAAATTAACGGAAGTTACATCTCCTAACCCCAGAAGTTGTTGATATACCCCTTATCATCCCAACTTTAGAACCACAGCATATCTTCTAGAAAGTTACTTTAATTGCCGCCACAGCTACTGGAACTGTAAAATATCAAATAACGGGGGCCGCATTCTTTATAATTTCGTAAGCTCGCGGTCTATAGCTGACGATACCCGTGTCCAGTCAATTACATTATATTATACCGTAAATGGGTTGAACCAACACTTTTATTTCTCACCCAAGCTCGAAAACTATAAGTTGTATAATTACAAAGCCGCTGATTTGACAGATATCGAGATTCAGACTGTATTCAGCAAGCGGTGAGATTTTTCTGTATTCAGTATTTATTTCTCATCGAAATATCAACTTTTTGATGAGGTAATGTCCTAGATTAAATTGTATAATTGTAGGCAGATATAACGGATCAGGAAACGGGATTCGCATTTAAAAAATGTCGTTAAACTTTTAAACCATCAAATAGAAAATAAACTTGAGCATCTGATTTAAGAAATAAAAACCTACAAGCAAACAATTCAAAAGATTAAAACCCTTCGGTAATTATTTATTCTTGATAATCCAATTTAATCGAGTTCGTTAATTATTTGTTTACTAGCAGACCGGCCAGTCCCAAAGACTGGGAGCAAAGAACCTTTGAATATTGCACCACCGGCACTGTTAGAGAGCACGATTGGTTCATTTGCTCTGAGCCACCAAACGCTCGATTAAATAATTTATATTTTTGTAACGGAAAATATTTTTTGGAAACCACGTTTTTGGTAAAGGTTTTGTTAGACCCAGGAAACAGTTTACATTGATGTGCTCCATCAGCTATGATATAGAGAAATTTACATAAAGTTGATCGTAACTGAACACTGTTTGCCGAGATCATTGCATATTAATAGTCATTGCAAGAACTAATTTGACAGAAAATTGTCTTCTACAGAATTGGAAAGGGAGATCGTTTGATTTTGTGATCAACTTTATTCTTGGCAACATGCCAGTTTCTGACCTGGTCAACACTTCTGCAACTATGACCAATGTTCATAAGTTTTTTGACAATTTTGGCAATATGAAAATGGCTTCTATTTTCAAATCAAGCTTGTAAGGTGGCATTTCTGTATGAGTATCGCTGTACAGACGCTCAATAGGGGAAGTTACGCATGTCCTCGTATTTTAATATTATTAACGCTTAGATGAGACGTCATTTATATTAAGCACTTGACGGTTACTGCCTGGTACTAATTTGCTACCAAAGATCTCTTAAACTATATGCCATTAAGATTTTTATTCAGACCATCGGTGTTTGTAAGTATGCCCCCACCACGGTCAAGCAATCACTTACTGTATTTCGGGGTAATGATCACTAAATTTTGTTGATGTTTCCACGTCATAGTAGCTTTATCCAATAAAAATAGCTTTGCAGCTGCAAGAGCCCGACCTTGTTTTGAAACAAGAGTTATATAATAGAATGTCCGTTCGTTAGTATTAATTCTAAAACCACATAGGGAATGTTAAGTTTGAAAAACTCAACATGTTGTCAGCTGTACCTGTTGATGCAGAAGGGAAAGCAAATTTATCTTTATCTCTCCGAGTACTACATCCAAGAGACTAAGGTTTTCTCTTTACCACCTGGACCATCAATAAAACGGTATAGGCTTCTATTTGTTCCAAGTAGAATTCTTACTCCAAAGTTGTTTAATCACTTTCCAAATTGATCCAAATAGAATCCTGCAAGAATTTAAATTCCTGATCTCGTTCATGAAATGAAAGGACAGCGAGTACGTTGGCTTGGCCACGTTCTGCGAGCCGATCCTAAATGGATGGTTCAGCGATCCCTGAGAGTAGAGCCTCCTTTTGGCAGCCGCAGAGGTCGATTTAAAAAAAAATCACAGCATTACAGGTCAAAAATGCCGGAGAATTCTAGAATACTAATTCTAGATTGGCGATCGGTGTAGGTGGGCAACCGAATGAACGATCTCAATTCCCAAAAATACCGCAACACCATCTTATTAGCACTTATCCTCACTTTTTTATATATTATGTACATTTTGCTGATACTCTATAACCGAATTATTTCATAGCATTTTATACACCTTTTCAAGATCTTGGTAACGGTCCATCCATTATTAAATTAAAGTCAATATTTGGCTCGCGCTAACAAAAATGTTAACTCAATGTCATTGAAATTACAAGATCACTGGATCGTTTTTCAAAGATATAATTTATTTACATTGTTTATCTATTTTGTACAAAAATGCAAAGTGTGTCATAAAACTGTGAGATTTTAAGTACTTTCATTGACTTAAAAAAAAAAAAAAACATCAAAAATATAAGTTACGCTACTGTTCTCTAAAAAAAAATCTGTACAAAACTACAAAATATCAACAATTTAATTTTCATTTGGTTCACTTCATTTGGTTACATCTTGTTCAATGAAATAAGAATAAAATAAAACGAAATTATAAGACAACGACCGTTATTTCTGTTTCTTTTCTTGCATAACAAACAATTTATATACATACTTAACGTATATACATTTATATATATATATATATATATATATATATATATATATATATATATATATATATATATATATATATATATATATATATATATATATATATATATATATATATATATATATATACAGCATAAATAAAATATAGGTATCCCTCGCTTAACACGGTAGTGTGGTTGCTTAGAAAGTTCGTGTTCTGAAAAATCGTGTTAAATGATACTCAGAACTCATATAAATTATAGAGTACGGTTCCCAAATTTAAGAAAATTTTAAAAACTGTAAATTTTAAATTTTTAATATGTAGTCATAGAATTACTTAATTCATATAAATTATGTAAATACAATTTTATAACTAAAAAAAAAAAAAAAAAAATTCATTAGTTCTGATGTAAACCACAATCGCTTGCACTACTACTACTATACTACTATTAGTATCTGCATTCTTATTTCTGCAAAGAAATTGTTGAATGTTAGTGTTTCTTCACTTGAGCTTCGTTGAAGCTCGTTCCATATCTGTTTTCGTTTACTGATTTTAATACACTCTCGTAGTCAATTCTTTGCTTTCTTTAGGCTTCTAATAGTTTTTCACTTTTCTTGCACGTTAATGCTAAACATTGATCTATTGCTTTTGGAAATGCCTTATAAATTTTTAATTGCTTCGATATTTGTGTAACTTTGGGAATCGCTTGACTTATTTTACAACTGTGGTTGGTCAATTATAACCAACACAGGTTCAAAATCATTTGCAACTATTTCAGGCCATACTGATTTGCAACAACCGTTCAAAGTTGGTGATTTTATTTCTTTAGCAACCAAAGAAACAATTTCTACACAGTTTAAAATCGCTTTCAGACCTGAACTGAATGTAATAAGCTTTTAAAGTGGTGATAATTCCGATAATTCCCTTGTGTTAGGTAAAAAAAAAAACTACTTGGATGTTTGGATGTTGGAAATTTTGAGGTGCATTGTCTAGAACCAGCAACACCTTAAAAGCACGATTTTTTTAACAAGTATTTTTCTACCTCTGTAACAGCAAATAGTCAAAAACCCAATCTTAGATAGACGAGCTAATATCCAGGACTTGTTATTTGCACGCAAATGTACTGAAAGCTTAAGGCTTCATCAATTTGCTAACATAAATGGGACCACCCGGTATTTAAAAAAAGTGGAATAAAACAAAATAAGCAGGTTAATTTTCGAAATTATGTACTACAAACAGATTTCGTAAAGTCTAAAACAGAAAAAAACTGTTAAACGGCCCTTTTGGACCGTATTAAAACGAAACCGTGTTGATCTGAATGTGTTATCAGAGAATTTGTTACAATTTATCGACCGTGTTATATCAAGTTCGTGTAATGCGAGTATCGTGTTAAGCGATGGATACCTGTATATTATAAGATTTATCGACAGTATATAAGATGATTTCTTATTCTTTTGTGCATTACACATTTCTTCTTATATACTATAAAGGTATAGGATTTATTAATTCCATTATAATCCAGTTTGAAATATCTTAATTACCTTCCGGTAATCATCATGTTTTATTTACGATGTTGTTATCGATTTTATAATAACATTATACGTATATACTAGTTTCTTTGAATTCAATAAGTCTTAACTATATATATAATTTTTCTTTCCTTTTATTTCATCGGCATTCTATCTAATCAAAGGTGTTCTTATTAGATTTTTTTATATGTTGGATACCTTTCATTATTATTATTTTTTCGTCTTAGATGATTTGCACGATTTGTTATTCATTTTAAAAAAAAATCGTGATAAACGGTATATGTACACTGTTTAACGAAAGTTAAAAATTCGCGACCACCTTTTTAATGTACATTATAGTTATTTTTGTAAGTATATTGAAAAAGTCGAAAATCTTTCATTAACATATTTGCAAAATTCAATTATAATATTTGATCTTTTATTGAGTTTTTTATGTAATTAATATTTAAATGATGCAGCAAAAAGGTAAATAAACTTAAAGAAAAAAAATATATAAATATTAAATACATAATCGAATTGGTAAAAAATTTCATAATACTATTATATAGTTATCGCGTGAAATTAAAAATATGTTTTTTTAAGGTCAGGTTGTATATATTTTTATTTATTATTCACGACTGTTTCGTTATTAATTATAAATACCGCGAGAAAATTTACTTCGTTACTTTCTGTCAACATAACCTTAAATATTAAATTTGTAAATAAATATGGTTTGCTGTATAACAGTTTTATTGAGATGAAAGTGATACAATTTTTTCGCATCTTAATTCATATTCCAACCTATCGGATATCATATTTTTCTCAGGAATTTAGGTAGTTATTTATTCCGGGAACCGCTCAGAACTGGACATTTTAAAACTGGATATTTCAAAATAGGATTTGACAAAACAAGATAAGGTACAAAATTAGATATTTCTAAATTGGATATTTCAATACGGGATAAGGTACAAAACGAGATATGGTACAACACTGGATATTTCGACATGTGATTTAAACTTAAAATGATTTTTTAGGAAAGTTCTGGAATATGGCCAATTAGGGACGAACTCGGCGAGTTCATAACCGATTTTGATGAAATTCGATACGTAGGAAGAAAATGGGACTTTAAAATGATTTTTTGGGAAAGTTCTGGAATATGGTCACTTAGGAAGGAATTCGGTGATTTCTTAACCGATTTTGATGAAATTCGATATGTAAGATGAAAATGGGCTGGCTGGAGCACTGCAATGTGCAGATGGATATTTGAAACGCGAACCTGTATTCGCGCGTCCTCGATTTGGCTAGTAATGGCGTAAAGTAGGACGTTAATTAACCGCGAAAGAGTTGGGTGAGCTTCGGCCCCAAAACAGATTGCGTAGAAAAATAAACAAGATGAAAATGGGATTTAAAAATGAATTTTTAAGAAGTTCTGGAATATAAACAATAGGGAAGGAACTCGGCGAGTTCTTAACCGATTATGATGAAATTCGATATGTAGGATGAAAATGGGATTTTAAAATGATTTGTTGGGAAAGTTCTGGAATAAGGCCAGTAAGGTTCCATACTTGAATATTTTTAAGGAGAGAAATAGAGTTTTCCTTCACTTAATGTTTGTTTTCTTTAATTGTTTTTTTCTTTAATCAAATTAAATTTGATTTTAAAACTTTTTTTGAGAAAACCTCGGAATATGGCTAATAAGGTTTCATAATTGAATAATTTTAAGCAGAGAGATAGAATTTTCCTTAACTTAATGGTTTTTTTCAATTGCTGCTTTACTCATCTTATTAAAATTAATTTTCACATTTTAATCCTACATATCGAATTTCATCATAATCGGTTAAAAACTCGCCGAGTTCCTTCCCTACTGGCCATATTCCAGAACCAGGCTACGCCCGAATTAGAAATGGATTTAATGATAAAAGTTTGCTTGAGTTTGGAAGTGGTTTTTGTAGACGAATGTTTTTAATTTAAACCGCGAATGATTTCATTTGTGCCCACTTGATGATTGGCTCGGATGTTACTTTACATGCTTTTTATTTTTAAGTGTTTATTCTATCCAATTTTTCCTGGGCCCGAAGCTCACCCAACTCTTTCGCGGCATGGACGATGGTTCATATGCTTCCGAAAACATTTCTCTTTTGGTAAGTGAACGATTTGGTAGCATCTAAAGCATGAAATGAAAACAGACGGTATCTTCACGAATTTCAATCGTTGTCAATTTTCGATTTTCTAACGGGATTGGTTCTAGCAATCATTGCCAATTGCTGGTCCACTTTCTAAGATTAAATGATCCGGATTTTAAAATGGTGATGTTAGGTTCCTTCAGTGTGCTCTACTTGGTTTCCCACTCCTGCCACTAAATCATCGAAGTAAAAATCTTTCGGATAGTTTTGGATGCGGTTTGATGTTACTTGTGATATTCTTTATATTATTTTTTATGGCTAGAAATCAACGTTTTGGTTGCTAGGTTAGGAGCTGAAGTGGTCCCGTATGTAACAATCAGAAGTTTATAATGGTTTATCGGTGCTAGAAGTGTTTCTCGCCACACAATTCTTTGGTATTCAGTATAAGACTTGTTAACATTTATCTGGTGGGACATCTTCTCGATATCTGCGGTAAAAACAATACGATGTTTCGTAACAAAATTTCGTATACACCTCTTTGAACGGTGGGTCCAAGAGATTGTCGTTTAAAGTAACTTTACTGGATGTTTTTTGCCGATGTTTTAGGTGCGTAACTACCCGCACTTTAGTGGTCATACTGGGTAGTTTCGTTACGACATGGTGTGGAAGGTTGAATGACATTTTTGGATCTATATTTTGGATATATGCTTTTCATATGACTCAAATTGATGTATTAACGCATGAAGTTGATATAGGCATCTTTCAGATTTGAATCGGTCTGCAGTCGTTATGGATCTAAAACGCCTATGGATCTAAAACGCCTTATTGCTACATTTAGTGAATTTTTCAAATCACATTTAGATAGTACGAATGGAATGAAAGACTATATCTGATCTACCGTCAGATGTAGGTGTGTGGTTTTTTTCAAAATATCTTTGGCACAGTTCTTTGTTGGGATTTGTGGTTGTTGGGATTTTTTCAGTTTTCCAAAATTGTTGTAATGATTGGTTTACTTCAATTTCAGTTAACAGACTAACAATTGAGTGTGCTGACGTTGGCCGTGATGCATATTGCCAACAATGATCCAGCTATCTAGATTTCTGTTCTTCCATAAACTTTGCTATCTTTGCTGATATCAAAAAAATGGTCAACACCAATTACGATAGCTGACTACAATTTAAGATTTTGGACTGCATTGATTGATTGATTGATTGATTGATTGATTTTGAATGTACTGCCAAGCATTAAGCAGGATATCCCGGAAAGCGCCGGGCCCACAGTACACCCGTTTTTACATATACTTGGAAGGATATGGAAGGATACTAGTTAAATTATTGAGATCGACCCGGTTACAGACACCTTGGCGGCCAGTAGTTAGTAAATTTTTGTGGTTTAGGGAAAGGAAAAGTATGTTAGTTATGACTTAATTGGTCCGATTTCTCGGTATCCAATATTCAAACTACTGTTAGTGTAAGACAATCACATTTTTGTTGTACTGCTCTGCATTCTGCCATCTCTTATCAGCAACCCCAATGTGCCACCATTCATCTGTAATCTGCAGAGGTTTCCTGAAAACAAAATCTATTAATGCACTAATTGCTCTTAGCCATAGGCTGTAAGAAATAGAATTAATTGCAATCTGAAATTATAATTTAATTAATTATAAAATTATAATTCTGCAATCCATATGCTGTAATAAATTGGATTAGTTTCCCTTGAAATTCGTTCCGTTGCGTTATTGCTAAAAATTAGGTGTTAATTTAGTACCGTACTATAGTGGTAATATAAACCATAATATAACAGTACAAAGATATGAAATAATATAAAATACATTAATATAACAATATAAACACCAAAATTCAAATCTGAAACGTAAGAATATACAGAATATAAAATATAAAGATTTTAATAAAATAATTAAACAATTAAACTTGATCAAATCCACCGTTTTTTAGCAATTACACAATGTACTTGCATTAAAATCCTATTTATATTTACTTTAAAACCCAAAACACTAGAAATCGAATTTTAATAAAATAATTGAACAATTGAACTTGATCAAATCCACCGTTTTTTAGCAATTACACAATGTACTTGCATTAAAATCCTATTTATATTTCCTTTAAAACCAAAAACACTAGAAATCGAATTTTAATAAAATAATTAAACAATTGAACTTGATCAAATCCACCGTTTTTTAGCAATTACACAATGTACTTGCATTAAAATCCTATTTATATTTCCTTTAAAACCAAAAACACTAGAAATCGAATTTTAATAAAATAATTAAACAATTAAACTTGATCAAATCCACCGTTTTTTAGCAATTACACAATGTACTTGCATTAAAATCCTATTTATATTTACTTTAAAACCAAAAACACTAGAAATCGAATTTTAATAAAATAATTAAACAATTAAACTTGATCAAATCCACCGTTTTTTAGCAATTACACAATGTACTTGCATTAAAATCCTATTTATATTTACTTTAAAACCAAAAACACTAGAAATCGAATTTTATTAAAATAATTGAACAATTGAACTTGATCAAATCCACCGTTTTTTAGCAATTACACAATGTACTTGCATTAAAATCCTATTTATATTTACTTTAAAACCAAAAACACTAGAAATCGAATTTTAATAAAATAATTAAACAATTAAACTTGATCAAATCCACCGTTTTTTAGCAATTACACAATGTACTTGCATTAAAATCCTATTTATATTTACTTTAAAACCAAAAACACTAGAAATCGAATTTTAATAAAATAATTAAACAATTAAACTTGATCAAATCCACCGTTTTTAAGCAATTACACAATGTACTTGCATTAAAATCCTATTTATATTTACTTTAAAACCAAAAACACTAGAAATCGAATTTTAATAAAATAATTAAACAATTAAACTTGATCAAATCCACCGTTTTTAAGCAATTACACAATGTACTTGCATTAAAATCCTATTTATATTTACTTTAAAACCCAAAACACTAGAAATCGAATTTTAATAAAATAATTAAACAATTAAACTTGATCAAATCCACCGTTTTTAAGCAATTACACAATGTACTTGCATTAAAATCCTATTTATATTTACTTTAAAACCAAAAACACTAGAAATCGAATTTTATTAAAATAATTGAACAATTGAACTTGATCAAATCCACCGTTTTTTAGCAATTACACAATGTACTTGCATTAAAATCCTATTTATATTTATTTTAAAACCAAAAACACTAGAAATCGAATTTTATTAAAATAATTGAACAATTGAACTTGATCAAATCCCAATTTAAGATTTTGGACTGCATTGAGAACAAATATTCAGATTGGTTATACCGTTTAAAATAGCCTGCTGTTGAGGAACCAACTCTAATAATTTTAACATCGGCTTTTCTTTTCGGTAAAGAGAGGCGTTTAACACAATATTTGGTTACAAAAGGCGCCTGAGAACTGGAATCGTGAAAGTGAATGCAGATTTTTTATACCGGAATAAGGATCTGGTGTAATCGGTAAAGTAGCTTCATTGGTAGTAGCCACATGTTGCTGGTGATTGGTTTCTGGGTGCAGTTGGTTGAGTGATGTTGGACTGTTAAATAATAAGATATTTTCGTTTGATGATGGTATGTTGGAGTGAAGAAATATTCTCGGTCGCTAGTGAACCGGTTGTTAGTGTGTTGAGTGATGAATCATTTTTTGGTCGTTAATGAGCTTGATGTTGTTTTAAGCGATGCAGTATTAGTAAAATGTGTTGGTGGTGATTGAATAATGGAACTTGGATGTGAATTAGAACTAGAAAAAGGGACACAATCTTTATTAAAAACGAACTTCTAAGTGTTGCGATTTATTTGGATCCGAGGTGCAGGTGCTATTATTAAACAACGACAATACATTCGAGCCGAATCTAAGGCAATAAAGTAGCAGAGAAAGCAGCCAATTGTAACCAAGGCACATAGAAATCCCCTAGATTAAGCTGTTAATTTTGTAAGTACATCGTAAATTTTTTTACTAGGTCAAAAACTTCCACAAAATCTAAACAAGTCTAATATCTGAGCAAAACGTTCAATAATCAAGCCAAGTGGTGGAGCATGTCGTAGGAGTTCCATAATAAAAATTAACTTGAACTCAATTTTAATTTGGTTCAGGTTCGGGTTCACAAAATTATGAAAACATTTTCGAACCGAAATGGATTCGGATCGAAACCCTGCATTAAATTAATAATTGGTCCAACTAAACTCCAATGTACTATCCCAAACCTTAAACTGAATTAAAATAAACCTATTTATCACATGAAAGTTAAAAAAAATAACAGTAAAATGACTGTCAACACACACTTTCAAAACACGTCACAAAACTCAATTTACGCAAAATTCTAAAATTTAATAACCACGAAAATTAAATTAAATAACCTTTTACTGATAAAATCCGTTATTCTAATTACAAAAACAGCTAAAAGATATACATTTTCATACAAACGAAACTGAAATCTATATAAATTTCAGATTTAAAAAATAATTATTTAACACGAAAACCAAATGAAATAATCGTTAAATGACAAAATACTCTTTCAAACTTGTATTTATTGTTAAATTATGTTTTACATATATAATCTTTCCCACTGCTTGTTTTATCTTATGTATTTTATCTTGGTGGTATGGTGATATCGATTCTAATCCTTTGTAATCACAAATATTCACCAATTCTCTTTTATATTGTAAGAAATGTTTAAACATAAGAAACAAAAAACTTACCGGTTAACAAACTGAACAATGATTTTACCACAGCATTTCATAAATTTATATATTGAACATTTTTATTTATTTTCATAATTTACTTTTTATATCTTAGTTATAATCATATATGTAATAAATTAAAAAAAATAAAAATAAATGTGTAAGAGATCATTAATATAGATTATACTATAGGAATTAATCAAATGATTCCATCGCTAACACTAAACCAAATTTCTATTGATTAGTTTGGATTAATATATCATTTACCTTAAACAATTACCATTTCACTTATTCAACCATTACTGTATTATATATAGATTTGAACTATAAGATATACTCCCCCTATAAATCATTGCCTATTTAAAATGTAAATTTAATTATTATCAGCAAGTCAGGGAAAAAATCAAATCAAATACTGCTTCGTTCGGTACATTATAGAATTTAATTTAATCAAATATTCCATTCAATATTAAGAGTATGTATAAATAAAAACCACACTCCGTTCATTTTTTGACTCAGTATCAATCCCGAAAAACATGTTCCTCGAAATTTTTCGATTTCCCAGGTAATCCGATTGATTTCGAATAGAAAGTCGATAACATCAAAAAGAATTTTTTTTTTATCGAATCGGTCAAAATTGTATAGAGATATAGCCAAACCGCGCACAATGGGAATTTTTTTTTTTTTTTTTGTAAAGTAAAATGAAATGCGTGAGCGTAGAATTAGTTTCTGATTTTAATTTTTCTTGAATGAATAAATTGTGCGCGAGATGAGGTAAGAAACGTAATTTATATACTATATTATAATCATATTGTAGCGTTACGGCGTTACTATAAATGCATATGTGGGCTGATCAATTTTAATGTGTATTGATTATAATACTTTCCATCAGACATAAAACTATTTATCTCTATCTATATGTATATACACTTATAGGTATATAGTGAACACTGAACACCAAGGTTTAACACATAACACAGCATTTTATGTGTTGGCTTATTGATTTTATGTTTTGAAGGAATAAAACTAAAAGTAGAATAGTTGTTCTTTCCAAAAATGGGCAATCGACATACACACAACAATATATATGAACATACTCGTATACAAAAAATAAATAATAGTTTCAAGTTCACTTACTATTATTTGTCTTCAAAAGCATAATTTATGTTATTACACCATATTTAACAAAGAGGGTGATTATGTGTCCGCATACATTTATTGTTCTTTTGTACCGTTTTTTATGGTAGGGTGATTGACGAAAATTTGTTACAGCTGTTCGTTCATTCATCATAATATATGTAATATACATATAAGAAGCTATTGATTGTCGGCGTTTATACTCTTAAATTTCCACCATTTTAGAAATTTTCTATTTTAACTTTTTTTTTTTTTTTTTGTTATTATTATTATTATAATTTTACACCTTAACTGCTTGGATGCCTGTTGTGCATAGGCGTTAATATATAATTACACTTATATTATATATGTTGTTTGAATGAAAATTTGTATTAATAAACGAAGTGAAATACATTTCAAGCATCCAGTAAACCTTCGCATAACTTTGCTATATACGAGTATATATATACCTAGCAGTTAACTTCTTCATAAATATAAAGACCATAAACGAATATTATGGTTTCACTTTTTGATGTATATGCTACATATTATATCTCTCCTATTTTTGATGTATATCGTGTGTCTCTTATGAAATAAGATTTTATGTTTCTACATAATAACATTGGAAATATAATTTTTCAATTGGATTTCAAATCGAAATGAATTTATGTATGTACTATATATATTCTTGTGTTTTACGATGGTTGGTAGTAATAATCGATATTTATAGGTGCTGGGCAGTACCCTACCAAAACTGCGATAAAATCGTATCCAATCAACCAGTAGAAGCCAAACGGCTCTTTACCCCCGGGAATTTATTGTCGCTACATTGACCTCTATCCTCCAAAGAAATTTCAAGTCGCAGTAAAGCATAATATGTAGGCTACAAAGAAGTATGATTTGGTTCTGACAGTGCCTCTTTTGAAAATGATCAACGAAAAAATCACCAAAGTTAAGTTACGATTATAGTCCCATGTCCATGAAACTATGCTAAGTTTAAGATTTATTAATACGGCTTAAAGATTTGGAACGTGAAATAATTAAAAATGAAAAGTTAAAGCTTTACTTAAGATCTACTGTAAAAAAGCAACACCATGGAAAAGTTTTAGAATAAATATTAAACCCCAAAGCGTTTTAGAACCATCGTAGTCATTGAATTAAGAAAGTTTACAAGGCAAAAACATTGCCCAAATTGAGGGCATAGTACCGCAAAATATCAGATTATCTGTTCAAGACTTCTTTCATATAATAATAGTCGAAGATCTTTTGCCGAGTCGAGATGAATCAGATATCAACAAACAGAACATTAAATAAGGAATTGTAAAAATTCAGACATCGGTTGAACAATGGAAAGTATAAAAGCTGAAGTGGAATGTATGTTTATGTGATTGATTTATAATTAGCAATCGGCTTAATTTATGTGGTTGCTGGCTTAATTTAAGATTGACAAATTAATATGACTAAGTTTGTTTACAAACGATTTAGTTTCTGTCTCTTTGACATTTGGTAAAGTAGCGAGATTCTACTATCTTAGTGTAACTACAATCACATAAACATCGAAAATTTAAAGTTGCAATATACAAAAATTCAAAGAGATCACCAAATGACGGAAACTCTGAATATTTGCCACTGAATACAGGAACCTAACTAAAGGTAAGCGGATCTTACTTTCCCGTTTGCATTTGCATCACAACCCAGTATTATTACTGGGTTATCCGGCGGAACCTCCTTCTCTCGGTCCATGTAGGCTGAAACCAGTCAAAATATGCAGCCTCCCGTCTCCAGGCCGACTGCCGTTACATCACCACTACTTTATTGTGGAAGAAGAAAAATATTCAAGTTATTTTTAGCAAGAATGCAAGATCTGATCTTATCGGACCTAGAAGAGTATACAATTTTATACCCTTTTATTTTAAAACCCCCAAGGCCACAGATCTTGTTTTTTCTAATCCAGGGTTCTTGGACTAGAATTATATCGTCATCTAATTTGGTCAGTCTGAAGATCACGGCTGCCGAAGCAGCCTTAGAATGGTGAAGATTAATCTAAACCGTGCTAAGCATAAACAGATTTACTTATACTTCCCTTCATATACCATCCTCTGTCGCGGCAGGGTTTTCTCTTACGGTCCTTGGTGGGACGTCAACAGTCTTGACGCTCCCTTCAAGTCCTTGTTGCCTCTTTTTGTTACCCCCTCCCCCATCGACTCGACACGATCTTCCTCGTCCGAGTCCAGGGATAGGCGGATTACTCATAGCCGTTAATCGCTTCATCGCTGAGCTTCTAACGTCGCGCATGTTAGAACCTTCGTCTCTTAGTTGTTCTTCCATTGGTAGGTCTTCCACAATCGCTTTGACCTCATCTTTTTTAAATATCTTTGTCATAGCTAGAAGGGCTAGGGACTCTTTGTTCACCACTAAAATGGACAACCTAGACCCTCCCTTCGCCTCCTCTTGTTTAATGATCTTCCAATTGTTCGTCGGAAGATTAATATTGCTTGCCCGAATTATCCGAATTATTTCATCCGGACAGGATGGCTCGATTGGCAGACAGACGCCTGCCCTTGGTTTGCTAGGGATCTCGTCCCTGTCAACCACTGCCAGCTTCTCGCCTTCCACATTTCCTCTACATTAGCTACGGCCAGACGATAAAGCTCTGACGATCTTTGATCGGGCACGCCTTTACCTTCACGCGCCCTTGGTACCATCCTGCATCCCTACAAGATGGAGGTGGCCCCGGGTTTTCTCCGAGGATCGATAGGAAAACGGAGTTTAGTGCATTATACACTAGTCTCCATTTATCAAGAGTGATACTCTCATCTTCTTGACTCCTGTCAATGACGGCTAGTATCACTGGATGCGTCTTAAGGACGTCACTGAACAGTTTTGCCCCGTGTGTCCTAGTATCTCCTTGGGCTCCCTGCATTCTAGGTCGCATACTATCCTCACCTTGCCTCAGGGACAACTTTCGCACCAGTCTCCGGCTTAGGTACCAAGGACGCGTTTACCGAACCTACTGTGAAGGTAGTTTGCCCTTTACGGTTCAAGCTCCCTTTTGCTAAGGCAAGCCCTCAGCTTCCACTGGTACGCGGCACCAGTGATTCGTTGGTGACTTCACTTTTAAGGTTCGAGCCACCATCCTTTTTTTCTATTAGCTTTTTGAGAGTGACTGTCTCTTTTGTTTTAATTTTATTCATTTTCATTATGTTCCCACGAGTTTTGGAGAAATAAACGGTTCGCCCTCGCAGAGATCCATATACGAGGGTAAGGCTGATTAAAACTGGAGGTCGCCTGGTATCCTGAGTCCGCATATTAGAGATTTGTTGACCCACTAACCATTCATTCCTTGGCATATGCTGTTCCACCGTAACTTGGGGATTTGTGTAAGGTTTACTGCTTCAGCGCTGTACAAAAAAAGATTCCTAGTTGCCAGTACCCACCACGTGGAGGTCGTACTTGCATTTGCGAGTCTCTCCTGGATATACCTGATATACATCCATTCGAGACCACCCACCCCCTGACCTCTGCCTAAAACATAACCAGCACAGCGGACAGAAAGTGGGTGATGTGATAAGTTGCGGAGCCGATGAAATTCATTCGACTTATGTTCCCCCCACCACATTCGCCAAACTACCTACTTGAGCTTTAAAACTTTCGAAAGTCGTCATTATGCATTTGATCACCCGACATTTTGTCACAATTTTTACACAGGCTAGCGCTAAAGTCCGTCTCCAGTATCCGGCTCAAAGGACGATATAATTAGGAGATAGATTATCCGATTGATGGCTTGGCTTTACAGCTCGATTTCCAAACCTTGATATCAAAATAATAATACCGGTTTTTACTAAGTACAAATTTGACCCTCGCATTTCCTTTTGGATACCATAAATTTATCCCAACTATTCTAATAATATAATCTTTGTTTTATAAGATTTTTAGAATAAACTAGATCTTTTAAATTACAAGAATCCGACTGGAATTCTTACATTAAAAAATAATCGAAGATTCAGACTTACAACTTATAAAGGAAACACACTATTTGCAGCTAGGTGACTAAATAATTGCTCACAATGTCACAAGGTAACTAGTGAATTAGAAACAGTGAGGAACTATCAAGTGAGTTGACGCGTTTTTCTGTGGGGATATGTGAGTTGTTTTTCTGTAAGGCACTTACATAAAAGAGAATCTTAGCTTTGAAATGAGCATTTTGTGACCACTATATTTTCGAATTTGTTAAACGACAAATATGGCCTTTCGCCATTATTAGTTCATATAGCTCGTGCCAAAAATACAGACGATTATTTCACATAAGGCAGTCTCATTTTGACTAAATCTATAGCATTGCGTTAAGTGTTGTAAAATGGCTATTTATCTTAGAGTTGGCTGATGCGAAAATTGGCAGGTTATGACCTGTCGCATGGGTAAACGTAGCTTAAACGTTCGTTAAATTATCGTTTGCTTTAAAATTTAAAAAAAACCTTTTTTACGTGAATCCCAGGTTCCAGTCGATACTTTTTCAAGGAGTATCAACTGATACTTATTCATGGCTGGTATAGTACTGTCAAATCCAATTCTATCAACATACACAATTTTAAGTGAAAAGGGTCCGGTTATGTCGTTATTTTAAACATTAGCCTTTTTTACGACTACTCGATGTTAGCGAGAAGAAAAAGATACTGTCGAAGAATCCTAAGGATATCTCGTTCGTATATACTTAATGAAAATTGCGAGTGCCCCGATTTATTTATAATAATGTTTTTGGGGGATCAACAAAATTCAGAAGATCCCAAACCATAACTGTCTTTCGCCATTTAAATTTACTAATCAACAGGTGGTTCAGTTGTCAGTTGAACAGGTGTCAACTGTAAAGCTGGATTTATTTTAGTCTAGTCAAACTATAGGAGGTAGTAATAGCTCGTCAAATATTTCATGCCGAATTATTAATTTCGGGAATGCGTTTGTTATGCATTTAGTTTTTATTTAGCAGATTAACTGGCTAAAAAATTTAAGATGCTGGCACAAGTGACTAGACCACTAAGAATGTCTCCTTTGAAATCAAACTTCATTCCAGTTAAACCACTAACTTAAGTTTAAATCATAAAAGACATGCTAGAAATAAATTTAATATTTAAAAATTTGTTGGTTGTATTTTTTATGATAAGCCCATTAAAAATTTACTTAATTTTGTAAAACATAATTTTTAATTGTTAATTTAAAAAAAAATTTCATAATTTTGTAATTTAATATTCAGCATTTTAAATATTTTGTAAGTATTTTAAAATTTATTTAAAACCGTTAAACTTTATTATCTAGTTTTAATCGGGAATTAGTCCCACCTGCTTAGTTTTTTTTTTAAATAGAATTCGTTGAATGTGTAATATTGCGATCCGCTTGTAATAAATCATTACAAATCTTTAGATACAGTTTTTTGGAATGATGTGACATAACCTTTTTTTACGTTTATTATTAAGTAAGTAACTTAAACAATGTCTACACCCGTAAATATACACAGTCAGATGTCATCACAAAACTATCTTCAAATTATGTTGTAAAAAATTATTTTAAATTTTATTTATATTTGAAAGCATAAAAATTTTTAAAATTTTATTTTTTAACATATTCTGGAACTAGCCGTTGACCAACCAACAAAATAAAAATTACAATTTGGTTCGATAACTTAATTCGACAGCGTTCATGATTTAGTTTTTTTGAATTACCTAAAATTTCTCTATGATCAGATTTCAAATTTTGTAATTTATTCAATTTCGAAGTAAAATTTAAATATGTTTAATTCAAGCTTTAATAGCGCAGACATACATACTTGTATGACACATACTTTTTTTCGTCCTTTTTTTAGTGCTTCAAAGTGCTGAAAAAAAGTAAAGCGAGACAGAGAAAAAAACTGATTAATGTTTTTAAATTTTTGGATTATTCCAATGAACAGTGAAACAGTCTTTATTTTTGTACTAGTCAAAACAATAATAATGCAAATTAACAATTAACATGTCAAAAAAGTATATTAATAAGGAAATTCACTTTTTTGTTGCTGGAAGTTCTATATTATCTGCTAGAAAATATTGAGCTACTATTTTTTCGTTCACGTTTAAAACAATTTTTTTTTATGTGGTGGTGTATTCGCTTACTCATTCATATATTTTTATATTAACATTTTTACTCCCACTCAAATTTTCTTTTTTTCAAAAAAGGGACAAAAATTAGTATCATAAAACCTAGCATCAAGTTGTAGTTTGTACATCAATTAAATTTTCTTGCAATTACGTATTTTGTCAGTGTAACGATTATTTCATTTGTTTTTGGTGTTAAATGATTGTTTTGATACTGTAATTCATATACATTTAAGAATTTTGCGTGTATTGAGAGGTAATTTAGTTGGTAATTTATTAAGTTGTTACAGCTTACGAATTGGAGATTTTAGTCGCTTTTCAGACAACCGACCGATGGTGGCCGCTGGTTGTTGGGTTTTTTCTTTGCTAAATTAAATTATATACTCGCAACCGCTTTTGCTATTTTTCATGAGTAGTTAGAAGCAGTTACATATAATTTCGCCGCTACTCGGTTAAGTGTAGTACCGTTTCGTTTTTTCTAAAACAAATGCGATCGTTTCTTTCCACCGATTTCATCCTTTAAACGCTCCAATAATGCCATGTAACATTCGCTATTGATGTTTTTTTTTATCTTAAGATTATCACAGAATATTATGCCGAGCGCATCCCGGCTTTCACCAGCTGCTCTTTACTCATCTGATTCCCGATTTGATTTCTGATTGAAAAGGTAAATCCATTGTCACATACCGCCGTGAAAATCCTTTTTATTTCGGGTAAACACTGCTAAACAGCTCTCTGAATCATCAATGCTTTGTTGTTTTTATTCCATTGTGAGCAAACTCATTTAGAAAAAAGCATTTTCATGGCCAAATTTGTATGCAAAATATTAAACACGCTTTACCAATTGATATCTTTATGATCTCGGCTACCTAACGCACTTTCACTTTTCGTACTTAATCATGATTAGTATAGGACTTGTTTAATGTTTTCTTGATCGTTTTCTTGATAAGCAAGCATAGTTTGTGTCTGTACGACCATTTTTGAAATTAGCATACCACCGACAAATTGATGGTTTCGACGGAACAGACTTGGAATAATTATTTTTAAGCCATTGCTGAGCTATTTTGAAACGGTATTTTTTCCCGTTAAAAATTAATTTTTATCAGCACACCATACTTTTTTTTGTTCCATTAAATTTTGACACATCGTTTGAAGATTGGTACGTTCTAAAAATCATGAAGATTTTTTTATTAAATGGGCCATCTCTTGGTTAGTCTCGAAATATTATTGTACGATATATTTGATTATTGTTCCTAATTTTTTAGAACTTTTTGAACAATAAAATATTGGATGACAGAGTTTAAAATAGACTGATGAAAATTCAAAAAATGTTATTGAATGACCGTCTACCGAAAGCTAGCACACATAGTAGGCGTTTTAAAATGTGCTGTTGAACAGGAACACTATGCTCAAGATGGGTTCCTCGATTATTCACAATGGAACAAAAACAGCGTCGTAGGATGTTACAATCGAGTGCTTTGGAAGTTTCACAGCATATAAAACCGTGTTTTTTCGTCAATTCATAATCAGGGGCGAAACATGGATCCATCACTTCACATCTGAGACGAAAAACAGTCAAAATGGATTTAAAGGGTATAATCGGCTTCAAAGAAGACGAAGACAGATCCATCTGCAGGAAAATCATGGCGTCAGTTTTTTGGGATGTGCTTGGGATACTTTTCCTTAATTATCTTCAGAAAGAAGAAACGGGAAAACGGCGAGTATTATGCGAACTTATTGCAGCGTTTGAGTGATGGAATCAAGCAAAAACAGCCGCATTTAGCAAAGAGAGAAGATTTGTTTCCTCAAGACAATACACCAGTTCACACATCCGTGATCGGGATAAAAGGAGACTATATGTAAAGAAAGATATTTTTTCTTTATTAGGTCTGGTATTTCTAGAACTACCCTAGTATATGGCATTGGGCTAATTAACTTTTTATTTTAAACGGCGATTTTGAGCAAGATCTCACTGTTATCCGAAACCGTGATGTTATTAGGAAAAAACCCAAAGAACATCATTGCAAATACATTTGGCACCAAATCTAAACCTGGCTTTGCAGCGTCCATATTTACCTGGCCTTCCTTCACATATTTTTAATTTAAAAAATAGTTCCATCGTTATGCTTATACCAATGCTTTTGTGAAATGTATAAACCACATATTTAGCAATATTTGCAGTTTTTTTACTTTGACAGCAGGTTTACTAAATATTTCAGAAGGATAAAAAAGTCGAATATAAATAAATGAAAAATAAACCATAAATGGATTGAATCGTTCAATAATACAATTTACCGTTAAGATCATTTCTTATATTTAACAAACCTATATAGAAGAATTCTAAATTAGATTTTGATCTAAGCCACAAAATCCATAACAATGTTGGTAATTAATAAACAAGCAAATACTTTACACACCTATCGAAAGAGGAACCGCTCAGAACTGGACATTTTAACACTGGATATTTCAAAATAGGATTTGACAAAACGAGATAAGGTACAAAACTGGATATTTCAAAATTGGATAGTTCAATACGAGATAAGGTACAAAACGAGATATGGTTGTACCATAGTTTTGTAACTGGATATTTCAAAATTGGATAATTCAAAACGAGATAAGGTACAAAACGAGATATGGTACAACACCGGATATTTCAAAACAGGATATTTCGACATGTTTTTAAACTTAAAATGATTTTTTAGGAAAGTTCTGGAATATGGCCAATTAGGGAGGAACTCGGCGAGTTCTTACCGATTTTGATGAAATTCGATACGTAGGAAGAAAATGGGATTTTAAAATGATTTTTTGGGAAAGTTCTAGAATAAGGCCAGTAAGGTTCCATACTTGAATATTTCTAAGGAGAGAAATAGAATTTTTCTTGACTTAATGTTTTTTTCTTTAATTGTATAATTTAATTTGATTTTAAAACCTTTTTTGGGGAAACCTCTGGAATATGGCCAAAATATCCAGTTTTTTTACCACATCTCGTTTTGAAATATCCAGTTTTGGATTAACCAGTTTTTTACCATATCTCGTTTTGTACCTTATCTCATTTTTAAATATCCAGTTTTGAATTATCCTGTTTCGTCAAATCCAGTTGTAAAATATCCAGTTTCGACCGGTACCCATCGAAAGATATGCCTTTACGATCTCTAATGATTAAAAACCAATCAATATTACTGTCTTCGATTTAATTTTAATTTCCTAATTATAAAATTAACGATAATACGTACGATTATTGTTAATTTTATAATTAGGAAATTAAAATTGAAAAAACTCGATATGCGGAAATCATATACATTAAACATAAAAACACAATAAAATTATTGTAGGTATTGTTGAAATATAACATTGGCTTTTTTAAACATTAGTTATAATTTTGCGATCTGGTTAAAATCAAATTACATAAAACATAGAAAAATTTTGCTACTTTAGGTAAACACTATATCGTTAGCAAAAATATTTAGATTAGTAGAATTAGAAAAAAATAAAATTAAGGTTTTAAGTACACTATGCCAAATTATTTATGCTCGGTGTATTCAGAATTAAGAAACTATAGATACTATAAAGTAAAATCAATTATCACCTGAACGTATCTATATAAGATGAGTATTACGCGTATTGGCATCATGCCAATCAATTTAAGTATTGATGCGACCGGTTGATTTTTTCATATATAATATGGAAGGAAGGAAAATTTTTAGTAATGACATAAATATTTAAAATTTTCATCACATATTTTTCATGTTGGGTTATTTCGATACGTCATATACATATATGTATATAGACATTCATACATACATCAACAATATAGTAATTTTCGAGGGACGGTAGGAAAATTGTGATCGAAAAAGTTTATTTTCTTTAGATTTCTTTACTTTATGCTATCAAATGATTTTATCAAAGAAGACAAATTATATAAATAAACATAGAAATTTGTTTATTTTCTTCGTGCCAGTATGATGATATTCGATTCAACTATATGACTGTATATGAATATATATGTATATATGTGTGTATCTGGTTCGATGAGTTAAGGCACATTTTATTAGAAATGTGATTGATCGAATAACAAACTGTATGTAAATGTTACATATGGTTACATTAAAAAATTGTTAGATTTGTAATAATATACTACTGGGCGTGAACGTATTTGTCGATTATTAAGTAAAACTATTATTTTCGTATTAATTCACTTAGTCGTTTGCTTGGAACCGTTTTTCACAATATTATTTCAGTCAACCAACCTTTAGTTTCATAATGATTTTAGTGTCTATAAAACACATATTACATAGTTATACATATTATGATTTCAAAATGCATGTAAAAACATCATGTTCATAGTCCAACATGTGTCTCTCATTCTATATACATTATATTATATAAAGCATAAAAACATAAAATTTATGTAATTCAATATCAGTTAAATACACATACATAAATACCGGAAAAAATTGTCAAATTGCTAAAAATATAATATAAATTATAATTATGCACCATAACCGGAAGTTTGGTGTTATTAATGCGTTTAATAAAAATCGCGGTACTACACTAATACATAAAATCACCTGCCTTCAATAGAAACGTACTCATTGTCGTTCTACAACCAAATACCCGCATTAATGGCCGAAACGCATATTATACAAAAATCCATATGTTATAAATTGCATTTGAACACATATTATGTTACAACTATATTATATGTACATCAAGAAAAACTATCCGCACTGCATTCAAAATGCAATTATTATATTTTCTTATGAGTTTTTTTTTTTATATAACGTTTTGTGGGACGAAACTATATACACAAACCAAACATACAAATTAATTGGAATAAGAAAAGATTTGTGTGCATTCATATACCACTCCAAATCACTCAGTCATATCGAAAAGCGCAGAGAATAAAAAAAAAAAAAATCATTCGCAATTTGTAATTGCATATAATATGTACTTCGGTCATTCACCACCGTCGCATCTTACGTTTTTATTTGTTTTATGAAAGTTATTGGCACATAAAATGTGGTAATATCAATTAAGATGATTTATAGATGGAACGAAGATACAAATTAATTTCATACTGTTTTTGTGTTTATATGAATCCGCGAGAAGATCAGCAGATGTTTTTTTTTTTGATTTAATAACAGCGAGACTTTGTTTTATGTTCTCATAAATATTAATATTTGTAATAAATTAATTTTTGGATGACTTTGAAAGATTAGTCCATTGTATTTTAGAAATTAAAACGTTTCGAAATCTTCAAAACTAAATGTCAAAATAACATAATGTTGGTGCTGTTGATTAACACTTTATGTCAAATAATAAAGTAATGATTATAATTGGTCTTTAAACGATGCTGATCCGAACTGTATATCAAAAATGAGGCTCGATTAAGTAGGTTTATCTTCCCACAGTGTAAGTTTGCTGTTTTTGCGATCACAGCCGGAACACAACAGCAATGTTTTTTTTTTTTTTATTCAAACTTATATTTTGTTTTGCTGATGATGACTATTAGAATTTGGTCAATAGGGAAGTACAACTTTGTAACCAATTTACGTTGTTCAACCGACTGCACCTCTCAGGAACCTGGACACCGTAACAACCAAGACTTCAACATTCCGCCGCCCTTGAATCCCTTGGATTCAATCTATTGGTAGGGTGCAAAGTTTGTGAATAGGACGCTTAAACATCCCCGTTTTAGTTTTGACTTCTGCTACTGGAACTAAACCATCACTTTCATGAACGAAGTCTCTACTTTACCAAGCAACTATTTTGCGGGCGGTAACGTGTCATCTTGTATATCTCCAACTTTAATATTTCGCTGCACTTTAGTCCATATCTGTCTTGACTGTGAATACTTGACAATGCTGTCAAGTATTCAAGGTGCCATCGCTTCCTGAATGTCTGTTTAATTTGTTGTACCAACTGCCATCTTGATAACTTATTTTGTGGGATATCTGTGACGTCACCTTTTGGTACCAATGTAAGCGGATGGCCAATGAAAAAATAGACTGGTGTTAAAATATTCAATTCATCTTCTAATAAAATTACCAATGGTCTGGAATTTAACATTCCCTCGATCTCAACCAGTATCGTTTGAGGCTCTTCTATTGTAAGAGTAGTTTGCCCAATCGCACTCGCTTTAATTGGGGTCTTGAAGGATTTAACCGCCGCCTCCCACAATCCATATTATCCGCTCCTTAAGATTGTAATACAAAAGTTCATTATTATTTTCAATAAATTTGTATAACTCGTTAAGCTGGTTATTTGCTCCAATAAAATTGCTACCACAGTCGCTATAGATGTCACTGCATAAACCTCTTCTTGCCACAAAACGCTTTAATGCTGCCAGGAAAGAATCTTTGGTTAGATCGTGCACTATCTCGATATGTATAGCTTTAGTACTAAACCACACGAAAATACATAGATAGACCTTAACCGCTCTATCTCCCCGACTTCGTTTTAAATAAGCAAATATCGATCCAGCATAGTCTAATCCCACTTTGAAAAACGGTCGTAGTAGTTGAACCGTATCTGCTAGTAGCTCACCCATTTGTTGACTTTGTGCTTCTGGTTTGACTCTTAAGCATTTCACACATTTCCGAATAACCTTTCTAGGCGAATGATCCTAAACTTTTGTAATATGAGGCTTAACGTCAATTGGATACCAGAATGATGATATTTATCATGGTATTGCAACACTATTAATTCTGCTAACCTGGACTGGTTGCGGACGATGATTGGATGTTTCGCATCTTCTGACAGCTCTGATTTTTGAAGCCGCCCTCCGACGTGCACTAGCCCTTCATTATCCGTATAAGGACACAAAGATTTTAACCCGTCTCTTACTTCGTTGCCCTTTTGTAATTCGATAATTTCAGCCTGCAGAAGTCTCGCTTGATCATGCTTGCAACACCATTTAATTGCGTTTTCAATTTCGGCCACTGTAATATATCCCGAAATTCTTTCCTTCTTTTCTTTTATTTTTACGTTTGATATAAAACGCAAAATCACAGCAACTACCATTAATAGACGGTTCCAATTAGAATACTTCGTCAGTAGCCCATCATACACTGCATTCTTCACCTCTACTGCCATTGATGCTGTCCATTTGGGTTTATGCTCGTCTGTAGTCTCATAATTACGTTGCCATTCATGAACCATTTTTGTTAAGAATTTAGGTCCCTTCCACCAGACATTTAAATTTACCAATTCTAGCGGGTCTACGTCCCTTAATGCTGAATCAGCTGGATTCAGATATCCTGGAACAGGATGCCATTGATCTCACCCAGTAGAAGTGAAAATTTATGAAGTTCTATTGCCAACAAATATTGTCCACCTTAGATCACTTAGCCAGTCCAGCACAATGGTGGAGTCGGTCCATGCCGTTATATTATCTTTGTAAACTCGTAAGGCTGCTGCTGTTGTGGTTAATAGTTTCGATAGGAAATGAGCAACACATAATTCAAGCCTTACGATTGATAATTTTTAAATAGGGGCTACCTTTGATTTTGCCAGTAACCAGCATGCACTCATAATCTCCAGTTCCTGTTTTGTATCTACCATATGCTGCATAGCCTCTTAAGCTCACATCACTAAAACCTTGTAGTTGAACATTCAGTAATCCTTGCAGCCATCTTGGAATTTGTATATTTTCTAAAACAGAAAGATTTTTACGTATACTTAGCTATGCTTGCTTTATATCAGGATGCAGCTCATCGTCCCACTTGGTTGGTGTTGTCCAAATTTTTTGGAATAGGCTTTTTATTTTTAAAATGACCGGTGTTAAACAGCCTAACGGGCCAAATATCTTACTGTTTTCTGGTAGCATCCCCTTTTTTGTATATTTTGGATTCTCCAGGTTAACTTTATATGTGAAGGCATCATTCTCTGGATCCCACTGTAGACCTAACACCTTTATAGTGACTTCTCCGTCTTCAACCATTCTGAAATTGACTCCGTGATCATTGACTGGGATGGTTTCTAAAAATGCGTTTGAATTGGAGACCCATTTGCGTAGGTTCATTCCTGAACTATACAATGTTGATATCAATTGATTTTTTAAGTTGAATGCATTTGGTACCGTATCGGCTCCTAACATTACGCCGTTCACATATGTATTTAATTGTATTAAATACGGTATTTAATTGTAAACACTTGAATTCACCCTGTTCATTATCCCTCCACATAATACAGAGATTTTCGGTCTTCCTCTGTCACCAAAATTTGGCAGTACTTATTTTCAATGTCACTTACTACTGCCACGCGAAATTGTCGAAACCGAAGCAAGATTTCTTGTAGGCTTGATTGTACCCGTGGACCTACCATGAGCGTGTCATTCAGTGCCAATCCCGCGATGATGTCCTGGATTAAGCGTCAAATACAAAGCGCAATTTGATATTAGTGCTGTCTAATTTTATTACCCCATGATGTGGAATGAATACAGTACCCGCTTAAATGGATTCTTTATTTATATTCGTCATGTGGGACAAATCTTTGTATTTCTTTATAAAATCTAAATAAGCTCCTTTGAATCCACCCTAACTCACTCTCAATAGCTACGGTTGGCCTATTTTGCGACCAACGGCTGTCACGAATCAGGTTAAATACATGTTCAATTTCCAATAATACGTCAATCTTGCCGGTTAAACTTAGAATCGGCCAAAAATATATTTGGAAGTGATGACAAATCAATATCTATGGATTGACGGGGCAATTCTCCACTTATTTGCGGAAGGACCATCGCTTCGACATGTAACTTATATCTTGATTTAGTACACAAGTCCACTGCACCTTTTGTAACATGTGGCTGTGACTTACCAACACTTGATATTAGTGTTCGGCAAGGTCTACGTTTAAGTTTCAGCCTGTTGCAGATCTGCTCAGTTATTAATGATGAAACTGATCCAGTATCCAAAAAAACTCGACAGTTATGTAGTTCTCCGTTACTATCTAGGACATCGACTTCGGCAGTAGGCAACACAACATGGTGCGTACTAATCATTTGTAAGCATGTTTCAAGCCGATATTAATCAAGGGAGCACCCTTGATTAATATCGGCTGTTTCATCTGTAACTTTCTCACCAATGGGATCCTCAGGATGTAACAACGTGTGATGTTTCTTTTTACAGAATGTCCATTTGGGTTTAGCTAAACACCTATAGACTCCATGATTTAGGTTGAAACAGTTGAAACATCTACCGTCTGATTTTATAAAGTGCTTTCGTCCGTGCTCACAAAACTTCGAGACTCTTTATTTGATCGCCCTGGATGTCTCCGCTTTCCTTGGTAACAACGTTACTAACGGATTCTAATTCATCAGGTCTTATTAGTAAAAATTTGAAAAATACTTTCAAAGTAGGTGAATCTTCACTAGATCCGCAGGCCCATAAACTTCGTGTTTCCAGATCTAATGTGTCCACTAATATGAACAGCAACCATGGATCTCTAGAGCTTCCATCTGGACCTAGAGCAGCAAGACTTCGGATAACTTCATCAGATGTATCCAATAATCTACAAATGCTTGTCGAACTTGGATTTTGCACTGCGGGCTGCTTCCGATCATACCTTTCAACTAACTTTTTGAAGGCTTCAAAGTAATTGGTTTCTGTAATATTGAAATGTTTGAATAAATTTGCTGCCTCACCTTTTAAAAGATCCTTCAAGTACTGAAATTTTTGAACGGCTCCTAAGGATATATTTTCATGGATCGTTTTCAAATACAAATCGTAAAACAATTGCCATTCGGTGTAATTCCCTGAGAAAGGCTCAATGTGTATCTTAGGCAACCTCACTTCTGACCGTGCGTTCATTGAGTTATTCATCGACATATTCATTATTTTCCCAGCTTCTCCGCCAATTGAGTCGTTATATTCACGAATAAGAAGATTGAACTTCGCTTCCACCACAAAATATTGTTCGTTGAAGTCAACTATTCCCGACTCTTTCTCTCGATCGACCTCGAATATGCTTACTTCAATTTTCTCGAATGTCTTCAGTAAATCCTTTATCCGATGCAAACGGCTGTTAAAGGCATCTATCTGGTTGCCATCAGTGATTGTTTGTATCCCACGGTACCAATCTCGTCATCTGCCCTTTAAGGGTAGCACGTGTTTCCAAAAGGGCCTTCACTTTCGGACCCATTTCCTTTCTTCACAGTCTACTAATTTTCACTATATTCAATAATAACCTTAGCCAAACCAAGTGGTTATAATACAAGGCTATATCTCACGTATTTTACACTTAACACACGGTAAAATTCACAATCCGATCAATTACTTAAATCAAGTTTTTTTTGTAAATTCAATGACAAATAAAACCACTCAAACTTAAATATTTCTTGAATCTTCGAGATAAACTTTCTCAATTCAAAATGGTACTTACCTGGCTACAACAAGTTTCTCTCACGTGAGAATAATAATTTAACAATATAATAATATAATAATATAATAATATAATAATATAATAATATAATAATATAATAATATAATAATATAATAATATAATAATATAATAATATAATAATATAATAATATAATAATATAATAATATAATAATATAATAATATAATAATATAATAATATAATAATATAATAATATAATAATATAATAATATAATAATATAATAATATAATAATATAATAATATAATAATATAATAATATAATAATATAATAATATAATAATATAATAATATAATAATATAATAATATAATAATATAATAATATAATAATATAATAATATAATAATATAATAATATAATAATATAATAATATAATAATATAATAATATAATAATATAATAATATAATAATATAATAATATAATAATATAATAATATAATAATATAATAATATAATAATATAATAATATAATAATATAATAATATAATAATATAATAATATAATAATATAATAATATAATAATATAATAATATAATAATATAATAATATAATAATATAATAATATAATAATATAATAATATAATAATATAATAATATAATAATATAATAATATAAACGCAAAATAAAAGAACCGTTAAACTGACAAAATATTTTTATTATTGAAGTCAGAAATGATATTGCTAATTTTTGAAGGATGTCGTTATTGTCTGTGATTCCGAAACTACAGTTAGACCTAATTTAAAATTGAAGGTTACTTAAAGTTTTCTGCAATAATTGACTTTTACGAAAACTGCCTTCGTAGCTTTGCAGTAACCAATAGATGAGCACTCCCTACGAGTTTAATAGCCGACGGATATGAACTCACATATTATAATGGCGAACCTCGCAATAAGTAAGGGATCGAAATATATGCTCGTTTATATGAACTTTACGAGACCACATGACAGAAGTGAAAAAGCCATAAATCACGGTTGAAACTAATGTTGGAAACCACTTGTCATTTCTTTCACGATGGTATTTTTTGTAAAGAAAACTGTGAAGTTCTAAACCAAATATACTCTGTGTGCTTAGTGATTTCTGTTCATATTCAGGATATTTATGTAAAACAATCTTTTGACGAAATAGTTGTGCATCATTATACATATATGTACGCGTACTCCTTATTACGGCAGTCTTACATGACATTCAACATCATCCGCAATTAATTTAAAATTACGTGCCTATTTAATGTGTCTACACTAAACACCTTTTTTATACTATACAAAACAATTCTATGTTATCGACACTAATTTATGTTTATTTAATGTGAATATATGTTCAATAAACGTGTGTTTAACTAAAACCATTTGTTGTATTGCTAAATAATTATAATTAGCATAAAAATATAAATTTTAAACATTTCATCATTTTTTTTTGTATGTTTGGAATTATCAGTAAACATAGACACTGAGTCGCCGATAGAATATAATTAGATGGATATATAAAAAATCACGTACATTTAGTTTAGATCGAAGGCACATTCCTTCCGGTTTGTTTTGTACCAATTGAATAAAGCGAAATAATTTTTTAAATTTATGGATGTTAAATGTCAAGACATGCAATTTCTTGGAATGGTTAATAATTGTATGTTTTTTTTTCTATTTTTAGAACACAAGTCCATTGTGGGAAGATTTCGTCGCAAAGGCAACCAAACTTCACATGTGTCTCCGGTAAGTTTTTTTTTTAATTATAATATTTTAATTTATGTTATCATGTTTAATCTATCTTATATAAATAAAACGAAGTATGTATTTGTGTAAACATAAGATTATATATGGCCTAAGTAAAAAACTAAATTATAAGGTGGTTAGCAGTTTTATCGTTATCTATAATATACACATTGTGTGCAAGTCTAAGCCAACTAACTTTATTTAGCTTCCGCACCTGCTTCATATATTTATATTCAAGTAACTATATAGTTAGAAACCAATTTTTTTTTTGTTAAATATTTTTCTGTTTTCTAATTTAAATATTTGCAAACTTATTATAATATAAAGTCGACGATAACGATAAGAAGATAAAATTCATAAAAAATAACCATGTGACGTGCATCTCGCGGTTGTATGATCGAAAAACATAAAAAAAGAAAAACGCAATTTTTTTTTATGCATGCATAAATGCTTGAAACTCTTTTGGAAAACAGAATATAAATAGCTACAATTTTCTTTCTAGTTACATGGCTCTACTCAGTTTATTTATCGTTGAGAAATTTTAAAGGTTTACGGAATAATTTATACAAAGTGTTAAAATTTATAGATAGTGGTTTGTTTGATACTCGTAGAAGTAAAGTACTTTAGTTAATAATGGCAATTTAAGTTAGGTTTAACGAATCTCATTGTGAGTAGTAAATTATTTTCTCATAAAAATATCCACTTGGAAACATATAAATATTCAAGTAAGACGTGCTAAAGTTTAATTGGTCATGTGTTAGGTTGGCTACCAAATCAGCAGTGATCATTAATTTGTTACTGTAAAGCTGAAACTTACTTCTGATTTACTTAATGTTCAACATGTATGTCAAGTGGGTCCCACGAAAAATTCACCCTGGCCATGCCGAGATTAAACCAAGCTCCTTAGGTGGTATAATGAACGGATACTTTGTCGAACTATCTTTTCGACGTTAATCGATGCGTAAAGGAGATCGTTCAAAATACAAAACCATATAACGACATACCTTACCTATTGCATAATACCGGAGAGAATCAATCATCTAGCGGGGGAAATTGTAAGCAACAATTTTCGTTTAAGATAATTCTTTATAGGATAAATATAACGAAACATGTCGTAACGTACGTTTTACTAGTAAATATGTATTATTATATTATTATATTATTATATTATTATATTATTATATTATTATATTATTATATTATTATATTATTATATTATTATATTATTATATTATTATATTATTATATTATTATATTATTATATTATTATATTATTATATTATTATATTATTATATTATTATATTATTATATTATTATATTATTATATTATTATATTATTATATTATTATATTATTATATTATTATATTATTATATTATTATATTATTATATTATTATATTATTATATTATTATATTATTATATTATTATATTATTATATTATTATATTATTATATTATTATATTATTATATTATTATATTATTATATTATTATATTATTATATTATTATATTATTATATTATTATATTATTATATTATTATATTATTATATTATTATATTATTATATTATTATATTATTATATTATTATATTATTATATTATTATATTATTATATTATTATATTATTACAGAGCGTTTACTAGGATAGACATCGTACTCTATTCGAAGCTTTTGCTTTCAGTTCTCCAATGTTTTACCGAGATGTTTTCCTTCGGCTAGCACCGTTCGTTTCTAGGTTATTGCTAGTCTACCTGTTCTTCTCTTCCCTTGGGGATTCCATTCCATTGACATTTAGGTTATATCATTGGTACTTTTCCTTAGAGTGTGCAATCCATCTCCATTTTCGATTCTTAATTTCACGCTCAATTTCGATGTCTAGTTGGAAGCAAAAGTACTTCATTTGTAATTGTATTTGGCCAGAAGCATTTTATTAGACGCCTAATTTGTTGACAAATACCTCGAATCTACTAGTCAACTTCTATTACTTAAAAACCTAACTGCATTAAAGTAAAATAAAATAACCTTTATATACAATCATATTTCAAATACATAAATAGTCAATCAATCAATAAGAAATATTGATAACGCGTTCATAATAAATAAATCATCACATATTTGATCATTCTACACAAATCAGATCAATGCTATTCAAATTGTACACACTCGAATATAAATCTTTCAAATTTTGAAAGACGACGTTTGATTGAGTATATACGAATTAAGCCTATCAAAAAAATTTCAATTAACCCACTTTAGTTCTCTCATCTCGAATATATAGATAATAGTTTCCGGAAATTAAAATCTAATTATTTATATAAATTCCTCGAAAAGGGTTACAAATCGAGTTTTAATTTATTTAATGTGGAAATTTTTTTTTAAACTTTTCATCTTATAGGCAAAAAAATACAACACTTTTACGATTTTATTGTGCTTGCAAGGTTAAAATAATTAGAACCGTCTGACGCTTCTACAAATTATTTCTTAATTGTATATATAATATTGGTATATGATCTGATCAAATTTAATTAAATCAAAAATAAAACGAGAATTAGCCATAAGTTGAAAATAGTTATCCGATTAGTAAACATATATTGTAAGAAACGGTGACAGAATATTCCTTCGAGCAAAAACATGTCAGTTACGAATGATTTCATACATGTACGATTACATCAGAGTATATTTTCGAAATCACCTGTAATTCTGTTTATTTTTTTTTCTAATAATTAATTTATATATGCACGAAGGATTTCAATTATACTAAAGAATTTATTAAATTTTTGCCCCTGTTGTCGGGGGTACTCGGATGGCTCGTAAATTACTTATAAATGAGCATGGGTTTTCTGATTTAAAATTTCTCTGATTTACTCAATGATCAACATGTGCCAGGGAAATCTGAGATGAGAACCACTATTTGGTAGACACAGAGGTCACAGTCGGCTACGACGGGTCTTCAAGGTAAATCATGACTAGGCTTCTTTTACTTATCTAGAGCAATACGAAGTGCAGACTCGAAATTGAATCCAATGAAGCCGGTTTAGTGATATAAGGTAAGGGCCAGCAATGGCCTGTAAACCCCGTTTATTTATTTTATAATTATAGATTTTTTAATTACATAAATCTTTCGTTTTTCAATGATTACATCTTAAGATGTGGGTTATTTAATACGACCAAAATGAATTATCTTGTTTATATTTTGGAAAGATCTATACATATACAAAACCTTAAATAAGGGTACATAGATATTATTTCCTTTTTTAATAACTTTTAATGTGTGTTGTCTGTTCTTTATATAATTTAACCAAAAAAAAAAACGACGATAATCTTTTTTCATTGAAAAAACTCTTGAACAAAATTGTTTTTCTCATCAAAAGATAATGAAAATTTTATGCGTATACGCGCGCTAAGCTGAAAAAGATAAATTTTATGGGAAACTCAAATATTGGTTGTTTGCCAAATTCTGAAATGATTTTTTTTTTACTATATGTATACTTAAATAGAAAATGTTTTAGTAAATATATGTACAACTTGTTGGTTTGTATTTTTATTTGGTTTTTTGGGGTGATTGAAATTTGTGTCAGACGATTTTGATTAAAGGTCATTTTGACGATAACATATGTACGAATTTAACGTATATTTGTGAATTTCTATCTCTATGTTTGTAGTTTAACAGTATATGTTATTATGTCACTTGGTGCTGGGTTCGATTTTCCACAAAAGACTATATCGATTTTTTAAGTTTATTAAATTGGCAGCTTATATTACTCAAGTCAATATTTTTTAGCAATAAACGACCTTGATGTATAGAAAACTATGTGAGTGTAGTTTTTATAAAAATGTCATTATTATTTCGCCTTTATAGCGCAGCACTCGAGTATCTAATGTTCCTTCTTTTTTGGCTTTAATGACTTTAAAGCCAAAGGTGGTTTCTACTGGCAGAAATACAATATGGCTGCCGTGGAGCAAAGAAAGAGATAGACAGGTATTTCCATACAATCACCAGTCTTTCCGTTGACATCTGTGAGATCATTTCAGATATCATGGATAACCCTTCCTCTGAAAATCATTATCAGATTATTAAAACTGCTATCAGCCAGAGTTTCGGTCCTTCCGATAATGAAAAGCAACTCGAAATGGCCATCGAAAACTATAATACATATTTAATCGTAGGCCGGAAATAACTTTACGATTTAGGGGACATGGCGGAAAAGTACGATGCTATATGTCATCCAACAGTTTGATTCTCATTATAACACAGCAATCCCAATTCTTCCCATGTGTCTTGTCCTCTTCATTTTATGAAGAAAAAAGATGAAGATTTGAGAACGGATTATCAACAACTAAATGCAGTCACGATACCGGGTAGATATTCATTATCCCATATTCAAAATTACTAAATCGATCTTACCTCCTAGGGTTTCATTTTTCTCTTGGCACCCATGAAATTTAATCCATTATCGGAATATATTTGGGATGGTAGGACTCGTCTTAGACATGCATAGTATATAGTAACGCAAAAACGCATCTCAAAAACTGATATTTATCCCTTGTAGATTTTAGTACCTCGTCTTGTTTTGGATTTTAGTTTCATGAGACTATCAAAATCAAAACAATGAAAAACTGTCTGAATAGAGTGATTCAAAACGTCGGTAAATTACCCATATGTTGTTTCGACGTTCACAAACGATGACGACTAAAGGTGAATGGGCATTTTGTTAGTTAACTTTTTTATAGACAAAAGTCATGCTAGATAAAAGCTGGAAAGTCATATGAACAACAAATGGTCAGCGTTTGCTGATTATTAGTCCTATGAAAATCTATCATTTTGGGGCCACCGTATACTGCATACGATGCAGCCATTTTGATTTGTGAGCCTGTTAAATATAATAAAAATTGCCTTATCTTAAACCTATCATAAAAGCGGTAATACTAAGCAAGTGTTCGAATGATAAAACAGAATGATGCCGCAATAAAATCTATGGGCAAAAACTGATTGACGGTGGTATAGATTGACGTAGTACAAACTTTGTCAGGATCAGAATCCCTAAGAAATACCGAGTTGTACACCATAGTTGCACCAATAATACGGCGGCATATAATTCTAGGCGCGGCAGACAAAGCAACCTTTGTTTTGGCTGGTGTTATTCGTACCTTAGGACTATTAATTTTGAAGGTAAAGCAATCCAAACCAGTTAGATCTAGAGTTTTAACAAACGTCTCGCCATTGTTGAATTCGAGAAGGTTCTCGTACTCCTGTTTTGAACTTTGGTATAGAAAGGAATTCCTTGCTGTTGGGCATCCCATTTTCTTAAATGAAACCATCCGTTGCTTTGTCCATCAACTGTTCTTCGCGAGAGATATTTAGCTATGATGGTTGCACAACCCGGTTGCATCACGTCTGCGGGTGAGTTTCCTGTCAAGGACTGCAGGGAATGCATCGATTCCAGTTATCCAATATTCTATCTGACTGTGAATGCAATGGTGTATAGTCCTTGATTTCTTAATGTTCAGGAATCAGGATTTGATGCAGATTCTAGAATACAGGACTATAGAAAATTTCGTCCTTGATCGAAATGTAGCTCCATAGGGGTACTCCGAATCTGCGTACCCTGCTTCTTAATTTTTAACCAATAAAATTGGTTCCTCTTTGCGGTCCATTTTGCTCCTAGCAGCGCAAACCTCACACCTCTCTTCGATATCCTTTCGGAAATTGACCCAATCGAACGACCTCTTACTTTGTCCAATATTTTATTGATGCCCAAATGTGATCCAGATATCTTTTTATGGTTGTACTTTTGGTTGCTATTTCTTCCTATTCCGCCTTGCTTCATCCTGTTCCACATTGGAGCGGTTGTCTAATATTGTCGCTATAGATATTCTTTTGACCAGCGCTATTCTGTGCCAACACTGATCAGTGCAATTCATGCAAGGTAACTCCTGTCTTACGCAATGCTTACTCTGGCATCCCCGAAGGCATCCACGTTTAATTAACTTAAGATATCGATAGGAGGTTTACTGTATGCTTACCACGCGCTTATGTAATTTCTTGTTCAACATCTTGAAGGCGTTCTTCCCGCTGCTGACATCTGTTATGCAACTGAATTTTGCATAGCACCTGAATATGAGAGTTTTCGTATCTAATTCGGCTGAAGGTCATTTCTGTGGCGGTTTGTTATACATCTGGTGTCTTGCCCGCAGAGCTCTAGAATTTATTCATTCGTTTAATCTAATTCAAAGCTAATTCGATTCCAGTGGGTCCCAAAGCTCGTCTGGTTCCATTAATGTGCTTGTAGGGCTTCTTCTACATTGTACAGCTCCAAATTATTTTATTTTGTTCTCTAATTCTTGCATCTCCTCGTTACATCAGGTGCAAAGGATTGCTTAAAATCTTGTTTTCCCCGTTCATGTGATCTGCTGTCGACGTTTCCTGCATCTATTTTGTAGCCTTTAAAAAAGCTACGTTTTGTTGTCTACAGTGGAACAACGTTTTGTTGTCTACGCAGCTGTAACTCACCACTTAGTTGCTGAAATGTAAATGTGTTAATATTGGCTTTCCCCATGATTTGTTGTTGCAAAACCCCACTTTTGACACTAAACTGTTACGAATAGTTTAGTGTTTTGAAACTGTAAAATCTAGTGATTTGATCGAAATAATAGAGCCCACATCTCCTAACAATTTGGTGTCAGATGTCGTGAGGTCGGACTATCTTACTCTATTGAAGGCTACTGCTATTATTATTTGATGATTTACAAAGTATTTCGCTTGTGTTAACACAGTTAATTTTTTTTTCGAGGTTATTGCTGGTTTTCCAACCTTTTTTTTCCTTGTAGGTTTCAGTCCAATGACATCTTTGTTAGTTCAGTAGGTGGGTTCATTAGTATATCTGATCACACGTTAAGGAATATTTTATTCTTTTGACTTACAATTAAAATGTGTAATTAAAGGCACGAGGCAGAATAAATACCGCCGTATTCATCATACCGAGACGTTTAAATATAATGTGCTCAACGAAATTTATTTATAACCACTTAGCTCATTAGGTGACGAAAATATATTTTCATTTTATGAAAAATGAACACAAAATTTTTATATAAAAATGAGACATCACAACACAGCAGTTTGATGACATTCTAATTACTTGATTCATTAAAGAAAATTACATTTAGGGAGAGAGATATGTTTATTAATGCGCTATTGTTTTCACGTCGAAATTAATGCATACATTCGTGCCGTATAATGATGTATGACGGCTCACATTATGTTATTATTATTATCTGCTATTATTATTAACTTTCTACATAATATATCTAAACAACAAATAGATTTAGAGTAAATATATGAAAAACGGAAATGAACATATTCCCACATATCTTTTCATGGACGGGCAATTATTTGGCAGTCTGGTGTGTATTATTACAGTTAAATAAGGCAGATGATTTTTCCGCATTAGAAACGCAGTCGTACTATAGACAAGTATCTTATTTTAAAATATATTCAAGTACGCGTTAACAAAATTTTTTTTTTAATAAAATTAGCGAAGCGTTAAAATTATAACCAATTTATATATGTACTTATAATATGCATACTTTGCCAATTGATCCCATTGACTTGATGAATATTTTTGATTTATAAAATTTTAATTGATAGATAACTTTTATTTTTTAGACTGCTCGTTGATTTTTAAATTGTAAGTGGGTTGAAATTTAAGAGTCGATTCACATCATCCAAAAAACATATATATATATATATATATATATATATATATATATATATATATATATATATATATATATATATATATATATATATATATATATATATATATATATATATATATATATATATATATATATATATATATATATATATATATATATATATATATATATATATATATATATATATATATATATATATATATATATATATATATATATATATATATATATATATATATATATATATATATATATATATATATATATATATATATATATATATATATATGGATGTGACATTTCACATGGTTAAAATTATAATCTCAACGTTTGTTCGTATCATATATCTATACACATCACAACAAACAAATTGACGTACAGGTATATTATTTCTATGGGTATAATGTCTTAAACGAAGCGAGATTACAAGACGGATTAAATATGATAGAAACTAAAATGATTAATTCGAGCAGACACAAAAAAATTAAGACGTTTAAATTTTCATCTTTTTGATGAAGTGTTATAATCTAGTTTTGATTTTTTTTTCATTTATTAAATTAAAGCTTGGTTATAAAAAAAAATGTTTTTTTTTTGCGGTTAAAATTAGTATTTTCTCACAATATCAACATCATCTCAGTCCACCAAATTCTTTTGGTTTTATTTTTTATTTATTTTTTGTGTATGTCGTGGTTTTGTTTATTATGATTGGTGGGCCAATAATGTCAACTTACATCAGTGTTTTATAAAAACAAAAGTTATTGATCTTGTAGCGACCATCGCTACACACACAACTAAACAAAATATTCAAAAGTTTCGTGCAAATCCATATAATTGTAAGCGTTAACGCTACATGTACACTGTACATAAATATGTATAAAGCGTAAAGTAGCAATTACACATATCACTCGGTCGCCGTGGCCTGATAAGATTTGATTGATTGATTGATTAAAGTGTACGGCCAAGGACGAACCAGGAACTCCCGGAATGCCGGGCACCACCGTACACCCGTGTTACATATAACAAAACCAAAGGAATTGAAGGAATGTTAGTTGTGACAGACTCGATCCGGTTACTGACACCTAATCGATCGATAGTTAGTATTTTTATGGTGTAAGGAAGCGAAAGGTATGTAAGCAATGACAGAATTGGTGCCGGTTACCTGGTAGCCAATATTCAAACTACTGTTAGCACAAGACAATCACAATTTTAATGAACTGCTCTGCTTCCTGTCGTCTCGTACCAGCAACATTAATATCAGCAACGCCACCATTCAACTGTAATTTGCAAAGGTTCCCTGAAAACAAAATTGATTAAAGAACTAATTGCTCTAAGTCGTAGGCTGTAATAAATTGAATTAATTTTCATCTGCCATTATAAATTAATTAATTCAAAATATAATGATATAATTTTTGCAAGCCATAGGCTGAAATAAACTGGATTAGTTTTCTCCTGAAAGTACAAACTTATTAATTTGTTCCATAACAATATATTAATATTAGAATATCAAAATCTAAAATTTAAGAAATATAATAATATAAAATACAACAATTCAATGAACTAATTACTCTTAACCGTACCCTGAAATATAAAGCATTAGTTTTAGACGGCAATTTACAAATTGAACATTTCAACTCCATGCTGCTAAAATATATTAAGTAAGCTCTTATTTATATTCACTTAACTAGTAATAATATTACCGAATTTAATTTAAATAAAACAATTAAACAATTAAACATTCCAATTCGATCGAATTAACTGTTTTATAACAAATACCGGTTTTCTAATTTCCCTTGACTTGTGCGAAAAATGTCATCGTAGCTTTGCAGTGAACAATTGATAATCCCAGATCACTACTTAGATAGCCAACATATATAGTAATTCAAAACCGTCTCTTAGAAATGAAAATCCAATGACTCTGTAAAAGAATTCTGGCATCATTGGCTTGTCGTATAGGCGGCTGTAGAAATTAGGCTCTATGTGGAGAGAAAACAAAGTGAATTTTGGTCAAGTTTATACAGACTCAAAAAAGAGTATTTTGTTTAATACAAAATGGCGGGCTTATACATAATGTCGTATATACCTATTGAGTGCTTTCATATACACAGTGGATGTGCATAAATAACACTACAACACGACATAAGCATTAACATTATTTCAATTTTCAACACTCCCTCTGAATTAATTTTTATTGAGCTCCAAGCCCATAGACATGAAACAGAAAATCATACGTCTAGATGATACAAGCTTCGTCATTGCATCGGCAATCATGGTCTCAGTTGCAATATATCGAAGGTTAACAACTCCTTGATTAACTTGATCTCGGACAAATTGATGCCTTCAAAATAATGTCTACAAAATGATGTGTTCTGCTCTCGAATGAGGAGCATTACTGTTAGCTAGATCGATGGCCCCCTTAATGTCACTTAATATATCTTAGTATCACTTAATAGCTTTTGGTTTTGAAAACCCACTTAAAAGCAATTGGTTTAGTTTGGAAAGGCAGATCTGTCAATTCCCAAGTTGCATTTTCGATTAAGGCATCATACGCCTCTTGCATTGCTCACTTCCAAAATTTTGCATCTGCCCTCGATAATGCTTCCTCAGCCGTCACAGGATCGTTTGATTTAACTGATTTTGATAAATAGTTCAGCGCTACAGCAGGCTACAATTGCATTTCTGCGAATTGATCAAAATAGCCTAGAACACTATTATTTTTAATCACCTGAATTCGTTGGTCTTCCATAAACATAACATCTCGACTCTTCATAATTGTTTTTTTGACAGCATAATACAGGCGATAAGCTTTAGAGCCATCATAATATCCAATCATCATGCATTCTTCTGATTTGGAATCAAACTTATTGCGTCTCTCCATCGGAATATGCACCATACACTTACTTTAAAAAACTTTCAAATGGCTCAGACTTTCGTTTTCGTCCATTCCATATTTTCTCTGGAATCTGATCTTTCACTGCTCATGATAGTGTCCGATTTGTCAAATATGCTACTGTTGAGATTGTTCCTCCCAAAAAATTTTCGGCAAACCAGCTTCTATTAACATACAATGAGCTTTCTCAACAAGGATTTTATTTATCTTAGTTTCAATAAAAAAGCACATAAGTTCGAGTGTATGATACTCAAGACGCTGTTCGATTTAGTGATACTCTTAAGAAATGATTGCTTTATTTGCTTTCATTTCAACAAACTTCACAAGCATTGTTGATTGTTCCATTGTCTGCCATGACAACTTGTGTAATCGGTGGTGTCGAGATATTTGTTTAAGTTGTTAGAACTTTTTACCATATGTGCTGATGCACCGGAGTCAATCACTCTCATTAATATGATTCGCCAAACAATGTAAACATTGATGGTCCGGTTTTCGTTGACTAGTCCTGTTTACAATCCCGTTCTATATTTGCTTCAATTGTAGCACTTTGATCCTTTCTTATCACTATGCTTCTGGTTTTTCGAATTTTTATAATTTTGACCCGCCTGATGCTGCAAAGCGTTTTGACTAAATATCGCAGATGATTTGATGGTTTCTTTCCTTACGTCCTGAAGTAAGTTTGTTCAAATAGAATCAGCTGTTATTTTTACACCACTACTTTAAATTACCATTTTCATGGGGTTATACTGTTCAGGCAAGCCAGTCAACAACAAAACACCAACCTTCTCGTCACTCACTAGCATTACAATTGACTCTAATTTATGCACAGTCGTAACTATCACGTTCATATATTCGTCGTTATCAAAACGTGCAACAGCCAACACGTCTGATTAAACCAGTATCTCCAAATGCCTTTTCAAGTTGTTCCACGCCTCTTTTGAAGTCTTTATAGCCTGCACGTTTACGTAATTTTATTACCTAAGGCGGGAAAACGCTCTCATTGCAATCTCACTCAAAAACCTTAGGCCAATGAGCTTATCTTCTTATTTCTTAAAAATTCTAGAGACAGATAGCGACTTACCTTAAAGACTCAATCGAGCCTGTCAAGCTACGTTGACATGCATATTGTAAGGGAAAATCGGTGGAAAAAGCTCTCCATTCCCTCTTATGTCCTATCGAAAATTCTCTCGAATATAAGGAATTCTTTTTGGTGACCTTTTGTGATATTGAAGGTGCCTTTAATAATGTCAAACCAGAGGATACTGTGTCATTGTGAATGTTACCAAAAGTTTTGGTAAGTAAATTAAGGTTTCCCGATAGAATGCTTGGGTCATGCCACTATAAACTTGATTTGTCCAACTCAGATAGCGAAGCACCTCTTGATAATAAGTCAGTTGAATTCTGGTTTGATCTCATATGAAACCAGACGTCCAAATTATTAGCTGTTGTATTTAGCGAATTTATCGGTACAAAATTATTTCATCTTAAAACAGATGATGCTATCCATGACAAAACAATAATGGAATCTGACCAATAGTATGGTCAGATTCCAAAATTGTATCGTGATTCTGATGAATCACAAAACCCGTGCAGTCTAATCTGAATATTGCCGAAGCTTGAGTATTACTGTTGATTTGCAAAGTGTTCAATCGACCTAATTGTTGTTGAAAATGTAACCATTTTGTTTGGCAAAGCGGGTTGGCAAAGCTTCGTCCCAAACAAAACGAATTGGCCACAATTCTTGTTTAATGATTTTAGCTTCTATTATTTTTCCTGATGTCTTCAGGTTGCTGTACCTACATCATTTGATAAAGTTGTCAAATAGTAGTGAGGTTGAATATCGATATTGGAGCCACGACTATCTCTTTAAATGATTTGTTGAAATCGTTGATCATCTTCATAAATTTGTGCATGGCATGTCATGACAATTGGATGCTTTCGGAGTCTCAATATGGTTGAGAACAAATCGTTTTAAGTTTGTGGATCGACTAATGGATGTCCTATCAAAGACCTGCTTTGGTTTTTAATTTGTTCTCCAAGTGATGAAACTGTCTAAGCGCACTATTAGACCAATCACCTAATTTAAATATATCTTCCTTGAACGGTAGTTTAACAAAAAATTGCCCACTGGAGTCACGCCTGAAATTATCTAGGAAATGTTACTCGAACTTTTTTTCGTTGGATTATAAATCTTTGATTTCTGGAACTTCTTCTAATTGCCAAAACTTTTCAATGTCTTAATTTAGTAGGTGGGTGTTATCGTTGGATAGTTTGATTTGTCCAACACATAATAGTCGGAAGGCAATTTTCGAACGTAGCACATCAGTGATGTGAAATGATGAATGAGCCAACTTGATTGTATCTGGAATGTTCCAAACACTGATGTCACAATGACATCAGTGGTAAATTGTTGCTGACGTAATTTAGAATTAAATATTCTTACTGGCATGAGAAATTATTGAATCTCGACTGAATTCTGACGTTCACGCTTTTTTGAATTTTTGATGTAAATTGATTGACTCCGCTTACTGATATAGACTTTTTATGTAACTTTAGTCGTAGCCGAAATTAGTGAAATTAGATTGTGTACCACAGTATAGTAATACTCGATAAGGATGAGCTCTTCGATTTATTGCAGCTGGTGGCGGTAAAACGCTACTTTCGTTTGTTGATAATATTGTCATAGCAGGGTTTAATGGATTTTCCTTGGTCGTAATCATATTAGTTTTGGCTTGACTAGTGTTGATATTTGGATTGTAGAAAAGTGTCCAGCATTTGACATTTCTGGTCGAAGAATTGCCGTAGTTCTTCTAGGAAATGTCTTGGTATTGTATGAATGTTTGTATGTATTTCACTTAATCAATCATTTTTATGAACTAACGCATTGCGGCATGTATCGCGAAAAGCGAGCCAATTTTCGTAATTGCCATCAAAATCTAAAATTCCGATCAAAGGTAATTGCGCATATACCTGGTTTGTCTTTGGCCTTTATTGCTCTCGGCTCGTGCAATATGTTGGTAGCGCCCTTTTAATTATTGAGTTTGCCTTTGCAATAACTTTAAAATATGAATTATGAAATCTTTTCCGCATCACCTTCTTCGTCTTCTTCACCGTCACCCAACGCCTGAATTTTGGTTTATATTAAAAAAAAAACTTGTTTGTTGTTAACGCTATATTTAATCTGGCTTTAATAGTTTCTACGCCTGGCCTATCGAATCTTAATAAATGATATTAACTTGTGGTTAATTTATCATCCACGTGTCCACGTGTTATGTAATACCGTTAAACTGGCAATATACGTCATTGTAATTACAAGAAAATCAAATTGATCAATATTTCAAAACACTCAAAACTCTGAAATGTATATAAATTACAGATTCAAAAAAATTATTTAACACCAAAATTGAATGAAATAACCGTTCAACAGTTATATCCAATGCTAAAGAAATTCAAGACGAGCATACCTAAAATTATTAAACCTATAATGACATAATCACATAATTTAGTGATTTTGGGGCAAAACAGATCATTGCCTAAATCATGCTTATATTTTGATTTGGATGATCAACAAACTTTACTCTAATCACCAACTATCAACTATCAATGATACCAACTATCATTTTATTATATACGGAAGTACAAAGCTTTAGCCATGATTGTTGATCCTGTTTGGGCTCGCAATAATGATCCTTCCTTATTTCTTCTTAAAAGATGATTCTTTGCTGATTCTGTATATAGGTGAACAAAAAGTCTCATGTCTCAATTTATCATGCATCGGCGATTCTTGCCAATACCAAATTGCTTCTGGCGCACTCACATAACGATAATTATTAAAATAAGTGTCGACATATTGTTGCTGAGATGCCGCATGAGCAACATGATGAGTCGGTAGTTGTTCGGATGTAATTCGTTCAACTTATCGATGCTGTGATGCATTATGAGCAGCATTGTTCGGTTGTCATTTGATTGATACGATCTTGATAAGCCTCAGCATCTATTGAACGAATTTTTGCATGTTATTCCTCACTTGATTTGCTCGCCATTTTAACTTTCTTTATTTAGTCTTTCTTAAAGGTGTTAAAATCCTTGCTTTTTATAAAACTGAACAGAGAAAACTGATCAAAGAAATGTATGTAAATCCTAAAATTATTGGCTTATCTAATAGAGTGTTGCCAAATGCACCATCTGTAACTGAACTTGAGTTACACGTTAAATTAGTGTTGATAAATTCACATCCGGTTACGGAAGTTGTTAAACCTATGGGAAGGTTTTAAAAAAATTATCAATTTAACTAGTAATGTCCGGAGCGATATGCTGGAGAATGAACTGATAAATTAGTCAAAAACTTTGGACATTTGTATAAATAAAATATTCAAACATTTTTATAAATAAATTTTTTCCATAAAAATTTGATAAGAGTATATTTCATTTTCTTCTAATTAATTACAATGTAGTATTTTGTCTGTTTAACGGTTATTTTATTTAATTTTCGTGCTAAATAATTTTTTTTTAATTCTTCATATACATTTTATTTAGAATTGTGTGTGTGTAACATTTGGTAAATATGGCCTAATGAGATGACAATTACAATTATTTAACCGATTTTAATATGGATTTTTTTCCTTTAAATTCATTTTCAAATCTAGTTTTCCAGGTGAACACAAGAGTGATGAAAAGAGAACGCAATCTTAAAAATCTTAGATAAATTATATAGCACAAAAATTATATAGCACGAATTATTAAGCACGAAAATTAAATGGAATATATGTTAAACAGACAAAACTGGTCACAACACTTTTAGGGTTATTTCCCGATAATATGTTTAATAGAAACAAAATGTCACACTGATCAGTGTACGATACACAATACTAATTTAATTTTACGTAAGCAATATCGAAAATGTAAATATATATGCTACTAAAAAGAAGAGAAGAATATATTTTGGCGCACCACATTTCTAAACAACTTTACCGCAAAATTTAGTTTGAATGTATATTTTATAATATGTCACTAATTATAAATATTTTATTTTTATTTTCAGTGCGGCAATACAAGCAATTGCAACATATTTGGATGCATTCCAAAAAATAGCAGACGCTGCCACAAATTCAAAAGGTGAGTGATTTGTATTTTACTCTACAGCACACATAATATATACATATTTACAAACATATAGGAGTATTATGTAGTAAATTATGACCTAGAAATTAATATATCCATTTTATAAATACGGTTACATCATATATAATATTGCCAAAGAATCGATTTGCCATTAAAGAATATAATCCACATAGAATAATAGGCAAATACCATTCCCCTAAAAAACTAAAACGTATATTTGCATCTAAACGATGTATATTGCTAATCTGGAAACGTGATTAAATTTAAAAATCACAAAATCAATTTTATATATATATTCTTCGTGTCTTCGTTTTATTTTTGCCAATATAAAAATGACATAACTATTATTTTGTGATGTACAGTGATAGGTACATAATTATCTTGATCTAAATAGCATTTGCAAAACCATATAAATCATACCCATATGTGACTATAGTTTGATAGAATGGTTGCACTGTTATTTTATATAGATTTTAACTTTATGGATTATTAATAGTCCGCCCACTAACCTAAATTATAGTATCTTGTTCTATAATATATGATTTCAATTTTCATTGTCAAAAAATCATTTAGTTACTTAAATGTCTGTGTGTATTATATGTCTATGACGTTGAAAGATTAATTTCTTATCGTAATTTTTTTTATTTTTATATTTATAAATAATTGGCGGATGAGATTTGCAGCAGCAACTAAAAAACGAAATTAGAAAGAATCTTTAAATCGAATATTTTTTTGACTGATTATTTTACATAAAACGCTCTGTTCCAGGAAATAAACCGAAGTGTTTTTTTTACTATATGTGCATATGTGTTGACTTTTTGTTTGTGTTTTTGGTTGAATGGATACTTTACAGTGAATTATATTATATGTTATGGTTCAAGAACACCATAAAAAAATGTTTAGTTTTGTTGTTTAAATTTTTGAGTTGGATAACCTTCGACATTTCAGTGTAGAATAATTGACAACCAAATGTGATGCTTGATGATTTATGGGATAGTAGCATTTTTTTATTAGTTTAATAATTTTTATGTTACCAATTTATTTACATGTATGCGGTTATAGAACTAACCTTAATGCATAAAATTTGCTACAAAATGTACTATTATGTATTCGCATTTAACAACTGATTGATGTTAAAATTTACACATTTTTTTTTTAAATCTCATCAATTATTAACAGCAATGTGTAGATATCGTCTAGACGATGGTTTAAGTTAATTTGTGTGAAAATACGCAAAATTAATTTGGCTCGATTTCCACTTTGATTTGTCAGAGACCAATTAGGGCTTTTATTGACATACTATAGTGTATTCAGAGCTTTAAATTAAAGTATCACTTTTAACCCTTTGCCTGATTTTTAGGCTCCAAAATAATTTATGAAAATGTATGCATTTTGATGCGGGATTTATGCTGATTTCGAGGACATTTAGTTTAATAATTTGACTACATTATATTGTATTTTACGGGGCTGTGTGCTGCATGCCAAAAATGTTATCTAAATTACCGACTTTTCTAAATTGTTTATTATTTATTTTATTAACTACCAGGTTTTTCCTGGTGGGGTTGCTTAAGTTTTAATTGTCAATTTTAATGTTTGCGAATACATAAATATTCAGTAACTTTTCGTATTTTGGATGAAGCTCGGTAGATTCGTGTGCATTTCACGATAATGTGTCATCTGTATAACTTTAATGGATGAGTAATTGGTAAATAATTTACAGGTTAGTGGTCCGCAACAGAATTTACGTCTCAAGTGCATAAGAGTTAAGTATACACCAAAAAAACTAGAAGGAGGATCCAAGGTAGTCTATTCAGAAAATCGCTAGTCTGCACATATACCAGAGCAATCAAAATTTTCCGATGCACTAGAAAAACAAATATATACGCACCACACTAGACCTCCGAGAATCAGCAATCGATTAACCTTTTGCGACAAAAACACGTTGATGTGAAACCAATAGAGATAGTATTTGGTGTACAAATGCAAATGTAACACATGAAATTATTTATCAGCTTATCAAAGCTCGATTTAATCTTGAGTAGGTAGAAAGGTAAGACGTGATCACATTTCCAAGTTATGGAATTATGGAAAGATTGAATCATGATTTTTAAGGAGACATTCGAAGGAAGAATAAAGTCAATATTCCAAAAAAGTTATAGAATTCTCGATTACAATTTATTGAGAAGAAACTAGTTATATGGGATGACGAACTTATTAAGCAACCTTAAAAATGGAAAATGTTATAATGGAAAATATCCGCAGGCAGTATAAGCCATAGTTGAACAAGCTTATCCACATGAAAGATTATTCGAAAATTTCGAAATCAAGGAAACCAATATTGAACTCAGGTCAAATGGATGCATTTACAGGCTGGTTTTGAAATGAAGCATTGGTTACCCAATTCTAAGAACGTAGTTACAGAACTGGGTGAAATATAACCTAAAACACATTAAATTTTAGATATCGAGGAGCAGTTTACTGTTCAGAAAGTCTGCGGGAATAGTTCAAGAAGATTCGATTGCGATTTAACCTACCAAGTGCGCTTCATATGAGAGAACCCTGTGAACTATAGATTTAAACAGAAACTACAAAATTATTTAAACGAATGGTTAAAAAATAATGTGTGTAAATTATAGTTAAATGAATGTAATGGAAGGATGACCAGTTTCCTGAAGGTATCCTGAATATTTGGCTTAAATTTAAACATGAACACAGTTGAAATTTATAGCTTCTTTGATGCGTCAAAGGATTCATATGGGCGGTACTGTAAGCAAAAAAATATACTGTTTCCGCATGATAATGTGAAAATGACATAGATAGCAGCAAAGGTAGCGCATATTAAAACTATAACAACCCCAAAACTTGAATTGTGTGATGCGGCCTTCCTTACTGGGTAAATTACCTGAACTATTCTTGTACACAGATTTAACAATAGTTCTAAATTGGCTATCCAAACAATTAAAATCGGTGCCTGTTTTTATTGGTAACTGGACAAGTTTAATACACACGCATACAAGTCGAATACCACGCATACCACGAATTAAAATAAAGTGCTATACCTCCAATAAAAACATTGTTGAAAAATTAACAGGACCTTTTTCAGTTGACGAGTCGGCCTGGGCTGAGCAATTTATCTTACGCAAGGTGGAAAACGAAGCTTTTCGAAAAGAGCTTGAGCTCTTTTGAGAGTAGTAATTTTCACTTTTTTCCTACAAATTTACAATATGACATGTAGCTTTCTATTAGTATACCAGGAAATCACAGTATGATATGTCATCGTTACAAACTGCAGCAACATACCCAATTATAGGTCAGCTTTCTACTCACGAGTGAATGCTATTCGACCATTTCTCCAGAGTGGTATTGATTATGCTAATCCATTCTTAATAAAGGCTCATCAACAACGCAACTCCAAGGTTTTCAAGTGGTATTTGACCATATCTTTGTCCATGGTTTCTATGGCCATGCACATATAAGCATATAAGCTCGTCTTTAGCCTAAACATAGAAAATGTTTTGACCCTAGTGGCTCAAGGGAGGCGGAATGTTAACGTTTGAAATCTAAAACCAATTAATTTTATTGCTTGTGTTAAAACATATTATAATGTTATAAATTCAGCTGTTAAAATTCGATTATATATATATTTATACTGGGCTGACCATCTACAACGATCACCAATTATAAAAAGGGTCAACTTTAGCCTGTAATGCTGCTGATTTGATATCATTTCCTACAAGCTCTATTTGTTTTTGTCCCTCAGAATTGGTTCACATCATGATCTTTTACGGCTTTGTGTCAATTCACCTCCGAAGGCAGGATATTTCAGTTTTAGGGATTGACAAAACCAAAAATGTTTGCATTAGTTCTTCTACTAGTCAAATCGAATGTTGCAACTCTTATATAAGTTCGATCTTTGAAAGCTGTGTTTCGCTTAAAACAACTACTTTTAAATCGAAATCTCCGCCTTGATTGTCTTAAGATGTTTCGAATGCGATTTGAGTGAGAATTAAAGTAAATACCGTTTATGGAAAAAATATCTTAGTAATCAGTCCTACCTGACATAAAATCAGGCTCGTAACAGATACACATATATGCACCAATTAAGAGCTGTTTTAGCTTTAAAAAAATTAAAATTAAAAAAATTAATTTTGTCCCAATACACATAAAACTCTAAAATTTATATGAATTAGATGAAAAAAATTTGTCCAACACTAAAATCAAATGAAACAACCGTTAAACTGACAAAACGTCTATTTGATATTCCTCGTTCGTTAAATAAATAAATCAAACAAAATAAAAAAATAAAATATAAAATAAAAATGCATTCTGGGCATTTACTTCGAACAATTATAAATTACAAATAAAACTCTTACCATCAAAATGATAAAAACCAGTAAAAGCAAACCATTCATACAATTGTCCACGTTTATTTCAAACGTTTATTAAGAAAACATCAGATTTTAAATTTTCCAAGTTTATTTTTTAGTTCTGTTTCATTTCTCGCAACATTTCAATAGCATCGTTGACTACCAGCCGAAAGTACTTTTTGTACCACTCCTTCAATATGAACTCCAAATAACGGATAAATGAACTTTATCATACTTTTTAAAAGCCCTCAAAATTGTTGCTAGTTTTTTTCAAATATTATATGCATTCAAATATTATTTCTATGCAAACGAGTTAAACCAAAGCCACAGATAATTTTACCAAATGAACATCTTGTATGGCTCAAATTTACACAAGTAAATTCATACTACGCAAATTAATGCAACCGAAATCTAACCAAACGAAAAATAGATATATAAATACGCATATTTTCATCCTTTTCTTTTTTTGCGCAAGGTAATTTGATTTTATCAAAAAAAAAATTAACAAAAAACCAAATTGAAAAACACGAAAATGTTTTAGTTGTTATGACATAAAATAATCGTGTGCAAAAAAAAACTAGCAAAGGATGAAAATATGTGTTTTTATATTTTCATCCATTTTTCGTTTGGTTAGATTTCGGATGCATTAATTTGCGTAGTATGAATTTACTTGAGACAAACAAGATGTTTATCTGTTATAGTTATCTGTGTCAAAGCTATATAAGGTATATTCCTTCATAACTGGTTCTTGAAAATTAAATTATTCAAGATAATATAAATGTTCAACCAATGCTAGTCTACGTGCTCCTTATTAATTATATAAATTAAAAGTCTTAAAAACCCCCTAGAATTAATTTTCTCATTGTCTTTTTGATTAATCTAAATCTCAAAATTCGCGAATATACGAAACCAAAGAAACCATAAATCTAAAACTTTGGTTGACTGCTGCTCATCTTTTTCATAATATGGGTACCTAATCTAATTTTCAATGTAAGATTTTTATTTTTTCGTTCATATTAATCAAATAAAAAATTTTCATTTCATTTTCCATTCGACTAAATAAAAACGTTACACACACATTTATATATATGAAATGATTGAATTAATTTCCTTATTTCGGCTTTTAGAAATATTGAACAGAAAACAAAAAAAAAAAGGAAAATATATGACTTTGGTATGGATTTAAATTTTTAGCTCACACGAACTAAAGTTAAAAGTAAAAGTTAACTTTAAAACAAAAATAAATCAATCACATAAAATGGGATACGATCACGAATTGTGAATGGTTTAAAAACATGATAACATGGTTTGTCTCTATACCAATATATATACGTATATCAATAAGTTAAAGTAAGTTTAATAAACTCGATAAAAAAAAATTTAACTTGTTAATAAATTCGTTCAGTCAATTTGCTATAAAAAAAATTCAAAATCGTGTCTATTTAATTTGTTGATTGCATGAACATGTCAATTAATTAATGTACGAATATATTAGTTAAAAAGCGAATTAAGTTAGTGTAAGTCAAATATATAGTGTTAATAAACTTCAATTTAAATTTCGAGTGGAAAAATGAATTTCAGCAGTTGATATGACCGACCTTTTGGTAATCCAAAAATCAAAATTTATGAGAGTACAATTGACAGACGTTAGAAATTAACCTCGAAAGATTTCATAAACTATAGCTTGTGCTAAAATGTCAGTGTTAGCGCTCGTTATCATCTAACAAACTATATATTAATGTCAAACTAATAAGGTCAAAAAGATAGTGCCACAAAGTATTCCTTCCGGATAACAAGTGCCTAGAGTTTATTGTGGTTCCACTATTTATTTCACTTTATAAAGTTCTACACTTGTATTTTGATTCTACCAAATCTTTAACAAAAAATTATCACTTAAATTTTTAATAGCACGACCGTGTTGTTTGAGTTTTTTCCGCTTTCTGTGTGTGTCCACTTTATGTATTCTTCACCGTTATATAAAAAGAATGAGAAACATCATTTTCTATGAAAATACGCGATACTTGGTTTGCGATACTTGGAATACTTGGTTTGCGTTCGGGATAAAGTAATCACAAGATTGATCTTGGTTTACGTCTGAGGTGAAATATGTCTCGACTATATTTCGGAGTTTATAATTGGTTGTGGTTAACCAATTTATATTGAAATCGAATTAACCGCAACAAGTTAATGCAATCGACTCCAGGGAAACATTTTATTTTTATAGTCTATATGCATGGCCAGTGTGAATTTCTCGTTGGATGGGTCTTCTATGCACACCTTTGCAGTCTGTATTTAACAACTTCCATGTACAGCTTTACCTCATCATTAGACAAGCGCTTGTATATTTTTGGAGATAGTTATTGATTTGTACTAAATCTAAGATGCTCTTTTTATTTGTTCAATCCATTTTGGATTGTTCAATCCATTCAATGTTTTTATCACTTGATCAAAAACTATACCTTTAAAGGAACAAAACAATAATATTTTTTTATTTTTTATTTTAAAAAGATTTTTTACAAAGTAACTAGTCATTTTTGACTAACAGCGTTTGATTCTAACAATATAATAATAAAGCCACTCCTATGTATTCTTTCCATAAAGTGTTGTGTTGGTTGATTTTGTATTATGCGCACTATTCAGGTAACTCAAAAGGTTTTAATCTTTTGAGTCTTCTTATAATACCCTCTTTATGAAATAGTCTAACAGCTTCATTATTATGGTGATAATAGAGCCTCTCCAGGTGGTTTTGAGCACATTTCGAGATCTCTATGAAAATCACTATTACGAGTGTACCAAGAGGCGTTTACAATCCCTCTAAGAACTTTATTTTGAAATGGTTAAACTATCTTGATTGCAGAAGTTCAGACAGGCTTGAGCACTTGTTTATAAAGCATAAGTTTATTATGATAACTGAGAGTTTCTTCAAATTAACTGAAGCTCTTCTATTGGTAGTGGTTCTATTGACCTATTAGTGATGTTAATGTGAGTAGACTTAGATTCATTCACTTTGATTCTCCACTTAGTTAGCCAACCTTGTATATTATGTATCGCTATTTGTAGTTTGAATGTGACTTTACCGATTGTGTCACCAATAGCTAGAATTACAGGGGCATCGGCAAACGTGGCGGGAGTTGTATTGCTCGTCTGTGGTAAGTCGCTTGTAAATTACAAAAAGGAGTAGACATTCCTCTGCGGGACTCCTGCTTTAGCTTCTTTTATGCTGGAGTAAGTTCCTTCCTGTTTAACTCTTAAGTATCTTCTTTTCAGGTATGACTTTGGCAGTTCGCAATACTCAAATGGCAGAGATTTCTGCAATCTAAATATTAAACCATCTAGCCAGACTTTGTCGAATGCCTGTGCTTTATCTAGAAATGTGGCTGAACAAATCTTTTTTTCCTCTAAGGATTTTCCTATTAAATCTGTTATTCTATGGACTTGATCGATTGGGGAGTGTTCCTCTCTAAATCCAAACTGATGGGACGGAACAGCTTCTGATTTTATAATTTCTGGTTTAATTCGTTTTAATAATAGTCTCTCAAACAGTTTTGACATAATGGGAAGAAGTGATATTGGTCACTTACCTGGTTTAGGTATCATTATCACTTCTGCAAATTTCCAAGATAGAGGGACATAACGGAGTACGGAGTCGGAAGGAAGGGTGCATGATTGATATGAGGGCTCTCTCTTGCTTTTCTTCTTGTGAACTAAGTCCATTAAGAATGTCTTGTAGTATTTTATTAGTTTGGTTATTATTTGAATCATTAACTGAAGCAGAACTATGTTGCCTTGTCGAACTTCCAATAGTGAGTGCATCAGCATATGTTACATTTGGATTAGTTTTTGATAATATGCTTAATGTTTATTAATATGCTTAATGTCGTAGGAATACCATGTTGTTTTGTTTTCGTTCAAAGCTCCTGTTAACTTTCTATAGCTATCACTGCCTGGGACATTTATTTTGATATCACCACTATTTAGAGCTGTAGCTTGAAATTCTAATCCGATTGTTGTTCATGATTTTTCTAATACTATGATATATATCGCAATTAGATATTATAACTGGAGGTGGCCGTGGCATTTTTTTCTCCAGTTGTACATTCTTGCTTCCGGTTGAGAGTACTTTACTTGATCGTTCCTGTTCCGTTGAAACCTGAGCTTTTTCCTCCTGTAGTATATTCCTACTTCCGGTTAGAAGCTGCTCAATTAATTGTTTCAGTTTGGGTGAAAACTGTGGTGATTTACTCGTCTTGCGTTTTTTATTTTTTTTTTTTTTGTTACGGTTCAGAATCCATGCCGTTTTTCTTGTTAGGTCTTCCTCGTCTGTTTCATATATAACCTTTATTTGATCATTGATATCGTGTTTTCCTGCAGCTTAGAGGTTTCTTTCTCAGATATTACTGCATTTAGAGCAACTTTTAACTCCTTGTTTTCTCGCTGTAAGTTTCTGAGATCTTTGCTTAGGTTTAACGTTAACTTTTCTTTTCGTAAATCTTATTGCGCAGTTCTGCGTTATCCCTGTCCAAGGTGTTCGCTAATGGTAGTGGTGATCTACTCACCCTGGGTATTTGTCCAAATGGGTTGAGTTGTCTAAGAGGGCTTTTAAACAATGATTGGCTCATCCCAGAATCCGATGAGCCAGCCTCGTTAGAGGGTGGATTTTCCAGCTGCTTAGCTGGGTTACCACCTGGGGTACAATTAGCTGAATTAGTTGTACTCATTGTTTATTTTACTGGTCATGGAGCTTCTACCATGCCAGTACGAGTTGGTAGTGGGTCTGGTTTGAGAACTTCATTTACTAAGTTTTCGATATTCGGTTATACCGCCGTGTTTCGGTCGCCAGAGCCTCGTTAGTTACCTAGCAGGGTGCACCACGTGTAGGTGAGGATAACATTTGAGCTGTTTGTAGACCATTTAACTAAAGCCCCTTTCCTACCCCACAATAATATGCAATTAAGATAATACATTTAGAAGATAATATAGGATAGTCCTTTTGACGGCTTAGGTGTTAACCCTGATTTTACACTTCCTATAGCCGCAATTTAATTAATGTTTTTATGAAAAGTATTAAAATATAATTTTCACTGTAGCAACTATTTAAAATTTTAGTTTATTTTTGTTTGTATGTATAATGTAGAACAATCAAAGGAACCATCAAGTTTTTCAGTGTCGGATGTATCAAGCACATACATAAGATCGCGCAAGCTTAAACAAAATGTAGACCATGAGAAACGAAATATTTTTAAATGATAAAGAAATCAAGGCAAATCATATTGTGATCATCGAGGTATATATCGGGCCAGAATAGTACGTTCTTCATTTTGCAAAATGGAGATGGTTGTGTATTAAAATTTTTTTGAACCAGACCGTGAAATTACAAATATGGGATTTTGGTTTATAAATTCAAATGAAAATTAATTTTCTATGGAAAATTTACAAAATAAACTGCTAAATGTAAATGATTCTCGTAATTGTCATGCTAACTCGTCTAATTAGTACTTCGAAACCGGGCTAAATTTGAGTAAAATGTATAAGTTTTACATTAATTCGACGGAAAACCCAGTAAAATTGCACACGCGTCGAAAAATGTTTAGTTCCAACTTTTAGGTAGTCCAACCAGGGTCGGCGCTAGTACTTTTTGTGCCCCGTACACTTTTCAAAAATTCCGCCCTAAAAAAAAGTCGTTTGTCTTAAAAAATTTATTTACACATGAGGTAGGACATGCAATGCATTTTTTTAACGAGGTGTTCCACGTAGGTATAGTCCTCAAAAATATATTTAAAAAAAGAAATATAAAATATTGCTATCGTACTAATTCCGCGTAAGAATTTCTATGAATAAAAATGTATTAAAAATATTTGTGCAAAAAGCACTAAAATTCTCGGGTGCTTTTAAATTTATAAATAAAATAAATATTTTACAAAATAGAATAATTAATTAATTAAACATTTATTTCCGTTCATTAAAATTTGAAAAAAAACCGTCTCAGTATAAGATCAACTCAGCATAATCCAACTTACTCAGAAAATTATTTTCTTTAGGTGTTATAGCTAAATCTACCAGTCCCATTATACTACGTAAACATTGTTTTTGATATTTTTTTTTACTTCGAAAAGCTACGTTCCCGAGAGCTTATATAACTGGTATTGTCAGTAAAATGCTAAGTGGTAACTAACTTTGGTAATACCAAGTTTAATTTCTTAAATTCTAATACTGCTTTGTCAGAATTTGAGTTGAAAGTTAAATGCTTTTCTAGGAAAAATTATTTATCAGAACCTAGAGCTTTATGCGGAAATTTGTGATTTTTTTTTTGAAAAGTGGTAGCAAGAATTTCACATTTTTCAGAAGTTAAAATTGTTGTACTATTATCTTGTGGATTGAGTAGTGAAGGTATAGAAGTATGTTTTTGTTATGTATCTTAGTTTGCCAGTATGGTTTAGACCCTTTTATAAAACGACTCAATTTATTTTGCCACTTTGAGTTTATTATGTCATATGTTTTTAAGGTATATGATTTCACATTATTATGTTTTTTTAACGTATATGATTCACGGTTTCGAATAAATTGTATACGTCGGGATTTGCGGTGTTTAATAAGTAATGACACTTCCTTTGAGGTGAAGGTATTAACTCTACACGTACCTAACTCTACATGGGAATTTACTCCGCATATGTGAGAATTAACTCCACAAAATTGATGTGGACTTAATTCCCACTACCGCTGAGAAATGCTCCACACAAAATTTAGTGGAGTTAATTCTCATTGAACAGTAAAATAAGTGGAGTTAATTCTCGTCAAAACACAATATTAAATGTACCGTCTATAGCATATTTGCGATCATAAGTCGGAGTATTGCTGCTATTATTGTTACTAGTTGGCATTGCAACAATCATTTATTGATTTTCGATGTCATGAAACCCATAATTTTAGAAGTATTCTTAAACACAAGCTGGCGATTATGAACTATTTGGCAGAGATGTTTTTTATATTTTGTTCAATGTTCTCTGTATTTGTTGTAAGTGATTTGAATTGATTGGTCAACGATGCTCATCAAAAATTTCTTTTAAAGTTGATGTTCTCTTTAATGACTTGCTAGTGCAGTCTTCTTTCATACCATTTATTATTTTCATTTTTGTAATATTGAATTGCAAAGCATCAAGTTTAAAAGGAATGAAAAAATTTAAGCAGAAAACCAACCGAAGTAATACGGCAAAAAAGAATCGGAAATTCCTGGGGAGGAAATGAGCAATTTCCTCCTAGCTAAGGGATCTATCCCTAAACAGAAAAATGGCCAATGATCTTAGAATTATATGCTGGAATGCCAATGGACTAATGCAACATCAACAAGAATTGCAGATGGTCTTGGAAACAGAAAAAATCGACATATGTCTTATCACGGAAACTCACTTTACTATATTAAACTTATTAAACAAAAATTAAATTTAAAAATTATCAAGTATATAAAACCAATCACCCATAAAACACTGCTAAAGGAGGTAGCGTTGTTATAATTAGAAATAATATCCACCATTACGAAGAGCTAAAAGTTGAAATACAAGCAACTGCTGTTAACGTCAAAACGAAAAATAATTATGTTAGTGTTTACTGCCCTCCGAAACACGCGCTAAAAGAAAAAGATTATCTCAAATTCTTCAGTAAACTAGGAAAAAGATACATAATTGGAGGAGATTTTAATGAAAAAAAAAATGTTCATTGGGGTTCTAGGCTATCAACGACTAAAGGTAAAGAACTGCTGAAATCTGTCAGAAAATGCGGTAGTGAAACCTTGTCAACTGAAAAACCAACCTACTGGCCTACAGATCAAAACAAAATACCAGACTTATTTGATTTTGACAAGGTTTGGCATGAAGAACTTAATCATAAGTTAAGAAACCTCTTACCAATGCAATTCGCTAAAATACTGGAATCATACTTGAAAAATAGATTCTTTAGAATTAAATTGGCTGAAACTTATACTGAATTGAATGAAATAAAAGCAGGTGAACCACAGGGAAGTGTATTAGAATCGATTTTATATTTACTATACCCGTATGATCTACCTGAACTAGAAAACAAGACAGTGGCGACTTTTGCTGATGACACTGTTGGAAAAAACAACGAAGAATCAACACAAAAATTACAATCAGCTATCTCCGAAGTATATAAATGGACTAAAAGATGGCGAATTAAGCCAAATGAAACTAAATCAGTTCACATAAATTGTATCATCAAACGAGTTGATCATATACCTGTTTCAATAAATCGAGAAATAATACTGTATGCAAACAGAGCTAAGTATCTAGGCATGATCCTGGATGCTAAACTTAAATGGAAGGTCCACGTTTAAAAGAAAAATGAAGAACTAAAACTAAAATATAGAAAAATGTATGGGCTGATAGGCAGACACTCTTCCCTATCATCATACAATAAGTTGCTACTTTATAAGCAAATACTGAAACCAATATGGAATTATGGCATTGAAATTTGGGGTTGTACAAAACCCAGCAACGTCAATATCATACAAAGTTTTCAGAACAGGGTACTAAGGACATCGTCGATGCACCATGGTACGTCAGGAATAGTGATATACATAGAGACCTTAAAGTGGACCCCGTTTCAATTGAAATTAAAAAAAAATGCAAGGAAACACGAAGAAAGACTCCAGCAACATGTGAATATAGAGGCAATTTAGCTGTTAACCAACACCAATATTATACGCAGACTGAAAAGAACCAAACCCTTTGAGCTGGTTTAATTGTTAGAACAAACAGCGGTTTGTTGATTTAGGTCCACAATAACGATGTGGTATAAACAACAACTTACCAGAAACTGTGGAACGCTAATGGGTGGAGTCATAGATATAATTATCTTAGTAAATTAAGTCAGAAACAAATTGCTCATTAGTCCAGGAGACTAGATTGTAATAAAATAAAATAAGTAAATTTGTGATTATCGATCGCATAATTGGGGAATCCCCTAATTATACGATCGAAGAACGCTTGAAGCGCCTTGAAACAAAATGAATACGTTATTAAACGGTTATAACAACCGAGGTCGGTCAAACTCGAGCGATCGTCGATCAACTTCCCGGCAAAGTCGCAGTGGCTCGCAATCACGTACATTCGCCAATTACCGAAAACGAGGTGTCTGTTTTTATCACGGCGAGTACGAAAAACGTGCACTTAAGAGCAAACCTCCGTGCAAGTTTAGTCAGTCCACATCGCCGACCATCATGAAAGAAAAAAACTAATATAAGTTAGATGGGATCGGCGACCAACAACGTATTGGGTTCTCGCCGATTATTTATTTTCGATAAGAATAACCGCCTAACTTATCTAATCGACACGGGTGCTGACTTATCAGTTATCCCGCACATTAAATACATAAAATCACTAGACATCATGAAAAAATCGCATGATCTAGTTCTATCGGCCGCCAACGGTACAACCATTCACACTTATGGCGCAAAATTGCTTCAAGTGGATCTTGGGTTGAATCGAGTATTTACGCATGCTTTCACTTTAGCTGCAGTTAACCGTCCAATCATCGGCGCCGATTTTCTTAGTAAATTTAACCTTCTTGTTGATCTCAAACGAAAACGGTTAGTTGATTCAGCGAATTTGCTGTCAGTCAACGCCTCAACAATTCGTGTCGATACACCGACACCGATTCATTTCGTTATCGACAATGGTTATGGCGTCCTGCTTAAGAAGTTTCCTTCGCTTACAGCAGAGCCTAATTACAATTTACCAGTTAAACACAACAAAGTTCACCATATCGTAACCAGTATCTCAACCACAACGATTAGATCAACTGCGTCACAAAGCAGCAGCCGCAGAATTCCAGCATATGGTGGAATTGGGAATCTGTCAACCTTCGGCATCTCCCGTTTCGTGTCCTCTTCACATGGTGAAGAAAAAAGACAATGATTGGAGACCATGTGGGGATTATCGTAGGTTAAACGCCATCACAACTGCTGATCGTTACCCGATACCGCACATTCAGAATTTCTCCATTCATTTGCATGGGTGTCAATTCTTCTCCAAAATCGATCTTGTCAGAGCATATCATCTTATTCCCATTGGTTTGGAAGACGTGCATAAAACGGCAATAACAACCCCATTCGGCCTTTTCGAATTTACTCGAATGCCATTCGGTTTACGAAATGCCGCACAAACTTTCCAGCGATTTATGAACGAGGTCGTTCGTGACTTAGACTTTGTTTTTGTCTACATCGACGACATTCTCGTCGCTTCGAAAACTGAGGAACAACACAAACTGCACCTGGAACAGCTGTTCCAACGTTTAGTGGAGTTTGATGTTCATATCAAAACCGTCAAATGCGAATTTGGAGTAAGAACTCTTGATTTCCTCAGTCACAAAATCACACCAGATGGTATTCTCCCTTCGCAAGAACGGATCAATGCTATCGTGGATTTTCCAGCTCCTACAAATATCAAAAGCATCCAAAGGTTTGTCGGCATGGTAACTTACTACCATCGGTTTATCCCGAAGATCGCTGAAATTCTAGCTCCAATTCATGGTCATTTGGCAGAATTACAACGTAAGCCCAAATCGGTCAAAAATTTCTCAAGGCCCGAAGAATGCCAACAAGCATTCTCGTTATTGAAATCGGAATTGGCAAGAACGACATTATTATGCCATCCATTAAGCGAATCCAAGCTTAGTATCACGACCGATGCATCAAACATCGCGGTCGGAGCAGTACTTCAACAGTACCATAACAGTTGTTGGGAGCCTCTGGGATTCTTTTCGAAGAAACTCTCCGATGCAGAAAAGATATATTCTGCATTTGACAGGGAATTACTGGCAATATATCTAGCTGTAAAACACTTCAGGTATTTTGTCGAAGGGCGAGATTTTAAAATCTAAATCGACCACAAACCTCTGACTCCAGCAATTCAGTCTAAAGGCAATCGCGCCAATTAGATTACATTAGCCAATTTACAACCGGCATACAACATGTTCACGGTCAGGATAACGTCGTTGCGGATACCTTGTCCCGCGCAACCAATACAGAGCAAGCAACAGTTGAAAAATCACTCGATTATCAAACGATAATTGAGGCACAAAAAATTGACAGTGAGCTTCAGAATATGCTTTCTGGTTCACGTCGTCACACTAGTTCCAAAATAGAACTAGAGCTTTTCAGATTGCCTGGTCTCGAAGTTTACTGCGAAACATCGTCAGGGAACAATCGCCCTTACATTGCAGAACCACTTCGTCGAAATATTTTCGATATGTTGCATAATATTTCACATCCTGGTGTCCGTACTACGCGTAAATTGATTATAGCTCAATACTTTTGGCCTAGTATAAACAAAGACGTAACTCAGTGGGCTTAGTCGTGTTTATCTTGCCAAAAATCAAAAGTCCAAAGACACACAAAATCACCATATGGACAATTTGAAGTCCCTCCTGGGTGATTCGAACACATCCATATAGATATCGTGGGTCCATTCCCACAATCTAATGGATATGCGTATCTCCTTACCTGTGTTGATCGTTTTACTCGTTGGCCAGAAGCATACTGCATGACAAATATGTCAGCTGCAACCATTGCCACTACATTTGTAAATAACTACGTATCTCGATTCAGCGTTCCGCTTCAGATTACAACTGATCAGGGATCACAATTTGAGTCGAAACTTTTCTCAGAGTTAACGAAACTACTCGGCTCACATCGAATACGGACAACAGCTTATAATCCAAAAGCGAACGGCATGGTTGAACGTTTCCATCGACAGCTCAAAGCTGCTCTCTTGGCCAGAGGCAATTCAATTCACTGGAGTTCGGAGATTCCAATCATCCTGTTGGGAATCCGAGCTACGATAAAAGAAGATCTGAAGTACACACCAGCTGAAATGGTTTATGGACAAACTATCAAGCTACCCGGTGAGTTCTTCGCCGAAAATCCTCTTTCACCTCTACCAGATCAAGACACAGTCGTCGACCAACTGCGACGTACCATGCAACACCTTATCCCATCACCGACTCGTCTGGCAAATCAAACTGACGTATTTGTTCCAAAAACTTTGGACAAGTGTGGATACGTTTTTGTAAGGGATGACAAAGTTCGGACAGGTCTTTCTCCTCCTTACGAAGGTCCGTATAAAATAATAAGAAAGATAGAAACCAAACGATTTCAATCGATCGATTGAAGCCAGCTTATGGGTTGCAATGAAACATGCAGAACTGTCATATAGCTCAGTAATCGTTTTTCGTTTTCACGGAGGGGGGAATCACTTGTAGGGGAGTCCTGTGGCAGCGCGATTAATCGCTAACCACAATCATTTAATAAATTCAAATTATATTTGAATTTCTATTGAATGTAAAAACTCTTTTAACTGGTAAAAGATCGCCGCATGTACGTAATGCGTATTACATAATGAGTGTAGACGCAAACCCAATATTTTCCCAATAATATTATCGGTCAATTACGTACGTTGATGCACGCACATAATATATAAGTGGATTTGGTCAGTCAATGACAAGGAGTTGTTAACGAAACATATATTAAATTAACATTAATGTTATTAGTTTTCTTGGCTTAAATTTAATAAAGGAATAAAGTTGGTGATCAATATAGTGAGACCAGAAGATTTGTGTTTTCTAAATTATTTCAATAAATATAAATTGTGCTAAGTCAAAAGGTTGTGTATTTCAAGTGCGCGAACGAGATACTGGGCACTGACCCACAAACTCAATTTATTTAAAATAAAATAAAAATTGCCAATTTCCATTTGCCAGTGCAACATTACTACGACAGTTTGACCGCTAGTAATTATATTTAATGAATCTCGGTGCTACTTACCAATTAATTTTTATTTACAAGTTCAATAGTCGTATTAAGCCAAGAGCACCAGTCCCAGTGGTTACTATGGGCTTTGTAACTTCTTTGGATAAAATAATTTGATTTATTTTGACTATCAAAAATATTCCGAAAATTGGCGCAAGACCTGGTAAAGGCTAGAATTATACTGTAAATCCGTTTCAATATTTCTTGATAAAAATGTAACTCTACGATATTTGATGCATTTCCAACAAAAAACTAAAATGTTAATAACGTTAAACGACTTCTTCCAAACACTGCTCTTTTAAGTATCATTATAACTATGTACATGGAAGTTTTTTTTTACATAAATTGAATAAAATTGTATTATGCTGCTTATGTGTCTGTGTGTTTATATATAAATCTAAAGCCTCATCTAAATATCAAAACAATTTGTAGTCAATAAGATGAATTGTAGTGTAAATCTTCAAGAATATACAGATGATGGAAGAAAGGTTTATCTCTAAATCCACATGTATACGAGTATATAGAGTATACATACAACTACTACACATTTTGATTTCATCACAAAACTCAAGATCAAGATGATGATGAAGTTTAACGAACGTTCCAAACGAATGAAAATCAGTTCAATAATTATCGTTATTTTGTTTGTTAGTTTGGTTTCTTCTTATTTTTAGATTTTTCTTATATACTTTTACTAGCCCGTATTACTTCACATCTTGTTAAGATTAAATAATAATAACAATATAATTAATAAGAAGAGGAAAACTGTTAGACGATGGATTATATAAAACAGCGAAAGAATATTATATAAAGCGTGAAGTTTTTATGTTTTTTTCTCTCTTTTGTTTTAGCGTAAATTAAATCAATCGGCCATTTTACAGTTGGGTGTAATGGCATTAATTTGTGTTGTAATTAATTTTGTTGGCAAATTTTACAATATGCATATATTAAACCGGCCAGTTTTGTATATATATATATATATAAACCACTTCAAGCATGTACTCTAAACAACTAAGAATATTAGTTAATAATTTATAATAACAACGGTTTATATAACTAATTAATAAATTAATTAAAAATGTAAACAATTTTAAATTACTATTATTTTTTTTTTTGCTTTCAGGTGCAACAAAAGAAATTGGTACAGCATTGACACGTGTTTGCTTAAGACATAAAGCCGTTGAAACCAGAATGAAAACATTTACATCAGCAATTATGGATTGTCTTATAATTCCATTACAAGTAAGTTCATTGTCTTAAACATTCTCTTTTGATACGAAACCTTACTCTAATAATTAGATTTTATATGTGTGCGGTTTTAAACAATGACCTATTTTATGATTTTGTAACATTTTTTCGCTTAAAAATGTTACTTTTTCTTATACTATATGTACAATTGGAAAGCCGTTGTTCTTAAGTCTCACGAGTTCTTTGTATTATATTTTCTTTGAGATGAAAACGTTTATACTTTTTTATTTGTTTCAAATAAATAAAAAAAATTAACCTTTACTTAAAGTCATTATGTTGTCTTATATGCTCCATCTTCTACTTTAATTATTAATCGATTTTGAAATTCAGTACAAAAAAAAATGTTACTTTCCTATCCAGAAAACGATTTGTCTTAATCAAATCAACTTAATAGCATACTTTAGTCCAAGTTGAAAAGTATAGTGAGTTTTTGCAGATGTACCTTTCTGTGAGAATCTATAACAAATATGGCCGGGCATCTAATGCTATTACTTTACAGTGTCTACTCTAGAAGTGTTTAATATTAAGTTAGATACTAGGTTTTTACTTTAATCCATTGTATATCGGTTAGGTTATTTACCTTTTATTTGAATTGATTTCAATTATTTCAACATATTCAATGATTTTTTGATCAAATATTCCATTTGTTCAATATTCCTGTTTCACAGAAAATTTATGTTCATTTGGAACTCCTTAAAAAAACTCTCGTAGGATTTGAATATCGTTCAACAGAATTTGAGGAAAATGTTTCCGAAATGGTCGACTTTATAGCGGGAACACTACACAAAAGGTTACACTCAAGAAGCTGACACAGTGAAACAAATTAATGCTACAAGCCACGCAAACCCAGTTTAAAAACCATTACAGCTTTTACAAATCATCAAAGAGAAATGCTAAATACCAGGCGTGATCAAAGTTTCAATGTTCCTCCGAAAAATCAAATTAAATTACCAATACTCTGCATTTCAATGTTTAGTGGAAATAACCAAGAATTCGCTACTTTCCGTGATATCTTTAAGGCCTCGATTAAGAAAAATATTCCCCTGATCAATGTTCAAATATGTCAACATTTGATTTCAGTTCTTAGAAGGACGATGTGCTTAGTCTAGTACCTACGCCACATTCCAGTTACAGATGTAAATTAACCGTGAAGGGTTTGTAGTCACGTCATTATTTAAAAAATTCCTACCATCGTTTATTAATGAATCCATGTATGTAATACTTTTAACGAAACTAGGTAATGAGTCAGTCACGGTTACGGCTGTAAAGGGATGCCCACAAGGCGGTGTCCTGTCACCTTTGCTGTGGTCACTCGTGATCGACGAGTTACTTGATGAGCTACATCTACTCGGTTATGACGCCATTGGTTATGCGGACGTTCTGGTTATCATAGTCTCTGGTGAGCATGAATGTACGATATCTGCCCGCATGCAACTGGCCTTGCTTATTATTGCGAATCGGTGCACTAACGAGGACCTTTCGATAAAACCTAACAAGACAGTCCTTGTACCGTTTACCAAAAGACGTAAATTGAACTTTGGTTCAGTTAGTCTAAATTATATTACTATCAGATACTCCAATGAAGTCAAATATCTGGGTGGTATCCTAGATAAGAAACTGAATTGGAACTCTCATATCAAATCAACTACCGAGAGCCATTTGGGTCTGTAATCGTATGTTCAGGCAGGACTTGGGGCCTCAGCTCAAAATGATTTACTGGATGTACATCATGATAGTGAGGCCAATTGTAACCTATGGGTCCATAGTTTGGTGGCCTAAGGTAAGGTACAGCAAAAAGTTATTTAACAAGATTATCTCATTGCAGAGGCTAGCATGTCTCGGAATCACTAGCGCTATGAGCACCCGTCCTACGGCGGCAATAGAAGCCCTCATCGGACTAACTCTGCTTCATATTTACGTAAAAAAATCAGCTGCTCCTTGTGCAGCTAGATTACAGCTGGTAAATCAATATAGTCATGATAATCATATGGGTCATCTGAACATTTTGAATGAACTTTCAGACTTGGATATGTTCTTTAGAGTCCCGGACGTGATGTCCACTGCAACCTGAGATATCATTTGAAAAAAATGAACCTGTCCACAGAAATGGAGTGCCGACTCTGTTTGGAAGAGATAGAAACTGCAGAACACATAATATGTGAGTGTGTTGCCCTGTGCACACTGAGGTGGCTTCATTTTGAAGAGAAGTATTTGACTCCGGAGAAATGTAGATTGGCCTCTACAGTCAGCATTCTCGCCTTTATTAGGAAGGTGGAAAAGGTCCTGGACTAACAAATTCTAATAGTACTAAAGATCTTTCAGGTCGCAGCGCTAGTCATTTTGGACAGGGAAAAAAATACTTTTAACGTTGTTGTTATTGATTTGAAGGTATTTGGAGCATCCGTGGAAGCTAAAGATCCATTGCTTATCAATTTAATTTTACAAAAAGTCGATAGCTACTTTAATCAGAAACGTATTACAATAAAGGCAACAAAATCAGTGCCGTCATCTTACATCAATCGTTGATGATTTAAAAGATCGCCGTGAAAGGTTGACCTTTACATCACAAGATGTATCACAAAATCGGCTTTATAGTCAAGTAATAGAATAAACGCCACTGAAAATAGTCTGCTATTTCATTCGCTATTTCATACTGCCTACAGCTATAGTTAGTCTATTGAACAAACATGACAGACTAGTTAAATGCAGATTGTTATTTAACTCCGGTTCTCAAGCAACATTAATCACGTTTGAAAAAATTGCAAGTAGAACGAAGAAGTTTTAGAACCTTAAATACTAGCGTAATATCATCATAATTCGCGGTGCTGTAACAATCTGAGATGTACCAGCAAAAAGCAAGGCATTTTGTATTGAAATCTCAAAATAAGTCAACAAGTCCTTGATAAATGACCCAAGTTTTACAGTTAAGCCATTGCAGAAAAAATAATCTATTTGATAAATAATCAGAACTGTGCTTTCGAGAAGTCTTGCGGCAATTGCGTCTTGCTTACTACCTCCAATGGCAAGCCATAAATTATTTTATTTATTTAATATTTTGAGACAAAGCAATCTTTTTAAAACTTCGATTTTTGATCCATTTGACACAACTGGTAAATGTTTGGTGAAAAACACCACCATCATCAAGAACTTTATTTCCAAATAGAGCTTTAGATCTCATTATATCTCTTAACAGAAGGTCAATGCGATAATAATGAGTTTTGGATCTCTCAATTGCTGGGCATCTCGAGAATGGGGCATGCCGGGTACATTAAATTCCATCCTCAAGATCCAAAAATCCAAGCTACTATACTCTTTCCCAAAGAACTCATAAAGACAAAATGTCAAAATTTCGGCACATAAGAATAATAAAATGTTAACGGTTTTATAAAAATTAATGTAAATTATCCTACAAATAATTTACGATTATCCTAGAAGATAATCGTAAATTATCTTAACGAGCGACAATTGCTCGATAAATGATACTTATATTTCTGATATAGGAGAAGTAAATTTCATGATACCTATATATATATTTCATAATACCTCCTCTCGACGCCCAATGTTGACTCCCTTTATTTAACTAGCCCGAGTGGACGACTTCCATTTTTAGTATTCTACCCTTAAAAATAACCTAAAGGCTTTATTCTTCACTTTCTACTTATGTCGTCCTTTATTCCCGTCTTTCCCGTCTGACATCGGTTGTACAAACCATGCAACATACACCATTTCACAGCGCCAGTCATCGAACTTTTCCATCTGCATGTCGGATACAAGCGGCATTAGCCAGATAGCACGATGATTACCTGATTAAGCTTGCACCACGCAACAGTCATTCAGCTTCATCTGTTACGCTTAGCACATTTTAACTACTTCTTGTAACTTATCCCCAGAATTTACTCTATACGATCTGGTATAATAATTAAAATACGGATCTCGCAGCTTCGATCATCGTAGAGCTTAAAACCAGAAGCAATGACAATACAACTCTGTTCAATTTTTACCACGTTTCTTATAACGAGAGTTTCGTCCTTCCCATTTCCCTTTCATCGGCTGATTCAGGCTTTTGAATCATTTTCAGGGCCTTAAATTATTGCCATATTTACTGGTATTAACGCTCTCAAAATTACACCAAGGCTTCAATCGTTCGGCGGATTATCATCAACAACATATCAATCATTGTTAAGCGCCGCTTTGATCTGATTAGGCCCTTTATATATATCACGATGGAATTTTCGTAAAGGATCCCGTACCTCCCACAGGCTGTTGCCTGCGGTTAATACCAAGTATCCAACTTTGTATGTCCTTGGAGATCGTAGTGTGACTTTGGATGTACTATTTCTCTCAACTCTGCTAATGGTATATTATCCTCTTCATACTCCTTCAGCTCAGAATTTAATTCGTGTTGTAATCATCATGAGCCAATTTAGTGACCTACCATCGAACACCGTGTGGAACCTTTTACCAGTCTGGTACTCGACATATTATTATCTGCTTTCAATGTGTCATCCAAATATTGCTTGATTTCCATTATATATGAGTCTTATTGTTGTAAAGTAGCAAGTCAATCTAACTTGTCAACATCAATTGATAATACTGTGTTGCATACTGAAAAACATTCTTTACCAGCTTAGAATGAAACTCCGCTCAAGGCATCTATCATGTGTCATTTGGTTACCACTTCGAAACTCTAAATCATAATCGAATTCAGAAATCTGAAGCCACATTTTAACCTTGCTATTTGGTAAAAGATGTTTCTTGGATATGTCTCAATGAGTTGCAATCTGTCACAATTTAGAAATGTTTATTTCATATAGAATTCCCGCCAGACCATGTTGACTATTTATTAAATTTTCTTTCATAAGTGGCTGTGCCATGTTGGCGAAACCAGAAACGGATCGGACAATTCTAAAAACTGACTAACTTCTTTATCTGACTCAGTTTTCTTGCAATTCTCCACAGATGCTGTTGAGAACAGCTGTATTATCCCACTGGCCTCATTAATTCCCATATATGAACACATTTTTCACTCACTTGATATGAATGCAACACCATTGTGTAAATTCCAGATGAACAGTTTTAATCAATAGCACGCTCAGGGAGTTCAATCTCTCGAATTACATTTACGCCACCATGATCTATTGCGATCGTTTTTCTCTTTCAAACGACCCATTACCGCCATTTCTTTATTTATTTGCACTGTCACCTTCCATAACTGTCTCATGATCGTCATTTTATTAATATCTGCTTTTACTCATCTGACCCGAGTTCACAAAATCCATATCTAGTATTATACCCTAAAAAATAACCGAAAGGCTTTATTCCTCCCTTTCTACTTATATCGTCGCTAATTCCCGCCTGTCATCGGTTGTTTATTTTGTTTTTCTTGCGAAAGTATAATTCTAATATTCTTATCCCTATATACAACTTATCTATATCATTTCTCATTGAACCGTGACACGACTACATCAACATTCGACTGATGGGATTTCTCAGTACACAATAACAGTGGGTCCAACGAAACGAATATATTGAAAAAAAAATGAAAAAAAAACTTCAAAAACTTCAACGAAAGAACGAATACTGACGTCGCCACTGAAGACAAAACTGAAGTCGCCTTGAGCATCAAATACAACAACCAAAAAATAATCGGCTTTAACTTAGCAAACGCAAAGGTAATAGCAACTCTCATAACATTTGTCCACATCACAAAATTAGAAGCTTAGCCAGAAAATGTTCAAATACAATCTTACCACTAAATGTTACTTACTTAAAAAGTCCCCAAGAAATTGCATAGGTGAAAAAATGTGGATAGCAGATATATTTTGTTTATAATTCCGGAAGCATTAATTCCCATAAATTCATCTTCAACATTGACTGCCTCTCCGCATAGTATTTAAAGTTTAAGCATATGTTCTAGCAAATATTACAGCTAGTATATCTTTCCAGAAGAAGTATCTTTTCTATGTATTTTAATTTTTTTTTTTCATTTTGGATATTTGTTTGCTGTTTTAGTTTTTAAATTATAGAATTTGAAATTCCGTCCATGAATGATCACACACTAATAATGTACCAAGTCGAATATATGAAAACCGTGCGTGTTTTAAATGCATCACTGTTCATATGTTTTATGCAATAAAGGGTAATTTGAATTGATATATGTAATTTAATTATACATTATTGTCCGTCAAATTGTAATTATATAAATTATCATAATTAAAAATTTTTTATGACCAACATTTTGAGCGATCTTTATGTGCATATGACAATTTACGCTTTTTTTTTTGCGGAAATATACCTCATCATAACCTTTGATGTCGATCGTTCAGCGTAAAACTGTAGAAAGGTAAAATGTAACAAAAATTCAACATTTGAAATTTTGCAACATGATTGAGAATATTTTTTTCGCTTTTTACCGCAGAATCAACTAAACGTAAATATTTTGTAAATTGTTATTAAAGAAGAAATTATTACCTAACACAATTTTTTTATATTACCTGCTGCATTTCTTCCTTTCACAAATCTTATACGATGTCGAAGACAATAGCTATTGTAAATGTTTCAATAATATGACAATCCAACACCTTAAGGTATTTGTCCAATAAATTTATACTTTCACTTATATGGTTACTATTTATTATGTCACATAGTTTAAATGAAATAAGTAAGGAAATCAAGAAGAATAGGCCAATTTAATAATGCAAAATATTGTTAAGAACATGAACTGTCAAAATATTTTATTAGCTTTATTTTTCATGATCTGTTGACTTGATTTGGTTTTTGCGACAAGATTTTTTTTTTCATCGCATAATTTAGTTTAATTGCTTAACTTCCTTGCCAGAAAACACCTGTTTTGTTGATAAAACAATCGATTGACGTAATTTCTCCCAACCAAATTGTTACGTCAAAGTGTGTAAGTTTTATGGTTTCTCTTTAAAAACAAACATTTTTTATTCTTTACTCAAATTAACTTAAAATTTTCAACAAAAAATCGAAACCAAACATTTAGAATATCAAAATGAAATGCTTCCAAAAAATTAAAAACCTAACATAAAATTGGCCATGCTAGGAAAAGTTAGTATCTAACGTATTTGAATATAATACTGCGCAATTATCTACTAATTTAAAATTTAAATTGTTATCCGGACATACCTGCCGACTGTTAATAAACCAAAACTCTTTGAACTCGTTCGTCAAACAATAATTGCTTATTCATTTGATACATTATATTATGTTGTTTCCCCTAAAGCTGTTTTACATAAATGACAACTGACAACGTTGATATGTATAGCATCACTTAACATAAACTCAAAGAGAACATAATCCATTTTTTATGCCATAAATACAGGCTTGTATCTATGTATCTGGTTTTTTTTTTTATAGCTGGTCAGTAAAGTTAGAAAATTCAAGTAGAATTTCAAACCTTGTTCAGTGGTGGCAGAACACCACTACTATTAAAGGCACTGCAAATTGAAAATAATTGTGTTTTGATTGATTTAGAGTGTACGACCAAGCATTAAGCAAGTTGAATATACCTTTACTTACATTTGGAATGATGGGACAGGAGAGGTAGAAATATTATTGAGATCAACTCCGTTTACTGACGGCGACAAATAGTTCGTATTTTTTATTCATGCATATGGCAGTACTATTCTAATATAATCAGCAACTCCATTCTAAAATCATTCATCTGTAATCTGTAATGATTCTCTGAAAAAAATCTATAATACTGCAATTATTCATGATGTATTAATAAAATATAATAATATAATAATATAATAATATAATAATATAATAATATAATAATATAATAATATAATAATATAATAATATAATAATATAATAATATAATAATATAATAATATAATAATATAATAATATAATAATATAATAATATAATAATATAATAATATAATAATATAATAATATAATAATATAATAATATAATAATATAATAATATAATAATATAATAATATAATAATATAATAATATAATAATATAATAATATAATAATATAATAATATAATAATATAATAATATAATAATATAATAATATAATAATATAATAATATAATAATATAATAATATAATAATATAATAATATAATAATATAATAATATAATAATATAATAATATAATAATATAATAATATAATAATATAATAATATAATAATATAATAATATAATAATATAATAATATAATAATATAATAATATAATAATATAATAATATAATAATATAATAATATAATAATATAATAATATAATAATATAATAATATAATAATATAATAATATAATAATATAATAATATAATAATATAATAATATAATAATATAATAATATAATAATATAATAATATAATAATATAATAATATAATAATATAATAATATAATAATATAATAATATAATAATATAATAATATAATAATATAATAATATAATAATATAATAATATAATAATATAATAATATAATAATATAATAATATAATAATATAATAATATAATAATATAATAATATAATAATATAATAATATAATAATATAATAATATAATAATATAATAATATAATAATATAATAATATAATAATATAATAATATAATAATATAATAATATAATAATATAATAATATAATAATATAATAATATAATAATATAATAATATAATAATATAATAATATAATAATATAATAATATAATAATATAATAATATAATAATATAATAATATAATAATATAATAATATAATAATATAATAATATAATAATATAATAATATAATAATATAATAATATAATAATATAATAATATAATAATATAATAATATAATAATATAATAATATAATAATATAATAATATAATAATATAATAATATAATAATATAATAATATAATAATATAATAATATAATAATATAATAATATAATAATATAATAATATAATAATATAATAATATAATAATATAATAATATAATAATATAATAATATAATAATATAATAATATAATAATATAATAATATAATAATATAATAATATAATAATATAATAATATAATAATATAATAATATAATAATATAATAATATAATAATATAATAATATAATAATATAATAATATAATAATATAATAATATAATAATATAATAATATAATAATATAATAATATAATAATATAATAATATAATAATATAATAATATAATAATATAATAATATAATAATATAATAATATAATAATATAATAATATAATAATATAATAATATAATAATATAATAATATAATAATATAATAATATAATAATATAATAATATAATAATATAATAATATAATAATATAATAATATAATAATATAATAATATAATAATATAATAATATAATAATATAATAATATAATAATATAATAATATAATAATATAATAATATAATAATATAATAATATAATAATATAATAATATAATAATATAATAATATAATAATATAATAATATAATAATATAATAATATAATAATATAATAATATAATAATATAATAATATAATAATATAATAATATAATAATATAATAATATAATAATATAATAATATAATAATATAATAATATAATAATATAATAATATAATAATATAATAATATAATAATATAATAATATAATAATATAATAATATAATAATATAATAATATAATAATATAATAATATAATAATATAATAATATAATAATATAATAATATAATAATATAATAATATAATAATATAATAATATAATAATATAATAATATAATAATATAATAATATAATAATATAATAATATAATAATATAATAATATAATAATATAATAATATAATAATATAATAATATAATAATATAATAATATAATAATATAATAATATAATAATATAATAATATAATAATATAATAATATAATAATATAATAATATAATAATATAATAATATAATAATATAATAATATAATAATATAATTATATAATAATATAATAATATAATAATATAATAATATAATAATATAATAATATAATAATATAATAATATAATAATATAATAATATAATAATATAATAATATAATAATATAATAATATAATAATATAATAATATAATAATATAATAATATAATAATATAATAATATAATAATATAATAATATAATAATATAATAATATAATAATATAATAATATAATAATATAATAATATAATAATATAATAATATAATAATATAATAATATAATAATATAATAATATAATAATATAATAATATAATAATATAATAATATAATAATATAATAATATAATAATATAATAATATAATAATATAATAATATAATAATATAATAATATAATAATATAATAATATAATAATATAATAATATAATAATATAATAATATAATAATATAATAATGTAATAATGTAATAATGTAATAATGTAATAATGTAATAATATAATAATATAATAATATAATAATATTAAAATATAATAATATAATAATATATTATTATTATTATTATATAATAATGTGGCCGATTGAAATGTATGATACCTTAATCCAAACCTGTTAATGCCAGCATAAATACTGCCATAAAATATTCATACATTTTCATAAATCAATTTGGAGCATACAAATCAGGAGCAAAATTTACGAAAATCTATGAATTTAGTCAATAAAACACTTAATCAAAACCTCTTGAGGACAAAAATACTGGCTCATTTTTGTGTGATATTTCCAAAAGTTTCGTTTCAATCTAGGAAAATTAAGTGTTCGGGTAGGAGTAAATTTCGAAATATGCTAACTATTAACTTTTTAACAGACATAAATTAAGCTCAATTTATTACCATTAAAAAATTAATAGTTTTTCTTTAAAATTTATGCAATAACAAACATATTAAAAAAACACTTTAAAGTTTAAAACATAATCCTTTACGAATTTAACAAACGATAGATAAAAATTATTTAGCAACAATCGCGATTTATTTCATTACTAAACAACATATTTTAGCATAAAATTAAATGATTTTACCGAAAAAAGTAGTAACGTACGTATGTATTCAAAGATAATGAAAAGAAAAACAGCCGGAAGGAAAACAAACAAATGATATAATTGGATCAATGTTTATGGTTTTTTTTTTGTATAAAATTTAAATTGGTTAGGGGTATAAATGGGGCTGGGTTTGCTGTGTCGCAAGGAAATTTATATTCGTTACGTTTTGCAGTTTTTTTCTATGTACCGAACTGACTCTGTAACAATTATAACTGTATTTTGGTAGCAGAAAAAAGTTTTAATTTTATTTTTCATATTCTAAAATTAAAAAACTTTCTAACTAAGAAAATATGTTGTTTTATCATTATTTTTTTAATTTTTTTTTATGTTCATAAATGATATGCTTATAGACATAATTTATCGTGGGGTATACTGATAACATTATGAGTATAATAATTTTTAAAAAGGTGCTGGTGGGGTTTTGGTGCTTAGCATTGCTACCAGTGTGCTTGGCCATTAAGATTAGACCAAAAATCCGTATAAATACGTAGAAAAAAAACGCCGTAAACTCTTAAAATGATGGTTAATTGATGGTAAACTGCTATTCCTATAAACAGAAGCCATTTGCTGCTTATATGAGCACTTTTTCATAGCGCTCGCCAAATAGGTGCACCGTACATCAGAATGGATATAACCACGTTACTAAGTAATGATCTGCGACGTTGGCAAGCAACTCCGACGTTTGGCATAATTCGCTATAACACTCCATTTACTCTTTTAGTTTTCTCACATTCAGTGACCAAATGAGATATAAATGATAAACTAGCATCGATTATCACTCCTACGAACATAACAAAAGGTTTAAACACTATATGTTGCCCACCATGCTTTTCAGCGGATCTCCCTTCCATCTGACAAATCGACTCTCGCATCGTATCTACCATGGGCTGAATCGCGTTAATGGTAGAGCGCGTCTTATGGAATCTAAAATGATATTTAGACATATCCCCTATGTTTTTGATGGCTTTCCACTGCATAGGGAATAATCCTTCCTATAGGCAAGTATTATACAAGCTAACAAACTGCTCCGGATATGGACGAACCACTGTTGTCAACGCTGTATGTACCCTTGAACGTTGTCATAACTATTCTATATGGCTATATGGCCCCGAGGATCCCGGTGCACCATTCACATAATTCTTTAAAGCTATTTTACGCATTTTTTAAGCAGCTCGGCTATTACTTTGGTCCACCACTACACTGAAACCTTCCAGCTATCTATTGTTCTCAGTGGCATTGCTGCATCACAATCTAATGTAATGTAATCTGTTATTTGAAACACCCGATTTTCTGCAGACATAATTCTATCTTCCAACATGAGAATAAAAACCTTTTCGTCAAACATTTTATGGTTTCAAAGGTTTCCAACCTTTGAATTATCGTTTCTTTTCGAAACATCCCTAAGTTGTTTTTCATCAAGCAAGACTCATAAAATGAATTAATGATCGCTGTATGTGTGTAAATTATTTACTTCCCAACTTAAAACTTTAATTAAGAGACACTCGCTAGTTAATGTGAGATCAACTATAGAGCTAGTACTACCTCAACGAAATGTTAAGACGTTAGCGACATCTTTATTATTTGATCGAGCTTGATCTTTATTATTATTGTAGTAACTCGGCTTTCTCATTCTACGATCCAGAAACGAGCCTCTATGGTTGCACTGGGACGAGTAGACCAGCTATGTATATGAATACCATCGATCTTACAAAACCAGATACAGCACCGGTAGCATTTTTTTGAAAGAGTAACTTTCCACAGACCCAGACAGCAGCGCGATTTAAGTAATCTTTTGTCTAAGTCTTACTATCAAACTTACTGTATTGTTCGCTTACAATAACAACGTCTGCGACCAATTCACGTACTGTTTTCTGTGCAGCTTCACAGTAATTAAGATTTAATTGGATCAACCTGATCTTCTCAGTTTTATTTGCAGTACCTTCTGATATATCGGACACTTTAAACTACCAGCGGATTGTCTGTTCCCTCCAACGACTTTATCACTACAAAGCATGCATTTCGGATCGTTGTTGCAGCCGTGTGCAATATGACTCTTCTCCGCATTTGCTACTCAGCCTCTCAAACTCCTGCATCGTTAAGCTTGGTGACCATATTTGAGACATTTGAAAAATTTTAAAGGCTCTTTAATTTCTCGATTTTTGCAAATCACCCAAGAAATTCTCATTTTCCTTTTGGATTTCACATTCTATGCTATTTGACTTGGAGGGCTAACACTGACATTTGTGTCGCCCGATAAGAAGATTTTAGCATTTTTACAGAGGCAATATCTTTTGTTTCTCCCATCAGGGATTCAAGAGCCTAAAGTACCTCGTTCTGGGTAGTCACTACAACAATATCCCTTATTTTTAAAGGGGCTTCCTGAGTCAACTGGATTAAAAAACTGTTGTTTGCGGTTGGTTCCCAGTGCTTTCCAACTCTAGCAAAAGATCTCTCTTTGTAGTTTGACGAACATGAATAACTTTCAGGAAGTGCGACTGTCCTAAATAAGTATTTCTGTAGGTGATCTCGTAAATCTCTTACTTTTCTTTAATGGGTTTCACTAACTAGTTGGGGACCAATTCTTAAAACTTGACCCAAATTTAGCCGCTCCTAGATTAGCTGCCACTAAACGAACTTTTAACAGTGTTTGCTTCCGTAGCCTAGTTTCGTACTTTTGAAACATTGCGGTCGTTGGATTTTGAACTTTAAACTCGTTCGCTTACTTCCCAAGCCGCCGGTACTAGGGTTTCAAATCACTGCACCGTAATTGTATCGTTGCTGTTGTTCATTCTTGGTTTTTTATTAGCATGTTTTCTCTTAGTATTTTATACCTACTAGGAGGTTTTGTTTCAGCCGTCTTTTAACATTCAAATATTACAGTTTTTTTTTTGAAACTCTAGCACACGATAACTTTATCTTATCAGTGATATTACGATAGTTTGTGGCAAAACTACCATTTGGACTGAGTAGCTTCTTCGATACTGTAAGCTTTAATTACACGAATAACAACGAAAAACAAAACGAACGATAAATTAAAATTATATTATTGTCCAACCATTAAAAAGTATAACCCTAACCCTAAAACAACCCCAAGTTCAAAATAAATTACAGGAACGAGCAACGAAGCAAGTGCACATTTCGCAAGAAAACGTTCGAGATACACTGTGTTTTTACTATATAACCGTCGTATTGTTGTTTATCAGGGTTAGATATATTTTAATCTCAAAAGTGTAAAGAAGGTTTTGTCATAAAACGCGCTATTAATTCGCATTTAATTACTGTGGTAATAAAGTAACAATGTTTAAAATAGAAATTATTAAGTGGTGGATTTATTTGTGGAATTAATGTCTACTCTAGTGCTACAAACAAATAGGCAGAAACGTAACAATTGGTGATAGCAGTGGGATTGTGAACAATAAAATGACGACGATTCCAAACGTTGTGGAATTGAAAAATGAATTGGAGCGACGAGGCTTACAAACTATTGGTAATAAAGAAATAGAAGTGGTGCGACTTTCACTTATGGAGAAATAGAGATTAAATTCGGAAAAATACAAGTTCGAAATAGATAGTGACGGTTATGGTAAATGTAGAAAATTAAGATAGTATACAAGATAAAATTGTTGTGAAGAAAGTAAAAGAAACATAACCTTTGGTTGAAACGAGTAAAGAACCATCCGGAAATTTCGATTTGTCACAGTTAATAGACGGAATCACACAAATAACCGAGCAACAGAGCATAATTTTAATGGAACAGAATTATGATAAATAAACCAAATGGGACAAATGGGTGATTTAAAACTATTTACCAAACGAAAGTTTTAAAAGACAAACCAAACGATCGTTAATGGCAAAAATAAAATGGACGGATAACTTTATTATCAAAAGCAATTTATAAAAATTACAAAAAAAAATTAAAACGGAGATTAAGAAAATTAAAATTGATGTTTTACAGGTAAAAAGTTGGTAAAAAGCTAGAAACCAAAATTGAAAGTCGAAAAGAAATTTCAACGTCTCCAAAAAGAGTTTCTTGACGTCAAAGCAGTCGGACCAACGTAGAAAGTTGTTTAGCATATTCAATCAACTATATTAAAACCACCATCTTATGTCGGATCGTTTAGAATTTTCAAATTCCAATTTAGTGGTTCATCAAAATAAGTGGAACAACGTAGGAAACCGCATCTCCTAATGATCATACGCTTCATGTCAATTTTAGGACCGCGAATGGTATTTTATTGCTAACCTACTCACCGGTAATCCGGCTAGGGTTTCCTCTATCGGCCATCCAAGGGCGCGCACGATCCATCTCAACACCACGTGGTTGAAACACACGGCTAATAAAATTCTTTAAACGAATGAATGACAGATTTCTAGATTTCGTTTTTATTCTAAATTTAAGTTTTTTTTAGTATCTGTGATAATTTAAAGAAGCTTTTCAAAAATAATAATATTATTTTTGCGCTTTTTTATTTTATATTACGTGTAGGTTGAATTTATTTACAAAGATACATTTAGCTGCCCTTACGTTCTATTGATTTTTTATAATATTGCTTAAGACGGAAATCTTCTTATTTTTAATTTGTGAAAAAGGTCGTTAGATTTTATTATAGAATGTTACATACTGATAAATTTATTTTATGATATGCACGTGCCACAGCTTTTCCTAATATGTAGAAACATGTAATACCTCACAACCAAATCGATTTTGAGCATATAATCTTCTTAGAAATTATCTTATTTTGTAGGTATAACCGATTTACAAAAGTTTTTGGAAAACCTCAAGAATAATCCTTTTTTTTTCTTTTAAATTGAATTCCGATTAATCAGATTTGGGTCGTAAACGAATATGAAAAATTAATTCACCAAAAATAAGGAGGTGAAGGACCATTATCAATTTAATGATTCAAACGGCAACAAAAGGTTTTATTTTAAAACTGTCTAGATTTCTAGAAAAATTGTAAAACCTTTAAAATTTGTAATGTTATAAGAAATCGTTTGTAAAGCTCCACAACAACTCAAACCAATTTAAAAAAAAAAATTAGATTCAAATAATTTATAAATTTTCTATTTTCTTACAGGAAAAACTCGAAGACTGGAAACGACAATGTGCTATTTTGGATAAGGATCACGCCAAAGAGTATAAAAAATGTCGTACCGAACTAAAGAAACGATCAAGTGATACGTTACGGTTACAGAAAAAAGCTCGCAAAGGACAATCAGAAACTATACAAAATTTAGTCGATTCGTCTATGCACGATGTAACAATGCGACGCGTCGAATTGGAAGAAGTTGAAAAAAAATCATTACGTGCGGCTATGATCGAGGAGCGTACCCGATATTGTACATTTGTTAATATGCTACAGCCGGTAGTGCGAGAAGAATGTGAAGTAATGTCGGAACTAGGACATTTACAAGAAGCTATGCAATCAATAGCGCTTGTAACCAAAGATCCGAATGTATTGCCTCAATCGTCCGAAGAATTAATATTAGAAACTAAGACAACATTGTCGCTATATCCAGAATCTCCAGGTGGGTCAGGTTCAGCAGGCTGTTCAAATTCGTTAGGATCACGAAAAAGTTCGGTATGTTCAATTAGTTCGATGAATAGTAGTGGATCGAGTGGTTCGCCCGGACATCAATACCAAAGATCATTGTCACAGGTAAAATTATGAATTACCCCGCGTAATGGAATAATCCGTAAAATTTTATTTTTATTTTTTTATTTATTTTATGTTTTAAAAACCAAATTTTTTATTTAGTTAATGGCACCAACCATGCGTTTAAAACCAGGTGAATCTAGCGATAGCGGATTCTGTTCATCTCCCGCTCTTACCTCTCAGGTTATTTATGATTTTATTTTAATTTATCCTTTATTTTCTTTTATAATTTGATTACTCATCCTCATTTAAAACACAAAACACATTCTTTATTACATGCATGTCGCCTTTTTTAGAATTTTTTTTTTCTATCTCTAAATTTTCCAAAAACAAAAAAACCAAACTTAATTTCCATTTGGTAAAGGTCCTATACAAAATAATGTATACGAGTATATAAATAAAAAAAAATTCTAATAAAGGACGACATGGTGATTGTGTGACATACTGAATTTGAATTTAATGGATTTTGTATTGTATATAATATAGGCATCGACAGTTAATCAAACACACGCCGTCTCGACATGGCCTCCACATACTCAAGATGTTGTATCAAATTCCGATCGACCACATACAATATCGTCCGGTTTGTTACTATATACACTTATAATTGGTCTAAATTCGTTATTTAATATACAATAATTTTATACAGCTTATGAAAAAGGTCATCAACGTCCTGCATTAACCGTGTACACATTTCAAAGTCCAGAAAATTCGCAATGTAGTAGTCCCACTGGACAAAAATCACCAGCTACAATGCCATGTCGTCCTCCTTTACCAATTGTAAGTAGTGGACATATTAAAAACAAAAGCTCCGTTTAGAACATGATTTACATAATTATTTATAAATTTGCAGCGATGTTCATCATTAGAACGACCACTATCCGCTACCGGTACTCGAAATACGCCAAGCTCAATTCCCAGGCAATGTCCATCACCTATTCCAGCTCACATTACTAAAGGTATGTTTAATATTCTGCTCTCCTAAAAATTTTATGTTATGTGCTAAAAATTAAAAAAGAAACAAGTATTGTGGAAATGGGTAGACTACTAACGATATTAATTCCAGAACATCCACAATTACAACCAACTTATGTTAACATGTCTGAATTAGCCTCAATGGCTGCATTAAAAATTACTAACAATCAGCAACAACAGCAGATGCATGTACAACAACACCAACAATTAAATTCGCCAGTTTCCATCGGATCATCTTTAGTGTCATCCGATTCGTCAGCAACAAATCAGCATAGTTCACCTGATCTATCGTCACTCGGAAATCAAACGCCACAAAATAATTCACCACAAACCAATAATTCACCTCAAACACCACTCGCTAATAATAGTAATTTAAGTAGTTGCCTGGACATAAATAATATGGCGGAAAGTGTTGCAACAACACCAACAATAATTGGTATGCCACAATTCACCACCGATGATGGTAGTAATATTATGATAAATAACGATGGAAGTTCAAATAGTAGTGGTGGCGGTCCCGGTAGTAGTAGTAGTACTAATAATAATGATAACAAATCTAACGATAATACAATTTTATCACCCGAAAGCGATATTAAATGTAAAGGTTCTGTTCTAGATAAAAAATCAATGTTTGAGAATTTAGAAAAGAATCAAAATTTGAACAATAATCCGCCACCACCAATGAATATGGTGCGTACCGAAAGTATTTATGGTAAACGAAACGAGGAAATCTACAAATCAGCTGGTATACTGGATCGTGATACAGGTATGAATTGTTTAGATTCTATAATGCATGCCCTAATTTCATCATAATTTTAATGGAAAATATCCAAAAAAAAAATCAAGAATTGTTCGAAAAATCTAAAATTTTATGGTTTGTTGTTATGAATTTTTAAGTTTTTTTGTAGTCACTGTTTTGTATTAAATGTGATAGACGCTCCAGAAATTATGACCCACCCGTAATAGTTCACGGTAGCAAAATTATCGATAGACATAAAATTAATAGTTTAGGTTTGGCACACAAAATGTATATACAAATTTATTATCTAATATGCTATTTCATCGTATTGTAACGCTGCCAAAAGCATACAAAAAAAAAAAAAATCTTGGCTTGCAACAACGACCATGTTTGTCCCGCGCACTTACGTTTGCATTCATTAAATTTCTAGACCAAAACACAAATTAATTGAAAAAAAGGTTAATAACTTTGAAAATTGAAAATTGTTTTTTCTCGGCCTCGATCTATATACATAAAATATTGGTTGAGTCATTTTATGCTGGTTTATGTAGTATTATTGTAATATGTATGTAGTTACGGTTAAAATGACACACAAATGACGACGAGAAGAGAAACGGAAGGTGCAAAATTAAATGTTTGAGAAATGTGTATATTAATTAACTTAACGTTTATTCATTTAAGAATATTATAGTTCAGGCAAATAACCATATTTTTAAATTTAAAAATCTGAAGAGGATATTTAACTAATGGATACTAATTATAGGAAAGTATTTTTAAGATTTTCAAATTATTTCGACCTAGTTTGTGTTGGGTCGAATTTAAGTATTTTGAACACTAATAATTTTTTGACTTAACATAATATGCTATATTTCCTACAACGCTTGCTTCTTCCAAAGTATACCGTATTGTGATGGAGTAAGCTCGTTGTTGTGCTCATTTCAAAAAAAAAAAAAAAAGTACTATTAGTGCACATAGTTCACTTTTAGGGCCGTAAATAAACTAATATTCCACTTATCATCAATTTTAAATCAGCAATGTATTCGACGTATATGCCAGGTTCTTTACTAAATTTTGTGTTTTGTTAATTTAATATCCCCTTCCTAATCCAACGATATGGTAATTGATTATTTTCGTTGCTGCAAAATATTTAAATGATGTTGTCGATTTAAATGTGTATCGAGTTTTCCAATATTTTAACCTTGACTTATGTTACATAACATAAGTCAACGTTAAAATTTTTATCATAATGAAGTTTACGAGCCCGCAACTTTAAGAGCGCTTACTCCAATTTTCGGTCGTAATAATCGTCCCACCAGACAGACTGTGCGTGCTATAGTGGATACATTTGAGTCAAAATATTCACTATTGAATGTTTTGTCCCAGTAAGACAACGGCACCGGTCGAAGTACCTGCAAATATCGTAGCCGTAAATGCTTCAGTTTAAAATGAGCCAAATCAGTCGAGCCGTTTACAGGAATTGAAGATTTTAAAAGCCACATTGAGCTGAATTTTTCGAAAATATCTTGGGTTACATCCTTACAAGATCAAATTAACTTAAGAACCGAAGCACCTGATCATTTGAAGCACCGAAAGTTCTCCGATTGGGCTTCGCAAAAGTTTGAAAAAATCCTAATTGACAAAACTTGGTTTCAAGATGAAAATTATCGTTGTTACGGTGGCTAGAATTAGCTAACGTGCCATGTTGAAAGATTATTTTTGTATTTTGTAAAAGTATTTCCCGATGAACCAAATTGAAGTTGAATACATATTCATCGACGTCTTCGATTTACAGAATGACCCCACAAACTCCGCCCTTAGTGAAAACGAGCGGGTATGTAAACTTTCCCAACCGTCGTTGTAGTTTTCATGATGGAGCTAATTCTGATGTTGTAGGGGTCGACGAAGTAATACCTGGTTGAGTTTTTGACGTATCTGGTACAGTTCTTGCCATCGGTGTTGTTGTTGTTTGTTCCGTGTTATGTGGAATAAATGCTGCTTTCAACCGATCAACCGCAATATTTTATAAAATACATGTCAAAACGTTTGATTATTTCGTATGGTCCTGAATATGGACATTATAATGGTGGACGTACGCTGTCATTCCTACACAAATACTAGCGGTCGTCGTAGGTCGCATAGTGGAAATAAGTCTTCGAAACTCCTTTAAAAATTCAGATTCACTATGCTTGCCCTTGGTTGAGTCAAAGTATTCTCCCGGGATGCGAAGGGTTTGCCCAAAAACAAGTTCTGCCGATGATGCTTGGATGTCGTTCTTGTACGCAACTCGTAATCCTAATAGAATCAGTGGCATTAGATTGGTCCAATCATTGTTTTGATGACAGTTGATTGGAGTTTTTAACATTCTGTGCCACCATTCGATAATCCCATTCGCTTGAGGATGATATGGCGTAGTTTTTAAATGTTTAACGCCCAGTGTTTGATTAATTTCTCTGAATATTTGTGACTCAAATTGACGTCCCAAATCGGATGACATCTTAATAGGAACCCCAAAATACTGTATCCAGCCCGAGATAAGGTGTCTCGCAACTGTTGCAGCTTTGATATCCTCCATAGGAATTGCGGTAGGCCATCTACTGAACCGATCGACGATGGTCAAACAATACCTGTTCCCAGCTGAAGGTGGCATGGGTCCTATTATGTCTGTCGATGTTTATGTCTGTATGCTCGAACCTGGAATTTGGATGAACGTAGTTCAATTTCGTTGATTTGTTGTGTCGAGTAGTTTTTGAAAGTTGACACTGTATGCATGTCCTCACGTATACCTGGCAATCCTTATTTATCGCCGGCCAAACGAATCGATCACAAAACAATCTTTGAGTACCACGAACCACTGGGTGGGTTAATTCGTGTAATTTTTTGATGATTAGTTGGCGATATTCCATCAGGACGAACGCGCGAATACGATTTTGTGAAGTATCACAATAAATTTGTATATTTGTATCCGACATGGTAAAGCGGCTTATTCGTAAGGATATCTTATTTGAATTCCCGTCCAGTATTGATTTTAATCCTAGATCATGGTGTTGCGCTGCTGCCAATTTATCGAAATTGACTTCGCCCGTTAAATTTACCACGTTAATTCTTTACAGTAAATCAGCTACACTGTTATCCGAAGCGATAATATGAATGTCAGTCGAAAATTGCAGTCAATGTAGTCGAGTTGCCCAATTTGCCCCGGCGTTAGTGGTTCTTTCTTTTGCCGGAATGCGAATGTAAGCGATTTGTGATCAGTATAGATACAACATTTTCTTTCTTCCAGCATGTGACGGAAATATTTCACAGCCTGATAAATGGCAGTCAATCCTCTATCGTAGGTGTGTCGCATTTGTTTGGCTTCTGCTAATTTTTTTGAATAGAAAACCAAAGGTTGGAGCTCACTTCCGTTTACAGATTGGTTTAAACATGCGCCAACGGCATGTTTGACGCATTCGTAAATAAAAATAGGTCTGCGTTGCTTACAGGGTGCGCCAATAAGGTTGAATTAATTAAGTTAATCTTACATAGTTGAAAAGCTGTAACTGCCTTTCCGACCACTTAATTGGTGTTTTATCATTTTTTTTTTATTTCCAATAATTAACTTTTGAAGCGTTGATTGATTTGTTACTATATTTCTTATAAACCTTCGGTAAAAATTTACCATGGCTAGAAAACGTTTTAACGTTGCCTAGCCATGGTAAATTTTTTTTGACTTGATTAAAATCGCCAAATTCCATCAGTTTGTCGGCCATTTGTGCTAATTTTTGAATGTCGTCGTCGCTGGTTGAAATTATCATACTAATTTGGTTAGGTAATCGTTGCATCCAGGTCTGCTTCAACATTTTGTCCCCTACTTTTGATCGTCTCAATTTGCGCATTTATTTAGAAGACCGGACGGTTTTTTATCGCCTAACTGCACATCTTCTAACAATGTTTTAATTTTTCTTTAATCCGACACGGCAAACTGTTCCAACAAAGCTTTTTTTAATGAATTATATTTTTCGTCAGAAGGTGGGTTCACGACTACGTCTGTTACCAGGGATAATATTTTTGTATCCACTGCGTTAATAACGTATAAAATTGTGTTGCGTCGAATTGTGCCTCCACTTGTTGGAACCGAATTTCGGCGTTCACTGCCCAGAATGGCGGTAGCCTAACTGCTACTTTGTTTACGACAATATCATTTTCGTTTTCATTTCCCATAATGAAGAATTTATGTATTTTAATATTAATATTCCGAGTATAATATTTTATGTGTAATATCGGAAATTTTATGATGTATCTTCACGAACTATTTTACACGTGGTACCATAACACTACGTCCCGTAACCTCAAAAGCTTTTGTATATTTACGGTTGTGCACATTTTGTTAAACTATTTTAATTTTTACGACAGTAATTTTATATTTAATATATTAGTTAACCCGTGCTTTTAATCTTGTCGGTATGGTCACCAAATTATGGGAATATTATGGATAGTTTATTTAAAAGTAAAGGAATGCTTTTTATTTTAAAATACGTTTATTCTTCTTTGCTTGTTTCACGAGATTGACTTGTTCATATTTGTACAGTCAATTTACAAAGTAAAAAAGCCTTTTCAAAAAAGTATTTCCCGATGAACCAAATTGAAGTTGAATATGATTCGACCGACGTCTTCGATTTACAGGATGACCCCACAGCATCAATGATATGTGATTTCAACCAGATGGTGCCACAAGCCATACAGCTGATCAAATAGTTGTTCTATTGAAGGATAATATCGGTAACCGTGTAATCTTAAGAAATGATTCGATCCAATGTCCACCTCACTCATACGATTTAACGCCGTTACATTTCTTTTTATATGGTTACGATAAGTCGTTGGTTTCTAACGCCGTTAGATTGTTGCAAACGTGCCCACAGTAGTCATATGAACGAAGTAGAATTATACAGTTAAATGTAACATGTGTACTGGATCCTGGAATAAATTTTAGCTCAATATTATCGTAATCTGTATATACGAGTTCATATAAAGGATGGTTCACACTTTAATGTTATATTAACTGACTCATTATATGCTTCTTGTTTTTAAATTTCCTTTTACATTCGCTGTCTCATTTGATTAGTAATTGTATCTACATTATTTTCAGTTTCACTTCCATCATTGCTGAATAATCTGCGATAACGTTTACATTCCTCTTAGTTTGAGGAGTAGCCACAATTTGAATTTCTCTTAATGTATCTGAAAGCATTGTTTTAATTAATTTTAAGTTTACTTAAAGTAAAGTAACACTTAGTAGCATTAAAATCTTCATTTCTAATTTTAGGCTGATCACCTACCAGGTTCGTCAGTTCGTAATAAATGGTTCAAAAAATCTCTAGAGGCGCGATATAGGACTTTTACGGTTTATATACCATAGTTTAGTTTAGTTTTTTTTTGTTTGTTTTAATTTATTTTGAATTTCCGATTCCTTTAAATTGGTTCTGATCAAAAAATAGTTCGATAACGGCGGTCGTGTTGTATTCCAATGAATGATACAAAAAATTGATCGATATCATTCGCCTCGAAGCATTTTTAAAGAATATTTTTCGCCATTCGCACACCTTTCTCCGCTAGACCATTGCTTTGTTGATATCTTGGACTTAAAAATTTAGATTAAATATTATATTAGACCGAAAAGCGCTCATTCATTCAAAAGGACCATTGTCACGTTTTATGATTGTAGGATTTCCTAGTTTATCAAACAACCTACAAATTACACAGATGTTTTATTTTGAACATTAACGGGCATAAGGTAATTGAAGTACGCATGAATATATCCGATGGTCATTGTTGACTATATTTATTTTGAATTTCTCACAGAAGTTGCATAAATGAACCAATTCTATAATTTGCGTACTCATTCCTGGTCAATAATATAGTATTCTTCTACAGGCCAGCGTTTTCGCGATTCCGAGGTGGGATGAATGCAATTTTGCATTATGTCCAAATCTATGATTCTAGTCTATGATTTTCTACGCGTAATTTTGATTTTAGTTACGAAACTATTGGCGAAAGTTAAAAAGCTTATGGTAACCTGGGCAACTATTTGTAACGTAACTACAAATTCTTGAATATTCTTTATTATTATCTACCAATATTAATTTCCAATATAAATTATAATGCTCCTCCGTGAAACAAACCGATTTACAAGCAATTCCTTTCCAGGTTCGGTAAGATCGAAAACAATTACTTTTCAATTTGGGCCCACTTTAGTTCACTTCTAGTGAATGTTCGAAAAGCAAACTCCGTGGAATGTCCGTTTTAAACGATTACATAACCTAACTCATCCTTAGATGCATTAGTTTGTACAACTATAGGAATAATTAGATCATAGCTAGTACTGGTTCCGATGTTAGGTTGCTGAGCAAATTTTCGAATTCCATATAACGTTTTTCCACCCATGCGAATTCTACGTCATTCCGAGTCAGCATACACAACTCTGCTGATTGTGTAGACAAGTTTTGAGAAGGCCTAACAATCTTAGAACGTCTGACTTATTTCCGGTTTTTACATTTTCAAAATTGCATTTAGACGTTTCAAATTCAAGTGTTATTTATCCGAAGTTGCTTCATTACCAAACTCATCCTTCGAACATGGTCCTCTTCACTTTTGACACAAAGCGCTTCATCATGAAAATAAACAACGAGTCCCTGTCAATCTCCAAAATTGTAATTATTGCACGCAATTGAATTTGAATCTGCGGAAGGGAGTCATAATTGTTGTTAAGGGCTGTCTTTTTCTATTTCTACATGCTAAATTCTACTACTCAGATCAAGAACCGAAAAGATCCATTTTCTTTCTACACCCATTAAGTCATCGATTGTTAGAATTAAAAAAAAAATCGCGTTTGATACATTCATTAACTGGCTTGGGGTCTAAGCGAACCCGAAACTCACCGTTTGTTTTCTTAACTATCTGCAAGTTATTAACCCATCCTGCACAATTTCAAGTTCTAATTTTCATTTATCCATTATTAAGCTTCGAATTTTTCTTAATGCAATTAAAAACGTACCTGCGAATTTACCAAGACCGTGAAAAACAATGATTCGGTCCCATGGACTCCCACAATGATTCGGTCTTGCAATATTCGATTCTTGAACGATTCTTCAAATTTTTAACTTGAAATTACGATGACGTCCAAGTGTTCGTAATTCCGTTTTGAATTCCATGAATGTTTGTCGTTGGTTTTGCAAAATTATGTTTAATTTGTATGATTCCATTTCTAAGTTTTGCTGCAGCAAACAGTGTTGATCAAATTTAACTAATACTTCATCCAATGTACTTTGTACAACTGCATCCCCAACTCTAACTCTACTAAGCAACGACTTTTGCGTTCCATCATTTGGAAACAATTTATTGTAGATATTTGCACCATTTGTACCAATTAACTAAATAAAATTTGCAATCTATGTTGTTTCTTGTTCACACCACTGGCAATCATATATATACATGAAACTACGTTTCAAATTGGGCCAATCGTTTGCTAGGGTAGAACAATCCAGCTCCGGTAATGCACGATTATTTTTTGTCATTTTGTTGAAAAAATCGTTGAAATTAATCCAAAATCGGGGAAATAATATGAAAAACCGGCGATCCAATGATGAAACTAATTCGATGACATAAAATTTCACTTCGATGAATTTGGTTTTCTCCGAAACACATGGTTTATTCCGATGAAATTCCGATGCTTTTTATTCTTTTGTATTTACACACGCATACAGCTGTCACATTAAAACTTTTCGATAATGGTAAAATTCATAATTTTATTTGTGTATCCCACATCTGACACGATGTAATGAATTAGGCTTATTATTGTTAGGCCGGATCATCAAACTACAAGGAAAAAAAGTAAAGGAACATACAATTACGTTTAACAACATATAAAGGATGGTCGACACTATGATCATTTTTTGACTGACTTATTTCAACAATTACATTAATTGGAATAGCTTGGAATACTTCCTTTGAACCTCCTGCATTAATATTGACATCAGTTCCATATCTTGGACAACCTGTATAAAACGGTCATTTTCATCATTTGCGTTCTCTGATACTATCACGAAATAAAATATGATCTTATTTTGTTACTTAGCAACTAGAAAATGCAACGAGAAATTAAGGTGGAACCATAGATGAATTAAAACCTTAATTTTTCTTACGTCTTAACACTTTCTCAATAGTTTAGAAAACAATTATGAAATAAACAAATAGTATAGCTAACCATATTATCATAAAATGTAATTTAAAAATGAAAAAAACTTAAAGATGCGAAAATTTTCGTCAAAACTTAAGAAAAATTAAGGCTTTATTTCATCTATGGTTACACCTTTTGTCATATGAAATAAATATTAAGAAGGTTAAGCAACTTCCCGTTTCTAACTTTATTTAATCATGTTACAAATTTGATCAAATAAAGTTATTATTCGAACAAACTATGTACTAAACATGATTCAGAACTTTACTTAAGTACTTAAATTTTATCTTTGGAAATTAATTTGTGGAAAATTAAAGCTTATCTTATTTGATCCTTATCGATAATAAGTTCGTTGTTCAAATCAGCATCGATTAGATTTTAATTTTAGTCTCAAAGTTACCTCAACCACAAAGTTTTAGTAGAAATATTACACAAAAACACTTGTGCATGTCTAGATTTTTTTTTCACATTAAATTAGAAGTATGTAGTTATAATAAAGTATTACATTCGATGTTACCACACGTATTATAGTTAATTAAAGGTAAGTTTTATAATGTCGCGAGACCAAACCAAAAAATGTAAAATGCTGCTTTCTACGGCTGCCAAAATTTTAACACAAAAGTTCAATGTACGCTTATATCATCATTAAGATAAAAAAATTCATCAACAACCATATAATTATTAATATATATTCATAATTTTTTTTTACATAAGTTTGTGATATTATTAAAAACGTAACTCTGCAAACATCTGGGATGAGTGACGTACTAGGTGTGCCAATGTTACGTTTTTTTGATTAAATTCACACATATCACTTTATCACCATCTGCAGCATAATTTTATTTTTTTATCATTTTTTTTTTATTTTTTTTTTTTTATATATATTTTTGGACAATTTAATTATTTTTTGGTTGTTTGTAATTTTTGATATTTACTAAAAACAAATAAAAACGCTAAAAAAAAAAACTAAAAACAATCAGAAGCAAAATACGAAGATTCAATCGAGGAATTAAATAATTTAATTGGTGAATTAGATTCATTTCAACGGCAACATGAATCATTTATTAAAGAAGGTAGTAGTACTGGTTCAACAATAAAATCAACTTCGGGTACAGTTTCATCATCACCAACACTAGGACTACTAAATGGTTTAACATCGTCCCGTAATAATTACGAGAATGATATCGATTGTGATTTAAATGATAAACTATCGAATGTATCGAACTTATCAGCGACTTCATCAACCACCCTTTCATCGTTAAACGATACAAATTTAAATGATATAAATTATGATTGTTATAATGTTGAAATTAGAAAATATGAAAATGGATTTGAAAATCCATCGTTTGCACATTTAAATAATAGTAATATTACAAATAACAATGATAATAATACCGCCATTGATGCAAATCGAACCGATGAGGATAGCTATTTACAAGAGAATAGTGAAATTGTTGTGCTACGCTATAAAGAGAAACATAATGTGACAGCCGCAAGTCCTGTGATTGAATCCGTAAGTCAATCGATCGCATTGAAAATCGATACAACAACTCCTCCAAATAATTTACAGCGATTTAGTTCGTTTCGATCGTCCACAACATCACAACTATCGATAACATCGGCATCAAATTCACCAATTAGTCGGATTCCGATTACCAGCATTTATAATAATATCACTTATGATAGTACAAACAATGAACATAATTGTAGTCATGATGATAGTTCACGTATCAAACCTGTTGTATCACCGAGGCCAGCATCTTTATCTGGTTTGTGTTATCATTTTTTGTTGTTTTTTTTTTATTTTTTTTTTTTTATTATTTATGTAAATATTATGTATCGTGTGCTTCTTAAATATTTAGAATTTATATATTTATTGTTCATTGAAATTTAAACGCACATATTTGTCGTTAGTTAAATGTAGACTTTTTAAATTTTTTTTATTACTTTAATTAAAAATGCGATAATTACTCTTTCTATGATCATAATTTTATTTATTTGTGTGCTTTTTGTAATTAATTTTATTTATATGATATACAGGTGTTTCGAGAATTACAAGAAGATCATCTGTGAATAGTATGAAACCTCCACCGCCAGTTCGACGGTCATCAAGTGTTACACCAAGTCCTAATATTACAGCTCAGGTAAGTTTTTTATGAACAAATTTTTTTTAAACATGATTGATGGCTAACAATATGAGATGTGTATCGTTTTATGCTGGCAAGGAATTTAAGAAAATTGTAAACAAATTGTTTTTTTATTGTGCGGCACCAAAATTTACAAGATCCAACAACATAGTTGAATTTCCCACTTAACCCGGTAAAGTTAATGTCACAAATCTAAAATTTCTAAAAACCGGGAAGTATACGTAGCTGCTACATTATTATTCTTAAAATAGAACATTCGTAAATCTAAAAATTACTAGACAGTGACAAGATGTGAGCCCAATTAATCATTAAAAAATGCATAATGGTTAGTCCATTAAAATTGTGGAGTTACGGCACAAATCGAAAATTTCTAAATTCCAGAAACTTAATGATTGTATTACACCGATAGAATAAATAGCAAAAATCAAAAATTTTGATAATCTAGAAAATACACTATTAGCCCATCAAAACTGTAAAGTTTATGCCACAAATGGAAAATTTCCAAAATCTAGAAAATTATTGATGGTTGGATGGTAGCCCATTAACAAAGCAGTGTTATTTACACAAATCGAAAATATGTTGTTTCTTTATTCTCGCTTCAATAATAAAGGGTGGGCCATCTATCGGTTTAAATTTGAACCAACGTTTATTTCGAATCTGGCAATACTTATGTCATTCTATTCTGTCACAAAATTCAGTATATTATCTCCACTGAACGAAATGAATCGATTTACGCTTAAGCAACGTTGAGATTTATTGGAAATTTATTTCCAAAACAAAGACAATTGGTCGAAAATTGCACGAAAATGTCGTGCAAAATTTGGTCGCAGAGAAGGACCAACAGTGCCCGTATACGCAAGTTTATTGTTAAACTTCTTGAAACTGGTTTCATTGTTGATGCACTAAGACGTGAGCGTGGTTGTACAGAGCGTACACCCGAAAATATCGAAGCTGTGGCTGAGAGTGTGCGTGAGAATCTATCAACATCAACTCGTCATCGTTGTCAAGAATTGAACATTTCACGCACCAGTTTACGTTGAATTTTGCGAAAAGATCTCGGTATGACGCCTTACAAAGTTTAATTGGTTCAACAGTTGAATCCGCATGACCATCCGCTTCGTTTTCACTTCGCTAGATGGGCCAATGAGAAACTGCACGATGATGTCGATTTTGCCAAAAAAATCATCTTTTCGAATTAAGCTCATTTTCATCTTGGTGGGTACGTTAATAAGCAAAATTGCCGTATTTGGTTCTCAGAAACACGTGGTCGTACAGAAGCCAATGCACTCATTACGAGTGACTGTTTGGTGAGGCTTGTGAAGCGGAGGCATCATTGGCCCATATTTCTTTGAAAATGAGAACAGCGCAACCATTACGGTCAATGGAGACAACTATCGCACCACGATAACCGATTTTCTTGCGTCTGCTCTTCATGGTATTGATGTGAACGATGTTTGGTTTCAACAGGATAGTCCAACTTGCCACACATCTCATGCCACAATCGATTTATTGCGTCAAATGTTTGATGGCCGTTTAATTAGCCGAAATGGTGATGTCAATCACCATTTCGGCAAGAAGCAGCGATTTAACACCATTGGACTATTTTCTGTGGGGCGCCGTTAAAGACTAGTGTTATGCCGACAAACCAGAGACAATTGAGCATTTAAAGGCCAACATTCGTGATGCCATCGCCGAGATACGACCCCATATACTGTGAGGCCAGCCGCAGCAGCCATATGAATGAAATGATATTCCATCTCTAACCGGAACAATTGTACTTCACAACAAAAAAATTAATTTGGCAAAATTTCTACCCGTTTTTGTTTTATTGCATTTTTAAATTTAAACTTTTAAATGGCCCAAGCGTTATATATTTCTCTATATTCTATCTTCTAGTTCTGTGTCACCGCGTACCTTTGATCGTTGACAGTCGACATGACCTACTTCATCTAACTCCCCATAAGGTCAATTTCTACTAGCGTTTACCGCGATGAACGGTGAATCCATCTCTTCATTTCGTAGTCTTCCGGCTCCAGCTCGATTCGTGCGACGTGGTTGAGGTGCTTTCTCTGGCACTCTCAACAGGCTCGCCTCGGATTCTGATTTTCAATCTGGTAAGACCTTCAACTCCACAACATCCTTTGTTGGTAAAGGTAATTCAAAATCATCCAGCAAGATGAACTACCTTTTCAACCGGGACGCATGGTTTTTTAACTTCCCTCTTGCCATCGCTATTTCAATCAAAATAACCTGAATTACCAACCCGCATCTCGCCGATAGCACATTAAGATTTTGGGCAAAAATTGATCGGCATTATCTTCATCTTCTAGCTGAATCCGATTTTTAATAAGTCGACGAATTTTCCAGCCTGATCACTTAATTGAGGGTGAAATGGTGACGTTCTAACGTGCTCGAAACCATTTTCACTGTAGCACGCATCTAATATTTCCTACACAACTTGGAGACCATTCTATGAACCGACGATGTCGCAAAGTTCCTGATGGGAAAACCCATCATCCTCCTTACGGTGGGCTTTTTGGTTGATGTTGACTGCATTGTAACACTTACTAAATGAGTCAACGATCAACAAGTACCGACAATCAGTTAGGGGCCCCATCAAAATCGATTTGTAACCTCGACCACGTCTTTATGTCATTAGACATGCCTGCAACGTGCACTTAATTTTGATTGGTGTTTTTGCGTTTGCAACGCAATTTCCACAGAGCTTCACTAGCTTTTCTCGACGTCCTCGTCGATTGAAGGCCAATGCACCTTGCTTCGTGCGCACCAACCCGGGATGGCCTTCGACATAAAAAACATATCGTTGTATGGTTGTTAATCTATTGCTTTCGATTAAGACAGTTTACTTTCCCAAAATTCCAATTCGTGATTGTCAATTTTTTTTTTATTGTATTTGCTTCTAGATGTATTAATTGATGGTCCCGTAGACTTCGGCTTGGTATGTTTAATCTGATTTATTCCTATGCTGCGTCGATGCGACGGAGCAGAATGTTTACAAAAAATGTACTATATAACAATTCACGACTGTTTTTTTAGTGTAGTCATCTTATAGGGTGTACAGTCAGTTAAGTATGGAGGTAGTTTGTTAGGTAAGGTGATTGAATGGTCATAAGGCCAATCGTCTTCCCAAGTTACATAATGCAAAATTTCTTTTGAATATTCTCAATCTTTTGAAAATATACGTCGTAAACGGGACACTTTACATTAACTGCATATTCCAGCTGAGCAGGCAACGTCTGGAGAAATTCTCTTAATTTTAATGATTGATTGAAAAGTTGATACAGAGGTATTACCAAGTTCTTGAAGTTCCTTAGTAATAAAGCTGTTATACCATTCAGACAACATCCATCTCCGGAAAGAGCCTGATATTTATCATCCAGTGCTATCTGTGGTATTTGTAGACACATTTTTTTTCCCGTCGCTTGGTTTTATACACTGATCGAAAAAATGTTGGTAACTTATTTGGTATGACTAGCGGATCAAAAGACTTCTGTCCATCAAATGCCATATTAAGCAGGTAACCTTTTATTTCACGTTTTGAAGTTAAAGTAGATCCAAAAGTATTTTGGATCTAGCTTAAATAATTGATCGCGAAATAAAATTTGCATACGCAAAACTCTTTATGTCCACATATTTAATGGCGTACTCGTAAGTGAACATGATGAGTGCGTAGACCTGCAATTTGCTAGCCGTGTAGATCAGAAAGTCTTTCTTCGATCCCAAAAATTGCCAAAAATGGTTTGTGATTGGTCTGAATATATCTCGATGAAACTTTTTTGGGGCGAACATCAACACAAAAGCCTCTCGCTGGATCTCCCGGTAGTTTTTGTCGACTTTCGTAAATGCCGATGTGGCGTCCATAACAGACCGAGTAGTACGGTCCATAAACACCGCCCCAAGCCATGCGTCGAAACGTTCGCCATCACGACGATTTTTTTCGAGCCATATTGAGCTAATGCCAAAACCAATGCAAACACTTTTTTATGCTTCTTTAGTACGCCGATTGTCACCCAAATGGTAAATCGGCACGCAACAGGCCTGAAGGTCTTTCAGCTGTTTTACAAATTTGCCTCAGCGTAAAATAGCGTCGGAGAAGTCAAATTTTGTTGAACACTCGGTACTGATTTAGCTTAGCCAAATTGTTTCTAAAAATTGGCTTTGTTCCCGTCTTCAATGTTAAAGACGTCTTAATTTTCTAACAACCCAAGCGAATCAACGATAAACGATGGAAAATGATTGATTTCCTCGCTCTTTCTGGTGTTTATTTTTTCCTCAGTCTTATTGCAGACACTCGCAATGAGCACGCTCCATAGTTCTAGAGCTTCCATCCAATCGCTTCCCAGAATGTTTAAATCTGAATCACCCGCGTACCACGCTTCTATGTCTTCTCGGTCATGCAATTTCAATTGTGCAGTAAATCTTCGGAGTATATTAACTGGATCCCTACAAGCGTTCATGGCTTGCTCTTTGCATCCGACCAATGCCGGTGATCCCAGCAACTTCCAGTTGCTTTCAGAAATCATCGTCCAGTCAAATCCGCAATAGATTTGCAATCGATTGACAAACTAACGGGTAGACGGGTTCGATTTTAAGGCTGCTTAACCGAGTCGAAATATTGACGATATCTTTTAAAGTTAGCTTGGAACTCACATCAGCACCTACTCTAGCTGCGTCATTTTGCATCTTTTAGCTGCCCAACTTAATAAGCAGTTTCTACAATATCTGCGCACTTTGAGATTTATTGAGCCGCTGCACAAATGTCAACACTTTAATATCAAATCCAATAGTTGCGCATACTCGAAATAACCTTCGCCAGCCCCTTTCTCCATCTTCAGGTCATTGTAACGCAGTGAAACTTCGATTTTTAAGGGCTTAAACTCCTTCACTGCATCATCGAAAGGAATGGTGTCTATTGGTAGTGGTGAAATCAGAACTTTTGATAATCGGCTTCAGAGATCTGTCAGCAAATTCACCTTTTGCTTTCGCTGGCTCAGATGTAAAAATAATTGTATATCGCTAGTACCACGATTCGAAAGTCAAATTGTTTTTAGCGCAATACATAAATTTCTCTATACGGCCCTCTCGGCATCAATTATTTAGAAGAAATATTAGCGACTTTAATGATTTTTACTCGTGAATTACCTAATTTTGCTTACAGGAGAAAAAATTTAAGAATTTCCCTTCGATGTCTATCGAGCTTTTACTGTCAAGTCAATCGAATTTTTTACGAATATTTTTTTAAAATTTGTATATTTTCACTGCTTCCATCTCCTGAACTTCATCAACATTCTTATTTCTAATGTTGCGATCTTTTTGAGTGATTAAAATTAGAAAAGATAAATTTATTGCGTTTCTAAACAAATCTTTGTTACCAACATTAAGCTTCATACGTCTCATATTGTTATCATTTTATTCGTAAATTATTATTTGCTGTAAATAAATTCGCCCGCTTTATCCATTAAAACTTGGATTTGTGTAAGTGCAACATTTATTTAATGTCGCATATGGTTAAGCGACGAACTTTTATATTTTATTATTTTATTTATAATTTTATATTTTTGTTTTATTTTATGTTTTGCTTTTGGGGGGCACTTTTAAATTTGATAATTTAAAAAAACCAAAATCATAAAAAAAAAATCTAAAGAAATCACCAAGTGTGTCACAACAAAATATTATGAATTCGTCATCGGAAAGCTTACCGCCACCACCAGCTTATCTTTTAGACACGATTACGGGTAATAACATACATTCTTCGGCGATGGGTAATTCTTCTTTGCATGGAAATACATTAGCACAGCAGTTGCATGTAGCCGAAACAGTAAAAGCTTTAACTGATTTACGTCATATGCCAGCTAGTCCTGGTGTTCTACGTCGAGCTCAAAATCAAGTTAATTTACAACTCCTTCAGCAGCAGCAGCAACAACAACAACAATTGCAACATAATAGTAATTTGCCATATTCACCAACGATAAATCAAAATAATACATTTATATCGGCGGCGGCGGCACCAAATAAAACCGAAAATCATAGTATAGCAGGACCACTGTACTCTCAACAAACATCAACGTGTAGTTCTAGTAGTAATGATAGTCACAATATGGTAATATTTATTTATTTTGGTTTTTTTAATGTTTTGGTTTAGAATAGTCTATTTTCAAATCAAATTTAAAATAACTACATTACATATTCAAATAAGTGCATTGTCCAGTGCATAACAACGTGCCGATTTTATTCTAAAACTTATCGTATTTATTTACAGTCATATAAATCACCAAATTCATCAACATCACAAAGTGGAATTTATGCACAACCAAAGGTAACAAAAATGACCAGTTTTCGTACACAGAGTCCGAATCCAAAACAAAATTCGGGATTGATAGCACAATTAAATGCAAGATTGGGACCAAAACAGAATCAAACGGCACAACAGCAACATGAATCGCGAAACCAACAACATCAACTGCAACAACAACAGCAACAACAAGCGCAGCAACAACAGTTACTTCAACAGCAGCAACAATTGCAATACAATAATAGTATGTATGGACAATATCAACAACACCAACAGGGTGGTAGTACAGGAAATCTATCAAATTATCAGCAACAATATTATACCGATGGTAAAAATAATCAAATATATCATCAAAATCAACCACAATATCATTATAATCAAAATATTTACGTATCAACAAATCCATTTATAACAACACCAAGATCAAATTATTCACCATCGAGTTTTGGAAAAGAATCACCGGGTCAATATTCAACCACAAGTAAAAATTTTGGTTCTAAAATTTAATGAATTTTGTTTGGTTTATCAATTATTTATGTTTTGGATTTGTTATTTTGGATTTTGAGTTTGATTTGGTTTTTAATTTTTTGATTAAATTCATTCGAATTTAAATAATTATTTTTTTATTTTTTTTTTTTTAATTATTCTATAGATTATCAACAAAATTACGAGAATAACAAAAGTGGTAGCGTATTAAATAAAACGAGTGTAGGATTTTTAGAAAATCTAAATGCTAAATTAGCTGAACAAAGACTGTCTGGTAAAGCATTTGCCGTTCGTAATTTAATTAACAGCAAAGCATTGGTAAGTTATAAAAAAATAATTTTATTTAAATTTATATTTATTATTATTATTATTATTTTTTTTAATTAAAAATTTTTAAAGTCACCGAATCCGGGTCAACACAAAAATCCTGTTGATCAGACTAGAACTGTTATACCGAAATTAAAGAAATATTAAAATTGAAGAAAAAATTAAGGTGTTGTCTTTATTGTTTATATGATTTATGAGTTTTTTATTTTTTTTTTTGTTATTTGCTTTTTTATAATTATAACACTTTAAATATGTCTAACAAAATTGATTTCTTGCCTAATTAAAATGGTTTCTCCATAATGTGTTGGACATAATAATAACACGTAATTTTAATCGTTAACATTTTATCAAATTATTTAAACCAATTATATATGTATTGGTCAAAAGCAAAAATTGTTGGGGGTATCCCTATTTTACGAAACCTTCAAGGTGTAATATAAATCTTTGTTAGTTGGTTAGATTCAGTCGATCTGTCTTTTTAACCTGCCTATTTCTATATCTTCATAATATTTTCTTGGATAATGCGTTGGCATGTTGTTCTAACTTTGCTTTGTACTTTTTGCTGTATTGCTTGAATGTTTTTGCTATGGTTTTAGTGTGAAGAACATGATGTATATTTACTTCGTAATTTTTTTGATTGTATTTGTTTTAATTTTAATATGTTGAAAGAACAGGCAAGCTAGCATAATAAAATTTCCTATAATTTAATTTCCAAAATCCAGATAATACATGATGGTTGTTAGCCCATTAAAACTGTGAGATTTATTTCTTAAATCAAAAATTTCCGACATCCCGAAAATTCATAAAGGTTTGGCCATTAAAAACTGTCAGATTTATTCAAAAATTCCCAAAATTCAGGAAGTCCGTGAACTTCCAAAATTCAGACAATTCATGAAGATTTGACCATTAGAACTGTCAGATTTATGCCACAAATCAAAAATTTGCAAAATCAAGAAAATCCTTAATAGTTAGCCATTAAAAACTGTAATATTTGTGACATAAATCAAAAATTTGCATAATTCCGAAAAACCGTGAAGGGTAGCCCATTACAACTGTACAATTTAAACCACAATTCTAAAATTCCCAAAATCCAGAAAAAATTATGGTTAGCCCATTAGAACTAAGATTTTAGCGACAAATCAAAAAAATTTTGCTCGGTAGTTTGTCAGAAAGTAATGATAAAATGATTTCTGGACTTGGAGTTCCTAATAAAACATAGATCACATTTGATGTAGTGAAACAATATGTGATTGCTGAATTCAAGATGCGTACACAAAGAGATGGAACTTCAAGTAATTCAGTTATGAAGATTGTGACAAAATTTGGTGTTTGTTTTTTCTGCAAGAAACCCAATCATCAAAAGAAAAATTGCCCAAAGTATGAGGGAGGAATGGCTTGCAAAAAGAAATAGCGGTAACACAAAAAAAGCACTGATGCTAATCGACTGATAAGCTAAATAAGATTCAATTGATTTTTTTGATTTTGGTTGGTAACAAACAAAAGAAGGGGTGGATTGATGCTGGTAGCGAAAATTTGGCATTTTTAAATGAAAAGATGCATTCCATACAGACGGTGGATGAAAAATGATCTTAAAGTCGAACTCAACGATCGAATTTGCTAAATCAGGCACAATGGTCAACAAATCGGTGTAGCTGACATAGTTGCTGGATTTTATGTGTTGCGGTATCCAGATTTAGTTTATGCGGTGTTAGCACACAATAACAAATGCATACATGAATGGCATCGAAAAATGGGACATCGTAACCAAGCATACGGAAAACGGCATCAGAAGGTACAATTACCAGATTAGAAATGATTCAATGCGGAATAAAGAAATTTTGTGATGTGTGCATGAAAGGAAAAATGGCTTAAATGCATCATACAAAATCGGGGTGGTGAGCACACTTTAAAAGAATACACAAACTATTTAAAGTCAAAGGGCTTTCAGATCCAGTTAAGGCAGCCGAAATCACAATCGAAATGGCTCGTTGCATGCTCCATACGTGTCGCCAAACATGACACCATATGAACAATGGAATGGCATAAAACCAGATACAGACAATTTTGATATATTTGGTTCCAAATGCTTTGTTCGAGTATCATTCGCAAAAAACATGAAAAATGGACCATGTGGCAGCTGAAATGATTTTCCTGGGACATGACGAGCATTCGAAAGCTTATCGTATCAGTATCATCACAGTATCAGTGAATATGTAAAGGCTGATGAGAGAGTGGCTTCAACAGAAATACAAGTAAATGAACAACAAAACGAGCAAGTTCAACCAACGGTGCCGTGTTTCACAAAGAACAACAAAGGACATGCCACCAAAGCATTTGATCGATGAAATAAAAATAGTTAGAGAGATGAATGAACCGAACAATTATCATGAAGCCATCAAAACCAACCAAAAAGTGCAATGGCTTATTGCGATGCAAGAAAAAATTGAACTCAACGGTAAATGGAACTTGTAGATTTGCCGCCAGGTAAAATATAAATTGGAAGTAAATTGGTATTCAAGGTAAAAACCAATGCAGATGGTAAACTGCAACGTTACCAAGCCAGTTTCGTAGCACAATGATTTTTAAAGAAGTACGGCGAGGATTATAAAAAAGTGTTTCAAACAGTGGTGTTTCAGAACGATGTTATCAGTAAGCGCAAAAAAGAAAATGTTTGTACATCACTTCGACGCTAAAGAGAAGCATTTATGGTCTAACCCAGGCTGCCAGATCTTGGAATACCGAACTTCACAAATTACTCATCGGCGCTGGATTTCAACAGAGCTATAACGATCCATGCGTGTATTCGAAGAATGTTGACAATGAATTTTGCTATGAATTGTCTACGTGGTGGATGACTTTAATTGTGGCAGGTTCGACAAAGAAGCAAATTATAGATATTGAAAGCATTTTTAAGCCACATTTTGTGATGCAAGATTTTGGACCAATCAATTACTATTTTGGGTCTTCGTTCAAATCACCGTTGAAAAATGCGCACTTAACGTCCATCTGATGAATGTGCATATCATAATGATTGGCAATTACAGCAACATTTTCAATGTAACTAATTTTGCCACTAGTGCATATGTTTCATCACAATCGAATCCTAGCTTTTGAGTGAAACTACGTGCTACCAATTTTTCTTTGTACTTATCAGTTGAACCATCAGCTTTTCTTGTCAATTTAAAGACCCATTTGTTTGTAATGGCACTGCTACCTTTTGGTAAATCGCAAACAGTCCAAGTTTTGTTGTCAATTAAAGACTGAATCACTATCGATCGCCTTTTTCCATTCTGGCCAATCAATTCGAAGTTTTACTTCAGATATCGATGAAGGATCATCTATAACAAACTGTTCAGCCGATAAAGCAAAATTTTCATACTCTTGAAATTATCCAGCATTCATACACTTTTTCGTGGAATTGTACTGTCGTTGTTACCAATGCAATTTGAACTTGCACTGTTGATATTTTCTTGGTCGTCTCCGAGGTCATCCAAATTTACACCGTGGAACTGATGCATGCCGTTACCAGCACAATCCATATTGATGCTGTGGCTTTCTTGATTTTCGTTGCCATCTGACTACATATCATTACGTTTATCGTATGACTGGTCACTTGTATCATTCATACCTCGATCACCCGAACTGTCATCATTAACCGCCTCTGAATCGATTATCTTAATAAATTTTTCTCGATTTAAAACCGATGACTCGTTGAAAGTTACACTTCTGCCCATTATTTGCTGTTGTTGTTCTATATCCCATAGACGATATGTACCATATGATGAACTATATCCCAGCATGATACATTTCAATGTTTTTTGCTGTAATTTGGTACGATTATTCGATTGAATATGATTGTAAAATTCACAACCAAAAATACGAAGATGTGACAAATTCGGTTTTTTACCAAACCAAATTTCAGCCGGGGTTTTCTCTTCAAACTGCTTTCCAACTGTACTTGTCGGTGATCGATTTTTTAAATAATTTGCATTGATGATAGCCTCGTTCCAAAATTTTCCATCCAGTTCACTTGCCAAAAGCATTGTTCTTGACTTTTCTTCAAGTGTTCGATTCAATCGCTCGGAAATATAATTCATTCCTGGATTATACGGAACAGTTAGTGACATTTGAATACCTTTTTTATTGCAGTAGCTCTTAAATTATTTTGACGTGTATTCGCCACCATTGTCAGCCTTTGCCACAAAAATTTTAAACTTTTCCAACACTTGCAATAAACACTGAATACTCTCGAAAAATCGTCTATAAATACCACAAAATATCTGGAACCATCATATGCAGTCGTGTGCATCGGACCACATACGTCACTGAGAATCAACTCCAAAACGCGTGATGATCGAACAAATTTATTTTTCGGAAATGATGAACGTGTTTGTTTCCCAAACACGCATGGTTCACACAGCTTCGTATTGTTGTCAACATTTACTAGATTTAATCCATCAGCCCAATCTAAATGCCGGTTCTAAATTCGGACCCAATCTAAAATGCCACAAACTTTGAGAAATTTTATGCAAATTCATGTCACCTGTATAACCAGCAAACACGTTGTTGTCCACATGAAATGTGACTTTATACAGATTTCCTTATACTTGTCCAACGAATTTAATTATTCCACTGAATGAGACAAATGCTTGGTCACCCTCAAACAGCACTTTGTAGCCCTTTCAAATCTTTCACCAATAAAACATCCTTCATCACAGTAATCGATGTGTTACCATTATAAAATGTTTTCACTGGAATATCACCACGTTTATTCGCAATACTTTGATTTTTCTTTGCAACGGCAATTTTCAACTCGTTGATTTGTTCTAGCTTACTAAAATACTTTTGTTCGTCAGACATATGTTGCGTTGCACCAGAATCCATTGTGAATTCAATTTTCGTTGGGTCATTCACGTTGCCGTTATGCCACTTTGTTTGTGCGTTAAATGTTGCCGACTCACCAACACACGATTCCAAATCTACAAACGCACACATTGTCGATACTTCTTCTTTTTCTTCGTTTGCTTTGTTAGCACTGGCCGAACCGTTGTTCCTTTTTTTTCTTTTTATTCAGAAACAGACTTTTTGTGACCGGGTTTCGAACATTTAAAACAAATGATCTCCTTCAATTTTCCCGTTGACATCATTGCGCTAGATTCATCTGATTTACTTGATCAATATCTACCTATTGGCTTATTGTACTCATCCATCAAACGCGTTTTGACAAAATCCAAAGTTAACTTGTCTGTGTCGATTGTCTCCAATGCCGTCACCAAGTTATCATAGCTCTTTGGTAATGTGAGTAACAGATGAACAATAATATCAATCTTTTCTATCTTAGTACCGGCTGAAATTAGCTCACGAATCTTCTTGTCAAACAGCAACAAATGATTCCATGATGCTGTCACTTTCATGAAATTTTCCTCATCAAAAATTGTTTTCGCAACAAAACTTGATTTGCTACACTTCTTCTTTCGAAAATACTGCACAATGCATCATACATGCCTTTTGCACGTGATTTATCTCTTACATATCCGAGTTAGTTGTCATGAATTGTTTGTACTAACACTGACACGCATTTTTTCTCTTCCAATCTAATTTTATCACGTTCATTTGCCACCACACCAGCCAAAATTTCATCCCGTCCCTCATTGATGTATTTTCTCAAATCTCTATCATCAAGTAAAATTCCTATCCGATATTTCCAATTACTGGAATTTGTCCCATCAAACTGTGTTATTTTGCTGATGCTGTTGGTTGTACTTTCCGCCATATTTTATATTTTATGCAGTACACTCGTTTCGACGACAATAAAAAAAATCCAACTGACCAAAACTTCACCAAAACTAATATTTTAATTAATTTTCCTTTACGGCGCTGGGCCCGTAACCTTAGAGATTTATGATTTGATTACGTAAATTAGAATTTCTAATTTATAACAATTGAAATAAAACTCTTAGAAGATTGGATTTTTATAATAATGGTTTTTATTGAGATTCTTAAAGGTTGGCATTTCACAGACAAAAAAAGACAAACTTAAAACACGTTTTTATTCAGTGAAAAATATTATATATTTATATATACAACGCGCTCTGTCAGAAAATGTATCAACTAAACGAGACCGCGTTTATACCTCGATTAAATTAGCATTCCGACAAATCAAACATTGGTCGTATAATATATTTCAACGGCGGGACAATAAGTGGGATCATGCAAAGCCGAATTTATTTCAATATCGGAGGCATCAAGAGAGATCTAATGGTTGCGCAAATTGTTGGAGGAAATGCGCGAAAAATATATGAACGATACTTGAGACTTAACGAAGCGTTTATGTTTTTTTCTCGCCTTTTTGCCAGTCTTTCGTTGTCTGTCATAAAATAAAATTTCACTTTATTATAGGATCACTTCATATGGAATCGTACATGAGTTGGACTCGATGTCTAAAAAATTGTTCGAACTATTTATTCGATTTATAAGTAAAAAAAAATAAAAAAATTGTAGAAGAAATTTTTTTTCCTCTCTCACTCTCGAGTTACGCTCTTTTAAAGTTTTCACATTTTCAAGCAGTTTTGGGTGGGAACCGCTGAGAACTGGACATTTTAAAACTGGATATTTCAAAATTGGATATTTCAATACGAGATAAGGTACAAAACGAGATATGGTACAAAAGTGGATATTTCTAAACAGGATATTTCGACATGTGATTTAAACTTAAAATGATATTTTAGGAAAGTTCTGGAATATGGCCAATTAGGGAGGAACTCGGCGAGTTCTTAACCGATTTTGATGAAATTCGATACGTAGGAAGAAAATGGGATTTTAAAATAATTTTTTGGGAAAGTTTTAGAATATGGCCAGTCAGGAAGGAACTCGGTGATTTCTTAACCGATTTTGATGAAATTCAATATGTTAGATGAAAATGGGATTGTAAAATGAATTTTGGGAAAATTTTTGAAATATGTGTGCTGAAAATATATTATAATATTTTTATTTAAAACTATGTGTTTTAAAAAGGCTTTCTTTACATTTTGAATATGGTTTACATAAAATGGTGTGTGGTTCATCATCACTCGGAATTACATGATGTATTTTTTGGGTTCCATGACAAGCATTTATATTATTAAAACGTGAACGCAACTAGCTTTCTTCCTTTTTGTGTTCTTTAATGGATGCGTATCCAAAATTTATACCAGGGATGTTGTACTTTGCCCAATTGAATAAATCGCAAGCATTGGAGAAACATGCTCTGTTTAGCGTTCTCAAGGATTCCACTCGTGCTAGTCTTTTAATAGTTCCACCAACACCATCAGCTGCTCCTTTTCCATGTGCTGTAGCAAAAGACACCCATTCTGATTTTATATTGAAGTCCACGTTGTGATTGCATATGTTAAAGAATTTTTTTTTATTTTTGAATTGTGCTGGTGATCCATCAGAAAAGTAAGTAAATTTTGTGGGTACAGAAAAGATCTGACTATTAGAATTGAGAAAATTTATTAGCTTCTTCTGGAAAAGGTATACTTGGTTTGTAGTATGTTATAATAAACAACCATCGGAAATATTGTTACTGGTTGGTTATTCCAGTGACTTGATTTGTCACACTACATGTGTACTTCTTCTTGTGCTAGAAACAAATAGTTTTCGGCAAAATCGCAAATAATAACGTATTCTCCCTGGCAAATGTTTTCCTTTCTTTCTCGAAGATACTCAGATTTTCGCTTAGCAGTAACACTGTGTAACTTCAGTTTAACTAACAATCCTTTTAGATTAGAATTTCAAGAACTTCCGTGGACTTTATACTTTCTTCGAGGCTCCACCGATCTTGTAGTGTCCACATATGGCAATAAATTTCCTCCGTACCCTGTTCGCCCAATTTTTGTTGGATCTCCGCTATGAAATCATCAGCTTTGTATTGCAAACAGAACATATATTTGTGCAGCAATCATTATTTTCAACATTGCACATTACATATTTTAAAACTTCTTTGGTATCGCTCGGTTGAACTAAATTGGAGACAGCTGAGTACATTAAATTTGAATTTTGATGTGTAATGCAAACGTACACTGAATGTGTCCTTGAAGCACCTGGAAAAACGCATCCGACACGATCATTTTCATTTTATTGTTTGTATTTATGGTATGCTTCCTTTAGGTTCAGCAATATCAACCTCGTAGTTTTTTTTAACTTTTATTGCGCCTTCACAGACGCTCACTGCATCTATCAAGCCCGGTAATATTCGGCTTACTTCGTTGTCGTAATAATATTCCAAAATGTCACGTTTTACATCGTCTGATAATGGGTTACCCTTAATAGGATCTGGGTAACTATAATGTCCTTTGGTAGCAACTTCCAGTTTCACTTGTCTGCTTGTGTATCTGTTTACTCCAAATTCTTCTTCTATACGCTTTTGACTCCAACTTGCTGGTAATGTGGTTAGCAAGTATATTTTAACTGGTATAATCTGCCAAGCTTAATTTTTCACAAAATAAAGTCTCATTATTAACAATTTTTTTTTGTTATTGAGGTAACAAGAAATACAGATTCAAAGAATCACTAAACTTTTAAAATTAATAATTTTATAATTTTCTATATTTCTCTAGCTTTAAGAAACCGTTGAGAAACCCCCAATGGGCCAAACCATTCCGAAAATATGATCAAAAACGTAATACATGTACCCAAAATTGTTTGGAAATGTAAAAACTTTAAGAGAGCGTAACTCGAGAGTGAGAGAGGAAAAAAAATTTCATCTACAATTTTTTTTTTTTTTACTTATAAATCGAATAAATAGTTCGAACAATTTTTGAGACATCGAGTACAACTCATGTACGATTCCATATGGAATGATCCTATATTATATTTTCTCGTATGTTATTTTTTTTTTATGTTTTTTTTTATAAATTTTTCCACATTGTTGGTAGATCGACATTATTAGATCTAAGGCAAGTAAATATCATCAAGATATTCTACAGGTTCGCCCATAAAAACTGTAAGATTTATGCCACAGACCAAAAATTTCTACAATCCAGAAAATGCTAACCATCATGCCCATAAAAACTTAGATTTATTCCATAAATCAAGAATCTTCGTCCTCCCATTGTGTAACTTCAATACTGCTATTTAAAACTATTCTATGCTTTAATAACAAAGCTAAAGAAAAATTAATACATCCGTTTAAAAAAGATATCTAGCCCAACTTAAAATTGCGCAAAATGGAATGTCTTACTGTTTTGAGAATCCCAACAAATTAACATTAGCTACATTTTTTTGAAATCTTTTAAATGATTTGATTGAAGGGTTGTATGTATTTTCTACGTACATAATATTGCGATCCTGTATAGCAACAAAGCATATGATAATCCTTGTTAAGTTTAAAATCCGTGAGGCGAACCATCTGCCATGTTAAAGCAAGATAGTTTAACCGCAAAAGAGTTGGTAGAGCTTCGGCCACAAAACAAAGCTTTAAATAAAATAAAAAATTGATAATTGTGTTAGTATGTTAACATTTTCAGGCTAGAATTGATCACTGAGTTGTTAAAATGTTTAACGGTTCATTTCTAAATTATATCATCCTAATTAATATGCTTTTAAGTAATTTTAAATAAAATCACTCAGTTAATAATTGTTTGAATGACTTTTATTTTAATCGACTAAAATTTTTTCGACTAACAAAAACAACTTAAAACCAAAAAAGCAACAATAATTAACTTATTTACTATTTTAAATCTTTCAGCCGGATCCTAGAATGTGTCACGAATCGCTAATGGATCAAATTAAACGTGGTGCTACGTTAAAACGGAATCGCACGATAAATGATCGAAGTGCTCCAAAAATACATTAAGCAATTAATATAAATATATTTTTTATAATATTATCATTAATTATTAAATATATATATATATATATATATATATATATATATATATATATATATATATATATATATATATATATATATATAAATATATATATATATATATATATATATATATATATATATATATATATATATATATATATATATATATATATATATATATATATATATATATATATATATATATATATATATATATATATATATATATATATATATATATATATATATATATATATATATTTATATATATATATATATATATATATATATATATATATATATATATATATATATATATATATATATATATATATATACATAAATAAATAAATAAATAAACACTATTATCAATTAAATGTAGGAATTACTAAGTAATATACAATAAAAATAATAATAATAATAAATATAACAACAAAATGGAATATTTCGCGCCAATTTACACAGACTAATAACAAAACTTGTACATAAACATATCTTAAAATTTATACATTTTAAACATACCATCTAAATATATAACCATTTTCTCATATACATATATGTAACTGTTTTATATATTTATATTACCTAATTAAATTTAATATTTTAACAATAATTAATAATGTAATTTTTAAAAATTGAAAACATGTGTTTTTAATTTTGCATTTCTAACCTCGCTTTCTCCATTTTGTTTTACCGTTCTAATAATTTTTTTTTTTTTGTTTATTCTTCAACCAAATATATAAATATGTATTAATTAAAATTAATCAACAAAATTAGAAATATGTGATTAAAACACAATCTGGTAAAACTATATTATTATTTATTATACATAAAAATAAAAACGTTATATATATATATATATATATATATATATATATATATATATATATATATATATATATATATATATATATATATATATATATATATATATATATATATATATATATATATCTTAGTCTCAATTCAATATTTAATTTAATTTAACCTATGCTCTTATCAAATTAATTTTAAATTCAAATTATTCAGTTTTTGTTTAAATTTAATATCTTTTTAAAATAATTCCAATTCCTCCAGCTCAAAAATTAATCTTAGATGAATTTCAAAAAAATACAAATAATTTATTGAAAAAATAAATAGGATAGGTAATTATATCAATATGAACTTTGAAAACTAAATTCATCCCTAACTATAAGTTTTCGGAAGTAGATGAAGATATTACATTATTCCTGCGGTTGCCGTACACTATATTCATTATTATTGAAAGTCATTCGCAGTTTCATGACTTTAAAAAATGTCAACAACTATAATTAGATTTGTGTTATTCGGTTGATTTTAAATTGGGTTGGCTATGGCTTTTACTTTTGGGAAAACACATTCTCAATCGGGCAGACACTAATTATAATTCATCTCATGAATCTCAATAAAATTAAAAATAGTTTGATTTACTAGAAAATATGTCCGTGTATAGAAAATAGCAGTCCCATTATGAATAGTTACAACGTCTAAAGTACCATTCATAATCCAACAACTGGATGATTCAGCGAGGAGCTTTAGTTAATATCTTGAACGTTGTTAGGCTCTTTTATTTTGTTATAGCGCAGGATCATTTGATAACAGAATCTAATTATAATCGATGGTGGCTGATAAAATTTTGTTGCGTGAAATGTGAGGGCGATGTTAGTTTCAGCTACAACTTTAATCGATATCAATAATGGGCAAGTCGTTAGTTATATTAAGTAATCCTGAGAGCACATGATCAAACAAGATTTAGAAATTGGTCTAGAACCATTATCCCAAAGAGAATTAAAACCAAATGAAGAAGTTTAAAATTTAAATTGAAATGAAAATTCGTTAAATTGAATTGAAAAAGGTGTATATATATATATATATATATATATATATATATATATATATATATATATATATATATATATATATATATATATATATATAATATATATATATATATATACATATATATATATATATATATATATATATATATATATATATATATATATATATATATATATATATATATATATATAAATATAAATAGTTTCCGACACCCGTGAAAATGATTTAATTTTATATTTTGGAGATTTTTTTTTCATTTATTGTCTAGTCACATCACAATGCTATAATTTTTGTTGTTATGCTTTATTTTAAATTTCCACAAAAAAAAATAATTTGCATTTTACAAAACTATTTTTAATGTGTAATAAATTAATATAATATCGATTAGCATGTATTTGCTAAGTAAAGACACATTCCATACATAATCGATTTTTCAAATTGGTAAATAGTATGAATTATACAGCAAGAGGCTACAAATTTAAATAACGATAATTAAATTACATATTAATTTATTCTTTTTCTTTTTTTTATTAATTTATAAAAATGTATTAAATTTATATATGTGTAGGAATATGTACACACATATATTTAAATATATATATAAATATATAATATACATAAAATATTATTAAATAATAATTAAACAAAATATAATATAATTTTTAAGAGAATAATGTAACTTTTTTTTTGATGTAGAGAAATAATAAAACCAAAAAATTTAAAATTTAAAAACATTTGTGTTGGGTGTTTTTCTTCTTTTTACTTTATTTAACTTTTCATTTACAGTGTTTTCTTCGAAAGCGATTAGCCTAAGTAAATCTTGCACCGAATTCAATTCTGTTTTCGATTCCGTAAGATTTATGCCAAAATACGAAAATTCCAAAAATTAAGAAAATGCATGAGAAAAATTGAGGGAAGCCCACTAAAACAGTGAAATTTATGCCAAAAATCGAATTTCCCAAAATCCAGCAACTGCATGATGGTTAGCCTATGAAAAATGAAATTTATGCCAAAAATCGAAATTCCCAAAATCCAGAAATTGCGTTATGGTTAGCCCACTAAAACAGTGAAATTTATGCCACAAATCGAATTTCCCAAATTTCAGAAAATGCGTGATGGTTAGCCTATGAAAACTGTGAAATTTATGCAAAAAATCGAAATTCCCAAAATCCAGCAAATGCATGATGTTTACCCAATGATAACTGTGAACGTATGCATCATTCATCATAAATTTTCTAGTTTTCTAGAAAACGTATGCTAACCATAAAGCAATTTCTGGATTTTGGGGAATTCGATTTTTGGCACAAATTTCACAGTTTTCATAAGCTAACCATCATGCATTTGCTGGATATTGGGAAATTTGTTTTTTGGCATAAATTTCACAGTTTTGATGGGCTAAACATAACGCAATTTCTGGATTTTGTAAATTTCGATTTGTGGCATAAATTTCACAGTTTTCATGGGCTAAACATAACGCAATTTCTGGATTTTGGGAATTTCGATTTGTGGCATAAATTTCACAGCTTTGATGGGCTAACCATCACGAAATTTCTGGCTTTTGGGAAATTCGATTTTTAGAATAAATTTCACAGTTTTGATGGGCTAACCATCACGAAATTTCTGGCTTTTGAGAAATTCGATTTTTAGAATAAATTTCACAGTTTTGATGGGCTAACCATCACGCAATTTCTGGATTTTGGAAATTTGATTTTTGGCATAAATTTCACAGTTTTGATGGGCTAACCATCATGCATTTGGTGGATTTTGGGAAATTTGATTTTTTGCATACATTTCACAATTTTCATGGGCTAACTAACCATCATGCATTTTTTAGATTTTGGGAATTTTTGATTTTAAATCGAATATTAAAACGCGTCTTGTTGTTGTTAACCGTGCTTTGTGTGCCTTATGTCTGTTGCTAAAATCAAAATACATTGCAAATGCCGACAAGCAGAAGTTGTACAAGGAGTTGATCAGACCCGTTGTTATGTAGGAGTGTGAGAGTTGAACCCTGACGGATGAGTATGACAGATGGTAAATGACATTCGATAGAAGAACCATGCGCATGATGTATGGCCCCAAATGTGCCGATGACGACGCTTAGCGATTTTTACTCAACCACGAGATCAGGAATTTAATGAAAGTTCCCGATCTTGATTATAGAAATAAAAAAACAGATGTCGGCAACGATGGCTCCTCGGATTAGGCAAAGACTCGTCTTCTTCGGGTGGTCTAGAACAATACGAAGAACAAGTTTGGGGTCGGATCCGATTGAGCCCGGTTGTTGATGTAAAAAAATTAAAAATATAAATGGGGTATTATTTTTGTAGAGGGGAATAATTGAAACAAACACATTTCCTATTTTTTATATTTTAAAGTATATAATTTATTCCTTCTTTTTACTTGACTTTTCTTTTACAATACTTTCATCAAAAGCAATTGGCGTAAGCGAGTCTTGTACCGCTTTGAATTCTTTTTTAGCATCCGTCGAACAATCGAAAATTTCGTCGTCTCGTATTTTATTGTCGTTCGAAAGCGTTTTATATATGGACATAGCTTGACCGACTAACGATGTAACATCTGATGCATTCGCTGGTATTATTAATGTATTATTGGTACGGGCTAGTTTATTAAAGGCATTCACATATTGTTCTGCGACCGAAAATGATGCTGCATTTTTACCATCTTTAATCGTAAGCGATTTAGCAACCATGGCAAGACCACGTGCCCGAGCATCGGCCACCGCAAGCATAGCAGCAGCTTCACCACTAGCTTTATTAATTTGTTCTTGTCGATCGGCTTCCGAGGCGAGTATTCTCGATTGTCGTTTACCTTCGGCCACATTTATTTCAGCTTCACGTGTACCTTCAGATTCTAAAATAGCGGCACGTTTACGTCGTTCGGCCTCGACTTGCATTTGCATAGCTTCATGTACACGATTGGGTAATTTTATGTCACGAATTTCATAACGCAAACACGATATACCCCAAGCTGCACTCGCTTTATTAATGGAATCTACAATACTAACGTTTAACGATTCTCGTTCCCGAAATATTTTATCCAACGACATTTTACCGAGTTCCGATCTCATAGTAGTTTGGGCCAATTGTGTAATGGCAAATTCAGGATCTTCGACACCATACGATGCGTTGTATGCGTCCAATATTCGTAAATACAGTACACCATCAATACTCAATGTAACATTGTCTGATGTAATAGCACTTTGTTTTGGTACATCTATTGCAATTTCTTTTAAACTTTGTACATATTTAACACGATCGACAACTGGTAATAATATATTTAAACCGGGCTCAAGTATTCTATGAAATTTTCCCATTCGTTCGACCACCCATGCCTCTTGTTGCGGTACAAACATTACTATTGTATTTATTGGCGTTGACGACATGGACCGCACAACATTACGATTTACTGATGACACTAAATAATTACTATGCTAGATTGATAAAAAATAAGAATACAGAATTACTAGAACCATCGATATGCAACCATAACGATCATTGATCAACTTACCCCATTGGACCTAAGAATTGTACATAAGCTACGTGCTGACTGTAACGATCGTAACATTTTATTTAATTAGATTGTTAATACTATAATCAGTAGTTTAATGAAATTTATATAAATTTATTTGAATATAAATATAATTATATAAAAAATTCTTTTAATTATTTTGAATGGTGTACATTTATTTAACAGTATAACCTCAAAATGAAATTTCGTTTTTTATTTGACAGATGATTTATGTGCTAGTATTGCGGTAAAAAATTAAGACATTGACCGGTTGTAATCCAACCAAAATGATGTTGTGTACACAGCTGACTCAACTAGTTTTTGATAGTTGCATTATCAAATCAAATTGAGAAACAAGTTAATTGTTAACCCCGTATTCTACTTTTGTTCATTAGATATTTTGCTAAGCCGTACCCTAGAATGGATAAATTTAATAAACATAGCAGTAATTCCATTGCGAACCTATATTTACGGTAATTCTAATCAGCTTCAATGTAAACAAACCTTAAAAAACTGTAAAAAATCTAGTACATATAATTTTACCGGTTCAATTTGATTGTTTTGATTATTTAAAAATACAAGACTAGACTTCTTCGACTGAAAAAATTCCTTAAATAGTGATATTATTTTAAAAATTATTAAATATACACAATATTTAATGTTTCAAGGTAAATTTATAGTTGAACAACTCATAAGTAATCGATTCAACGATGAGAATTTGTTTTGTGTTTGTTCTTTTTAGGTTAAACACATTTGTATTATAATATATAGCCGCTTTAAGTAAAACATGTCCAACAACCAAGGATCACTGACTGAAACTAAAGAAATTTTACGTTCTTTAGTTATATCTTGTCCTGAAGCAGTTACGATCCATGGATTGGATCGTGATTTTCGAAACTCGGAAGGCTATCCAATACCATATGGCAAACTAGGATTTCCTAATTTGGAATTATTTTTACGTAGTTTAACCGATACACTGTATGTCGAAGGGAATGGTAATGTACGCGCCGTAGAATCCTCAAAATCAAAACACATTGATCAGATGGTGGCTAAACAAAAGTCGGCGACTCGTGCTAGGAAAAATAAACCAACACATCGACCTAGTCATCAAACGAATCAACCGATCAATCATTATAATAACAGTTATTTTAATAATCAGGTGCCGTTATTAAACTATCCGCCATTACATCTCCATCAACAACAGCAATTCAATTTATCACCCAGTAATTTATTAAATTGTAAATATTCGTTAGAAAATACAGTGTTTGGAGGGACACAGCTAACTGCAATGCAACGAATACATCAGCTTCAATATCCAATGATGAACTTACCACCAAATCTGGTAAATAGGAAATTATTAAATCGGCCCACTCATTTCCCACATCAGCCGCCTATAAATAATTTTAATCCAAATAATTATAATAATTACACACAAAATGTAATGCAGTCAACAAGTCGTCTCCCTCCTAATATGTACTATCATAATCGAATAATTAATAATAAAACCACAGCGATACCTGAACGAATAGAAGTGTCTTCGTCGTCCAAAGGCACGGAGACCACAATCAATAATTTGGAAACAACCAATGAGGAATGCGAAATATCTAAATCGGAAGCAGATTATATTAATGAAGCTATGGATAGGCTAAAATTAAACGATAAATCGAAAATTTGTGATGATGTGGTACCAAAAGAAGATCATGGATCGAATGAAGCTCTACCCGAATTATCAGAATTTGATCCAATATTCCAAATTAATACGCCGTCTAATGTTGTACCCTTTGGCCAAAAAATTAAACGAGCCGAATTAACATTGGGCTCTATGAAAATTGGTTCAAAATTCCCAATATTCGTTACAGAGGTAAGTAAGCAGGAAACTGTTCTAATCATAATATGAATTCATTTTCTCTATGTGTTTTAGATACATAATCCAACAAAATTTTGGTTTCATTTGGCCGAGCAAACCGAACTATATGATAATTTAATGAACGATATAGCCGAATTTTATAATAGTGATGGTCTACAGGATTTTCAAATTTCAAGTATAAATATTCGTAAAGGACAATTATGTGCAGCACATTTTATAGGAACATGGCATCGTGGCGAAATTGTTAGCGATCTAATGGATGGGGGGAAAGTTAAAGTGTTTTTCGTTGATTATGGAACAACGGCAACTTTAGAAATTAAATCTATAAAGTATTTATTAAAACCATTTGCAAATTTAACGGGACAAATTTATCGGGGTGCATTATCGAGCATACGACCTTTGAATTCGCATCGTTGGATTCGAGATGCAACATATTTTATGTTAAGCCTGGTGATGGATTTAATTGTTCATGCTAAAGTAATGGATATAGATTATGAGAATCAAGTTATATCGTTGTGTTTAATCGATACGAATAAAAATATTGATTTACATATCAATAACGAAATGATAATTAAAGGATATGCGATGGCTGACAATCAAAAATGGTCACAGCAGGTTTAATTTAATTCTTAATTAAAATTACTTGGTTCATCGTAATTCGAACGTAAATCCATGTACATTTTTTTTTTTTATTTTCTAGGTAAATTTAACGAAAACAAGTATTTTTTACAAAATTTATCCGACGTAAGTTTATCTAAGTTTGACTAATGTTGTACAATGTCAAAATTGTATTTTAAACATTATAAAATTTTATTTTGCTTGTTATTGTATTTTTAAATTTTTTTTTTATTTTCTTTAATTGAACTTTGTACATTTTGATTATAATTTAAGTTTAAATACAATTAATTTTGTCCGCCAACAACCGATTTGTATTTTATTTTTCAGATTTGAAATGTTAGAAAAGGGCGAATATCCATCGTTTTATGAAATTGGTTTGTACCTTGACGAAGGTTTTGACTTGTATAAATGCGAAGATGCAACAATTGTACCCGGTGTCGATACTCCAAATCGTAATGTTAACAAAAATATTAGTGTAGTGAAATCGACGTTAAATCCTTTATCAGTCTCATGGTATCCGTTAAAATAATTTTTTTTTTATGATGATATTTATTTATACCAATATTATGTTAAATGAAATTGCTGGTTGCTAACCCCCAAGTACATGGTAATAACTACATATATATATTTTAGCTAATTTTATTTTTCTGTGATTTATAAAAAACGAATAAAATTTTATTTTTTGAATTGTTATATGTAAATAAATTGTTTATCTACATGTTAATGTACATTTAATTTAAATGTATATTACTGAAATGAAATTGTTTTTTTTTTTAATTTTATAAATTACCAAAAATATTTCCAATCTGCATTATCCTCGTGCGACATAACTACAAAAAAAATAAAACGTCTTTTCGTAATTCTAATTGTTTTCTTTTTATTTATATATAATATATATTTAAAAGCATTTATATATATTTAATTTATATACATTAATTTATTTTGTTTAGAAATTAAAACAACAGTCAATTTATAAAATTAAATATTTTAAAGGAAAGAGAAATGTCGATAATGAATTTTACTTTTTCTAATTGGAATTTACTCGTTTTTTTAAGTACTTGTATTAAGGTTGTTTAACAATTTGATAATTTATATTATGTGTTTGTTTGTTGAATTTGAATGGCAAGTCTAATATGTTTCCGATAATATATAAAATTCACTTGACTAGACAATTTTCTCCTATTTAAAATTCATTATCTAAGTATTAAAATAAAAAAAAAATTAACGGAAAAAATTCAAATTTATCCTAATCCTACGTCTAGACACATCATAATTATAAAACCGAATATGCAACCCCATGTTGCATATATACCATTACCACTGGCTTGTGCTTCGGGAATAATATCGTCACAGACAATATAAATCATAGCACCGGCAGCAAATGATAGTGCATACGGTAGAATAAGCGAAGCTACCGATACGGCTACCGCTCCGATAACACCGAATATTGGTTCGACCATACCAGATAGTTGGCCATACCAAAAACTTTTCCAAAGACTAAAACCAGCCGCATGTAATGGTAAACTAACAGCTAAACCTTCTGGAAAATTTTGTATACCAATACCGATTGCTAAATTTCGTGCCGATTCGAAAGTTGCCGATTCGGTTGTTCCTATTGCACCGAAACTAACACCGACCGCTAGTCCTTCGGGTATATTATGTACAGTTATTGCCACCACCAGTAACATTATACGTTTCCAATGTGACATTTGGGCTTGAAGTTGATCAGCTGTCGATTGATTTACATATGTATCCGCTTTATCTGCATCACTATTTTTTCGTCGACGTTGCCTCGAATGTCCCTGATGACTATGTTGCGCACCAATACAATCCGAAAAGCTATCCATACCAATCGAAGTCGAATGGTCATTTATATTACGAGAATAATTTGTTGGACGACTAATAACGGCTGCTTCTAATTGAGTTTGTTGATCGTCTAGCGCAATTTCGGCTTTATCCTTATTTGACGTTGTCAATGCAATCATCATGTGCGAACTATTGATGCCGAGATATGAAATTAATTTATCGATACCATAAACGAATACCGATCCTAATAGAAAGCCTAGGGCGACCGGTAAAAATGCAAATTGTCCATTTGCCCCGTACATCCCGGAATTTTCAGCTAATTCTATAGCTGGTGCCAAAAGTGACCAAAACGATGCAGCAACCATTACACCAGCCGCAAATCCTAAAGCTGTATCGAGAGTTTTACGCTATAATGATAAAATAAAATATTGATTACGAATCTATGAACGAAAAAAAAAATGATTTTCACTCACTTGGTTCCCGCGTAAAAATATCACCATAGCTGAGCCTGCAGCCGTAAGTCCCCATGTTAATAATGTTCCAAGCAAAGCTTGGGTCACCGAACCATATCCAGGAATCATTTTAAAATTTATTTATTACGTTGTCTTATTTATTTTTTTTTGTATATAACTAAAACAAAAAACAAAAATTTAAAAATTATTTATACGGTCATTGTAACACTTTGCTGTCACAACCAACTGAAACCGTGACACTGAATATGTAGTAAAGAAATAAAGCGAAATATAAATTTGGTTCTTCTTCTTCATCATCTCTGTACTTAAATAATAGTAAGATAAATAGTCAAATATAAATATCATAAATCAGGCATTCATTTAATTCTCGGTTCACCAAGATGAAATAAGATAAATACAGAACAAGAAAATTCACAAGGGTGGCAAAGTTTACATCGCACAATTTCGAAACGCCGAAATGCCACAACTAAACGCATACATATTTTTGTTGCCCACTCTAAATTATTTGGATAGAGCTTAGATAAGATAATTTTATTATTTTCAAATAGATTTGGGTGACCCACGTTTATACAGTGCATGGGAAAATATTTTTTTATGAAAGTCATCCATCGACACGGAGATATAAATCTTGCCTGAAAAGTACATTCGCATTACATAAGACATTCGTTTAATCTCGTCTAAGCCTACCGTCAAGGTTTACGTGTTTGTCTCGCTAATTCTTGGAATTGTGTTTCCCAAATCATAAAGATATAAACGTAGCAAAATAATAAATTACATTTATTTTGTGAATATTTATTTGAATAACACAAAATTAATTTAATTTACCTAGGTTTAATCCGCGGAAACAACAACAACAATAAAAAAGTGTAAACGTAACGTTTTTATTTTTTGTTTTTTTTATTTTACATTTTTGCTTGGGTAAGGTTTAATAAGCGAGCGCGCATTCACTATCTGGATATGTTGGTTGCTTGTTGTTGAGATTTTTCAAAGCAAAAAAAAAATTTTTGTCACGTACGACAAATTTTGATTTACTTATTCGTAATACAGTAAAGTGCAATGAAATACGGACAGCAGAATTTTTTTTTTTTCAAAAATGTTTCTAATCTTAAAATTTTATTATTTCGTATCAATTTGATGACTTTGGTGTCCATCATCCCTAATCCTACTATTCCAAGTAAGCTTCATTAACTTCTCAAAATTATTATATCGTTCCTCTTCGTATTGGTCTCGACAACTATTAGTCGCCGACAACGATCTCTGAACCCGCAGAACGTGACTCAGGAATTTTGATTAAATTCCTGTTTCCTTAGTTACAGTGAACTCGGTAAGTGTCGTCATCATCACGCTTGGTGCCATTAATCATGCGCATGACTATTCTCTCGAATATTATCAGTCATCTCTCATACTCATCCGTCAGGGTCTAACTCTCACACTCATACATTAAAACGGGTCTGGATGGGACAAAACATACTTTTATATCGCTTTGCACTCAATTTACTTGAGTAACGTCGGATCCAAAGCAACGAAAATTCATCACTTCTTCAAACGTGTGGTCACTACTACTAAAATTTAATGTAGCATCTTGGTCTCTAGAATCTGTAATCATATATTTTGTTTGACTCATTGATTTTACGACCAACGGAAGCCAAGAATCCTACAAGTGGACCTAGTAGTTATTTTACACTGTTGCCATTCAGTACAATAGCAAATACACAGATATTATTTGCATGTACCAAAACGTGGCTAGACTGACGGTATAAGATGTTGTCCTGAGTGTGATTCTACGAGATTACGATGGGTTTCACCAAGAGTATCTTAACGTGATATCAAGGCAATATTCTTACGGTATCACTTCATCATCAGAGTAAGTTGGACAATCACTCGCAGAGGAGTACTGTAGCGGCCATATTCACTACAAAAAAATAATTATTAAGATATTTCGTGCAAATTCCCATAATTCGCTAAGTCTACATTTAAAATATAAATACAGTGGTTTAGCACTCGGTCGCCATGGCCTGATGAGATGACAATTTAGGTACTTTTAACAAATTGTGACAAATTCCTCATCAGGTCGAAACTGAGCTTTGCTTCGCACACCACCTACAGCTGAATAGAATAATTAACATAATGACATCAAATGATCGATTTTTACGGCCAATAATTGTGAACCACGTGGTTTAAATTAGAAGGTAACGCACAGCCTTATGTTTACTACAATTAACGCCATGTCTAATGTTGATTACAGCAAATACTAGGGACTGGCTAATATCTCGGCCACTGACATTCGATTACCAGAGTTCTGGGATTCTAATTCAGAATGCTGGTTCAAGACGATTCAGATATTGTTTGACGCGAACAAAGTCACGAGCGATAAATAAAAGCTCGAATGCGATCAGTTGTTTATCGTCCCCAACAAGCGATGATGATCTACGATGTTTTACGGCAACCTCCTGCAATCGACAGGTTCACTTATACCCAACTGTGGATTAGACAACTGTCTGACTTTATTGAAAGAGCTTTGTCCACAGCAAGATAAGAGGGCATACGCACTTTCAAATATAGACGACCAGCTACACGAGGCAATTACATCCGTCCACGTGATGGGCACTGTCCACCACGACTCACGGTTACGCGTAATGGGTGAGTCTTAGACATTACGTACTACAACAAGTATCGTACGAGCACCAACGAGTTACTTGCTTGCACGCTTGAAAGATTCATTTCCAGACTATAGACAGACTCGAACTTCAAACATCTGGTCCAGTGACCAAATGGCGAACACGATCTCGTACTTATTTAACTAGAAGGAGAGCAGCAGTGAATCGACGTCAAATCTGCCAGTATCTGCGCTTTACTAACGACAGATTTAAACACAAAGCCGAAAATTTTCAGGTAACTTCTGATTTTCCAAATCCAAAGGCAAACATAACCGGGACCAATCTTTTACCGATAACAATTCCCCAAACTAGTAGGACTAGCCGCTTATTTTTAAGGAATTTTTTTAATAAAGATTGGACTACTCGTCGACTCCTGTCAATACACCGACTCCAAAACATTATGTGATTGAGATTGGATACGGCAAATTATTATAGGAATTTCCTACCATCACCGAATCCCAAAACTATAATGTTCCAGTTAAACACTGCGTGGTTTATCACATTTACACAAACGGTCAATTCGAGACCATGTCGGCTAGATATTCGAGACCATGTCGGCTGGATCTCACAAAACATCAGGCAGCATATTACGAGGTTGCACATATGAGCCAATTGGGTATATTTGGGTGTCGTGTTTTCAAAAATAGATTTAATCAGTACACAGGCTCTATACTGCCGTAGTAAGATTCATTTTTATGTACGGAATGAGTATTTGGTGGCTAGTACTGGCACGGGCAACTCATAAAAATAGGATTAAGATATCTTCGGTAAGCAGATGGTGGTTAATACATCTACCAGACTCACTGCCATGTCTTAGTAGAAATGCCTTTGGGCAGATTAGATTAGGTTAGAGTGGCGGCTAACGCACACTTAGACCGGTGACGGTCCATTGTGATACCAAAGGATCCGACTCTTCCTTCACATTCATTGGAACCATTCGGAGCTACTTATGTAGCGTAAGATATCTCGCACATTGCAGTTTTCGAGACCCATAAGGCCGTCGAAACAATATTTGCTCAGATATTTGTACCTCCTGTAAGCTAGCGTCGGGCATGAGCATAGAGAAAGTGGCTCACAGTCTGTTCTTCCTCCTCATCCATACCGCTTCTACAGAAGTCATTTGCCATTGACACAAGCCTCCTTGCATGCTCCCTAATGAGGTAGTGTCCTGTGAGCACCCCCACGACTATACTTAAGTCAGGTCTGCGTAGGGATAGTAGTGTTTTGGAGCGCTTCAAGTCCAGTTTCTGCCAGACTTGCCGCGCTATATTGCATGTTATGGTGTTATTTCATCTCTTCTGTGCCGAGGCTATGTCCTCATTTTTAAGCGCCATAAAAAGCGCTGCTACAGGCCTCCCCAGATTTGCCCTTTCCGGTTTCAATTGGAGAGTTGTACCTTTACTTGCCATTTCGTCAGTCCTGCAGTTCCCCAGAACGTCCGAGTGACCGGGTACCCAGACTATCTGGATATTGAGATGCTCACTCATCTCGTTAAGAGGCATTTCAATGCCACCACGGACGTCAGAGAAACTGATTCCAGCGACTTGATTGCCCCTTGACTGTCCACATATGTTGTTATATCCCTTGTGGATATGATGCATCAACCAAGTCAGCGCTTCCTCAATCGCTACCACCTCTCCCTGGTACACACTGCAGTGATCAGGAAGACTAACGGATATGTTCACATTTAATTTGTCACAATAGACTCCAGCTCCGACTGTGCCGTCTAGCTTGAAGCCGTCAGTGTAGAATTGTATACTTCCAGTTTCTGTTGTTGACCTGTTCCCCCAGGATTCCCTTGAGCGGATAACGGTCCGGAAGCCTTTTTCAAAGCATACAATCGGTATTGTGTAGTCACTATTCGCCAAGTCTTCTTTAAGCGAACTGCCAATCGTCGAGTGGCCCGTCTGTAGATATTTCCGCTCAAACATAGAGCATAGCCTCCAGAGCACGTGTAGGGGTTGCCCTCAGTCCCCCGCTTATAAACAAGCAGGCCGTTCTTTGTATACCTTCTCTATCATATTTTTATAAGTTTTCTTGTCTACTGCTGGCCACCACACACTCACCCCATACATCAGGATCGGTCTGACTACAGCGCTGAAGAGCCACTGTACCTCTAAAATATTGGGCTTCCAATTTAGCCTACTGTCCAAAATTATGCCCAGAAACCTTGCCTTATCAGTAAAGGCCAGTGCCGTGCCTTTTAAGGTAGGATGGGCGACTACCGGAATTTTATATTTCTTGGTGAAGAGTACAAGCTCTGTTTTGGATGGATTTATACCCAGGCCCACATTCGCTGGCCCACTTTGTAATGATTAAGAGCGCGTATTATATGATTTCCCTAATCGTGCTTAGGTACCTACCCGAGATCACGATCACTAATGGGAGAATGCTCGACGAGTGTTTTTGCAATTCCACTGAAATGATACCGTCCGGGCCTGCCGATTTATATGGTCTAAAGCCGTGTAGTACTCATAGGATCCGGTTTTTGCACACGATTTCCTCTGGGCACCCCGACGATAATTTTTGCCAATTCCTCCCAAGCTCGGAGGCAGCCATTGGACAGTTCACTCGCCAATAATCAGTTCGCTAAAAAAGGAAGCGGCGACTCTCGGTTATATACTTCACCACTGTTATGCTTCGAAAAATGTTTTCCAAGCGCATTCTCTTAAAAAGTTGCAAAACGAAACTATGCAGTTCTTTACACACGGCTCGAAACTAAACAGTAAATTCGGTGGCGAATGACTTGGTTGAGGCATACTGTGATATCCACGAATGATATTGCGATATAAGTGGGAAGTCAAGCGAAAATTAGGTCGGTGGGAGCTGTTTCTATGACATCAAAGGCTGGGGTTGTTGGACGAAAAGGAAACTGCAGAGCAGATGAACACGTTAGATAAAGTATGTTTCTCTAACTAAAACCGGATAGGTATGGAAAGGTTTATTACAGCGCGTTGGTAATAGGTAGAAACCGTATAGCCTTAAAGAGGTGGACCAGTGTGGCCAATGCTAGACTTGGGATGCTTCAGGACATTAATACATTTTCACAGAAGTGAGTTAAGAACTGTCGTAGGTGTACTTATAGGGCACTGCCTTTTCGCTGTATGGACAAAAGATGGTGGAGACATAGATTTACAACCGTTGCGGTGACGTTTTTAATTTCATTCAAACTGTTCGGATTTCATTGCACAGCAATGTACATTTACGTTATATTTGATATGTGACATTTATAATGTGTCGAAGAATGTTAATGACCGTCGATAGTAAAATTTACTAACATTTTCAATGTTAAAATATTATTTAATTCTGAAACTTAAGCTGTTTTGGTTCCAATCGAATTAGTCGCTCCGAAAAATTTACGATTTGATTAGGTTAGCAGTTTATAGTAAGAACGTGCAATAATTATTACTTAAGGAACATTCGTAAATTACTAGATTACGTCTTAGAACTGTAAAATTAGATTTTAAAATTAAATATTTGTTGACATTAAATATGTATATTTGGACATTATCCTACTCCACTCTGAGTTACTGAAGAATGCCCTTCATAAGGTTTTTGACATTGCTTCTTTGTATTCTTCCGCCAGCTCTTCTCCATTTGCAAATAAAGTTCTTGGTGTAAGCACATAAAGTCAACACGTAATTGTAACTGATACCTTAATTGAAAGGTCCCTTATTATGGTCTAAAGGCTTCAGTTCTTGGCCCAATTGAATCGTATATGCCTTTAAACCCAATTCTTTACGTAAAATATGCCTTGCTGTGCCATATATGACAGTTCTAATTGTTGTGAACGTCGTTGAATTGATTAATTCCTATCTTTTTTACAATCTCCTCTACGGCAGCAAGTTTTCGTTACTTCATTTATTTGTCTTATTGGTACTCTTACATCATGTAAAGAATAAAAGCTTCAGGACGGCGATTATGTAAACCATTAATAACACAAAGGGTACGATACGTTTGGCGACCAGAACACTGACTTTTATACTTACTTTTAATAATTTCAAAACGTTGTTGCAATGTGTATCGCTCCATTTTACAAAATATCTAACCATACTGAACGCAGGATGACAATGACAGCTGTCGAAAATAATATTAAATATGGCCGTAATCCCTATCGATAATTAGGACATCATTTTAGTATAACCCTTTATAAGCTTATTAGCAAATGGCGAAAAATTAATGAGTATTCAATTACTCGAGTACTCGGATGGACTCCCTACTTTTGATGTCGGTTACGATTTATCTCATGAAATGCGATTCTGTTCACATCTGAGTTGGCTTTTTTTATTTTTCTTGTATGCTTTATTTTTTAATCTTCAAATAGGCGAAAACTAGTTGTAAAATGTTTCAACATTCCCTTTCAAGTCATAAGTTCCTCTGTCCACAGGATTTTATTTCGAAAATTTTTGAGCTTCGATACGTTGGTTTGTTTAAGCTAAAACGAGTTTCTACGTCTGTGCGGTCCAAACAGGAAGATAATTCTTCTGTGTTTGGTGAAATATCCATCGCTTTGTGGTGGTTGAGTCACTGGAAACGATAAAGGTCTTGAGTCACTGGAAACGATAAAGGACTTAGTTTCACGGGTGATGAATTTTGATGATTTTGCATCAAAATTATTCTTTTCCACATAGTTATAAGACAGTGCTGCCTTAGATGAGATTCTGTTTACGTTATGATAATAAAATGAACGAACTCGATTAAATGTGGTTTTTGCTTGATGGGAAAAAATTGAATTTGGTACAGAGGTTAAGAAAGATGGTTGCTTGGGCACCAAGCTGAAAATGTTGCCGTCGTTGTCTTCATTTGATTTTTTTACTAGTAGTTGAAATGGTCAAATCTGGAGCTCATGGTCAAATGAGGCTCTAAAAATTTCAGAAGTGGCAATGTTCGCATTGAGGTAAACCATACATATAGAAGACCTTCAAAGCAAACGAGTGGTCAACATCCAGTTAAATGTTAGCCCTGGTTAGTGGCGTTATATCCAAAGCGGTGCAAATTCTGCAGATTGCGCATCAAGAGGATCGACGGGAATACAACTTCTTCAGCATAATCTTTGGTCAAGAGGACCAGAGTAGTAAACCAACAACAACTTAGTTTTCAAACAATACCGACCGAATTGGAAAGCTATAAGGAAGATGACAATCATATATTTTCATAAAAATCAAGGCAGTTTACAATTTACTCCTGCAACGAAACGGCAAAGTTATTGGATTCTAAAGGATTTAAGAACAGTGAAGGAAATAATTTTAAAATTAAATGTGTGCCATCTCTATCAAGCCAAAGGTGTTGACTACATGATGGTCCAATCGACTTACACATGCAAAAGGGAAGAGAAAATAAGTGGTACAAAGCGTACATATGTGAATTGGTTTGTTTTGCTACTAGCGATATTCACTAGTGGTACCGAGCCTGATATCTAGTACTGTTATCGAGCCAGTAAGCTATCTCACAAGCAAATGGTTTTATCATAGTCTATACACAGAGTTCATAGGGAAACAAGGCAGGCCTTCCTACATCTATAGTGGCAATCGCACAAATATTGTGCTACCTAGGTAATAAAAATTAAAGATTGGTCAAGATGTAATATAGGTGCCATCTTCACCATACGACCTGCTGGTAAGGGAATTTTAGTGGGGCCAGAAAAAGTTTGATTTAAAAAACGTGGGCTACATAACCACATAAAAATGTAATAAATTTAGTTTTCCTGTCCCATTAGTTTTATATAACTTCAGACACGAGCTTGATAGGTCAGAAATTAATGAGTGATATAGTAAGCAACTTACTATAGAGTAGTATAGGAAGAAACTCTATCCCTTGATTTAACCGACTTAGATGCAGATACATCAATGCCAGCAAGTACTTTGGACCAGAACATGCCCAGTATAAAGACAAGCATAAGTGAGGCAATTTGTGAAGCAAATGGAAGATTCCTCTTCGTAGAGTTTACTGAGTTCCAGGATTGTATAAGAATTGCTTCTTGAAATCAGGATGTAATTACGTGGCAGAAATCTAAAGCATTACCAGACGTATCATTAATGATTTCCGTCGCCATGTACGATAAATAAGATGATTTTATGCTGAAAACTTTCCTTAAGAAAAGCAAGATTGAGCTAAATAGGCATTATATTAAGACTAATAAATTCTGTAACGAAATTATATGAAATAGCAAAATAAACTATTTGGTGCAATGGAAAATACGACCAAGTGCAGTACCTTAAAAATCTAGTCCAAACATTCATTTTTATGGATATACCATAATATAAATACACATAGTACTACCATGGTCAGTTAGCCAATTGACGTGCTAGATATCGCTACTAGTATCGTTTTAAAATAATCAAAATATTTTTATATGTATAATCGCCTAAATGTCATATATTTATACTAAATGTTGACGACATTCTATCGACCCGACATCTGGAACATCAACGGGTAAACTGTTTTTTTTTTCTTATGATGGTAGTACTATGTGTATTTATATTATGGATATACCAACATAATGTGTACCGATACGCAAGAAAATCATACGTAGTTGAAAGAAATCTTACATTATTAACGGCTTTATTTTTGACGATTTGTCGAAGCTCAATTACAAATTAATTGGTACATTTATTTCTCTAGTCGGCTGGCTCATTATCTTAAAAGGTATTTGTATATGACAGAAAGAACCTTACATATCTTGAAGAACCTGATAGGTGGTCACCTCTAGACAATAACCGTTTTAAATTACCAAAACGATACATTTTCAGCTCTAATGCCACAGAAGTAAAACTGGATCACAAAACTTTTGACATGATTAATGAACCAATAATATAAAAAGCAAGGTGACATCTCAATGTAAAGATTCTGGAAAAAACGTCATTGATACCAAAACCTTCATTCTATTTTTGAAAATAGCTTCAAACAATATCGTACTGTTTATATTGATAAGTTTTTGAGGGAACATGCGTGATTACTATAGGATAGGTCTGGTAGCTTTGCTACATGATTGTTGCATAATGTTTATCCTGGGAGACCAGAACCAAACACCATATAGATATCGATAGACTAAACTTCGTCAAAACACGCTATTTTGATGTCAATTAAATCAGAACCAAATCAAAAAATCTTAATACAACTTACTTATAGATGTCCTCATTATAGTTGTACATCCACTACAGTCAATATACCAAAAATTCTGCTCAGTCAATAACATCACCAGCTCGTCAGCTTTCATAAAAGTTTCTCTATCTCCAATATCCTAGTTCTCGACAAAAACAGTTAACAAGCAAAATGATATTACCAGGTTCAAGTAAATTACTGGGTTTCCACTCGTAAATTTAGTAACATCGCACCAGTAGCAGGCGACCGACTAAATACTTTTTGCGAACAGCCAGGCCCTCAGATTCACAGAATCTTCAACATATCATGGTCAAATCTGATCATGGTCAAATCTGATCACTAAAACCAGTAACGACTGATCTGATCCAGATCATATAATGTTTCAAGAAACGACACAAAACCACATACTATGTAGTATTTAGATCACTATTTGAGATCCAAAATTGGTTCAAGTTGCGTCTTTGTCTTTGTCAAATTTTCTTTCAAAATGTAAAAAGAATGTCTTCAAAAGCACCAAAATTTTACAATTTTGTATAGCGAATACACTAAACTTCAACTACCAAAAACATTACAGTGCGGATGGATAATCTATCCAATTCAACCATCGAGCAAGAGGGTGTTAAAGCACAATCAACAAACGGCCATCGTTTATTTACGTTGCATATAATCCCACCACACTCACCATTATCATCTTTTATTGCATGTTGTGATACGATAGTAGAAATCAACAACATATAGCTACGAACGGGTGATTTAAATTTACCATGAATTAGTTGGACTATATGATACACAAATAAACGAAAATTTACCTGTACATGCGATGTCTTCGGAAACCGAGTGTCTGTTGTCGATACCATCGTCGATTTATATCTAAGCCAAATGTGTGATATTTATGTAATAAATTGACGAGATCCAATTTTAGACCTGATTTTTACTAATTCTGGTATATTTAACATAAATCAATCATTGTTATCATTCGATATTAACGTCATTAATCATAAAGCTATAGTAAGTTAATCCTAAAGAGCGACATAAAAAGTCACATAAACCAAAGAACCTAGCACAATTATCGAAAATCAGACATAACAAACATGCAACTTTATTTTGAACGCACATCAACTGTTGATGTTGATGTTAGATTCAGTAAATCAGTTGTCTTCAATACAGAGGATATTACGGTGTTAGAATTTATAAGAGGCATGGAAGTGGCAGTTGTTGGTATTGTGGGTGCTTATCATGTTGAAATTTGGATTGCGATCGTGTCGCTATACGTTTTTCAGTCATATTAGAAGCTTCGGCCAATGCATGAAGTTCATTGACAATTTTATTTGAAGCAATGACCCGAAAATTTATCACATATATAACTTATGGCCATCTTATCGTCATTAGGAAATTTAGTCGTAAGTTTTTTGATACTTTAATGAAAGAAATCGATTAAAAGGTTGGTGCATAAATCATAGAACAACAGTCATCAATCGATGAATCGAGAGGGCAACTTTTACCCAAAATTATTTTCCTAAAATATATAAATAAACTTTCCCAAAAAACATTTTCCCAAAAGCTGTTTCCCAAACACGCATTTTCCCAAAAAAAAGTTTGCTCAAAACTCATCACCCCAAAATGTAGTTTTTTGATATAATTATGTGTGTGTTAATGCAAAACATCAACAGCTTTATAGGCCAAAGTTGACCTTTTACTGAGATCTTTTGCAAGATCTTTCAGACCATATTTTTACAATTGGTGATCGTTGTAGATGGTCAGCCCAACGAACGATTTTACACATAATTGGTCACGGCGTTTTGGTCAGCGGCAAGGATCGAACTCAGGACTTCGGGGTGTTTTAACCATCACTATACGATCGGCAATTATGAAATTATTTTTCAGAATTGTTTCTCCGTTAAATCAGATTATTCTTCATTGGCCAAATATAACCAGCTGCATGCTTGTCTACATGATATGCAGCTTATATAGGTATATTCTTTACGCAGATGCTGACTTAGGCAAAATGTTCAGATGTTTGCCTTTCCGGCTGCGGCGTTGTTTCTGTTTCGCAAGGATTCAAGAGCCACAGTCTCCTTTGTACCGCAAATTGTTGTCCGTCCTTCTTTTCGCACGCGGCGCATGATGTTTTGGTCCAGATGTAAATAACAAACTTAAAACCGCGCACTCGAGAACGCAGCCTTGAGAGCAGAGATGGAAGCTTTTTCAAAATCAGCCAATACAAAATTTGGCTTCAAAACGATGTTTAAGCTACATTTAAAATTTCATAGAAGTTGGCTCTGTAACCTTTGATTGTCGAACTCCCTTTATCATGGTCTTCTGTATAGTCAATTGACTATACTGTCGGTGTCTTTTACAATACTATACCGTTATACTGTCGCAGCTGGTTGCTTGTTGGTAGCGTTGGTCGTCTCTTTTAATTTATTATTGGCAAGGCGTACATGCAAGTCGCTCACGGTTATACCTTGCACGTGTGTCGAAGGGTCTTTGACGATAACTTGTTTTCCGTTATCAATTTTAATTGTTAGCCGTGCCGTATATTGCGACGGTCCACGCAACCCCAATAATAACGATTTTTCTCCAAAGACTTAACATCCAGTAACTATAAACTAAATAGTACAACAAATCTTTGCCTTTACTAAACCCAACCCATCCTGAACATTAACGAATATTCTTATCGTTTTAGGAAACGATAAGAGGATGCAATTGCATTTTATATATTAAGGACATTAAACAAACTAATAGTGAACTTGTTGCATGCTGTCATGGTTTAAAAGCTCCTTAAAAATCCCAAAATGATGAATTAGATATTTCGCACGTGCGTATTTTCCAATCCACCATTTTGGAACTTTTAGGGATCTTTTGGGCAAACGATTTTTGGCGAAATCAGAAAACAGTATTTGGAGAAATAATTTTTGTGAAAAAAGTTTTTGGGGAAACGATTTTTGATGAAACGTACCCAACTCCATTGAATCACCGGTAACAAATAACATAGAATTATTATTCTAGTATTCTTAAAATCTTTGTTATGCGGACGCTCATCTTTCAAGCTTGTATTCAGACCGTCAGCTATACACTAGATATTCGTTTCTTCACTATACCGGCCCTAAATCTTACTACCCTATTTATTTTTTAGGGTTTCGGTGTTATTTCAGATGACTACAGTGACCACATAGTAATAACGAGAATAGATAACGAGATTATCTAGAACACTCAGCGTCATCGATTTTTAATCAAATCATAGATAAGACAACAAATATGAACAAGGCTGTATACTGTAAACCTTTTACTCACATCGATCAATACCAAATTAGACATGCTTCTTGTCAAAATTAAATTTTAACCAAAATGTTTCAATATTTCGTAATGCATTTGAAAAGTGTATAGTTGTTGAAGTGGAACATTGTAAAATAGTTATACAAAAAAATTTGTAAACATGACGAAGCAATTATCGAAAATTACGCAATGGCTTAAAATATATACGCTAATTTGTTGAGCTAAATACAATTATGAATATGTACATATTAATAATAATAAAACAGTGTTTACAGGAATTTGCTGGCCCGTCCCGAATCAACATTCTGGCTCTATTGGATTCGATCCCGAGTTTCTTCTTCGTATTGTTCTAGACAACCTGAAGATTATACAAGTCGTTATCTACCCCGAGGAGCCACCATCGCCGACAGCGATCTCTGCGCCAAATGGCTGCTCTCCTATCAGAGATCGCTGCACCATCCGCTTAGAATCGGTTTGCAGAACGTGACCGCACCAGCGTGCTCGCTGTCCTTTTATTTTTTTATGAACGAGATCAGACATTTTCATTAAATTGCTAATCTCGTGGTTGAATAAAACTAGGTAAGTGTCGTCATCGTCGCGTTTGGGGCACATATATCATGTGCATGATTCTTCTGTTGAATGTCATTAACCATCTTTCATACTCATTCGTCAAGGTCCAACTCTCACTCCCATACATGACAACGTGTCTGGTTAACACAATGTACAACTTCAGCTTGTCGGCATTTGCAAGACATTTTGACTTTAGGCGTAAGGTATACAAATCATGGTTGCCAGCGACAAGACGAGCTTTAGTATCTCTTCCCACACAATTATCATGAATGATAAGGAACCCGACTTATCGGAAACTTGTCACTCCTTCAAATGTGTGCTCAAAATCCATTGCATCTTGGTCTCTAAGGCCAGTGATCATATATATTGTTTGAAACACAACAGAAGCTGAGGATGGTTCAAGTGGATCCAGTAGTTCTCTGACACCGTTGCCAAAAGTGTTTCACTTTTCCGAAAGATTGATTCTAACATGAAGAGTATCGAAGACAGAGCATCTCTCTTGCCGTACTCCAGAGCTAATTGCAAAACTGTCTGATAGCTTGTTCTCAACTTTGACACAATATTGTAGCTGCCTTACTGTCATTTTACACAAACGCATGACAAATATCAGGTATTTCTAGACATCGCAAAGCAAACTATAAGCTATCGCGATGGATTGAGTCATAAGCTTGTTAAAAATCCAAGAACACCTGATGTACGTCACGAGATATTTCGTAATATTTAGAAAGAATCAACCCCCGCGAAAAAATTTGATCAGTGACTGACCGTTTTCGTTTTGGTCTCTCTATGGCCAGTGTGAGTTTCTCAAATACAACATTTGACACTTGTTGAACATGAAGTAAATCAGAGCACTACATCAATGATAACTCGGAGGTTTCCATCCTGGTCCCGAATGGCGATAGAGACCTAGGAATGAAGGTATTGTTTAGTCTGGTGATCACCAAGATTGCCGAGGACATCTTCACTGTGAAGCAATGTATAGCCCAGTTTAGTGGTTTTTTAGTTGATGGTGGTGTTAAGTTTCTAATCAATCAATCAATAAATAAATAAGTTAGTCTGATTTTGCTAGCTCTAGTATTACCCCTGAAATCTACTCGACGTTACTTAGACGTTGCTAAATGTCAAAAACGTTAAAAGTAGAAGTAAATTCAACTTTTTCATGTTACTTGGGTGTTGCGTAGAGTATAATCGCTTTTAGTCGAATTTCAGATATGTACTTTAACTTTTTGTTTTCCTAAGTCACGTCAATCACGTCAAGTATCTCTGGGGTTAAAGTCACAATTCTGACGTCGTGCTCTAATTTAGATCCAATTAGATCATGCATATTATTTAAAAATAAGCACAGTTTTATTAAAGGTATCATCAAACCACTATTACGGATTTTGAGTTTTTTGATTTTGAAACAGCTCGAATTTAAGTAAGTGCACCAGCATATGATAATCATACTACAACCTGCTCAGATACGTCAGGACCTGGTTTTGCCGAGAATCAAAAATGTGTCAGACGTAGCCATGCTAGATTCATCAGTCAGAAAAACTGGCGAATAGCCATCAATTCGGCCATAAAAAACATAGGTTTGGATTAAATTCAGCCCTGTTGCCTGTATTGAAATCTCTCGTAAGGCGATCCTTCATAGCGATCGTTTCGCGATGAAGACAAAGGTAAACAATAAAATATGGAAAGTGAGCGGTCATCAACAAAGCAGTGTATATTGGATTGAGAGTTGTTGATAGATGAAAATTAGAAGAAGGGTCGAAGAAAGGTTGGATTTCTGAGCAATACCAGCGTTTAAAATATGTGGAACGGAAGCACGCCATCCACCACCGTTTGAATTTTACGGCAAAGAAGAAAATTCTCAATCCATAAAATTAACGAACTGTTAAGACCAACTGCCATCAATTTGCACAGAAAACATTTGTGCTACACACATTCAAATGCCTTCGAGATATCAAGTGCAATGACATAAAATTCATTAGATTGATGAATGAGTACTCCTGTTCCATTGTTCAGTGACAACATTAATTAAGCCATCTGCAGAACGCTATCCGTGAAAACCATACTGACGATCATCAGCTGACGACAGTGATTAGTCCATAAATTGAAGTGTTCCATTTGCTGCCCTCTTTTGGTACAGGATGTACGTTTGCAGTTCTCCAGATGAAGAGAAAAGGCCAGAAGACATAGATCGGTGAAACAATCAGGATAGTGACTTTGACAATGATGTACAACAATATTTGAGAACAATTGGAGAAATATATTTGCAAGGACTTTAGCGATAACTCTAAATCTGAATCTAATGCGGCGCATCGACGAGCTAATTAGTGATATAATCGATGTGTTAAGTTAGGATCAGCTAAATTAGAGTTTGCTTACCAAGGTAAACCAACGTTGGCACCAGAGCCGACTTTTCCATAGGTGCAAATGATGCAGTAAAACCGGGTGCCAAAATTACGGGGCGGCACAAAAAATTTACTAAACCACTTAATTATTCTAATGATGTCAATAGGTTATATTTTTTTAAATGTATAGGTACGGCGGGAACATGTAAGCCACTTAAAAGAGATTCCAATCGAAAATAGTCGAGCACTTAAGACGAAATACAATATACAAAAAAAATTGAATTACTTTGATTCATTATATTGGTCTAAGGAGCACAGTTCAGTTTTCAACCTAATTTTGTTTTCATTGAATTTTTCCTTTTAGAATTTTTTATAAATGGTTGTAGGGTACAGGGTTTGATGAATACAGGCGCAAATTAAAGGGTTGGAATCACAGACATCTTTAGTTCTATAGTTACTTTACAGTTTTTCGACACTGTTCGAAGTGTATAAGTATTTTATGCTAATTCAGTTCTTAGGTGGAGAATTTTTAAAAGGAGAAAGTGAAGACTTAAACTCACAAGCTGAGACTAGGTGGAAAATAAAAAAATGTTACGTTTGGTTAAAGTTAAAAAGTTTCGTTAAGTTAACTTAACGGAAATCTGTTAAAAAAGCAGATATAACAATTACTAAAATTCCAATAATTAAATAAAGTGTTTAATTGACATTGATAATTTTTGTTAATATAGCTTCGTTAAGTTCGATTTTAGATCATTCTTGTCTGAATGCCACAAATAGAAAACATATTTCAATCTAAACTTAAACTGTGAAAACTTAAGTTTGCTGTGCAAGACTTTTTAACCAAGTTGCTAGCAATATATTGAGTTAAAAAGAAAAATCTTGCTAAAAATGTATTATCCACTAAAGATAGTTTTTATGATTTTGATGAGCCTTCAAATTTTAACCTATCAATTGAGTAAATCATTTGTTTAAATTTCTTAAGTTGTTCTTTAAGTTACTTGAATCATTGAATCACGCTTTAAAATTAAATATGAAACTTGGTTCGTTAAGTTGTTCAATGTTTAATTAAAGTGTTAATTTACAATGATATTTCCAATTGCCATTAAAAACTATCAATAGCTTCATAAACACGTTTAAATTAGTTATTTAAACTTATTTTTAAGGGGTGTTAAAACTTATCATCTTTAGTTTGTATTTGGTATTTTTTATACCAACAGTTACAAGTTTCAAAAATTTGTAAGATGAATTTTTAAGAGGCTTCGTTAAATACTCGTTATTTGTGTACAATTTAACTAATTTTAATTGGTTCGTTTTTAAATACCGTTATTAAAATATAAAAAATTGGTCGTTGGTTCGTTCAAATAGAAAAGTTTCGTCTAGTTAACTTAACGAAAACGTGTTTTTTGGAAGTAAACAAATTGAACGATTCATATGAATTACTTATTATATAAATAACCTTTAATATAAACTATATTGTTTAAATTGCTAATTTTCTATAGGTTTTTTCCGTTAAGTTCGTTTTTAGCTTTTTGGTACAAAACGAAAAAAGTTTAAAGATATTGATATCTGACACTGATATCGGGCGTGTCTCGACAATTATTAATTTATCTTAAATTAGGCCTCCCGGGTAATAGAAATTTGAAGTGAAAATTCATCAAATAATTGGCAACGCTTTGAACTTTATAAATGAATGATTTGAAGTTTAAAATTGTTTCGATCAATCATTTTAATTTTCTTTTTAAAAACTTTTAATATTTCGTTAAATACTCGTTAATTTCTTTGAGCACAATTTAAAAAAAATGATTTGATATTTTTGAAAAACTAAATAAAAAATAAAAAAAATATTTCGTTGGGTCAGTTAAACTGAAAAGTTTCGTTAAGTTAACTTTATAAAAACGTGTTAAAAAAACAAAAACAGAATAGAATTTCTAAGACGCAAATAATTTTCGAATTAAGTATGGATTAAACTGATATTTTTCATTAAGTTATTGATGTTTTGTTTAGATGCATTGCAACCGTTTATTTTGCATTTATTTGATAAAATATATGAAGCGATAGTGCACACGACAAGGACTCGTTACTGCGGTCAAAAAATGTAGTTTTTTTAGTAACAGCCTATGCAGTGAGGACATTGAAAGACAAAGTTTGAACAAATGTAACTTTTTGTAACATTTTGTTGTGCAGTGAATGCACTCATATAGTGAATTTCTTGAAAATAAGGACTACAGTTAATAGGTGATTTTGCTAAAATATAGGTACAAATATAGGTACAACTAATTTTGTACAAAATTTGAGTATTAAAAATTTATTTTTTATTTTTAATTATATTTTAATTGAAAGCTTATCAAATACACTCCTGAATTATGAGGCAGTGGCTACAATCAGTTATTTAATTTTCTAGTAGAAAACTTTAACAAAAATATTGCATTAAAAAACCTACCTCAGATTTTCGGATGGGAGCGGATTTTATGTTTGGGGCGCCACTTTTAGGAACTACACCAGGTAAAAACTAATATAGTGCCGGCCCTGGTTGGCACGAATAACAAGAAGCGTTCTAGATTTTCCAAGTTATACTATACGACGTTGAAAAACTTCGAAAGCAATAATCAGCGATGGAGAGAACGACCTGTCATATTATGATTGACTGATGGCTCCGTGTCGTGAGAACTAAACCTTTAATGCTGCTTATTAAAATTATCGAAAGACCCACCTGTTAACGCACCCCAATATTTATGAAACCAAATCATAATAATAATATTAAATTGTCTATCACATTCGTATTCATATTAATTAATGCCGTGACGCACACTACACTAATAAATCGATTAATTACGTCAGATAAAGTTCGGAATATTTAGAAGATGCGAGTACACATGAATATGAAAAGTTGAAGGTTTCATAATTTGTTTTAAAGTATTACAGTAGGTCAAGTTGTTAGAAAATAAGATCTATGTTTTAAAGTCTCAAGGTGTAGTATAACAAATAACGAGTTCCCAATTTATTTAAATACCACGCTAATGATTTAATCGTGTATCGAATTAAGATTTTGCACCGGTTACCACTACATATCGTGTATATTGTGTTTTATCAAACAAATTATTCCTAGCACACCAATTAAAGACACGAAATTATAAATTTCTTATCATCGAATACATTATGTATATTGTTGTAATTTATTATGTACTTATCGAGTGTATAGTTTTGCTATTTTTTAGAATTAGAAATGAACAAAAATAAAAACAAAACAAAAAAAAAAACTTTTATTGTGTTGACATAAAAAGTTCCACGTCAATTTTTCATAATGATTGCTTTTAATTAATAAAAAATGATTTTGATTATAGATAACGAAATAAGAAAATTGATCGAGATACATTATGTTCTAGATGTGTATTGCGTCATGACATGAGTATTTGCGGATTAAATTCACGGAAGTAAAAACAACTTTATGGTGTCTATCTCGTTGATTGTCAGTTTAGTGTACACACAAATTTCGAGGTTATACTAAACATTTTTACTTACAATTTAATGTTTAAACTATTTAACAGTTTAGTATTAGCACAATATACAACAAATTAAAAAATGTATGATTACAAATCACACAAACACAAAATAAAAATGATGTATTTTTCTATTATAAATTCACACTTCAAAATCACCACGTTGTTGTTGTATTAATAAAAAAAAATTTATTATTTTATGTACAAAATTTTTTTTAAATGTTTTCCACATAATTTATGTTTAACTTTTATTGCAATTTAATATATTTTTATGTAATTTAATATGATACTTTAACATTTTGCTTTTTATTGTATTTGAAAATAAAGTAAAAAAAAAAAAATTAAAAAAATCGAAACATAAACAAAAAAAATTATATGCAAAATAAATAAAAAATAAAACAAAATTGTAACATTCGATCTTCGTCAAAAAACACCATTTGACAGTCGATTTCAATTGACAACTGAATATTTTTTTTGTCGATGTTGCAGCTTGTAGAGTTAATTTTCGATTTTAGTACTTGGAAGATGTCAAATTTAAGAATTTGTAGTGTTTTAAAACTTGCATGTCAAAATGTGGGTGTTTATTTGCACATCGCTCGTCGTCTAAGCGCCGGTTTATTTAAACGGAATATATTTAAAATCCTCTAAAATCGAAAAAATGTTAGGATATGTATTTGTCAAACCAAAAATATTTTGATGTGTTTTGGCCAATCGAAAACCTCGTTAATTTTTAGGCGCTACACCAAATATAAAGGATTTTTGAAACCAGAGAAACCGGACCCACTGCATGGTATATTTGTTTCAATTTTTTTTAAATATTCGTTAAGACTTGCAAACATTTCTTTTTATATGTTCTGCAGTTATCTATAATTTATTTTGTTTTAACCAGTTTGACGTTGGGTTCGGGAGATGAAGATGATAATATTGTCAAAACTATTTATATTGAGCTATCACTAGCCGAGATACTTCAATCTGACGAAGACAAATGAAAGATTAGGTTATTTTGCAAATCTTGCAAATCACAGAAAAGCAAGCATTCTGTTAAGTGATTGTGTCAAAAATGTACATGCAGTTGATGATAATGAATATGGCGAAAACAAATCAGTGATCGTTGGTTATGCTTTGGAAGAGAGCGATGTCAAACGCATTTACTAGTTTGGATGCTGTCATGCTATGTTTAATACCACCTACATCAAGCAAAACACACCGAGCCATTAGCGCAGTGGTTAAACCTGCGATGTTTAGGTCGGGAGCTACGGGTTCGAATCAACGGGGAGGGTAAAATGAATTTTTCATCACTTGATTACGATCGGCGATGACGATGAACACAACCATGATCCCATGTTGGAGTGTAGATCGAAACCATGAGCCGAACCGTTGTTCTTGCCAATACAGGCTGGCTGAAACAATGTAATGTTCAGATGGATATTTAAAAATAAACGAAACAAAAAGACGGAACAAACAAGCGGCGAAAGGCCCGCGAATGCTATATGACATCCGACTGCAAGCACTTTCAAACGAGCCTCATGTCGAGTTGATAGAGGACATCCCTAACCAGATTTCCGGCGAGTAAGTGGGAAATAAAATACCTTATGATTATAGAGGCGGCTGAAACAAAACCTGGTTGTTGGTATAAAATACAAGGGGAAGACACCCTAATAAAAAATCAAGAATGAAGAAAAGCAATGATTAAATATACATGGATTTGGAACCCCAGTACCGGTGGCATTAAGGAGTGAGCGAACGGGGTTTCGTTCGTCCAAATTCACCGCAATATTCCTGCTGAGAGAAACTTGGCTACCAAAAGAAAAATTGTTACATGTTCGATTAGTACGTTAAGCTCAGCTAAGCAAGGAATGGCCAGATTTGGGTCAAGTTCTGAGAATTGGTCCCCAGCTAGTTGTTAGACCCATTCAATAATAGTAAGGGGTCCATGAGATCGCCTACGGAAACATATATCTGGGGCAGTCTCACGTCCAGATCTAAATGACGACCAAGTAAAAGAAGGCTAAAGAATTAAGTTCAAACGTCCCAGAATTTTACGACATTATATGCAGTTAAACAGAAAATAAACAACCTGTTCGAATATGTGAAGGATAGGAACAATGTGCATGGCGAAATAAAGGGGGTGGTTCGGTTGATTAAACTTTCCTATAATGAAATGGAAAATGAGTGAAGAACTCAGTGAAAATTGGGGAAACCTAAAGCGGCTCTGAAAGAGGATCGTGAAGATACGGGTCGGTAAACAGAAATTGTATGTTCCAGCGATTCAAAATCTCTTGTTAGTGTAAAACTCGCAGACATTCTTCATTAATCAAGATAAAGGGATAAGCGAAACCATGCACGCTTCTAACGCAGACACAGCTAAAAAAGTAAGAGAGATTCACCGCCCCAGACTGGTCTTCAGTTGGGCGAAAAGAAACGCATTACAACAAATGCACGTACTCTGACAAATCTGAAGCCAGCCTTAGAACCAGAAAGAAAATTGGAGAAAGAAGCAGTAGGAGATAAACCAGAATTGCAAAAAGTAGCACTAAAAAGGCAAAAAAGAAATCAAAAACGACCAACTCGACCGGATGTACTTTTGATTTAAAAAAAAGTTCTGTATCGTATACTGAACTGCTAATAAGGAAAGTGAAGGCTGATTTAGAACTTACTGGTCTGGGTGAAAGATTTATTCATATTCGCAAAGTACGAAGGGAGATTTTTTGTTAAGCACTGGGAACCAACCGTAAACGGTTGTTTCCAATCCCAATTGGAGAAAAGCACCGGTCAGGAAGCTGTTGTTAAAGCCTTAACGCAGGAAACGCTTGTATAGATAAGGGACGTTAGTGTATAGTAAATATCAAGAAGTCCTTCAGGCTGTTGAATCGCTGTGGGAGGAATAAAAGGTATTGTCTCTATAAAAAACGATGTAAGCCTCTTATCGGAGGACACAAATGGTGGTGTAGCCACTACAAGCCAAATAGCAGAGAATGCCATATTCAAAGGTAAAATAAGGATTGGTTAGGTGATATGCAGAATTTGAAAAATTCATGATGCTTCGAATATATTCACCAAGCTTAGCAATGTAGGAGTTTGAAAGATAGGTCTAAGCTGAGAAGAAAGTTTGGAGAAGGGGGTCATATGTCATAGGGCTGTAGCAATGATCCGAAATGCATGCTTTGTAGCGATAAAAGCCATTGGAGCTTGTTTCAAGAAAAAAACAAAAATTTAAAGGCTGGAAACATAACATGTTTGACAAATAGTTTTTATTTTCATGCTAGAAGATAGAGTTTTGTTATTAACTACAGAAAATCAGACTGGATTACCACGTCTTGTGATGCGTCAATTTACGGAGTTCAATAGATAGCTGGAAATACGAGTTACGAAAACAATATTGTACTTATTGTTCAGTACTTTAGTATTCCATCAAAACAAGCAAAAAAAGATGCTTTCATGAATTGTGTGGGGGTAGACTGGATAAAAAAAAAGGAATATAGAAAAGTTATGACTAGCAGGTTAAATGGTACATAAAAATCATGCCTAACGTGCCCAGAATTTTTGGAAAATATTATCTCTACTTTATTTTTACAACACCCTGTTTATGTGAGAAACATAGAACCAAGCAGGGAGGAGGTTTTAAGAGCATGTTGTAAAGTGAGAAAAATAAAGCTTCCAGCATTATACAATTGCCAATATAGCATTAGCAACTGCAGTCCGCTCATATCCGAGGTAGTTTGTTAGCTTGTATAATACTTGCCTATATGAAGGAAGCAGAAGGTTCAACGGCTGGTACGAAAGTATTAGAAAATCCATCACCATATACCACCTAATCTGCTGGTAAAATATTAAAGGGCATCATTTGCAATAGACGGCAGGTGCTGGGCATTAAAAATAAAGGGGTGTGGGGTACTTGTTGAGTGTTGGACTATCGGAACGGCTCCCACTCATCGTTCCCAGTAAATGACTCCGTACAAATAGTTTTACGCTCTTCACGAATTTTTTATAAAAATTTTAGTTTTTTTTATTTAGTTTACAGTGGTTTACATTTATGTTCACAAACTGAAATTACAACTATATTTTATCCTTAACGATTTTTTTTTTAGTTTTATCTCACGAAACTGTCTTAATATTTTTTTATGTTTTCTGCGTACCGAGGTGTAGTTGTAAAACTTGTCAGCGTAATGGCGTCTTCATATATTTTTATTTGTTTCTCGAATATTGAAAATTTTTATTTTGCACCTATCGGTAGCGTCTGCAAGTTATATTTATTCAGGGTCGCGGACCTGATTTAGATATGTACTTTTCCGGTGCTGCGAACCCTTTGCTAAAATTGCTTTCGTTTTTATTTTCGTTTCGATGTCGACATTCGCGAGTGCGTCGCCAAAGGTGATCTGTCTGAAAATATTGTGCGGAGATCATATTGGATGTTAAAAATAATTTAAATCGGTGGGATTGCATATTAGACGCGCTACTACGTATAGAGGTACCCAAGTATTTAACAAGTATGGTGGCTAATTACTTTAGAAATATAGTTTTAAAGTACGAAAGTAAAGGAGGCACAAAAGATTATGATGTAACCGGAAGGGTACCATAGGGTTTGGTGCTAGTTCCTACGTTATGTGTAAGAGTCATTCAGAATTGGTTATCCATCGGTTTGCAGTTGGCGGAACTAGTTCTATAGGTCTTGTCCTTAGGAGGCGTCTAACTAAAATTGTTTTATCCATAATACGGCGAATCTTAACATTTTCATGTTGATAAAGACGATATATGTGTTTCTTCGTTGACATATTCCATCCCTATGGACATTTTCATTTCCAACGTACCATGGTGCATTCATAAAACCATGTACAATTTAGTTTTGAAATGGTTATACTATTTCCACATTGGCATTCTTGGTGCATCCTCAAAGCTGAATAGCGTAGGTCGATATTAGTTTTAAAATTTGTGTATATAGCAGCAGTTTATTATGTAGTGTTAGTTTAAAATTTCTACCTATAAGCCAGTACATTTTTCTGTATTTGATGTTAAGCTCTTCTTCTTTTTTTTGACGTGCTCTTTCCACTTAAGTTTAGCGTCTAGTGTCATGCCTAGATATTTCGCTGTATATGCATGTGGAATTTGCTGTGAGTTGATTTCAACTGGTATCCAAGTTATCTTTTTGTTTGTAAAGTTAACATAAATTGATTTGGCTTCATTTAGCTAATCACTCGTAATTCTAATTATCTCTCTAATATTTTTATAAAAACAATTGCTTTAAAATTAAAAACATGATATTTTCAAAACACTTTATTTTGTTCAATGCACATAACCATATATCAACGGGAGTCTCAGCTAACCTTGACTAAAATTGATTTTTTTAGATGTTTTCTGTGGGGCGTACATTTAGTAAGGAAGCAAAATGTCACTGCTGTCTCAGAAATAGGATGCAGCAGTGAAACTTCGGATAAAGGTAGAAGTGGATGTTCGAGTGTGACCAGGTGTAGTATGTAATGAGAGAGTTTAGAATTTGATATATTCAATTCGCAGTGTAACTTGGCCGTGATATATTCACTTGGCCGTGTAAGGTCTTGAGTGTACCTGACGATCTATTGGATGAGCTAAACGTGGACGTTTGATGACCCGATTCCAAGTGTGAATCTGATTGCGGAAGTAAGATGGTTGCGGTATTATTTGAAGAGTTTGCAGATGACGAGATATGTAAAGTTTGAGGTTTGATTTTGTACATCGGAATTATATTTTTTGCCTGCGGAAATGATTCGATTGTTAAGGTTGAGGATAAACCAAGGGATTTTCTGGAGGAGATAGAAATGGGTGTTTGAGGCCGTGATTCTAAATAAATCGGATCTTTTATGTTTTGCGGATCACATAAATCTAATGACGGATATGTTATGGGTGAGGAAGTATTTGAATGGTTTGAAGATGAGGAAGTGTCTGGGCAATTTCTGGATGCTGAAATAGTCATTATGGGATGTGGTTTAGAACTTGAAAAAGATGGAGATGTGCAGGATTGGGAATTATACATTGGACAGAAATTATTTTCACTTTGTAACTGCTTTCTTTCCTCCGTAGTTGTATTTTTGACTAGGACAAGGATTTCTAAAGTTAAATGGTCGAATGTTTCCTCCAGTTTAATTTTTTTTAATAGGCTGCATAAATATCGACAAAACTCTTCTTCTTTTTGAAGTGGCACCTGTTTTATAGGTCGCAATTCAAAATGATTTTTCATAAATTCGATGGCTCCCGTATCATATGCTTCCAGAGGGTTGGCCGTGCATTTTCTTTTCTGTAATTATATAAACATTAAAAGAAACTTACATTAATAAAAATTATAAAGTTATGGGGAATACCATGACAGAAGAAAGTCTGATTCAAACTTACTTTTTGTGAGGGGATTTTATTTTTTTCCATATTTATCAAATTTTCTTTCAACTCTTCCCTAGATTTATCAATATTTAGCTGGAAACAACCAAAATGCCGTTAATGTAAATGTGTTACTTGCTATAAACATAATATTCAACTTACTTCCGATAAATCTATATTAGAATTGCCCGGTTTAGAATCATTTACATATAGTAAAAATGATTCCTCTTCTAGAGGGTGGGTCTTTCTACTTATTTTCTGTAATTATATATAAAAACAAATAAAAATAAAAATGACACTGTCAAAACTACGAATTTGAAAATAACGATCGTGAATGGGCGATCGTAAGCCATGTCATCTCCTTAATGATTTAAAGAAATTAAAATAAAATATTTTTAATTTTTAATCATTTTAATATATTTTTAGAAAAAGTAAAATTTGAAGAACCATGATATCAAGAAAGTCAGATTCGTCAAAAATTAAAATTTTGAAATTAAAGATTTCTTAAATTATACTTACTTTTTGTGAGGGAATTTTACTATTTTCCATATTTATCAAATTTTCTTCCAACTCTTCCATAGATTTATCAATACCAAGCTGGAACTAAGCAAATACCGTTATGTAAATTTTTTACTTGCGATAAAAGTAATATTCAACTTACTTCCGACAAATCTATATTAGTTTTGTTCGGTTTAGAATCATTTACATATAGTAAAAATGAAAGCTCGCTATAGCACCAAAGTTTTGGTGTATACATTTCATCGGTTTGGGAGCCGCTACTTTTGTAATTTAACATCTTTTGCTTTTCTTTCCAGAGCTGCGACCGTAATGATTTTATTTTTTTTTTAATTTCACCGATCGTCACAAACGGTCTAATAAGTTTTAACTGATCACAAATTAATTTCAATTTTTCGCTTCGCCTAGATTTATTAGCGAAATTTATGTCTGCAGGGCTGTAGAGGCACGGGAATTTTTTTAATTCGCGAATCAAAAATAATGTCTCTTTACGAGCCCAACCATCCATATTATAACTACAGGCACAATAACACAATTTATTAATGAATAGAAATATTATTAATTTATTATTAATACAATGTAATGTTATTTTCGCTTTTAAGCACGTTAAATGTTTTTAGTTTGCGTTTAAAAACACAAACTCAACTAACCATTAACCAAGAATATATCGAGAATTTTTATATTTTGTTTGAGTACGATGAAGCCCGAGAAATCACAAAAGTTTTGTAGGTAAAGCGCAAAAAATTAAGAATGAATCCAGATTTATGAATCCATGTGTAAACTATAAACATTTGATGACAGCTAAAATTTTTGTCAAAATAATTTATGATATGTCAACTTTGCAGTTTGGATCGGTTTTAGTACACGGAAGATAACAAATTTTAGAATTTGTAGTGTTCTAGAACTCGCATGTCAAATCGTGAACGACGTGAATGTAACTTGGCTATTAGTACGATATATTCTAGCAAGCAAATAAGCAACTTACGAGCTGAAAATGACAATAGTGCATTTTCAATCGTTTTTGCAACTTCTTAGCTAGTAAAAAATTAAAAATATTTGCGACCTACACAAGATAAAAAGTATGAAAAAATGCTTAGCCATGACATTTGATAAATTTATGTAGTTATTGTTTTGTGCACGCTGGGACAACTCATAACTCAATTCAAATTGTTTTATTTATGTCAAAATTGATTCAGCAATGTGCTGAATGAAATGAATATGGCGGATTTCCTAGATGTATCAAGAATGCCATGCCTAGTAAATGAAAAATTGAATTGGATTTCCGCCATATTTAACAGTCGTAATTAATAGACTTGCGATACGTGCAAGAACCTAATATCAGAAGCACCACAAAAAAAAACAATTCAAAATTAATGGGTTTTCGATATACGATACTACCCATCCATATGATAAAGCACATGGACGTCTATATTGACCTAATCAAACGAAGGCTAAAACCCTACGAAGTTGAGAAATATGGCAAAGATCACATTAAAGCAACGAAACGAAGATATGTCTAAAAACTGTGTAGTATACCATTAGTATATTGCCGTTCAAAACACGCTATAAAAACAAGCAATCCATAAATGTTTTTAACCACCTAAGGGTAGTAAGTTCATTGCGGGAGGTGAGTTTAATGCAAAACATACTCAATGGGGTTTAAGATTGGCGAGTCTAAAAGGAAAATAACTTTATGAAGCTAACGAGCAATAAGAAAGTTTCTGATCTAGTAGTCTTCTGTATAACTAAAGGTATAGCACGTACAAATGTTATGGTTTATCGTTCGACATTCACCTATAATAATAACAGTGATTACTGATGCCCTCAAGACAGAAGCACTGAAACGTTCAACAAGTAAAAAAACTAACTGGGATCAGAACAGTAGACAAATTGAAAAGAATTGCCAACTGAATATTCCGACACCTTCGTGTTTTCTTCTCTCAGAGTTTTAAGTGCTCATGTTAATTATTGCGATCTTTCCTGTGGCCATTGCTTTCTGATTTTCTGCAAAATACTGGTGTCATCACCAACACGATTGAGGCTTGTCGAGTGGCCACTCTCGACATTCTTGTTACTCGGCATGATATTAAAAACAGGAAAATACAGTCTCGTCCTCTATCAACTTATTTACTTATCCATAAAAACATCAACCTGCACGACATCATTTAAATTCAAATTCTTCGGACGCACTCACACATCAATGCTCCAACGAGTGCATTATCGAAAAATGTAATGTTAAACTTTAATACTATTTATAGTCAATAATGACCTCGGGAGCCCTACAGAGTGTGCCACAACAACAACAGTCAACTGCTGCATCATCCAAATTCAAATTCGTCGAGCAACGATACAACACTAGCTTACATATCAATGTTCCAATAACACCAATGAATGCATAACCAAATAATAATTTGAATCCTTCAATAAATACTGCTTTGATCACCGTGACATCAACTCATTATAATTGTAACGATCCTGCTAAACGCGCAATGTTCCCAAAATCCAGAAGAAAACTCTATATCTCCAATTGTCTACAGCCAGGTACCTACTTTCCTCTCGTGCCGAGGGACCCCAATTTAACTGACCTGACATACAATTCATTTAAATTAATTATGAGTCCTGTTTACAAAAAAATGATACGTAAGCTTTTGGCCAACCGAAGTTATTGTAAAGAAATTCAGAATCATCCATCGTTAAAAAAACATGGCTCGAACTATGATAACGATCAACTGATGGCTGGTTTTGACGTTCCGTTCGCAGCTCCACTACTCCCCTGTTTCAGTTCTCTGACTATTGATAATGGCGTTGCCCATCGGCTGTGAGAACTCTTCACGTTATATTACCATAATGCTTCACGCATCAGAGTGGAAGTTCAAGGAATTCTCGCTTGGCGTCATAAAGATTAATAACAATTGTATTACCATCACAGAAACATGGTTGGCAAAATGATTTTGACTACGGTATGATTTTGAAACTGATCTCAGAGGAAGAGATGATCTGATCAAGTTGAAACAAAATTTGAAATTGAGCTAATTGCGTTTCATCATCTAAACGAAATCTTGGCGATTCTTGTTAATGGCTCCTTAATCATACACTGGAATAACCACAAATATATATGCTCACTAATTACGTCATAAGTTAAGAATGGAGACCAGTTAGTAATACTGGGTTATTATAATCTACGCAACATTTCTTGACGTTTATGGTGTTTTCACTACCTCACCAATGAATTCTGCAGCTTTGTTTGTTATCGACAGTCAAGCAGCTTTGGCTACCAACGACTTTAATCGGATATCCAACAAATGTGGACAATTTTTTAACTTGGTCTTTGCTTTTGACGCAACGCATCCAGTGATCTTACTATTTGAGTATTTTACCAACTGCAACAGCGGGGATTATTTTCCTATTTCTTTTGAAATTTTATTTTTACAAAATTGAAACACTAGATTAACTGAAATTTTTTTTCCTTTATCTATAATTTAGAAGCCGAAGATAGTGACATGGCAATGTCACTTGACGGCTTTCAAAGTGTGTGTTCTATCCATAACCATTTTCGTTTCCTAATTTCTCTATATCGATTTGCCTTGTTTGCAGGAGTTCTTCGTTCGTTATTTTGTTTCGCCAGAAGCATCTTATTAATCGCCTAAAGTATTTATTTACAAATACCTGAAGTTTCGTGTTCCATAACCATACAGCCGTACTGATTTTACACAGGCATTGAACATTCGTAGCTTGATGTTTCTTGACAGTTTGGATGTATTTCTGACCATGTGGAGCATGTTGAAGGTATTTCTGGCTTTGTTATACCTTTGACATATATCTTCTTCAGTGTCACCTGTTTTTACCACTGTAAAACCAAGCATAATATAAATACACATGGTACTACCATCACAAGAAAAAAACAGTTTACTCATTGATGTTCCAGATGTCGGGTCGATAGAATATCGTTAAAATTTAAAATAAACTATAAATATATCACATTTAGGCGATTATACATATAACAATTTTTTGATTTTAAAACGATACCAGTAGCGACATCTAGCACGTCAATGGGCTAACATACCATGATAGTACTATGTGAATTTATATTATTAACTAAGGTATACGAATTTCCCAACCTCTTTATTGTTTTCTTGTTGCTTGTGTTCAGTATTATGACCTTGGTCTTTTCGATGTAATTTTGAGACCAACTTCTTATTACAAATTTGTTAAAATCTCAGCTTTATCCTGCATATCGGCGTATTTGTGTGTTAGAAGACATATATCATCTACGTAATCAAGATCATTTAGCCGACTGATGATTGAGAACAACAGTGGGAGTAGTACACATTCCTGCCTCCGCTCAGCACCCCGGTAGATTTCTTTGATGTGTTCTATTATTTTCCTCGGAATGCCGATTTCACTAATTGCGTTCTAAATTAGCTCCTATATTAATCGAGTCGAACGCTCGCTCAAAGTTCACGAATAGTAGATAAGTCCATTCGTTAGATTGTTCAATTATGATCCGAAATGTATTGATGTGATCCATGCAACTCGTTCAAGGTCTAAAGCCAGCCTGCTAATTTCGTATGCGTCCCCGATCTCCATCTACGTTCTCGTCGGTAACGTGGCTGTTTTGTGGATGAGGGAGTATTTGAAGTGTTTGAGAATGACGAGATAGTGTGTAATGTAAGTTTGGAATTTCATACCCATATTCACTTGAATATGGGAAGAAACCGGCCGGGTAAGGCGTTAAGGGTGAGTGAAGTTGGGATCATCTGGCCAACATCCCAGCGAACACACTCTTGTGTGGTGTGTTGAAAAATCCAAGTTGTTAAGCAGGTGTTTGTAATAAGCACTTCTTCTGTAAGTGTTATAATAAAAGAATTAATAAAACCAAACCTGATTGCTGCTTTTAAGTGGTATTTATATATAATTAGTATTTATATATAATTTATATTATAATTAGTCCGATGTATCAAATTGGGCTTCACTACGCTCGGCTAACAATATATTTAATAGCTGCTTTGTGGGTTCGGGAGTATCTGAAGGGTTTGAAGATGACGAGGTATAACGTAAAGTTTGAGGTTTAAATTTGTACATCAGATTTTTATTTTTTGGCTGCGGTAATGAATCGATTGTTAAGGTTGAGGATAACCCTAGAGGTTTTTTGGAAGAGGCAAAAATGGGTGTTTGAGATTGCGATTCCAAATGAATCGGATCGTTTATGTTTTGCGGATTACATAAATTTAATGACGGATATATGAGTGATGAAGTATTTGAATTGTTTGAAGATGAGAAGGTATCTGGACAATTTCTGGGTGATGAAATAGTCATTATGGGATGTGGTTTGGAAGTTGAAAAAGGTGGAGATGGAGAGGGTCGATTTTCGCTTTGTAATTGCTTTCTTTCCTCCGTAGTTGTGTTTTTGACTAGGACAAGAATTTCTAAAGTTAAATGGTCGTATGTTTCTTCCAGTTTAATGTTTTTTAATAGGCTGCATAAATATCGGCAAAACTCTTCCTCTTTTTGGTGTGGCTGTTTTATTGGTCGTAATTCAAAAAATGTTTTAATAAATTCGATGGCTCCCATATCATATTCTTCCAGAGGGTTGGTTTTGCTTTTTCTTTTCTGTAATTATATATAAAATAAAAAAAAACTTACATTCAAGAAAACCATAAGGTTTATGGGCAATATCATGACAAAATAAAATCGGGTCGGGCCTATTTTGGTAGTAATTGTACGATATATTATAATCTTACTTTTTGTGAGGGGATTTTGCAATTTTCCATATATATAAATTTTTCTTCTAACTCTTCCCTAGGTTCATCAATCTAGAAATAAGCAAAATACCGTTAATGTAAATTTGTTACTTTATAAACGTATTTTTCAACTTACCTCCGACAAATCTATATTAGATTTACTCGGATTAGAATCATTTCTCTCTTCCAGAGGGTTGCCCTTGCTTTTCTGTAATGATATTTAAAATAAAAAACTTAACATTCATGAAAAGAAAAATGTTGCAAATTTATAAACTTACTTTGTGTGAGGGAATTTTACTATTTTCCATTTTCATCCATTTTTCTTCCAACTCTTCCCTAGAATCATCAAAATCTATCTGGAAATAAGCAAAATACCGTGGTACTATTGTTTTAAACGCAATATTATTCAAATTACCTTCGACAAATCTATTTTAGATTTGCTTGGTTTATAATCATTTACAAATAGTAAAAATGAAAGCTCGGTAAAGCACCAAAGTTTTGGTTCATACATTTCATCGGTTCGGGAGTTGCTTCTTTTGAAATTTAACATCTTCTGCTTTTCTTTCCACAGTTGCGCCCTTAATGATCTCATTTTCCTTTTAATTTCAGTGATCGTCACTAACGGTTTAATAAGTTTTAACTGGTCGCAAATTAAATTTAACTTTTCGCTTCGCCTAGCTTTATTCACGAAATTTATGTCTACAGGGCTATAGAGGCACGGGAATTTTTTTAATTCACGAATCAAACATAATGTCTGCCCACGAGTCCAACCTTCTGGTTCATGATATTCCAAATCCATATTGGCACACAATATAACACAATTTATTATTGATGAAGGGTTGATCAAAAAAATTATTGAAAAATTAACCAATAATGTTATTTTCGCTTGATTTCTATTTGCTTACGTTCTAAAAGACAAACACAGAATAACCAAAAATGAATCCCTAACATGGCTGTCACAATACTTATGTCGATGTTGCAGCTTGCAGAGTTATTATCGGTTTTAGTACACGGAAGATGGCAACTTTAAGAATTTGTAGTGTTCTAGAAATAGTAGTATGTTAAATTGTCGGTATATGTTTATGTTTTATTCTAGTGAATAGAATAAATAAAAAACGTTAGATTCTAATGTCGGAATCAATATTCAGTATAGTTCTTTTTCCATATTAATGTAATTTATTTTACACTTTTCAAATATTCATATAATTTAAATATTGCACTTTTCTATTTAACACATTTGACTAAATTTATGTTTTTCTTTGACTACACACAGCCGTTAAAAATACGACTGAAGCAATTCGAACGGTCTAAATTAATCGAGATGATTTTATTTACGAATGGTTAAATATAATTGTTTGGTTGGGGAGAACATGTCATTTTTAGAATTTCACCACAGCATCCTTTATTGCTTGTCGTAGACGCTAGGAGGCGACTAAACAAAGGTTGGATCGCTGGCCTTACTACTAGCATTCTTAAAAAATCATTTGTTAAAACTATCTAGAAAAATAGAAATTGATACCGCCAAAATTTGACGAGACCCGAACCCATATTAACGGACACGCTGTTTAAAATTGGTAAGTGGAACGTGCAGTCGATGGAAAAACCAAGCACGTTTGAAGGTACTGTGTACTAGCCATGAAAGAGTATCGTTCGGAACTCGTAGCTCGGGGCCAACACCAGAATAATGATTAATGCTAGAGCTGGTAAAAATCAGACAGACTTATGTGAAAATATAGATCAGCACTCCCGACACTTTATACGAATAAACACGATCTCACTGTGACAAGCACATTTACTTTTCATGACACACCCTCGTAAGATGTTCCGAAGTCAAATTGGCCAAGTGTTAATTTCTAACGGAAGGTCTCGGGTCAACCAAGATGTTAAATCTTATCGATCGGGACCAAATACTATAGAAAAAAAGAATTCTACATTTATCCACATTCAAAAGCAGTTTGTAGCACTACCATGACTAGTAGTGGGCCGATATGACTACCGGTGGTACACCGATCGAAAAAAACGTGAAAGAGAATTAAAAAAAATTGCCAACTATCAGTAAGATAAGATTACAGCCAGCTGATGGGGATCAACTTACAATTTAATTTCTTCAACTTAGTAAAAAGGGAATGATGAACGACTTTATCAAAGGTTTTGGTAAAAAGAAACCAGATTCATCACAGTTACAGATAAATGGGCGGATATTGTACAACAAAATCCTGGTATCCATGGATTCAAAGAGCTTAGTCAGGACTGACAAAATCGCAATACCTTGGTAGTTCTTAACAACGCTCCTTTTAACTAACTTGATCGAATAACGGAAATTGGCGATAAGCTGCGTAAAATGAATGACAAACTAATGATTGGTAGCGCAGGATCGTAAACAGATATAGAGAAGACGGCAAACAAATTACATATATGTGAGGGAGAGCTGGCACTTAAGCTCTTAAAGGTCATATAGGTGAGAAAATTCCAGAAACTTGACTCTTGGTATTAATGAACCTCAATTGTTATATAAGGACCAACCCAAGATTCAACTAAAGAACCTAGTTAACATCATCGACATCAAACCAAACAACATCGAGCAGATTAAAGTCACCCACAATCATAATATGTGCATTGGGACGAAGAAAAAGCAACACAGCAGAATCAATGAAGTTGATAATCGCAGCATAATAATCAGTGTTGGAGCCATGGCCAAACATACACTCCGATAATTAGTAACGGATAGCCACACTAGCGCGAACAGTAATTACGTCGATAGAAGGATGACAACTAATCACTTAACTCGAAAGATCATTCTTTACAATAAGCACCCCACCACCCTAAGAAAGACTGGTTTCGAAATCATATTTGTCCTTTCTGTAGACCATATAGTCCAAAGGAAAATATCGCCCGAGTTTATTCCGCTAGTTCGCCAGGTCTTGCCAAATACGAGGCGTTGTTCTAATAGCTGCATTGGAGATATAACCATTGAAAATGGTTATATCTCCAATGCAGCTATTAGAAAAGTGTGTAGGTGAGGCTGCTGGTGATGATGAACTGGTTGTTATTGACGAAAGGAGTTTAGCCGTACTCGAAGAATACGATGAGTCCCACGTTGGCGAAAGCTCTTGTTTTTAAATTATCCAAGATTAGTATTGACGAAATCGATAATCGCTGTTGGCGATTGATTCCAACTGAATGGTGGTTTAAGTTCCACTTATAGATGAAAAAATTTAATGACCCTTAGAAGTTGAAGGTGTTACATTGGTTAAGATTGAAATGATCGAATTGGAAGTGCATTATCAGTTTTGGTTGGAATGGAAACTTCCTCGAAGCTGGCTCGAATTTGGTCCACAATTTGGTTTTAGATTCTGCGGCATATCATCGATACTGAGGCCCACGTGTCAAGCCCCAAACGTGTCAGGGACAAGACGATTATAATATATATCCTCGTACGAGAACCAACCGTTTCACCCACAGTCACTAGAACTACGCAAAGCTTACATCAAGAAGATGGTAAGAAGACTCAAAATGATTCATCAAACATTAAAACCTAGTCACCAGCTCTCACGATCTAGCTTACGCTCAGCGAGTTCGAGGCATAATTTTAGACGAGCATTGTAATACCAGGTGTGTGCTGGTATCACGCGAACTATAGAAAAATTCGCTATTGTACACAATTCTGCAAATAGTTTCATCTTTTCCCCTCCAAAAACTTCCAAAAAACTAATAACAGCACAATTGCACAACAAAGCACATGTTCAAACCTCAATAAAGTCATCGCCTTTAATTACTTATGACAAACTAAACAACCTAACATTTCTCATAGACACATGAGCCTTTTCGTTATCCAACGACAATTTTTCTCAATTTAAATGATCTAATTTTATTAGCTGTTAATGGCACAACTATCGATTCTTACGGCACAAAGTTTCTCTGGGTAAACATCGGACTCAAACGTTTGTTCACGCACGCTTCCATTCTAGCAGATGTGCTAGAATGACGGTCAAACCATCAAACTACCCGTTGAGTTATTTATTGAAAATCCTCTTACAACTCAATCATCAACTGATACAGTCATCGACTAACTAAGCAACACTATGAAAAATCTTGTCTTCACGGAGGAGTGCAAACTTTTTAAATGCATTCAGTTTTATTCCGGCAAAATCTTTTATTTAAAGAACTTTTAAAATGCGATATTTATTGTGAAGGGCCGCTCGAAGAAAAACCCCTATATTGTACTATTTTGATTAGAAAATAGGTTTGATACGAAAAATAAAACAAAAAAATTTCAACACATAAATTGCACATTGTACTACTACTATACTGTCATACTATAGCGACACTATAGTCACAAAATTAAATATCTTAAAATGACAATTGTAAGGGTTTTTACATCAAAATAAAATGTAATGGTGGTTTAAAGTTCTCACTTGGTAGTTATCTAAAATAAAACTCATACAATCAATAAACTAATAGTTTTTTTTATATTATTACAATAATTATTATTTGTATAAATTAATCTAAAGACGGATTTTGTATCACACACATTTATACATTTATACACACACACACACTCTCAATAAAATAAGGTACTGGAAAATTATTGTGGGGAGATAATTTTTTTAATTTCAAAATTTTTCATGTCGTTGAGCCTCTCGATATTTATCAAAAAGTTCATCGTACGATGGTGGTAAATCACATAAATGTAAACTACTGTTTAATTGCTCGTTTATATGCGACGCTGGTTGATTATCATTTCCGGTCGCTATCACAAATACATTTGGACCCGATTGTGTTTGCTGTTGAGTTTTTCGACAACATAAACACTTGCGACCCAGTTTTTTTAGTGCCGTAGGATTACGAAAATGATGTGCGAATGGATTGTTCGAATCACCAAAACAATAATACTGTATTTAATGTATAAAAACAAAAATTAAATTAACTTATATTCGATCGATATAAACGAAACACTTTTCACGAGTAACGCACCATTGTGAGTACACCAGAAATTACGAAGCACACTAAAATTATAATTTGCCACAGTAACATTTTGTCCTAGTTTTTTGCCCATTAAGACAGACAACTTCTTATACGACAAATAAATTAAATTATAGAATGTTATTATTGATTTAAAACAATTGTCATTGATACGTAATGTTGTTAACTCTTTTATTAGATTAGATAAGGTAATCTTCTGGCAACACAACACAAGTGGAATACTTTCTACTTGTCGGTTTCGTAAAAAATGAGAAATAATTGTAAAAATTATAAATTTTATTATTTAAACTGTCGACTGTGCCGTGTGCGCAAGATTTACAGAAAAATTATATTAGTACATTTACAAAATAAAATTACTGCCATATATATATTGTAATCGTGATTAAGTGATTAGCACGGCAATGATTTTATTTAATTAGTATGTCATAGCAATTAGCACTTCAATTTTTGTGCATGTATTAAAGATCAAAAAGCCTCAAGAGATAGAGTAGTAGGTTTAATTCTCGGAGAGGAGAAATTTAGTGAATGCACTTCTTCATCGAAAACTCAAAGAGATTTAAACATTGCTTTACTGTGGTATAACCTTGGCAACCTTTCATCTAAAACACAGGTAAACGAAACTGTTTTGGCACGTTTGAAAGCAGTCGATGAACGTATATGTAAGCTTCATTTACCCCTGCGACTAGTGAAGCTAGAAATTAGTTACTTTGTGAATCTATCTTTTTAATTTTATTCGATTAGTATGACAAAGCGTTATTCCCTATATTCAAGAAAAGAAATCGTTCAAAGTTTGAAAACTAGATTTGTTTTAAGTCAACCCCGATTTCAATTTATTTTAACTTTACTTCGATGTGCCTTCAATTTCGATTTGTCTTAAGTCGTACTCCTATTTTGACTTATCTTAAGCTTAAACTATTACAATTTGATGTGTCTTAACCTATTTAAATTTTTCTCGTAACTTAACCTAGGCCTGTTTCATTTTGTCTTAAGTCTAACCTTATTTCAATTGTTCGTTTTTTAAAGTTATATGCAATTTGTCTTATTTCTAAAACTATTTCAAAAAGTTAACTCTAAAGTGTAACCCTTAATCTTAACCCAATTTCGCATTTTCTTAAGATTAACCCAATTTCGATGTGTCTTTACTCTAACCCATTTTGATTTGATTTTTTAGTTTAGGTGTGAAATGAAATTAAAAAAATTCCAGAAGCTATCGTCACCAATAACAACCTCTGCCTACCAAATATGGCTCTTGTTTGCTGTATAAATTGCAGTATCTTTCGTTTAGGATCAGCTCTAACCCGATTAATTTCTTAATTTTATACTAAGTTAAGATAATTTACACTTTAAACTAATCGAAATAGGATTCGGCTTAAGACAGATAAAACAATTTTAAGCTTAAGTTACACTGAAACAGACTTAGACTTAATATAAATTTAGATAGAGTTAAACTTAAAACAAATCGAAATACGTTTAGACATAAGAAATGATGGAAACCATTTAAAATCGAAGGTAGGCTTAGACTTCTGATAAATCGATAAAAGGTTAAGATAATTCGAAATATATTAAGACTTACGACAAAGCCAAATAGGTTTAAACGTAGGACCAGTTAAAATATTTTTAAACTACAAATCGAATTACGCTTTGACTTAAAATAAATCGGAATCAAGTTAGACTTAAGACAAATGGAAAAAGGTTGGACATAAGATACATCGAAATAAGTTAAGACTAATTAAATTTAAACATAAAACAATTCGAAATAGACTTACGTTTACTTAAGTTAAATCGAATTAAAATTAAGTTTTAAAGCAAATCGAAATATGCGAAGACTCAAGATAAATAAAACGAAATAGTTTTAGACTTAAGATAAATCAGTTTTAAAAAAATCAAAATACAGTTCGACTTAAGATAATTTAAAATAAGTTTACCAAAAAATGTTAGAAATCGGGTTAAACTTACAATAAATTGAAATAGTTTTTGATCTAAACTAAATCAAAATAAAGTTAGAATTTAGAGAAATCGAAATAGATTTAGACATAAGACAATTCGGAATAAACTAAGACTTAAGTTTAATCGGCTTAGGCTAAACACAATTTGAAATACGTTTAGACTTAAGACACATCCTATCCGACTTAACCTATAAAAAGGCTGCGACTTAAGATAAATCGAGTTAGACCTAAAAACATCGCAATATCCTAAGACTTAGATAAATCGAAATCGGTTTAGACTTATGATGTATTGAAATAGTTTTAGACTAAGTTAATTAAGGCAAATCGAAATATGTTAAGATTTAGGATAAATTAAAATACTGTTCGATTTAAAATAAATTCAAATAAGTTTAATTAAAATTGGCTTAGAAATAAAATAATTTTAAATCAGATTAGACTAAAGACAAATCAAAATTAATGACTTTTTAAAATTATTGACTTAAGACCATCGAAATAGATTTAGACATTAACAATTCGAAATAAACTTCGACTTGGTTAAATAAGGCTTAGATTAAACACAAGACGAAATACGCTCACTTATACATCGAATAGAAAAGGCTTTGAAATAAAATAAATTGAAATCGGGTTAGACTTAAGATAAATGGAAATAGGTTATGACTTAAGATAAATCAAAATAAAGTTCAAGAAAGATTAAAACAAATCTAAATGTGTTATGATTTAAGATAAAAAAATACTATTAGTCTTATGATAAATTCAAGTAGACTAAAGATAAATAGAAATATTAGACTTAAGACAAATCAAAAATAGTCTGTGAGTTAAGATAAATCGAGTTAGACTTAAGTTTAGTTCATATAATCGGAAATAATTTCCGAACTCCCGAGCTCAAACCAATCAAAACACAGCATATGATAAAGACTCCACCTATTATTTTCTTAATCGAGTTTAAAAAAATTTAACTTTGAGTAAAAAGAAATCGGAAATTATTTCCGATGCTATAAGCACAGATTTAAACACATCAAAATTATCCTTCGACTTAAGACACATTTAAACAGGCTTAGACTTTAGATAAATCAAAATCATGTTAGACATAAAATTTATCGAAATAGTTTTAGACTTAAGACAGATCGAAATAAGTTAAGGTTTAATGTCGTTTTTTATTGGGGATAAAAAGATTGATTTTTTTTATCTAGATATTTTGATCTACTTCAGATTGTTGTTTCATTGGTGAAAAGTTTTATCAAATCTAGATTTTTAGCGAGATTTGTTCTACACCAACATAAAAAGAAATGTCAATTATAACAAATCTCGATTTTTATATGTCGTTCGTAAAATTTGTCTTGCTGGTGTATAGTAAAATTTCCTAGAGTTTTTTAGACGCCGCTTCATTTGTCATTAATTATATTAAACTAATAATTGTGATTTTTAAGAAGATATTTTAATTACAAAAAATTGACACTGTAAAAAATATGTATTGTGAAATGTCAAAATAAATTTATTCTTCACTTCAGCGACAAAAAAAATCAATCTGTATTTTCATGTTTTATTGGAGACAAAAATCTGACTTTTTTGACAGATCCAATGAAAAACCTTAAGGTAGACTTAAATCGAAATAAGGCTTTGACTAAACCCTAGTTGAAATAGGTTTAAATAAATTAAATTAATTGAAATCAGATTAAACATAGGTTATATCGAAATATGTTTTAGCTTAAGATAAATAAAAAAAAAAGTTTGACTTAAGACACATGGAATCAGAAATCATGTTAAAAGTTTAAATCGAAATAGGGTTGCACATAAGGCAATTCTCGGTTTAACGTAACAGAAATTTGGTTAATTATAATAGGTTTAGACAAAACATAAGTTGAAATTCGTTATGACTTAAGATACATTGAAATAGGTTTATACTTAAGATGAATCGAAATATAGGTAAACTTAAAGCCCATCGAATTATGTTTAAATAGTTTTAACTTAAGTTAAATTAAAATAAATTGAAATAAATTTTAAAATGGATATAAAATAAATTGAAATCGGATTAGACTTAAGATAAATCAAAACAAAGTTAGATTTAAGACACATCGAAATAGACTTAAATAGTGATAAGTATAATTCAAAATACGCTAAAATATAAGATATATTGAAATAAGTTTATACTTATTTAAGATAAATCGAAGCAGAAACCGCCTTAAACTTAAGACAAATGTAAATCGGTTAGACTTAAATAAAATTTAAATGTTTAGCTTAGATAAATCGAAATATAGTGACTTAAAACAGATCGAAATAGACTTAAGATACATCGAAATAGGTTAAGCCATAGACAAGCAGAAACCTCTTAAAGTTAAGACATAAATTGTTATAGGTTAAAACTTAAGTTTAAATTGAAAATTGGCTAAGACTAAGATAAATCGAGAAAGGTTTAGACTTAAAGTATATTAAAATAGGCTTAGAGCTAAGATAAACGCAAATCGGGTTAGCTAATACAAATCGAAATATGTTTAAACTTAAGACACATTCGATAAGTAAAAAGTTAAGATACATTAAAATTTGGTTAGATTTTAAACAAATCGAAATAGTGTTTAACTTAAGATATATTAAACACGGTTTTAATTTAAGATACACCGAAATAGGCTTAGACTTAGTATAAACCGATATAAGGTAAGCCTAAAAATAAATTATTTAGGAAAAAGCAGTTCAAAATATGATAAGACTTAAGACAAATAGATTTAACACCAGCCGAAATACTTTTAGACTGCACGTCGAATTAGACTGCAACTTAAGATAAATCGAGTTAAACTTAAAACAAATCGAAATAGGCTTAAGTTAAATCGAAATCGGGTTAAACTTAAGATAAATCGTCGATATTATGATAGTCGTCTTATGATAGGAGTTTAATTTAAGTTTAAATCGAAATAAGGTTAGACTTAAAACAAATCGAACAATAATAAATAGATAAGTGTTTAGATAAAGCGAATAGGGAGGGATTGGCATAGCCGCTTAGACATTTGTTAGATATCTACAAAACATTCAATTTGACTTAGGTCGCTATGTTTTGGGCAACAATTTAAGAAACACCTCGCATTACAATGTACAGATAGTTTTATTAGACCACAGTGAGTGAATAGTATTTGAGGTGGTGAATTGACCGAATCCTAACAAAAATTTAGAGAACACAGGAATTTATAAAACTTCTAAAATAAAATCATTATTTTTCATTTTCCCTTTTATTCGATACTTTTCATGTCAACCTAGAATTTAATAATCTAATTAAGGACGATATAATTATTATGTACAAGCACATGAAATATATATTTATATGCAACCAACAAAAATACGGTGCGTTTAATAACTCTCTGTTATCAGTTCTGTATTTAATTAGTTATTTTTTTATATATATAACAAGAAAATAATTAAAATAAAAAATTAATAAAACAAGCAATTAATCTATAACTATTATAATATACATATATGTAATATTATGAGTAGAAAAATAAAAATTGTCGCAATTTAAATAATGGATACACAACCCTTAAACATTTTTTTCTCGATTTTATGCAATTTTATTAATATAATAAAAAAAATATATATTTATAGTTTTTAAATTTTTTTTTTTTTAATTTGATTTTTCAAAAAAATGGCAAATAATTAATTATATGTGTAATAAATTGTGACTTTATTTTGACTCCTCGACAAAAAAGTTAAACTAAATATAAGTAAAATGATACATTATCTCCTTCGTAATAATTGATAATAAAAAAAACGATAAAATAATAAATGTTGATTTGAAACCGTTGCTATTAGAGGAATAATATTGAGGAGGATATTCTAATCTTTAGCAGGAACTTCAATCACACGTGGTTTATCGATAATTCTTGCAGTACGATTTCCTTTTTCAACAATTCCAATAATCCAAGCCTGATATCCTTCTTGCTTCTCAATGTCTTTGCAATATGCTGCGGCTTGTTCTCGCGGCAAACAAATCAATAGTCCTCCAGATGTTTCGGCTGAATGACCTTGTAACAATTGGAACATATTTCCACAGGCTTTAGCTACCGCCGACATTTTGGCTATAACAGGTAAATTATGAATAACAAATGATACTTCATTCTTTTGGTGTGAAGCCAAAGTTTGAGCATGACCGAGTAAACCAAATCCAGTTACGTCTGTTGAACCATGGGCATTGTATTTATGCATTAAACGAGCTGCTACACGATTTAAACGTGCCATTGAATCCATTGCACGATGATATGCTTTTCTAACATCTTCTTCGGAGACAACCAATTTAATACGATTCCAACGTTCTGGCTGATCGAGCCATTGATGGGCATTTACAGCTACTTGAGTTCCAAGAGGTTTTGTCAATACTAGTACATCACCAACGACAGCATTATCTGGGACAATATATTCATTTGGTTGACATATAGTCGATGCAACCCCTCCAATTGTACACCACGGATTAACAACACTTTGTCCACCAGTGACCGATGTTCCAGCTTCTAATGCTGAATCCTATTTTATTTATTGAAAGTATAGATTTTAGCAATATAAATGATTTTGTTATATAATTTCTTCTATACCTTAAAACCTCGCATAATTAATGGAATAACAACATCACGTTCTTTTTCAGTCATTTTGGTGCTAACCGCCAACAACATTAACATATTATCACATTCAGTGACACCCATTGCATACAAATCACTTAAAACATTTGCACAGGCAATTTTACCCATCATATACGGATCATCGACAATCGGATAAAAAAAATCGGTCGTTTGAACCAAACACAAACCTCCGTGTCGCAATGGTGTTACCGAACAGTCAAGACCGATTCCAATACGAGGAATTGCCATATGCATAAACGAGTGTTCATGATCTTGAGCCGTGTAATCTTGTTGGAGTGACGATACTAGTTTGGTTAAAACTTCTTGTGGCACTTTACATCCACGTCCTTTCAGATCAGCAAACCGGGTTAAACGAAATGTTGCTTCTAAATCGTGAGCGGTCGGATCAAACGGTCTCCGTAATGCTATCGCATTTGGATTACCTTGCATTTCTAACGATGCTGCTGCCAATGTATCTTGCGTTACTTGTTGATAATCACCCATTTCTATATAATTTTTTTTGCTGTTTATTCACAATACTATTTATATATATTTTGTTTTTATTAAAATTGAAATCACAATTTGTTACTAATTTTTATATGTTTAAAATAAATTCACGCGCTTTTTTTTAATATATATATATATTTAATCAAATTTTTTAGCTTCAATCGAGAGCCAACACACGAAATCGACGCTTACATTCAAAATGGCGATGTGTTTATAAAATAATATGGCAATGAACAATCTAGTTCTCCCTGGTTTGTGTAAAATACGCATGCGTCAATATTTTATGAATTTTTTGATTGGTTCGTGTGTTTATAGTGTGTGTGAGAATGATATTTGATTGGACGAAATTGTGTTGTCAAACTAGAACGGGAGCCGTCCGTATTTCTCCCTACACATTTTCGGCAACTTAAAAATACGTTTAAACTAAGAATTTTAGGATATTTTCAATACAATAAATTGTTTTTATATTAAGAATATTATATATTTTCATATGCAAATAGTGTTGACACACTTTAATTGTATTTGATTATCGAAATGGTACCTATTTTTATTGAGTGTGGTATGGTACATGTGCTGCCACCGTTCATAACAATTGAGAAAAAAGAAACAGTCGTTTTAGGTTAAAAGTATCGGTGGGTTTTAATTTTAGCGAATTTTTGCAATTAAAATACGTATGTACGCTCTTGATTTTTTTGTCATTTCTAATATTTCGTTAAATAATTATGCATATCTCATCGACTTTTTATTATCAGCAAGCAAATATTATTGGTGTGTGCTCGAATTTCGTGACAAGTTTGATTTTACGATGGTATCGTAAATTTTCTCTCTCACCGTTTGAAATGTACTAACATCAATAAAATTATGCGGCGGGAGCGCGAGAATATCTGTCAATTCAATGAATATATAAACAAAACAAAGTTGGCATTTTTATTTATCATAAAGAAATTCGCGTAAACTAAATTCTAATAAACTATTAGTTACAATTTATAGTGTACAACATAACAAACAAATTAAGTTGAACACGATAATAAAATAAGGTACTGCGTACAATTAAAGTTTTTACTTAAAAAGCCGAAAATAGCACATATAACCTCAAAATATGGATGATCAAGTTTGTCCTCGTTGTAAAACAACAAAATACAGGAACCCATCGTTAAAATTGATGGTGAATATTTGCGGGCATACACTTTGTGAAAGCTGTGTCGATCTATTATTCTTAAAAGGTAAAAATATATGTAAAAACATAACTAATTCATGTACTTATGACTTTGTTGTTGTTTACAGGTTCCGGTTCATGTCCCGAATGTAATGTACCTCTTAGACGGAGTAATTTTCGGGTACAAATGTTCGAAGATCCTAAAGTCGAAAAAGAAGTTGATATAAGAAAACGAATACTAAGGGATTACAATAAAAAAGTGAGTTGGTTTCGTAAATTGCGTAATGGCTTGATTTTATTGTTGCACAATTTTTTTTTTTTTTAGGAAGATGACTTTGCCACCTTGGAGGAGTACAACGATTACCTCGAAGAAATCGAATCGATCATATATGATTTATGTAATAATATAGATATAATCAATACAAATAAGAAAATAGAACAGTATAAAAAGGAAAATCGAGAATTAATTTTAAAAAATAAAAGTCGAATAGGCCGAGAAGAATATGAACTGGAAGAGATGTTGGAGCGTGAAAAACAAATCGAAGAAGAACGTAAAAAAGAAATAGTATCGATCGAAAAGGAGGCAAAAAAGAAAAAAATTCGTGAAAAGGAAGCACTTATCGACGAACTTATGGCGAGTTACGATGATCCTAATAAAATTTTAAACGATTATGCAGAAAAGGCGGCACAAATTCAAGAAGAAGAAAAAAAATTGCCACCACCGGCCGCAACAGCACCTGCAACACAATTCTCGACTGGTATAAAATTTGGTCGAGGGAATCCACAAGGATTTATGCCGGTTCCTAAAATAGACGAAGGTCCACTGTACGTATATCAACCACCAACGTTTGTGGCAGGAGGCCCATCGGCACCATCGAACGACGAGATCGAAGAAAAAGGCTATATAAAACATATAAGAGGTGAAACCCCCGCTGAAAAAGCCGGTGGTTATCGCGCCAACATAGCATGTTTACGTGCGTTACAAGAAGCTCTTCAAGGTCTTTATCACGGCGGATAAATGTACAAATTTGTAAATAAATTATAAATTCCGTTTATTTTTTGAAAATTATGCAACTGCGTCTTATTCAAATTTTCCCAAGACAACTCTGCTCCAAAAATAACCCGACATTTTCACGCAAGCGTAAATTTTTCAAGCGTAAACAACACAATCACGCCTTTCTTTCAATCAAAATTCGACAAAAATATTTTTTTTTGTATTTTGGAATTTGTTAACAAATAACATAAACAACACTAAAAATAACAATACGATGTGCTCCTCCTTTTTTGGCGCGCAAGTCCTTTTGCTTGTTACAAAGTAAAAAAAAAAAAGTTTCCAGAACTCGAAATATCTTCCTCAAGATTTAACGGTTTTAAAATATATTGAAGTGAATTTTTGGCAACACTACAATTTATTTGACTTATGTTGACGCCACATTTGAATGTAGTTTAAAATAAAATTAGTAAAAATTCTATTTTCCACATGAAATCCAAGAATTTCCATTAAAATTCTTTAAAAAAGAATATTTCGTTGAATCAAACATTTTAGTGATATTACCGCACATTGGTGTTTACTAGCGGAACTAAATTTTTAACATGTTCTTACTAGTATATCCATCCTATTCTTACCACTTGGTTCTAAAACGAGATAAAAGAAAATTTTTCTAAGCTCCATGCATCTCCAATTGGAAATATGTATTTATAATTTTTGTTTTGTTGTTGTCATGTTTTTGTTTTGTTTTGTATTTTTTTTTTAATATTTTCTTCAGTATTCAGTTGAACGCTGAATTTGAAAGTTGTGTCGAAAGTTAAATATAATTGTAAATGCGAATTGACTTAAAAAATAATTAAAAAAAAACAAAAATAAAAAGTTTAAAAGGATTCCTTTTGTAGTAAAAAAAAAAGTTTCGTGTAATTACGCGTGTGTTTAATGAATTGGTGAATGTTTTTTGTTTTTGGTTTGTTTTGGATTTAAAATTATTTGTGGAAAATTCTTGAAATAAAATTTTGTTTGTGGTACATAATATTTTTTGTGTTAAGTGATTTTTGATTTAAGTTTTTTTTAATTAAGGACAAAAAATTATACTAAAACGTGTTAAGGATATGAGCAATTGTAAGATTTAATTCTATAAATTCTAAGTCACTTTTAAAATATAGATTTGCATACCGGGGGTCTTTGATTGAATATTGTGATCGGCTTTAAGTTTTTGGTATACGGCAGAATATATTTGTTAGGTTATAACGAAATTTGACAGTCTAAGTCATCCAAATGTTCCAAACCGCCCGAAGCTATATTTGATGTTTTAATAATCCCACCTTGAAGATATCTAACTAAATTTTGTTTCAACTATTGTTATGAGGTCACACTCCAAGAATTCACATAGTTCTATTTTTGTTAGAAACATAGTTCTATTTTTGTTATTGTTGTGTTTAAATCTTCAATTAAAATCTAATTCATTCCTTAATTGCATAAGCATAAACGACTTCCTATATTTAAAAAAAAAAAAAAAAAGTTATGCGAATAATCGCGATTTGAAGGACATCGCATATATGTACACAAAAGCAACTTAACGAGAGGCGCTGTACATTCTGTATTCCATCGCGCGCCGCAATAACACACAAACAAAAAGCAACAAAAAAATTAAAACAACAAAAATTACAAAGCCCCAAAAACTGATATTGCGACTATCGCGCACAAATACAATAAATAATAATATAGAAAACCAGCAACAACAATGAAAATTCCAATAACTTTTATTTGCTGCTTTTGCTTTTCTTTGTGTGTCGATTTCCTTTATTATGATGATGTCGTTGTTGCTGTATTTTCTCAGTGATTTGCACACATCACAAGAGATGAACCTCGAAATTATGTTAAAAAAAAATATATATAGGTTTTCCTAAATAGGTTTCCCAGTTTCTAATTTTCTAAACCTCTTTATTCTAAATTTAGACTATATAAGTAATATACGATTGTAAATTACAGCACATCTGCATTTTTTTTTTTTTGGATATTCGATTTTGATTTGAAAGATGGATAGATGATGAATGAAAAACAATGGATCATATGTTCGATTGATCGCATTCGAATATCGTTTAGATCCATCTTTTTCGGTGGATAATGTAAATAAATTTAATTTTTGTGGTTTTGTTTGTTTTTCTTAAGAATTTCGATCGGTTTGGTTTTTAGAAGTAGTACATAGTACATACATATTCGATCTGTTATGTATATATATATACAAATTTGTTGTTTTTATAGAACTATGTGTTATAGAGGTCACTTTTTATCTTGATCGATGCAATAATAAGACGTTGACGAAAAATGACCACCCAAAAACGTTTTAAGCCTAGTCTTACTCATTGTATTCAATCATTTCGGTAAAGTAAAAATTTATTTCAAGAATAATTTTAAATCAAAAATTGTGTATTTTAGCTTAAAAAATCGAAATAATTATCTTAAATAATTACTTATATATACGTAGTGATGTGTTATTAAATAGGATTAAAATTTTTTTTAAAAACGTAAACTTTTCGAATTTCATATTTAAAAAAGTGGTGAAATTTTTTTTTTAAATTATGAATAAAAATAAATTAGAAATAAAACAAAATTTAAAAATTAATTATAATTGTAGTGATGATGAAACTAATTTAAATGATAATAATAATAAGTTAATAACAGAAAAAATGAATTACAAAAAAGTTTACTGCAATAATAATAAAAATAATTTAAATATTTCAACGATAATATTTGGTACATTAATTTTTCTGATGGTTTTATTGGACATAACATATGCAAATTGGTGGTAAGTTTTTTTAAAAATATTTTTATTGTTTAAACTATATTTAAACTCTTCATTTTACGGAAGTTTAGTTTTGTTAAAATTTGGGAAGATATAAAAATTCGTTCTGCATTTTAAATCATATAGTCAGTAATTAAAAACAACTATATTTTCAACAAAAAAATTCAAGATAAATGAAAACATGTATTTAACATAATTTCATAAAATACATAAAATATTGAAGAATGATAAAAGAACGACAGTACCAGGAACAATTACTTATTATAATAATATAAACTTTTCAGCTCCAATATTTTGATTTATATTTGTTCTAATTTTGGGCAATGTCGTTAGTTTGTATTATCGGCATATTTCGAATCCTATATATAGAAAAAATTGCGAAAAGATGGATACCTAAAATGGTCTATACTGGCTTGGTCCAAAAGTTTGTAGCAGTCGATGATATCAGAACTAAAGAGGTATAAATCCAGCGTTCTGAATCCATATTTTATCGTTTCTGTCTTATGTGATCGGAACAAGTTTTAAGCATAGACGCAAAATCTTCCCGTTCAACTTTAGGTTTTTGCATTAAATTTTCTAGATACCGTATATATTCTTTCAATCGGTTTTAATTAGATACAAATATGCTACATTAAGCGGTTGCAAACCATGTATAATGTTTGTGAGCGCAGTACTATCAAATGATTTCACAATATCAGCAGAATTTGGCTTCAGCAAGCGTCAAGTAGAACCATCCAAAAACAAGAAAACTTGAAATTTTTTGACTTATTTTGCAAACCCTGTAGACCTATTTCGAAATTTTACATACTAGGCCAGCTATGTCTTGTAGGCATAAGGAAAATGCCGTTTCGTCTATGGACATGAAAAATACGAGATGGATCGGTTAACACATTTTGGAAGGTTTCTTTTAAACAAACAATGTGATTTAGTGAATCGACCTCGTATTTGTAGTTCATTGATAGACGATCTACTTGCCGTAAAATTTTGCAAAACTCGGGTTGTAATGATTGGATGTCTTTTAAGGGACCATTCATACCAATGTCTGCCAGGTATTCCATATTTTAATGAATTTTGCCGCTTTAGTCCCTTATTAATAACACCACACTATCAAGTACCTGGAGTTCGTGTAAGGAATCACAATTACCATGATGGCAACACATTAACTAAGCTATTTTTCTTGGTTTTTCTTGGTTGGAGGTTTACTTTTTTTTTTCTTAGAAATTCAAATTTTTTTGTGGCAGCGTATAGTTCGGCATTTTTAGTTTTACAGCTTCAGTTGCTTCAAGAAGTGACTACTATACTGATTATAGTCCTTTTGACTACCCTTCATAACTTACTTTAAAAAAATAACAAATAATTTCCAATTATCGGGATACTTTACACTTATTTTATTGGTAAATACTAATAATTTAAAGTTATTCAAATTAAAACTTTTATTGAAATAATAATAATAATAATAATAAAACGGCTTTTACATGTCATTACTGGCCCGTAGTGAGTCAACAGTCTGGCTCCAATTGAATTGACCCCGAGCTTGTTCTCCGTATTGTTCTAGACAACCCGAAGGAGACAAGTCGTTCTCTACCCGAACTTTTTTTTTATCAATATTTATTAAAAATATCATTTTTTAAACGGAATCGGTTGCTCCTATTATCAGTTTTATGCCGAAAATATAAACATGGCAAATTACTTCTAAACCTATTTTATTTATATCGATTCCCAAAATTAATAAAACTTATTCAAATATAATTTTTTGATTTTTTGCAAAACAAAAGATTTAGAAATGTAATAAAACTTAACACTCAATAAAAACAATTAAAAATATGATTTAAATCACTTACGAAGAAAATTCAAATACGTTTACTAATTATAGCTGATTTAAATTTTACGAATTTTTAATCTTGAAAAAATGAGACACTAGATTGAAAAATTCTGCAAGCCAAACAGAGAAAAAATTTCTTATTGTAAAAATAAAAATAAAAACCCGAGATCAAAACCGAAAATTGGTTTAAAGATAAATTTCTTCTGCAAAATTCGATGAATATTCACGACCAATTCTACTAACACTGGTAAAACCATGGAATGCAAGGTGTAAAAACAAAATAACGATAATTTTACGAGTCTGCTTTGCACTACTGTTTCTTCATCTATACCCAACATTTATTTTCGATCTCAGAAATTTCTAATAGAACTCTTAGCCCATATAAAGCAACTGGGCCTTTGATTATAATCAATTGTTCTTAAAAATTGTCATTTATCTCTAGCTATCTAAACCTCTTAGCCATACTGTTTTAAATTTCAATGAAGTCTTGCATTTTTTTCTTTATTTGGAAAATAACTCAAAACCGGTGCCTAAAAAAGGTGACAAAACTTTTACTAAGTAATGGATTCTATAAAGTAGATGGATGGATTCTATAAAGAAGATTCTAAAGTAATGGATTCTAAAGTGAATTTTCATCTTAATCAAATTCCCTTATTTAATGGATAGAGAGTTACTTCATCTGACTCGCATGAGATCAATGCTGGTGTACCGCAGTTTCCAGTTTTGTCACCTACCTTATTTTTGATGTATATCGATGATATTTTTTCATTGTCGTCATTCGTTAGCCGCCCTAACATCAAAATCAATGCATTACAGAAATCTGAGAAAATGAAATGAAATCGGCTACATACATGATGAATTATTGTAAATTACATTCATTCAGTATTTAAATTAATTTTAATAAAGCGTTTTAATCCACCATGTTGTCCCGGCGTAAGCCATTAAGGAGTTATCCTTACGCAGTATGTTGCAAACAAAAAAACTGCCAAAAATTGGATCACTTTCGGAAATTGATAGATTTACCTTAATTATGGGCACATATATAGGAAGTTTCGGATTCTTTAAAGTTTATTTTAAAAATTCGTATAATTTATAGAAGATTATAAACTATTTCGCCTAGAACAGGGTGAATGTACCAAATAGTGCTATGATACAAGAAAGTTTAAAATAATAACCATTTTAATGTTTAACTTGACAATTTTTATTTGCTTTACTAACTTTAGTAAGCTTTAAATTACTGGATGTTTTCGAGAACATAGTAATGTTATATGGAACATACAATGTTACGAAATGGAGCTCCAAGCTCGGATCATCTTACTAGCACGGTTTAAATTCAACTTTAATCCGGCAGCCTTAATGGTTTGTATAGGACTTGCCGAATATTATGTACATGCTCTTGAAATGTGCGTTCCAATAGGATAATGTCGTCTTAAAAAACCAAACAGGTTTTCCAGTTTAGACCCTGCAGAATATGTACCGTTCAAATGTAGCGAAGGCATTGTAAAACCAAAAAAGCATTACTAAAAATTATTTAGTAGCTTTAGACCTTTTCGATCTTACAAATTACTGTCTCTTTTTTATGAGATTTGTGGATGAGCTGACATTTATTAATCTCACTGGTATTTTTGGCTGGAGTTCTACCAATGTTCGCCCACATAACAACCCCTTTTTAGGTGGTACTATTGATCTGGATGCTTCAGTATCTAGCGTAAATGTGCATTGTTCTTCCTTTAACAAGCCGCCAACAAATAATGCAGTCCTTCCCAATTTTGGTAATTAGCCAAAAGCCTGACCTTGATGGAACTTAGTTTTCGTGGTTGTTGTTAAAGAGGCTGGCTAATGGTTCCTTCTCGTCAAAGGTTTCTAACATTCCTTTGTAAATCCTTTAGGCTCATCAATATTATTCTTAGTTTTATGTCCTTTTAAATGAACCTTTATTTTTATACACTTTATATCTTTCATATTAAGTCACATACGACTGACTTCCTTGTCATAATAAAAATTCAAAATTATATCATTTACATGGTTTGTCTAAATGCTATAGATATATAGCAAGCAGCATTTTCACATTTTCTGCTGTTATGTGTCTGCATTTATTTCGAAATTTTCTTCAATGCGAGTCTGAATCCAAGTAGCTGGTAAAGTGGTTAGCTGAATTTTTATCTTTTGACTTATTTTTGTTTTATATTTCCTTGTTTCTCAAGGCTTCTTTTATAACGATGTCCATAATGTCTGCTAGATTTAGGTTTAGTTTGATACGTTGGTAGAATGTAAAATTTGATATGCCATCAATCTATACGTCCTTGAACAATTAAAATAATTAAAAGATAGATTAGTTGTTATCTTGTCTCTTTTACACCATCGTCAACAAGTTCATTCCTCAATCCTTAATCCAACAAACAACCATTCTGTTGATAATATTTCCGAAAATGTTGGATAAAGTCCCGAAAGAGGTCAAATCAAGTGGAGGTATTCTTACCAAGTCCCAAATTATCGAGCTTTAATTACACACACACACACATATATATATATATATATATATATATATATATATATATATATATATATATATATATATATATATATATATATATATATATATATATATATGTAGGTTATCTGTCATATCAAATTTATACAGTAATTAAGATAACGGAAACAACTAATCCATCATAAAATTACAAAAAAAAATACCAGAACGAAAAGATCTTGCAAAAGCTTGCTTACACATAAGAAATTTACGTAAACCAAAAATCTCTTCAAAACTTAATCGCTAAAAAAGTAATAAACTAAAGCTAATTAAAAGATTGTAAAAAACGATATCCCTACTTCCGTGACTTGATTGCATAACACCGGCTATTAGCCAACAATTAAGTTCAATATAAAATATTTAAAACATTTGTTAACTCTTCCATAGTAAACATACATACATTTATACGAGAATATTATATCTTCCATCAAGGAAACTTAAAAAAAAAAAAACTTAAAAAGATTAATAATTTTTTCTTTGTATAAATTTTGTGGCAAAAATGTTACAACAGCAAGAATTTACCATCATCTATTCAAATCATCACCACATATCTATTATTATTTCAGTGATCAAGATAATCCAATAATTATATCACAATACAAAACCAAACAAAAAAAAAATAATAAAAATTAAGAAAAAAAGGTCATCCATCCATTCTCTAATCCATTCCAGTTTTCTATTCCAATACTAAAAATAAAAAAAAATTAAAAACTATTCGTTTTATTATTTTTTATGACTTAAGATTAACATCTTATCTCAACTATAGATCTCTCATCAACCTGATACATATTAAATGCATAATTTATTTATTTTATTTGATTTTGGCTCTGATTTGTCTAAGAATTTTTTAACGCAGCACTCACAATACAACAAAAAAAAAAAAATATGAGCGAATTTCTTTTGTGTGTTCTTTGCGAAATTTTTCTTTTTTATTTTGTTATTCTTATTTTAGTTTTTAATTTTTTTTTTTTATTTTACGTATATTTATTTTGTATTGAAGATAACCGCAAACGAATAATAAAATAAAATGAAATACCAAAAAAATTAAACCAATGGTAAGCAAAAAAAAAATAAATAACCTGGAACTGAATCACCGTCATCATCGCCATCATCATCATTATCATCATCATCATCATTAATTTCAATATTAATGAGATTATTAAGAAAATGTTCTTCATTCTGTTCTGGGATATATGATCGTATTAACCAAAATAAAGTAGACGATTTGGAATATGGGTTGATTCATGTGCGATATAAATGCACTTTCATTTAATTGTTTCGTGTAGTTTATTAAATGCACTGGTGCAAGATTGTATATGCAGTTGTAAGTTGTTTTTGTGTATAGAGTTGTAGAATAATAACAATATTCAGTAATCATATAATTAGTGACCACTTTTTACGAATTCTGTAGTCGATACCCGGTATGGTATTACTTCTTGTATGGTACGCGACTTTTCTTTGGAAATTGCAACTTGGTCAATTTGATTATGGTAAGTCTTAATTATTAATTATGGTAAGTGTCAATGATTCTAAGTGGATATTTTTATTTTCTTTTTTTTTATAATTTATAATAGGGCAAATTTGGTACTCGCAAGTACTTGCAAGTAGCTAATCAATGGAACGATAAAAAATTATGAAAGAAGTAAAACATAACCATAATTTTTTTTTGTTTGTATATTTTAATTTAATTATATATATATATATATATATATATATATATATATATATATATATATATATATCAGTGACGAGGCGTGAACATTTGTATTGGGGAAGCACCTTCAAACCGTATAGACAAAAAAATTTGGAAAATTTCTTTAATTTAGGAGTTTCTCTGAAAACGAGCCCTTTTATTAATTCAAAGCAAACGGTGTCAATTAGTGTTTCTAGAATTTTCCTATTTTCTTTAAGTTCTGAAAGTTTTTAAATATATATAGATGATATTTTGCATTAATTATGCGCATCCTGTAAGTCTCGTTGGTTTATATTATGAAGTGTTTGAAAATCGAAATGTTAATCCGAGGTTGGCGTTAGCTTTATTGATTTATTATTGCCAATTTTTAATCAAAAGCTGTGCTTCAAAACGGTCTACATTCAAAATAATTATAGTTTAAAAATCTACTTGTAATCATTAAATAAACGTTTTGTTGTTTTCTCGTATACATATTTAAAAAAGCAAGCTACTTAAAAATGTACTAGTTGACTTTGTCTATTCAACAGCATGATAACGAAAAAAAAAAAATACAAAACAAAAGAAATTTTAGTTAAAATTATTTTGCACATTGTTTTGTATTATTAAACACCCTTTAAAAGACAGAAAATCAGTCTGTTTCGTTTTTGGTGTTCGTATGTTTTGCTTCGTATGTTAAATTTCACCAAAATAATCAGTGCTTCTTTTTAAGGGTATGAAATAAACGTATGAAATAAAACCAGCGATGGCTGTTTACAAGTAAACACGCATTGTTTACAATTTGATCGTAAACAATTGGAAACAATGTAAACATTTGGAAACAAGGTTACAAATTCATCAATCAAATAGGATAATCAGTGGATAAGAAAGAGTAAACGATATTTCATTGTCTATATAAAATAATATATAATATAATATTCAATAGTCCTCAACTTACGACGAGCCATGGAACAAAAAATAAAAATCCTTATTCGAGAAATGTTTATAATTTATATCAATAAATGATATTTATTTTTTGGAAAATATTTATAACAATAAAACGCCCAATATTTTTTAATTTAAAAAGCCGTGATATTTATTACAATATCGTAATATTACAATATCGAAGGGGTTAGGACTGGAATCTGAATTGTTAATCGATGGGTAGAAAATGTTTCAAACAACAATAAAACTGTAGTTACCATACTACACACAACAACTAGAGAGCGAGCGTTTTTTAATGCTTGGGATATGACCGAAACACCCGAAACAGGTGAATCATTAGCCAATATAGTTGCCGAGTCAGAAACATTGGCTTTTGACTGTTTTAATACAACGCTCGTAGCAGTTGTATCTGACAATGCTTCTGCGATCGTAAATATGGGTCGGCGAACTATGGCAATCTTTTTGCGAAAGACATTATCAAACCATATAGTGAGCTGTTATTGTCGGCTAATCTAATTACTAAAAGCATCCAGACCTGGAATTCCTTATTCGATAAAAAAGGGACCGAAAATTACGCACAGTCTGTGACGTATGATGGTGTACCTACAGGGACAATCTAGTATCTTTGTTTGAAAATTTGCAACATATGAAACAAATTGCGGTGGATCAGCAACATAGGAAAAAAGTCCAACAGGATGTAAAATCATTACTGTTTGAAGACGAATTTAAATATCACATACAAAATGCCATCGATGTTTTTAACCCAATATGTGAACTGATCGACAAATACCAAAATCGGAAATTTTCTTCAGTTGAAGCAGTTAATCTTCCGTTTACAGCGCAATATAAAGTATGCAGACTTTAGCTATGAATTAAGAAAATAGAAGAAAATGGCACTCAACATATATGCACTTTCTGCTTATTTTCTTCATACTGCGTTCGATTATAACCTTCTAGAAGAGGAGGAAAAAACTGCTGCGGTCGAACTCATCATTGCGAGTTTACCTTTACCAGGAATTTCCGAGTTTGACCAATTTACTACCAAAACTGAATTTTTTAGTATATTATTTGGCAAACAAATTGACGATGCGATGATCTTCTAGAATTTAATTATTTTATTTTAATTATTTTTCTAATTATTTAATTGAATATTGAATAAAATACTAAGTATTGTTTAAATTATATGATGTTTACATTGTTTACAATGTTTACAATGTTTACAGAAAAATCACAATGTTTACATAAAATTGTTTACTTAGTAAACAATATAGGAAACAATTATTTGTAAACAATCGGCACAACGCTGAATTATATATATATATATATATATATATATATATATATATATATATATATATATATATTATATATATGTATATATATATATATATATATATATATATATATATATATATATATATATATATATATATATATATTATATATATGTATATATATATATATATATATATATATATATATATATATATATATATATATATATATATATATATACAGGGTGGCTGAGACCAAGTGTTACCAAATGAAAACGCTGTAATTTTTTTAATTTTGATTATTTTTTATTGAAATTTCGTGGAATATGTTGAAAACATATTACATTTTGTGAAAAACATGTTACTGCTCGATATGATCTACTTTGGCTCTGATTATTTGATTCAGTCTTCCATAGAAAGCATTGCATGCTGACCGAACGTGGGCTTGCGGAATTTTATTCCATTCTCGAACAAGAGCTGACTTCAATGCATCAACACTTTCGTATTTTTTAGTGGACACCTTACTCTCCAAAATGGACCATATGGAGAAATCCATGGGATTCAAGTCTGGTGATATGGTGGCCATTCTTTCGACGAAATCAGCCGCGAAACGCAATTTTGTAAAAATTGCTGTTTCGCTCGAGCTTTGTGTGACGGTGCCGAGTCCTGTTGGAATGTCCAACGGTTCGTACCAAAGTGTTTACGTGCCCAAGGTAGCAAAGCATCGTTTAGGATCTTTTGGCGGTACACCTCTTGGTTTACCTTGACTCCATGTTCGATGAAAACCAGAGGAGTGCGTCCATCTGCAGTAACTGCAGCCCATACCATAATATAAGCTGGTGATTGCTTGCGCATGGCAACACTTGTGTCCAAATTATCGTTGGACTTGTGCTCTAACCAAACACGATCATTTTGTTTATTCACAAACTGGTGAATGGTGAAACTTTTCTCATCAGAAAAGAAAATTTTTGGAATCTCATCACGTTCGGCCAAGGCCTTCAATGCTCGTGTTCTTTCAAGCCTAACTTTTTTTTTGTGCCTCCGTAAGATCTTGAACTTTTTGTATCTTGTAGGGCTTCAAGTGTAGTTCATTTTTCAATATGGTTTGAATGCTGTATCGTGAAACATGTAGACGTGCGGCTAATTGATTGGCACTTTGACGAGGATTTCGTTGGATTCGTTTCTTCACATTTCGTATCATTTCTTTTGATGTTGCTGTCTTTTTAGGACCGCCTCTGTTGCGTTTAGCGATGCTACCAGTTTCGTTGTATCGAGTTATGGTTCGATACACAAACATTTTAATCACTTTCAAATGCTGGAGCTGACGAACTATTGCTGTTTGTGAATTTCCACCCAAATACAGTGCAATTACACTATCACGTTTGAATTCCATTACGATTTTTTTATTAAGATATTAATTTAGAACAATTCTAAATTAAAGACTTCAATCTGTCAAAAAATTGACGCGCGAAAATGACAACTACACAAATGACAGCAGAGTGAAGTCAGTAAAATTTGGTCTCAGCCACGCTGTATATATATATATATATACATATATATATATATATATATATATATATATATATATATATATATATATATATATATATATATATATATATATATCAGTGGCGTAGCCTGGTTTTTGGATGTAGGGTAGCAATTTGATTAATTTCATTTGCAATTCTGAGCCTTAATGTCGGGTGATGTTACGTTAAGTGTTATAACATTTTCTAAATAATTATGTGCTTTTAAAGATCGGTGCTCACGAGACGTCTTTTAAGAGGCTAACTAAAAAATAAAATAAAATATGTAAAGTGTTCATGAAATGGTTAGTTAGTGATGGTTCTTGTTTATATGGTTTCAATAATGAAGGCGATGAGGTTTGAATTTAAAACGCTCACGGCCCGTGAGCTGGGAATCAAGTACAAAAGGATATTAAACAAAGATGGGAATTTGATTGCGTTGCATTTCGCTTTGCTTTGTTTAAACTATTTAAATCCGAAAATCATTGGCTATGAAACGTTTTCTTTGTAAAACACTAAACAAGGCCAGCAAAAAAATTTGGAAGTTGCAACACAACCATAGTTAAACATTAATCATGGTTTTTGTTATTTTATATAATTTTGACGTCGAACTAAACGATTTTCTTTTAATTACGGGCGGAGTGATAACTCTGGTAAAATTGCAACAGATGGCGCCACGAACGCAAATCCAAGATGTCATGTGACAATAACAAATTAAAATTTTCAGACAGATCTGTCATTTAGTTCAGTTTTGACAGCCATTGAAAACAGATCACTCATTGTTTCTTTGCAAACATGGAAACAAGTGAATTTCGGGTGTTAATTAAAAATTATTTTTTGCGTGGAAATACCATTACACAAACCAAAACAAAGCTTGATAAATATTAAGGGGACTCTTCACCATCGATTAAAATGATTCACAAGTGGTTTAATGATTCACAAGTGGTTTACTGAACGTCTAGGATGCTCAAATGAAGTCACCACACCCAAAATGGTTTACAAAATCCATGATATGGTCTCGCAAGACCGCAGCAATGAAAGTGCGCTGAGATGGTAGCCATCTTAGATGAACATGTGCGCAATATATTACACGAACATATATGAATATGAAAAAGCTATCCGCGTGTTGGGTGCCGCATTTCCTTATAATCCAAATATGCACACGTGTAACAACTTCAGAGGAAGGTTTAGCGATGTTGAAGCGAAATAAAAAGGAGTTTTTCGTCCTTTCCTAACTATGGATGAAACATGGATCTATCGCTTTACACCGGAGACCAAAGAACAGTCTAAACTGTAGATCTCTACTGGCGAATCTGCGCCGAAGAAGGCTATGGCGGTTTTATCGGCCAACAAGGTCAAGGCCATAGTTTTTTGGGATGCACTCTTCATAATCTACATAGATTACCTTCAAATGGGAAAAACAGTCAACGGCGAATGTTACTGCTACTTATTGGACCGTTTCAACGACATTTTAAAGTTTTGAAAGTCAAACGACCACATTTGGCAAAGAAAAAGTTCTCTTCCATCAAGACAATGCACGGGTGCATACATGTGTAGGCATACATGCACGGGTGCATACATGTGTAGGCATACATGCACGGGTGCATACATGTATGACCAAAATCCATGAATTACGCTTTTAATTGCTTCCACATCCGCCATATTCTCCAGACTTAGCCCCCTGCGACTATATCCTGTTTCCGAATTTAAAAAAATGGTTCGACGGAAACAGATTCGGCTCTAATGAGGAGATTATCGATGCAACAAACGCGTTTGAACGGTTGGAGAAATCGTATTATTCGGAAGGGATCGAAAAATTGGAAAAACGTTGGACTAGTGTATCGAGCTAAATTTTTTGGTACAGGGCAAAACCCTCTTTATTACAAGCCGTATTCATTGCATACTCATGCTATTAAATCACATACACATGATAATGTATAGTAAGTAAAAAATGTGTCAAGTTATGGTGTCGAAAAGAGTACATAAAAATATCATTCGTATAATATAAAACAAAAGGTTGAAAATAGAAAAAAAAATTCACAATACAAACAAATAATTTCACAATACAAATAAATACAATACAATTTGGCTCTTATTAAAAAATTAAGATACTAAAAAATACTCAATTATCTATACACATTAAATAGTCTGCATAATTGTCAGATAAAAATGTTAAAATAGCAGATAAAAATAGCGGTAGTAAGAATTAGAAAATTAAACATTTTTTTTTATGGATTTTGTTAGCACCAACCAAAACCAACACAAATGTTTATACAAGCCAGCACGGCTTGTAAGTTTCGTACGCAGATAAACTAAAACAAACGGTACACTTCAAAATTTGTATTAGTGAAAAAAACGCATATAAAATGCACTCACACTCAAATATAACAAAACAATACGAACTGTTATGTATTGTGTTCAGAACCATCTAAACTTCAAGCCGTATTGTTTGCATACTCATGCTAAACAAAAATATATACTTTGATTGTATTGTAAGTAACAATCGTGTTCAGATATGATCGCGATTATAGTATACAAAAAAAGAAACATTCACATACCAATACAAAAGAGATTAAGAAAAGAGAGTAAAACTTGTCAAAAAACAAAAAACAAAAACAAATTACATAACCTCAACTTTTATGTTATTTATTATGTATACACTGTATATATTACTAATTATACCGCACGATAGACTTTAATAGAAATAAATAATTACTATATATATTAATATAAAAATATATTATATATTACATAAAAATAGTTAATAAATTTAACTTGAAAATTTCATAATTCACATCATTCACTAAACAAATAAAATAAAATTTGACGTTTAATACCACAAGTAGAGAGAAAAATTCTCAATTATGTTAATGGTGTGCGTGAAAAATATTCAATTATGGTAATGGTGTGCGTTATTTAAAGAGAAAATTACAATTTTTTATATATGGATTTTGAAAGTTACATCTAAAGTAACACATCTAAAGTATATATTTCCACTAATACATTTTAAAAATATATGAGAGTATGTGTCAACGAAAATTTCAGTACGGCTTGTAGTAAAGAGGGTTTTGATTTAATCATATACACATGAGAATGTATTGTAAGTAAAAAACGTGTCGATATATGATTTAGACAAAGACGGCTATATTACCAAGACCAATTATTCCAAATTTAAAAGGACAAAGCGACTACTGATATTAGTGTTAATTATATTCATATACGGCCAAATTTAAAAACAAACCAACACTTATATACTTTTTAAATTTTTTTACTATGAAATATGAATAATAGAAAGCAAAAAATACATAGCAAATAACAAAATTTCAATCACGGCAATATCGTAAAATGTTTTTTTTTAAATGTGCTCAAAACCAACACAAATGTATATACAAGCCATGAAGTTGCGATACTTATGCCAAAAAGTGACTACTATACCTAAGTATTAGTGTTGTGACGTAGTATAATTGTATATACTTTTATTATATGCTTTGATGGAAATAAAAAATGAATACGAATGATGGAACAACAGTATGTTGCGCTCTTTATGACAAAGCAAAAAACAAATTTATTATTTAACGAGAGAGAGAGAAGTATTGTTATTATTATTTACTTCATTATATATTATACTATATACTATGAATTTAGAGCAGAATGGACAGTGTAAAATATAATTTTTGTTTCGTTTTTTTGTAGAAATGTTATGTACTTTGAATTTAGAGGATTATGGACAGTGCGAAATATAATTTTTTGTTTCGATTTTTACTGTAGTCAAATTCACTAACACATAGCCAAATAGTAGTCATAATATGTTTTACTTAGCCAAGCTTCATGGCTTGTGTAATATACAATAGTGTTGGTTTTGATGTGCTTCAAAAAGTAATGCTGTATTGGTTTGTTTTAAAATTAAATATAACCAATACTACCATCAGTAGTCGGTTTGTCTTTGCACATTGACAATCAAAATAAATTTTTCTACGCGATAGCTTCCAATTTGAAAGGTGAGAAAATCAAAATATAATATATACGTAATTAATGGTTAATAAAATATGTTGTTAGACATTTTTTTTATTTTAGAAAATGGATTAGAATTTTACAATTATTATTGAAAAATAATAATTTTTAAACTTTATAGTACTTTATAGTAGGTGACTGTAAATAAAACAAATATACAGCGTTGCCATTTTCATATTGAAACCAATACTACATTCAGTAGTCGGATATGTAATAATATATGTGATGGGCGGTCATTAATCGGTCTTGGTATATAGCAAAACCAACACTATTGTATATTATACAAGCCATGAAGCTTGGCTAAGTAAAACATATTATGACTACTATTTGATGTATGTGTTAGTGAATTTGACTACAGTAAAAATCGAAACAAAAAATTATATTTCGCACTGTCCATACTCTTCTAAATTCAAAGTACATAACATTTCTACAAAAAAAAACGAAACACAAATTATATTTTGCACTGTCCATTCTGCTCTAAATTCATAGTATATAGTATAGTATATAATGAAGTAAATAATAATAACAATACTTCTCTCTCTCGTTAAATAATAAATTTGTTTTTTGCTTTGTCATAAAGAGTGCAACATACTGTTGTTCCATCATTCGTATTCATTTTTTATTTACATCAAAGCATATAATAAAAGTATATACAAATTATACTACGTCACAACACTAATTCTTAGGTATAGTAGTCACTTTTTGGCATAAGTATCGCAACTTCATGGCTTGTATATACATTTGTGTTGGTTTTGATATAATGTAAAATAAAATAAACATTTCCATACTATAAAACAAAAGAGAGTAAAAATTGTCAAAAAAAAAAAATTTAAAAGGCAAAACTGATGTTATCTCTTTCCTATAAAAAACACAAATAACAAAAAAAAAACGAACAAATTCTCAATTATCCATACACATTAAATAGTGCGCGTACCTAGAGGTAAAAATGTTAAATAGAGGTAGTAGGAATGAGAAAATTATACATTTTTTGGTAAGGATTTTCATAGCACCAATACACTTAATTGTGTTTATAGGTTTTTTTAACTTTGTCAACGAAAGTTACAAGACGGCTTGTAATAACGAGGGTTTTGTTTTAGACCAAAACCAACACAAATGTATTACAAGCCTGATTGTTGCATCGAGTACGCAGATACTCTCTCACATTTGTCCATCTAAACTTGAGTGTGTTGGTACGAAAATAGCATAGAAATTTTTTGTTTTTTTTAACTAAAATTTTATAGTGTACCGATTACCAATACTTTCAAATATAGATGGACAAGAAAATGAAAAAATATTGGTGACAGTCGGGCTTGTATAACTATAGGAAGTTTTGTTTTAGACGCATAAAATGCACTCACACTCTCTCAATTCATTATAAAAAGAATAACATTATGGTACTTTTTTATTTCTTTTGACACTAATACACCTACTCCTAGTGTACTTTTTGTACATTATATGGATTGGTACGGCTTGTATAAAACATTTGTGTTGGTTTTGTGTTGAGAGATGGTTAATGATTATTCTAGAGACGAATAATGCGCATGATATATGGCCCAAAATGCGACGATGACGACACTTACCAAAAATTCCACATCTCGTTCATGAAATAAAAGGACAGTGAGAACGCTGGCTCGGTCACGTCCTGCCGATCCTAAATGGATGGTAAAGCGATCTAACGTATAAAAAGCATACGTTGGTCTCTTTAGAGCAATACGAAAAGTTAATACTATTTTTCCCAATACTTTTAATAATACGGAAAGCATGTATGGCAATATTTTGGTTTTATCATTTTCAGGCTGATGTATCCATGTCATCAGACGTAAATGCTTTTTTAAACTTATAGAAAGTTACATTTGCGAAATAAATATTCAAAAAAAATATTCAAAACGAAATATATCAACAATTTGTTAAACCGGAAATATATAGTTTTTTGTTGAAGTTTTGGTGTAGTGACCTGTTAATATAGGAAATGACTAAGCCTATTTCATTTGTTACAGATTTAATTTTTACGAGTTTCGTCGGTGATACAATATTAAAATATTCCCTATAAGCACATTTCGGCTTCTGGTTGTGTACATTTTATTATTATACATAGTAATAATAATTAACGGCTTTTACAAGTCATTATTGTTCAGTACCGAATCAACAGTCTGGCACCATCGGATTTCGATCCCAAGCTTGTTCTTTGTATTGGTTTAGACAACCCGAAGAAGGCTCTACCCCCGCATGATCATGTACATAATCCTTCTCTCGAATGATCTCAACTGGTCTTTTTGCAAGGTACCTCTACCTTATGGAGACATCAAAACAGCTAAAAAATTTATATGAAATAAGTTGTTTAGCTAATAAATGTGAAATACTTCAAGGAAATCACTATACACAAGAAGAGTGTATCCATCTATACCTTTACAACTTCAAATTGGGACTAAACAATTTCAAAATGGGAATAAACAATTTCAAATTGGGACTAAACAATTTCAAAATGAGACTTAACAATTTCAAAATGGGAATAAATATTTTATACAACAAGTATTATAACAATTTTAAATTTGAGCAGGCTTAACTGATGTTATCTCTTTCCTATAAAAAACACAAATAACAAAAAAAAAACGAACAAATTCTCAATTATCCATACACATTAAATAGTGCGCGTACCTAGAGGTAAAAATGTTAAATAGAGGTAGTAGGAATGAGAAAATTATACATTTTTTGGTAAGGATTTTCATAGCACCAATACACTTAATTGTGTTTATAGGTTTTTTTAACTTTGTCAACGAAAGTTACAAGACGGCTTGTAATAACGAGGGTTTTGTTTTAGACCAAAACCAACACAAATGTATTACAAGCCTGATTGTTGCATCGAGTACGCAGATACTCTCTCACATTTGTCCATCTAAACTTGAGTGTGTTGGTACGAAAATAGCATAGAAATTTTTTGTTTTTTTTTAACTAAAATTTTATAGTGTACCGATTACCAATACTTTCAAATATAGATGGACAAGAAAATGAAAAAATATTGGTGACAGTCGGGATTGTATAACTATAGGAAGTTTTGTTTTAGACGCATAAAATGCACTCACACTCTCTCAATTCATTATAAAAAGAATAACATTATGGTACTTTTTTATTTCTTTTGACACTAATACACCTACTCCTAGTGTACTTTTTGTACATTATATGGATTGGTACGGCTTGTATAAAACATTTGTGTTGGTTTTGTGTTGAGAGATGGTTAATGATTATTCTAGAGACGAATAATGCGCATGATATATGGCCCAAAATGCGACGATGACGACACTTACCAAAAATTCCACATCTCGTTCATGAAATAAAAGGACAGTGAGAACGCTGGCTCGGTCACGTCCTGCCGATCCTAAATGGATGGTAAAGCGATCTAACGTATAAAAAGCATACGTTGGTCTCTTTAGAGCAATACGAAAAGTTAATACTATTTTTCCCAATACTTTTAATAATACGGAAAGCATGTATGGCAATATTTTGGTTTTATCATTTTCAGGCTGATGTATCCATGTCATCAGACGTAAATGCTTTTTTAAACTTATAGAAAGTTACATTTGCGAAATAAATATTCAAAAAAAATATTCAAAACGAAATATATCAACAATTTGTTAAACCGGAAATATATAGTTTTTTGTTGAAGTTTTGGTGTAGTGACCTGTTAATATAGGAAATGACTAAGCCTATTTCATTTGTTACAGATTTAATTTTTACGATTTTCGTCGGTGATACAATATTAAAATATTCCCTATAAGCTCATTTCGGCTTCTGGTTGTGTACATTTTATTATTATACATAGTAATAATAATTAACGGCTTTTACAAGTCATTATTGTTCAGTACCGAATCAACAGTCTGGCACCATCGGATTTCGATCCCAAGCTTGTTCTTTGTATTGGTCTAGACAACCCGAATAAGGCTCTACCCCCGCATGATCATGTGCATAATCCTTCTCTCGAATGATCTCAACTGGTCTTTTTGCAAGGTACCTCTACCTTATGGAGACATCAAAACAGCTAAAAAATTTATATGAAATAAGTTGTTCAGCTAATAAATGTGAAATACTTCAAGGAAATCACTATACACAAGAAGAGTGTATCCATCTATACCTTTACAACATCAAATTGGGACTAAACAATTCCAAAATGAGACTTAACAATTTCAAAATGGGAATAAATATTTTATACAACAAGTATTATAACAATTTTAAATTTGAGCAGGCTCTAGAAAAATAAAAGACAGCATATAGTTACATATTATAAAAGACACATAATAAAAGACAGCATTTTTTATTAATAGTGTCATTCGTAATAAATTCATCCCTAAACATGTCTTACATCAAGAAAGTTGAAGCAGATAATATAAGGAAGCAAATATGTGCTTCCTTATATTATTGTAACCGGCACGTCGCTCATATTCAAAAATGTATACCAGACGCGATAAATATGAATGATATGACGTTTTAATTCATACCTGCATTAATAAAATGTAAATTGTAATAATAAAATGTAAATTAATTAACTGTAATAAAAATTATTTATTTTTTCCCATTTTGAAATTGTTAAGTCTCAATTTGAAATTGTTTATTCCCAATTTGAAGTTGTTTAGTCCCAATTTGAAGTTGTAAAGGTTCTCGAACGTAATAAAGCCGACAAATTCCTATTCTGTCATTGCATTCTAGAGTGTTATCGACATGATAAAATAATTTCGATTTACTGCGGCACTGATCGCATGCATGGAATTAATTTAAATTAAAAATTTTTAATTTTAAAATTAGCAGACAATTTTGAATCAAACGATCCAAAACGTTAACGAAAATCTATGCGTTTTATTATTAATAAAACTTTTTAAAATTTATATAATTTATTATTATTATATGATCGTTTTATTATTAATATTATAGATTTCTTCTGTGTGAATTGCTATATTTATAACTATTAGATGTTATTAAACTTGTTTTGTACAAAAAGTACGCGATGATATTTTTATTTTTTATCTTAAGATTGCTGATCGGTTGTTAAAAAATAAAAAAAAAATAAAAAATGTTCGTTCTTAAACATATTAAGACAAAAAATAAAAAAAGAAAGTTTATATTAATATTTCAAATCTTCGTCCAATATTTATATACCTTATATATACGGTTTTTGATCGTGTTCAATAAGATAAAAACAAAAGAATAAGAAATATTCTATTTGCAAAAAAAAAAAATTCGCACGATTTATTAATATTACGAATGCCCACCATGACGCGCGATCATATCGTGAATAATTGTAATCTAATCCTATTTTGATTGTGAAGACGTGAATTACGAGTTTTCATAAACAATATCACGATGATTTATTGTAATTAACTTAAATTAACGCATCATTCATCTTAAAAATTTAGCGCGCACACGGGGTCATAGATTACGTTATGTGCGCAAGTTTTTTAAATGCGGATTATTAATTGAATGCAACTCATTTCCATATTTTGATTGAAAATATTTTTTTTTTCATTTTTATACAATTGGAATTTTCACGTCGTCCATCAATCTATTACATACTTTAAGACTAAGATTAATAATAAAATTACCGTGTATATATGATAGGTGATTATATATCCTGAAAATTATGATGTGTGAATTAATCAATCATATTAAAATATTTTTTTTTTTGATATTCATGGAAAATTCTGGTTATCGTCTGTCTTCTTCGTAAACAAGTATTTCCTCTGCGCCTTGATTTATGAAAACTATATATCTTCTTTAGTCTTAATGAAGGTAATCATAAAGCTATCAGATACATGATCATTTTAAATAACTGGAATTAGTTAAACATTCCATATATACATCACTTAAATTTTAGATATCTGAATTGTTCTGGTAAATATAAATAAAAAGGATATGATCCTTGATGATCGTGATTATTATAAATAAATCATTGATCGCCTACTGATCATTAAATTGAATTATTGGAAATACGATCGTATATCGATACACACGTGGTCATATGATTTTTTTAATTAACCACTTCAAGGCATCTACGATCAACAATAAATTTCGTAAAAACGATTTATATATGCGCGATCATTTGGGAAACCAAAACAAACTTAATATACCTTATAATATAATCACGATATCACTTGTCAATATTTGGCCTAAAGGAGTTTTCATCATTTTATGTTTTTATTTTTATTTTTGTTCTTTCTTAATATAGTTATATGTCTTCATGTATAAATATACGATCACCTACTGATCGCCCAAATTTGTATTAATAACCATGATCGTATACAATATGTACACATGCAATAAGTGCATAACTATAAAATGCAAACTTACAATCGATTAAATTAATCAATTTACATTTAGTTTCGTTGTTGGATTTTGTGATCTTTGGGTAAGCGCAGTATTTTCGAATGATCATAATAATAATAATAATATGCATTCGTATGTTTGTAAAACATAAAAAAAAAAAATTGGAAAAATAAAATATAAAAATTTAATGATGTTGTTTTTTGATTTTTTTTTTACGAAAACCGAAAAATAAATTGATTTCCAATTTGAAAATTAAGACGTTTTAAAAAATAAAAATTGATCGTGATATAGTTAATTTTTTTTTTTCGTATTTGATCTTGCTGAGAGGAATAAAGTAATTTTAATTTCTTAATTTTGTTATTTTATTATCTGTTAAAATGATGATTGTTTATTGAAGACGGTTATATGTATATGATATGAAATTTGATGATGATATAATACAGTATCGCGCAATAAAATGTGGTCAAATTTATGATACATCTCAGCAAGGCTAAATTTACTTTCGGGCTCCGGTTGAAATTATTGTTTTTATAACATTGGTATTTTTCTTTTTTTCTTTAGAGTCGCCTGAGCGGCACTGACAACCAAAGTTTTCAATACCTCCCATAAAGCGTTCATATCATAAGAACGGTAGTTAGTTTTCATATATTGCTACTGTTAACAATATTTTGAAATTGTGCTTTCTTATCTTTGTATCCAAGCTTTACAGTTGAAACTTAACGGTTCGTTTTCCTGTGATCGCTGATTTGTATACGGGAACTGCCCTCATTGCTTGTGACCAATTGATGATCACTTTCTACAAATGTTACAGCCCACCGATAAGATCTCACACTCACAAATTAACACAAGGTCAATTTGACTTAAGGACATTTTATGAGGGTGTGTCCATTTTTCCAAGAGGTGCTAGCCACAATAAGGTCGTGTGCGATCGCAAAGTACATGATTCTTTCTCCATTATCGGAATATAACTTTTGTTTATTCGTCTCCTACAGTAAGCCAAATCATTCCATATTACAGTCAAAAGTGAATTGCATAACATTTCCAGGATCCATTTGAGTCACACTTTTTTGAATCCCGTTTTGTAAATCTCGTAGCTAGCCGTTTACCAGCATCACTCCATGAGGAACATCTTGTATCATTTATCATCTTAAGATTAAATATTGTTTTTGGAAACAGTTTTGAAGAATTGGCCAACGATGTGTTGTAGCTGAAAAATAGAGTAAATATTTCGAACCGAAGCAAAATGAACTATGACTTTTAATTTTAGATTGCATGTGGAGAGTATATATCGGTTTCTGAAAGTGAATTGATTTACATGGATTATGTTGAGACCTCACAATAATAATAATATTTTGCACTCTATAATTCTTCCAATGCTACAAAAATTACTCGTTTACCCATAATTTCTATAAATTAATCACAAATGGTTGAACATAATCCAATTTTGCTTAAAAATTATATGGTTACAACCTTTTTAAATGTTTTCTCCAATTTGATCTTAAAAATTAATGAACATACATTATTCTATGTTTCATTCAGTTTACGGGTTCTTTCGAACAGATTCGTGCTCCCAACCGGAAAAACTTTGACTAAATGAAGTTATCTGATTAGAGAATATTCTGCAAACAAAAATTTTAAATAATTTTATGGGCCATTCACGGGCCCAGGGCAGTATGGCCAGAATGTAATTTAACCTTGCATCTCTTAATTCAATTGAGCCTCAGTTTCAGACAATTATTTTCTGCAACATATCAATTATTTTCTGTCAACTTTAGCATCGATCTCATCGTTAAACCAAAATTACCGCAACCCTCCAAGCTGTAAGCTATAATAAATTAAATTTAGTTTTCACCTGAAAGTAAAAACGCAAAATTCTAAAATGTATATGAATTACAGATTCAAAAAAATTATAAAGCACGTAAATTAAAATAAATAACCGTTAAATTGACAACACGAGTCATTGAAATTACAAATAAATCTAATCGACATACATTACAGTAATTCACACAAAACACTAAAATTTATATAAAATATAAATTTAAAAATAAAAATTATTTAACACCAAAACCAAATAAAATAACCATTACACTGACAAAATACGTCATTGTCGAGATTATGCTGAACCCCTTCATTGATATTAAATTTAAATGGCAATTGTTTTGTTTTAAATGCCTCGGCGCTCAAATGCCCAAAACATATTTAAAAAAATAATAACTGGTTTTTACAGACGATTGCTGGCCGATACCGAATTTACACTTTGGCGGCTTCGGTTGTAATATCGAGCTTGCTTTTCATATTGTACTATATAATCAGAACTAGCCAAATATTTTTCTTTACACCGAGGAGATATCGTTACCAATAGCGACCTCTTCGTCTGCCAAATGGTTATTATCTTATCAAAGATCACAGCATAATCCATTTAGGCATTCAGCTCGCAGAAAGTTATCATGTCAGAATATCGATCGACTATAGTCCAAATGTAATATTTGTCGGCAGATGGTGGAAGTGGCCAACCATATCAATATAGATACGCTCCAAACGAACTAAAGGTATGTCAAGTTTGCATGGCTGGGTCTTTGTGTGCCAATGTATTTTAGATTTTTCGTAAGGTATACTCAACTTTGACCATTGGTTAATTTCTACAAGTCCTAATTTACCCTTAGAATCTAGTCAATATTATATATTTCAGATGAAAATTCTACTTTGAGTTAGATTTTTGGGAATTAACGAATGTTTGTTGAAAAAAGCTTTTTGTGCTTACATAACCGATGTCAGTTGAAACTGCGCAATATGTCCCAAATTTCTTGTTTGCCTATAAGACTTCCTTCAGATTTAGAGTTTATAGCGTAAATTAAAGGTTTGTGATCTGTATCAACTATGATCAACATAACTTCAGCGAAATATTTAAAATGTTTGATCGCTAGGTATATTGGTAACAACTCACGATCGAAAGTAGAATATCTGGTCTCTACTAGTCCTCTATTCACATCTCTGCATTCTGAACGTTTACATTATCGGGACGGTGATTGGTTTCCACAATGCTATTGCTAAGAAGATTTTGCAATCCTGTAAAAAGTATTTCAAAATGTTTGGAGAAACCTAATCCTACAAAATTATTTGCCATTATCATTAAAAATCTGAGTATATCTTAATAGTTGTCGAAACAGATTTTGACCTCGATGTGCTAGATAATAAGGGAATTGGGTCAAATATTACGGTATTTTAGTGAAAATGTCAATGAAATGAAGATTATGAAATATAGACTAAACTTTACTAAAATTGACAAACCAAACCAGTATCTTACTATAAAAATAAACATTTTCTAAAAACATCAACGGGTGCATCATTTATGTGTTAATCTATAAAAACGAGTTAATCTGGATATCCGGGTAATATTTAATTATTTTCTTTAAATTGTGTTAAATTTGAATCAAAAAACCGAGCACACAAATCACCCGAATTTTTTTTTAAACCATCATATACCATAAATTTACTAAACGTATGCACACATCATAAATATCGAAAAATTATAAACTCCATAAATTTTTTTTTTAAAATTTAATATACATATATAATATTATGTATAATAAATAAAAAATAAATTAAATTAAATTTTAATGAAAGTTTATGTATACTAAATAGTATACGCCCACACATTTAAATTTAAAATTTTGTTTTCTTATTTTTTTTTTATAACATAAAACAAAATCAAAATTTTGTGTTTATAAATTGATTGGATCATTTAAAAATTTTGAAAAAATTAAAAAATTAAAATTTTTAATTCACGAACAATATTAAAAGAAAGTTAATACATCTTTTTTCGCACAAGAAATTTTATTGGTTTTGGTAAACAGAAAAAAAAAATTTATAATTTCAAGATTTATAATTCTCCACTTCGCACGCATGCAAATAGTGTCGGACTTAACGAATACTAAGAATTGTAATTTACCGATAGGTTGCAGTAATATTTTGTTTATAACGATTAATCACTCGATAGTATAAATCACTCGAATTAATATATCCAACAGGTGGCGTTAATGTTCATTGATATCGACTTAGGGCGATTTACTATAGTGGTTCTACTAGCAGTTCTGCAGGAATTCATATTCCACATGGCCTTCTTTTTAAGAGTATCTATATCTTTAACTTTCTAATTTTTAAATATAGTCGGAATTTCGTGTTCATTAACTGAACACTTCTGAACTTTGCAAATTATGCAAGTTGTCTTCGCAATAATATTCTAAATAGACAAAACACAGCTTAACTAAATTGCTATTTAAATATCTAGTTAAAAACTTGATAAAAATCTGCTAATGTTCCCTTTATGGTTTTAGCATATAGGGTTGTTGCGACAATTCGGCTTTGTTGTCTTTTCAAAACGTCCTGGAGGTTTAATGGAACACAAAAATAAATTGTTTGCTAATTTCATTATGTATCACTTTCGTCTTATTTTTGCCGAAACGCGGTTATTTTCCTAAAAATTTAACAAAGAATAGCATTCGATGAAGCTCTTATCGCCAACATCATGGTCCAGAACATCATGGTCCATAACACTTTGCAAATCAGTGTCTATTGTCATTAACATTTCCAATGTTTTCCAAATCTGAAAAATTGCATTTACGTAGTTTCCGTTTTCAAAATGGGAAGCACACTTTGGCAATTTCGTTTGATCACCGATTTTTGATGGTCTTTGTTCTAAATCCGTAAAACAACGTGAACTTATAATATCATCAAATTTACATTAATGTAGTTAAAGTACATAATTCTATTGCTGACTTATAGGGGATTCGTAGGAGATACTTTGTGAAACTATATTTTCGACCTAATTCGGTTTGCGTAGCGAACTGAAGATGTGCCCGATGTAATGGAAAGTGGCCGCGTCAAATTTTCTCTATGTGGATGATTATTTTTAAATATTAGAAAAGATCTCGTGACTTACATCAGGTGTTCTCAAATTTCCAGCAAGCTTATAAGTCAATCAATCGAGTGAGGTTAAGGTTTGATTTAAGACGTCAGGGAATACTTAAAAAATATGTGCATTTATGTAAAATGCAGACACAATGTTGAAACACTGTAGGACATCAAAAAATTAGGCTCTGGTCCAAACCTTGTATGATTTTCAGCTCCCTTGTCACTCATGAAACTATGACAGGAAGAGCGAAAAAGCCAGTAAAAAGCCAGAAAATTTACGGGATAGTGACTATTTTTTATTTATTTTAATAACATATTATAATCATACGTGTGCTGCCTACACAAATGTGTAGGTAAATTTTGATTGTTCTAGTGAGAGATGTTGAAAGTTATATGTATATGAAATTAAAACCATCTTACACATTTGTGTCGAAACAAAAGTAACCATATTTAAAAGCTAACTGACACATTTGTGTAAGTAGTCACTTTTTGTGACGAGTCTTGTCACAATAAAAAGCCAGAAAATTTACGGAATATTGACTGTGTTTTATTTATTTTAATAACATATTATAATAATACGTGTCCCGCCTACACAAATGTGTAGGTACATTTTGATTGTTCTAATGAAAGATGTTGAAAGTTATATGTAGATGAAATTAAAACCAACTTACACATTTGTGTCGAAACAAAAGTAATCATATTTAAAAGCTTACTGACACATTTGTGAAAGTAGTCACGATTTGTTAGGTTCAAAACTACAATTAAATATTATTTTACCACATTAATTTTGACATTCTAGATTATACCAATTATTTTCCTAATAGATGGAACCACTATTAATAAAAAATGTATTATACGAATTGGAAACCATTCGATTTAAAAAAAACATTTCATACCTACACATTTGTGTCAGTCGGTTGATGATCAATATTCAAATAAAATATTATATCCCACTTTCAAAAGGATACACAATTGTGTAGGTTTTGTTACGATGATATTTTATATAGTAAAACAATTTTTTGACATATTTGTGGGGGTTGGGCTTACAATAAAGTTATTATTATTTTTTTAGTAGATACGAAAGGCTTCTAGAATTTGTTTGGGTAAGATAATTTCCACGTGGCATTATTCTTATGCGACACTGATTTATATTCAGAAAAAATAATTAATACTATAACATTTTTATAATTTATGAAGCTGGGCGAGAAAATTGATCAAAAGACTTTAACTATAGCGGTTATATAGTTATGCAATAAGACAATTTTTAAAATCGTTTAAAATAATTGAATTTTGCAATGGTTTTTTTTAAATTTTTTCACTAAAATTTTGGAATTTTGTTAATCCGTCATTTTAAAAAATCAAAAAAAAAACGAGTGGGTATATAGCATAGACTAAGATATAAAAAGATGTTCCAATTAGAACAAAAATAAAAGTAAGTGTCGAATACCTTTAATGTGCTGAAGGGTACCACTATAGTTTAAATAAAAATTTAAAAGCATTTTTTGGTTTACTATACAAGTACAAAAATTTTTTTTTCAACTACAAAGAAAGATTTCATTGTATAGAAAGGTTACTTGGTTTTATTTTTATTTTTTCACTATACAGTAACCAAGAAAAATGAATCCTTTTTTTTATTTTTACTTTTTCTATTATTGTTTCTGTACCAAATGTTGGTTGCTTGTGTATGAGCCATCTTTATTATATCTTAATCTATGGGATATAGTTATGCAACACATATACAGTATAATAATCTTTTTAAAATAGATAAAAAAACTAAACCATTAAAACTTTTTTAGCTAAACGTCGTAAAAGTTATTAAAATTATTAATCGCGGCGTCTAAAGGGTAAAGGGTAATGAGAACCGTAAATAGCCCTATGAAAACATGATAGAATTAAAGAGCGGCTACGAATAATAAAAATTTTCCAAAAAATCCTATTTTGGGTCTTTGTTTATGTGTCAAAAAATTAGTGATGAAATTAATAATAAATTTAAATTTGTTGTGTGGAACAGCTAAAATTTATAGACAGTATGTGTACATAATCAAAATATACCGCATAAAAAAATCAAAATTTTATTTTCTATTTACCACAAAATTTTAACTAGGTCTCGGACCACTTAACATTTTTTGTTATGTTTATTCTTTCGACATAACAATTTTTTTTGTGTACCTAGGACTTTTACTGAAACTTTTTTTTTTATTAATTACCACAGTTAAAATATTTATCTTTTTAGCCAATTGGCACACAGCCTTAAAACGAAATCAACACTACCAAGAAGGCTGCTAAAGTGATTTATTTTTCTAAAACCCTTAATGCTTCACTGATATCGAAGGTGTTTTGGAAAAACTTGAAATCCGTTCATTTCTGCTCTAGCTCTAAAGCAAACGTAACTTGTCAAGAGCAAATCTTTTAGATGCAATCATATATTTTAGGTCGTTTCTAGCCGGTATGCAGTCGGTAAATAATTTTTTTAAATTTGCTTCGGAAACCGTAAAGCAGGTTTCTAAGAACCTATTGAACTTTGTACGTTTCTAGATATTTTTGACTTTTGTACGTTTCTAGATATTTTTGACTTTTGACATTATGTAAAATATTGTATAAATAATTGACTAAATTTTCCTCTGCGTACGGTATGATTTTACAATAGAAATTATTCATGCCCATATAACGACGTTGTACTGACACTGTTTTGAGGTTTGAAAACTCAATATAATTGCTTTAACTACACTTCTAGATTTCTAGATGGTAATATGCCTTTTACTGAGATTTCATGACCCAAAAACGGTATTTGTTAAATGGTAGGAATATGGTTTTTAAGTTAATCATATATTGACTCGATGTCGTAAATTTAAAATCTTGTCATATCTAATAGACCCGTGCATTCTTTGTCACACGGGAACCTAACGGTTTTTTTGAATTATTGTTGTCATTCGCCGCATGAGGTGATTTCGTTGGTATTTGTTTTACCTCGTATTAATTGCAAGGCTGGCTTCTTTTTAAGAGTATCAGAATATTTTCTAAAATGCCAATTGTCAATTAATAATACGAATTATTATTATATTAAACTTATGTCATCTTGAAATATAAATAAGATTAATAACATTTTATTCCACTTAAGACTACCGCTTCTTAAGACTACTATCAATGGATGCGAAACGGGGTTAACATTCATTTATTTAGAAGCACGCATACATAAATACCCAGATTCACATATTTATTCAATTTCCTCATTCTAATTTCTTTCTTGTTCTAAAAAAATTAAAATTTTCTAATTTCAAAATGGCAACCTTTGGATTTTTATTCTATTTCTCTGAAAGTTTGAACTTTTTGGTTGTCATAATTTATACATAGTTGATCAAAATTTTTAATTAAATTATATAGAAGCAATGAGTGTCTTTGGAACATAAATTCAAAATTGTAAGAAGGACGGACATTAAAAAAAATGTATACAGAAAGTTGCCTAGAGCTATTTTATTTTTTTTGTAGATGACGCCATCTTTGAAATTTTGTTTGAAGGGTATTGTAATTGTAATGGTATATTTTATGTCAGATGGAGAGGCCGTGTCTATTTACCAGTATTTATTTAAAAAAATGTTTTTTTAAACATAATCTCTTGGTCCTTTTATCGGTTTTATGTCGAATATACAAATATGTCAAATTAATTCCAAACCATTGCTTCTCCATATGGTAATAAAATATATATAAATGTTGTGAATGAACTTTTTTTGGTATCACGACTACCCTAACAAAAGATTACATTAAAATGCTAATTATTTTACCATTCCATAAATTGGACTTGCATTACAAATTAACAAAAGAATTAAGTAACTTTAAGCTATACTTAATCTTGTTATGTTAAGGGAACCTTTATATAATCTCTACTTCTTGGAACATTCGTTTCTTGAATTAAATTAAATTTCGTGCATAGTACAAAAAATTCCCACCCCACTGTTTGCATATTAAAACTCGAAAATTCTTGCTCGCATATCATACCAGGCTTAAGCACATTTTAATTAAACTCAAATTCTATTCATCACCATGATTTACATTCGCGCTCTTAAGGTACGATACAACTAAATCGCTGATGTCAAAGACGATAATATTATAAAATTTCTTTAAGATCACTTGTTATGCTAATAATTTTACTGTTGATCTCTAAGTCAAGGACTATTGTTGTATATTATTTTAATTTATAAGTATATTATAATTACCATACTCATGACTAATTATAACGATATTAGCATGAGGATAGTAAATATACTTGTATATATAAGCATATAGTAAAGCTAATTTTTCCATGAAGACATAAATGCGTATGCAACAATAACAACAAAAAAAAATTTATGTTCTTACTTTTGTGACTACCTGATGATAAATATTATGTGTACCATCATCATATTACCATCATGTATGAGTAGGATGATTACAAAAAAAATCTTAAGTAAAAATTAAGATGTTAAATTTGCGATACTGTCCACTGTATAAATATATTCTTGTACATATTATTTATGTACATCTTAAATTGTTGTAACATTAAACAAAACAGTGGGATTTATTACTATTTTTATTACGATTATATTATTTACAATTCAACATGCAAAATTGTAATCACAATTTCTTAATCACGTCATCAATGTCGGCTGTCAAAATACGTATGTAGTTGTTTTATTCATGAGATAAGAATATAAGTAGATTCAATTTGATAACTATATCAAAACATTTTTACGTAAACTATTTTGAAAGTGATAAATTTGATTGCAATCGGTGATGACGATAAACACAACTGTGACCTCTATTTTTTGGTTAATAAACGAAATTCATAATTGGAGATTGAAGAAAATACGTTAACGAAAAAATGATTTTCTCAAAATTATTTCATCGGGTTGCTGAAAAAATTGCAAAACTTCAAACCGATATTTCGATATGTAGGAAGAAAATGGGACTTTAAAATGATTTTTTAGGAAAGTTCTGGAATATGGCCAATTAGAGAGGAACTCGGCGAGTTCTTAACCGATTTTGATGAAATTCGATATGTTCGATAGCACTGTGCTATCGAACAGTGAAAAAATAAGGAATTTCAAAATCGTAAATAATTGCTTTTTTTAACTTTTCAAGATTGAGATTTTTCTATCGCTACTAAATAACAATATATATGTATTATATTATGTACATGATTTTTAATGTAATGTTCATTATAGAGCTCGATCTTATATTAAATAATCAAATAATCCCGCTTTTAACTGAAAATGGTTTTATAATTTATTTTGTATTTCTTTAATTTTTTAATTAATTTTTCTCACATAGATTCTCTAAAGAGAAGAGAAGTTATATTAAGTAGAAAAATAAAAAATAGATGAAGATAAATTTTACTGACAGTAAACTCGATCAAGTCAATGATTATTTTAGTAAGATGAGAAAAGCAGCAATTAAAAAAACCATTTAGTGAAGGAAAATTCTATCTCTCTGCTTAAAATTATTCAAGTATGGAACCTTACTGGCCATATTCCAGAGGTTTTTCCAAAAAAGGTTTTAAAAACAGATTTAATTATACAATTAAAGAAAAAAAACATTAATTGAAGGAAAATTCTATTTCTCTCCTTAAAAATATTCAAGTATGGAACCATACTGGCCTTATTCCAGAACTTTCCCAAAAAATCATTTTAAAATCCCATTTCCATCCTACATATCGAATTTCATCATAATCGGTTAAGAACTCACCGAGTTCCTTTCTTTCTGGCCATATTCCATAACTTTCCAAAAAATCATTTTAAAATCTTATTTTCATCTTACATATTGAATTTAATCAAAATCGGTTAAGAAATCACCGAGTTCCTTCCTAATTAGCCATATTCAAGAACTTTTCCAAAAAATCATTTTAAAATCCCATTTTCATCTTACATATCGAATTTAATCAAAATCGGTTAAGAAATCACCGAGTTCCTTCCTAATTGGCCATATTCCAGAACTTTTCCAAAAAATAATTTTAAAATCCCATTTTCTTCCTACATATCGAATTTCATCAAAATCGTTTAAGAAATCGCCGAGTTCCTTCCTAACTGGCCATATTCCAAAACTTTCCCAAAAAATCATTTTAAAGTCCCATTTTCTACCTACATATCGAATTTCATCAAAATCGGTAAAGAACACGCCGAGTTCCTGCCTAATTGGCCATATTCCAGAACTTTTCCAAAAAATCATTTTAAGTTTAAATCACATGTCGAAATATCCTTTTGAAATATCCAGTTTTTTTGTACCTTTTCTCGTTTTAAAATATCCAGTTTTGAAATATCCAGTTTTGTACCTTATCTCGTTTTGTCAAATCCTATTTTGAAATATCCAGTTTTAAAATGTCCAGTTCTGAGCGGTTCCCGGTTATATGATGCTCAAAATGTTAAAGAAAAATATGATTAAAATTTTTAACTACACCGTGACCAGTTAAAAATTTTGTGGTGAGTAAAAAGTTAAAATTTTACGCGTTTTTTATTTCGTTTCGCACACAGACTAAGGGTCTCTGTGAATGTGTTAAAATCATGTTAAACAAAAGTTTTATCAAAAAGAGTTTTGACAGCTTAAGTTAAATATTTTTTTTTTATATTCACCACAAAAAATTTATAAACAATTTAACGAGGTAGAAAATTTAAATAATCACAACCTGATTTTTGACAAAATCACTGTGCGGTTACTTAAAATATTAAAATTAAAATCATAGTTGGCGTACTCTCAGGTGAATTGTAATGCTTTTGAAAGTTTTGTAGATATTCTTAGGTGACACATAGAATCGTCCTCTTGCATCACTGATTATCCAAAATTGACAAACTTGAAACCGTGGATGAATCCTAAGCTTTTACACAATTTAAACATTTTAAAAAAGTTTTCTAAGAAGCTGAAACGTTATCCTCCCAATGGAAAAATACGTAGTCCAACTATCAAAGCAGGTAAAAGTGGAGGTGCGTACTACAAAAAACCTCTTCTACAAGAATAAATTTGTTTCTTCAATTAACATTTTCAAGGCTACTTGGGAAATAGTGGATGAGGTGTTAGGACGTATTCCCCAAAATAAGCGCATAACTAAAACTTATCAATTGCATACTGAAAATATCCTCACGTGTTTAAAGTCAATTTCAAATGAATTTAATAATTTTTTTATCAACACATCCGAAGAACTAAATTAAAAATTTTGTACTATAAATAATGATGATACTGAACATAAAAACTTATGTGCTGATGGAATCGATAATTATGTTGTTAAAACTGCCCTTGGTACTTAGTAGGTATCCTAAAATTTTTGTATAATCTGATCCTGGACAACGGAGTTTTTCCAAATATTTTAAAATCAGCATTTATAATTCCAATTTTTAAAAAGGGTGATGAATTACAATTGACTAATTATATGCCTATTTCCCTCCTAAGCACAGTATCTAACTTTGAAAAATTAATAAAACGTTGGTTTGCCAGCTATCTTGATAAAATTAGTTATCTTCACATTAAACAATATGGATTTACTGCTGGTAAATCCATATTCAGATATCCATAGTCAGATATATACAGCAATGAACAATTCGCAGAAGCCAAAAGCACTATTTCGATTCAGTCAACTATAGTATAATGCTAGCTAAACTATCTTGCATCGGTATAAGAGGCAACATTTTAGAATGGTTTACAAGCTACCTTCTGAATCGCAGTCAGATTGTTAGAATAGATGATACGTTAAGTAATCCCGTTACTATTAAATATGGCGACCTCCAAGGATCAGTTTTGGGTTCATTATTATTTTTGATTTATTTTAATTCAATTTTTGAAATTGATCTCATAGGATATGCAACTGCTTTTGTCGATGATCTTGCTCTAAGTTACGCAATGACAATGGTTGATAATACTTATAACATTACTCTTGCTCTTAAAAATGATCTACATTTGCTTAGTAAATGGTTTTATCATAATCGGCTAACTATTAGTGATAAATCAAGAATAAAGTACTTTGGGCGGCAAAATACCATCTTCCTAGCACATCCTCAAACGTATCACACCTTTTCTTGCGATAGGAATCTATGCTCGCCTCAATGTTTTATGCTAGAGCCCGTGCATGAATTTAAATATTTGAGATTAACAATAGATTCACAATTAAATAGGAATCCTCATATCAATAACACTAGGAAGATTACACGCTTCCTTGTTATATTAATTTACAAGCGTCCTCAGACAACACCAACAGTTCCTTTGTTTCGTGCACTTAACTGATTGCCTCTCCGTTATCTCTATGTTTTCAAAGTCCTAAAAATATTTTTTATTCGAAGTAGCAGTTTTCACAATCGCATACAGTTCATACATACAATACGAGGAACCCAAACCACTTTACCGGTTTTCGTTGTAATTGCGAAAAATTCAGAAGATTTTATCTTTATATGGTACCATTTTTCTTTCACATGCTACCTAATGATATTATGAGTATCAGCTTTGTGCGTAAATTCAAATTTATTCGTGAAATTCGATCCTAGCTGCTTAGTATAGAAAACATTGAACTATATTTTTAGTGCTATACATGTCTGTGAAGTTAGCACGAAAAGTTAGCACGAAAAGCATGTTGGCAACACTAAAGGTTTGCGTCTGTCATATAATCTATTTAGTACAAGATAGCATGAAAAAGATATAATTCATAACTCTTGGTTTCGACCAAAAAATCGGTTGTTTTTTTTACAAAGGGAAATATTTTAATTTTTTTTATGTATGTGTATTGAAATTCTATGTATTAGAATCATAATAAATATTTGAATTTTAACGTTGATTTTTTTCATAAAAATTTACTGTAAATGGTTGCAAATCTAAAATGTTTAAAGTTTAATAAAAAATAAATGGCTTTTAGTGTTTTAAAAAAATAAATAATTTTTATTTAAATTTGAATCGCAACAAAAATACATGATAATGACATTTTTCAAATAAATGAAGTGTTGTCCATAAAATTTCCTAGAGGAAATTTTATATTTTAGTACCAATGTAAAAAAAACAACAGCAAAAGTTCTCTTCATTAGTACAAATCGGTTGTTTTTTCTACAAATCGGTTGTTTTTTGTTTGCATGTGTAGGTAATAAATTTTGTGTAGAGACGCAATTTTTTTGAGAATGGATACTATCCGTGTGAGGTGCGATGTAATAAAAACAACGAAGTTTTTGGTGGAAACGTACACTAAGCATTATTAAAAAGTTAGCACGAAAATGGTTTGAGTATTAGATAAAAACTAAAAAAAATTAGTTAGCACGAAAAATCAAATAAATGGCTAATTTGAAATACAATGAAAATCAGAACCAAAAATCAACTTGATTATACATTAAATAGAAACTAAACGTTTACAAATTCTTTATATATTAATTTTTAAAGCTTTAATTAGTGCTTTGGTTGCGTATGGGTTCTCTCTCAAATAAAATTAAAAAGCGTTTAATTTTATTTTTATTTAAAACAAATAATAGATTTATTATAATTCGTACAAACATAATTACATTTGAATGTATTGATAACTTTCTATATGACTTTATTTTTGTTTATAAAAAAGTAAATGTGGTCGAACCAATTTATTTTCACTATTCCTTATATATTTAATTGTTGATTGAAGGTCATCATATTTCTCCCAATTTGAATTACGTCGACAGTAGCTTACGAAATGCGGATTATTGGTATTAATATGGCTCACTAAAGACATAATTTCGAAAGCAATATTTTCGTATATTTTTTGTAATGGTATACAATTCATGGAAACTGCTGGTTGTGTACTCCGAAATTCACATGAAATTACAATTGTGACTAAAGGCTCAATGGTACCAATTTCCATAAACTCATTACAAATCTTGCAGTGGCGTTTGTGGAATTCATCAAAAGATGTTTCTAAAAATCGAAACCAACGTTCTCCAAAACTGCTATGTCTAATTTGGCAAACGGTTTTTGTTCGATTATTTCGTCTAAACAAAACTGACATTTAAATTTTACGAGCACACTCGGATGTATTTTTAAAAAATGATGTGCAATTTTAACTATGTTACATTCACACGGTCTTTCACTACTAAATAGTTGATTCAAAAGCTGATGTCTTAGCTTGTATCCATGGGCAAGGTCATGTTTTGAAAGAGATAACAGCATCGATCTATAAACGCTTTCACTTAATGAGACAATATTAAATGAAATTCATTTAATATACTTTCATTTTCTAGTAATGGCCAAGTATCAGGTATAAGTATTGGAGCTAATTTTCTGCTGCATGTTTTTTTTCGAACTGGTGTGTCTCTTATCAAACAAGCGTCTATGGGTTAACATAGAATAGACGTAGATTTTGCTTTAAATTCTTCACTCTTGCTTTGGCTTAATTTTTTTATTTGGTTCAAGCTAAAATTTGGTTTATATTTTACAGAATTTAATGATATTTTTTTTCCATACTTCTACCGCTTCTTTGGAATCGAGTAATGAAACCTCCTGCGATTTCATTGCGTTGAGTTGAATATCGTGATAACGCTTTAAAGATTTTTTAGGTATTTCAGCAACTAACTGATTATAAATTGTAAGGTTTCTTTCATAAAACGAAGTGCTTTTGTTGGTAAAGTTATTAAATGTGACTTTCTATATCTTCTTTTTAAAATAGCAAAATAATTTTCCACGTGCGAATTGCTATGACGTTTACCATGCTCCATAATACCAGCCCTTAATGGAAGATAAGTCACATATTTTTTTAAAAAAACTTGGAGAAATTTAGGATTATATTGATAATTTAATCCGTCCTTAAAATTTTTATCTGTAGTTATGTATTTCACTGAAATCTCTATAAAATAGACTTTGCGAATAAATACTCGAATTAAACGCAAATTCTTCTACGGGCTTATTGTTTTCGATTTTTATGCTACTTAAAAATGAATAAAACTTGCTTTTATTTCTTTTAAGTAATATTTGGGAAATAGATTGAAGTGCACCTGTGGTTTCCTCGAATATAAATTTATTTTTCATTAAAACGCACAAGTATTTCCATAAATCCTTAATTTGATCAATATCTCTTAAAATGAACATTCCACCAATAATTTCTTTTAAATATTTATTTTTTTCTGAAAATTTAGAAAAATGTTTGCTGATGTGATCGGAAATATTTTTCATTAAATGCTAACAGCATAGATAAACTTTAATTTTATTTTTAAATGCTTGAGACCTCTTCCCGTACAAGAACTCATGTGTCATTTCTAAATTAAGGGACATAACGAGAAATTGTACAAAACTGGATATTTCAAAACAGGATATTTCGACATGTGATTTAAACTTCAAATGATTTTTTAGGAAAGTTCTGGATATGGCGAATTAGGGAAGAACTCGGCGGGTTCCTAACCGATTTTGATGAAATTCGATACGTAGGAAGAAAATGGGATTTTAAAATGATTTTTTTGGAAAGTTCTGGAATATGGCCAATTAGGAAGGAACTCGGTGATTTCTTAACCGATTTTGATGAAATTCGATATGTAGGATGAGAATGAAATTTCTCATTATGATGAAATTCTATATGAGGATGAGAATGAACTTTTCTTCACTTAAGAGAATCTATGTGAGAAAAAATAATTAATTTTTATAAACATTTTCAGCCTACATATCGAATTTCATCATAATCGGTTAAGATCTCACCGAGTTCCTTCCTAATTGGCCATATTCCAGAACTTTTCTAAAAAATCATTTTAAAATCCCATTCCCACCCTACATATAGAATTTCATCATAATCGGTTAAGAACTCACCGAGTTCCTCCCTAACTGGCCATATTCCAGAACTTTCCCTAAAAATAATTTTAAAATCCCATTCTCATCCTACATATCGAATTTCATCATAATCGGCTAAGAACTCGCCGAGTTCCTCCCTAATTGGCCATATTCCAGAACTTTCCCAAAAAATCATTTTAAAGTCCCATTTTCATCCAATATATCGAATTTAATCATAATCGGTTAAGAACTCACCGAGTTCCTCCCTGCTTGGCCATATTCCAGAACTTTCCTAAAAAATCATTTTAAACTTAAATCACATGTCGAAATATCCTGTTTTGAAATATCCAGTGTTGTACCATATCTCGTTTTGTACCTTATTTCGTTTTGAATTATCCAATTTTGAAATATCCAGTTTTGTACCATATCTCGTTTTGTACCTTATCTCGTTTTAAAATGTCCAGTTTTGAATTATCCTGTTTCGTCAAATCCAGTTGTAAAATATCCAGTTTCGACCGGTACCCGATTTTTATATAGGAAATACAACAGCAAAATTTTAGAAATACAACAGCAGCGATGGGGACGGGCATATAAATGAAGACGAAAGATTGAGGATGGATGAGTGTTCTTAGATGATTAACTTAAATTAAATTAAAATTAACATAAATTATTTACATTATTAATTCTTTATCTTATAAAAATGTCAATTATTAATTTTAATAATGCAAAATCTATAGTTGATAAAAATTTAACTATCACTAACTTAATCTTATTAAAAATTAAGTAAAATGTTAGATGCAGATTTCCCCAAATCGAGTTTGCATGACAATTGGGAACTTGTCTAGTGCACTATTTGAAATGGAACATAATAATTTAAGTAACATTTATATACTTCCCTACTCCATACATTCCAGTAGAGTCGAATTGTGTCGTGGTGATCATGAAATGGCTGAAACTGGGTCGTTTGTGTTATGCATGGAAGTATATTTGTAGGAATTTAGGTATATGAAAGTCCTTCCTATCCTACCGTTCGTTTAATGTGGGAGGGCTGTGGGAGTGGGACCGGCGTTGACTGGCACATTTGCCCAAAACTTGGTTTAACAGTCTCATCAATTAACCAATCAATCAATCTGTACTTCATTAGTTCTTAAGATTTTATCAAAATAGTTGTTACGCTGGTAGGAACTTCATGAATGATGTTCTCCATTTTTCTTTCAAACTTATATTTTCGTCGCCTTCCATAGTTGCTTTTCATAATATAGTGTTGTTTGTTATTTTTATGTCATTCTGATGCATTTTACTTTTGGGTATGTAAATTAGATTTTTGGCGATTATATGACGTATTTGTCGTAAAACGGCCAATTTAATTCATTTATAATGTTTAATCTATTTTTTTAAATTTAATTTATATTATTTTATAATTTTTATAATTTTATATTTTTATAAATGTAATAAATTAAATAATTGTAAATTTCAGGCAAAAATTAATAGTCCAATTTATTACAGCCTGCGACTTGCAGAAATTATATTATTATATTATGAACTAATTAATAACTGGGAAACCGGACCAATTCTGTCATTATCGACAGACCTTTCGTTTCCCTACCCCAATAAAAATTTACTAACTATTGGCTGCAATGGTGTCTGTAACCGGGTCGATCTCAATAAGTTTATGTAAAACGGGTGTCCGTTAGGTTCGGCCATATATCCGGGAGATCCTGCTTAATGCTTGGACGTACATTTTAAATCAATTAATCAATCAATCGAAATTTATTTCGTACTGAAAAAATCCGAGCATAAAATTTGTTTGAATAATTTTCAGTTACTGTAATATTTTTTCATAATGTCTAAATATTTCAATATTTTGTTGACCTAATTTTTTTACATTAACTTTTCAATCATTTCACAAAGCCAACACCTTTCCCTGAGAATGGTTCTGTTGCTGTCACATGTTTCACTTCATCACTTCTGGTTAATTTACTTAATTTAATCTAACTAAAAACTAGAAAACTTTTTTCGTCGGAAAACCGAAGAGCGAGAAGAATATGGCAGCAGAAAAGAACTTTCCAGTGAATTCTGGTTTAACGATAATGGCAAATGAATCCCGACTGTACATTGACTTATTGGGAAATTTTGCTTATTTTGACGTTTTAAAAATATATTCTAGCAGTAAAACTAAATTTTATTTATGGAGGATCATTTTCACTGTTAACCATTCTGAGTCACAGTAGTATGCCATATACATACATATATTATAGTCCCCTAAGAACTATGTTTTGTTATGTTTTATCACCATCATTCCATTAGCGATTGGTGGTCCACCTGTTTTTATTATTTTAATGCTGATAAAAATGCATAGATCCACTTAAAACCATTTCATCATCGTTATACATTAAATGTGCATACATATCTATGATTTATGCTTCTACTTAATACCAATTACATAACTAATTTTGTCATTTTATAAAAAAAAAGAAAAAAAATCTTTTTTAAATGCATGGCATGCATTTAAGATATTGCCTCTCCCCATTTATTCGTTTTGGGATTGGAATTAATTTTTTAATTAAAATCAAACTAAAAATCGTAAACTTTTCTAATAATGGAGGAAAGCAGTAAAAATAGTATAAAAAAAAAAAATTTATGACAAACCAAATGTTACGGTAGAGAATTACTACTTTTAACAATAAGTAATCGTAATTGTGAATTGTGTTAAACATAATATTATGTAGGTAGCTATATACATAAATAGAAATTTAGGGGATGAAAACACAAAAATTTGTTTTCCTTATTTTTTCTGGTTATGTCAGAAATTGCAAGTTGCAAATTGCAAATATTAATTTTTATTTTCTGTTTGTTTACTTCTTTCTAATGCTTACTGCTGCTGTTGCTGCTGCTAATCCAATCTCTTGTGTTTCTTGTTTGTTTTTTTTTTTTTATTTTATTTTATGTATTATGTATTTTGTAAAAGTATAGTTTTTATTAGTTTTTCTTACCGTTTTAATACATTTTTTTTTATTTTATGATTATGAAGAATAAGACCACCCAATAATTTAATATTAAAAGATTTTTTTTTTATATATTTTCTTATTTTTCAAATAATTTATGACTTATAATTTTGCTGCATGTTTGTTGAAAAATGTTATAGAAAGAAAATTATAAAATATAAATATTAGAAAAATAAATAAATAAACGTAAGATTTCTTTAATTATGGGTGTATCTGTATACAGGAATCTCACGATATACGTTCTCTCGTTTAATATCGTTTTGTCGCGGAAAAGTTTGAAACCTTTCTCTCGATTTACGTCCTTAAATTTTTAACACTTTTACAATTTGTTCAACTTTTTTTCTTTATCGTAATTCTGTCTCTAATTTTATTGTGCATATTTTTGTGAATTTCCATATGTTTTTGTGTACATCCCTTATGTTTTTTGAGTATCAAATTGGTTTTGTTCTGTAATGTGTGGTGTTGTACCTTCTATCAATTACCATATACGTGAAAAATGACAGTTTCGCCATTTGTAATTCGCATGCAATGGAATTATCACTTACAGCATTACAAACAACTTTAAAAAAATCGAAAACAATTTGTGCCAATGCTGTACCTATTAATTATAGGCAGCTGTAAGAAGCGCTGTTTTATAAATGTTGGAGAGGTGCTTACGGTTAATCGCTAGCTTGTGATCCTTTCTTAATATTCTCAAAGTTTGCACAGAATTGCAATAGGCGGAAAAGCAGTTAAAGTAACTCCTTGGAAGTCCGACTACTAATTAAAATATTTCCGCTGGAGAAATGAATTATGCCAACATTCAAGAAACACTCAACCACCAATAGGTTCGTTAGATACAGCCAAAAACTTTTTCACAATACTGTAAATTAAAAATCAGTAGGACAAAACGGTTTCAGACACCTCATGGTTAATACAGTACAATTTTATTCTATTTTTGTGGCGTAGGGAAAGGAAAAGTACGTCAGTAATGACAGAATTAGTTTCCCACGGTAGCCAATATTCAAACTACTGTTGGCGTAAGACAATCACAATTTTATTAAACTGCTCTGCATTCTGTTTTCTGTATTCTGTCATCTCTTATCAGCAACTCCAGTGTGCCACCATTCAACTGTTATTGGCAAAAAAAATTCCCTAAAAACAAAATCTATTAATGGGCTAAATTCTGCAAGCTTTAGTTTTTGCCTGAAATTTACAAAGTATATACTCCTCAACAAATTTTTAACGTTGGTGAGTTATGGCTACTTTCGAAACGTATGCTGCCAAGATGTTTTTTTTTAAAGACGAAAATGCTGCTCATGGACCCAAATTGGCTATAAAGATAAGTTAGCGCAACTTCTTGGAAGTAATGCATCTGACAATTTTAAGCTTAAACCGTTGTTAATATACAAATCAGAATAAGTAAGCGCCGTAATGCATGTGTGTTCAAAGAGACACTTGCAGTAAGTTAGAGATCTAACGAAAAGGCTTGCAGGTAACGGCTGTTTTTTTACCGAATGATTTTAGGAATATTTAAATGCCAGCAATTAAATCATATTAATAATGCCACTGGTCCCCCAGTTAGTTTGGATGAAGGAAACGATTAAGTCAAAGTAATTTCTTACCACTGAATACTCCTTTCGTCCATCAACCCATAAATTTGTAGCATTTAAGAGGTATTAACTACTTATCACGAACATTTACAAATTAAATCGAAATGACAATGACATGATTCGAAAATTCTCGGGTAACTTCACTATTAGGCAAACAGTACAGAAAACATAATTGAATCCAACAAAGAAGTTGAACCGAGAACCGTTGAAATAGACAATGTTGATCAACAAAACACAGAAATTGTAGTGTGGTCTCAAGTTATTGGAATTTGCATGCACATAAAAACTTAAGTCTTTATTCCATTATGAAACATAGTTTCACAACAAATTTTTGTTGCAGAACCAGAACGAGATAAAAAAATCAAAATTGCGTGAGAGTAACAAAGATATTTTGTTTATTTTATTTTTTTTATAGCTACAATTTATAGCTAAATTTAGACAGATCTGGTTAACATAACCAATAAAATTCTTAGTCTATTCATTTTTGTGCTTTAATCTATACGAGTATCCATTAAATTTATTACGTTTCGCTATAAAAAAAAAAAAAACAAAAAATAATTATCACTGTGTGTGTGAAAAATATTTTTCATCGAGACACAAATTTTACGTATATTTATTAAAGGTTGCTATAAAAAAAACTCTACTCGATACTTTTCTATAGCATATTATAGCAACACACTAACCTAAACCACCACTATTGTATAATTTTACAAGCCATGAAGGCTGGCTAAGTAAAACATATTATGACTACTATTTGGCTGTATGTTAGTGAATTTGTCTACAGTAAAAATCGAAACAAAAAATTATATTTCGCATTGTCCATACTCCTCTAAATTCAAAGTACATAACATTTCTACAAAAAAAACGAAACAAAAATTATATTTTGCACTGTCCATTCTGCTCTAAATTCAAAGTATATAGTATAGTATATAATGAAGTAAATAATAATAACAATACTTCTCTCTCTCGTTAAATAATAAATTTGTTTTTTGCTTTGTCATAAAGAGCGCAACATACTGTTGTTCCATCATTCGTATTCATTTTTTATTTACATCAAAGCATATAATAAAAGTATATACAAATTATACTACGTCACAACACTAATACTTAAGTAGTCACTTTTTGGCATAAGTATCGCAACTGCATGGCTTGTATCAAAACCAACACTATTGTATATTATACAAGCCATGAAGCTTGGCTAAGTAAAACATATTATGACTACTATTGGGTGTATGTGTTAGTGAATTTGACTACAGTAAAAATCGAAACAAAAATTATATTTCGCACTGTCCATACTCCTCTAAATTCAAAGTACATAACATTTCTACAAAAAAAACGAAACAAAAATTATATTTTGCGACTGTCCACTCTGCTCTAAATTATTAGTATATAGTATAGTATATTATGAAGTAAATAATAATAACAATACTTCTCTCTCTCGTTAAATAATAAATTTGTTTTTTGCTTTGTCTTAAAGAGCGCAAAATACTGTTGTTCCATCATTCGTATTCATTTTTTATTTACATCAAAGTATATAATAAAAGTATATACAAATTATACTACGTCACAACACTAATACTTAGGTATAGTAGTCACTTTTTGGCATGAGTATCGCAACTTCATGGCTTGTATATACATTTGTGTTGGTTTTGTATTTGTTGAAAACTTCACACCCGTAAATTACAATGTATATACGAGTATATACAAGATAGTAGTTATTTTTGTTGCGTCAGTATTGAAACTTCACGGCTTGTATAAAACATTTGTGTTGGTTTTGCACTAACATATACGCAAAAATTTTTTAAAACATTATTTTGTTTTTACCAACAAAATTGTGTTTAAAAGTACCGAACTCATTCACTCATTCAGAGAAACCAATATACGATTTTTTTGCATCGGTCTGGTTCTCTAACAAAAATTTGTTGTACAACAATAATTCAAGACTTAATTTATACCAGAATCTCATTGAATCATTTTTTACAACATTTAAAATTTTTGTTCCGAAACAAGCGCTCAGATCAATTAAACGGATGGAAAGCCTGAAATTTAAATCTACAATTTAAAAGCTGTCAATCTAGCGAAAATTATAAAATGCAATATGTTTAAGTTCAAAATATTTAAACAACGAGTGTCATATAATCAGATGTTAGTTCTCTGTGGTACATATTACATAGACGAAAATGTGATTATGTGTGTTTGTTTGAATTTAATAAAATGAATTTAGTGTTTTGTGATTAAAGTTATATGTTTTAACTTTAATCACATTATTATGTGATTTAAATTTAAGTTAAGAACTGAAGTGAATCGGAGTCTCTGTCGATTTCCCAGAGACAAGGTACCAATGATTCAATGAATCATTTTAATGGACATTTTTTATTAATTATAAATCATTATGCATGTGTGTAATTTTGAGTATATAGTTTTGTTTGTGTTGTAAATTATAGTTAATAATATTGTGTAGTAAATAATGTAGTGTGGTCGTTCAGGAAGAGAAGAAAAAGGGGAAAAAAATCAACACGGATTTATTTTTTTATTTTTTATATACACGGGATAGATACTTTAGTTTCGTAGAATTTAAATTGTTAATATACTATAAGTATGGAGGGAACATAAATGGGTACAAGTAACAGGTATATAATGAAAACCAATACTCACTTATAATATTTACAAATTTCCCGTTTGTTAATTACGTTTTGTTTTACATGTTTTGTTGTATATATTTTATAATTTGTATTTTGTTTTGTTTTGACTTATGTAAGTGAGTATTGGTATATAAGGTATATAAGGTTTTGATAAAGGTGTATAGTCTGAAATACTATTTACATATAACATTATAAGGGTTTCCCAATAAGAGGTTTCATTTTGATATTAAAAAACGAGTGTTTTTTAAAGAAATCAATGAATGTTTATTTCATTGTAAAGAGGTATGCCATTGAAATTGAAAGCGATATCAGCCAAATGGCCACCACACATACGCGTGCAGCACCATATCCTTTTTATGAAATTTTCCATGACCAATTCGTGCATTTGCGGCAATGTCCTCGGTGTCTTCACGAATTTCATTTGTAAGGTCTTGAATTGAAGGTGGAGTATTCGCATAGACCTTATCTTTCACGTGGCTCCAAATAAGAGTTTCTATAGGGGTTAAATTACAGGATCTCTAGGCAACGCTTCCTTCTATGGTTGGCAGTGGAGAGGGGACCTGTGACTAGCGGATGATTTTCTTCTATATAGGCGTCGTGCGCTCCAGGTTACTGCGATCAGTATGCCGCTCCAAAACATTATGTGAATCATGGTATAATGGTGAACGTGGTGAATGATTTGATTCGGCGCAAGCACCTCATTCTGCTCTAGAGTTGTGATTTGTTTTTCTAATTCCCTTGTTGTTGGTGCCGTCATCAACTGGATCTGCTGATGTCCTATAGTTTTGTTTATGATTTGCGCATTGAATTTCCTTAGATGATTTCCCCCGTGTAGCAGACCGCCGAATTATTGAATGCTATACTGATGTTGCTGTGAACTGTCGCCGTGGCTATGATTAGTGTCTCGGCATCCTTTAGAATGCACCCTGGGCCTATTTCTACTAGCCCGAATCCTTGGAACTTGCATGGCTGCAAGATTGCAGTGGATTCACAGATAACATCGACCGTAGCTTCGTTGAGTATGACGTATATCCATTGGTTCGGGGTGTGCAACTTGATCCAGTGGTTGGTTCCATTTATTGCTCTGATGCTGCACACGGTATTGATTTCCTTCCTTCGCTGTAATAGGGCTATTTTGCATTTTCCTTGGTCGGCAATTGCAGTAACAATTGGCGATAGTTTGCATAGAAATTGTGTTGGTTGGAAAACTTGACACCGGCCTACGTCTTATTTTGTTAATGTTGCGAAATGCTCTCATCGTTTATCTACGGCTAGGTATTCGGTTGTTCTGATGATGTGTGACTGGGTAGTCCCGTGGTTGATGTCTGGAACGGGAACCACTGCTAGTAGTGTGTAGTCCCACTTGAAGGAAAGCGGTAGTGTGAGTTTAATAATTATACACTGTGGTGTTACCCTACTTCGTGTTTTCATGCTTTGATGCACATGTGTAAGATCCCGGAGGTTGTGTCCCGAGATGGTAAATGATACTGGCACGTGCTGCTGAATTAACTGTAGCACCCTGCTTAACTGAGTTGGTGTTAGGATAGCTGGGTGTATAATTCGCCGATGAGCATCGTAAGCCACGTCGAGCAGAGCCTGTTGTGTCTCCGCCAGGTTTCTCAGGATTAGACTCAAATCCGAGTATGCTTAGCATTATCGAATGAACTCTGTCCTCATAACTTTGGTATTCCTGGAGTTCCGACATTTCCCGCCGTAAATGGTTTCGCTCCATTATCAAGCTGTTTATTGACGTTAGGGTGAAATTTGTGTTATGTTTTACCAGCTTGACGGTATTATCGATCAGGGATGTTTGATTTTTCACTAGTGCTAGTAAAGGTGCTCATTGTTGTTAATTCTCTTGAACCAATCTTCATATTCCCTGGCCTTTCGTTGTGTGAGTACTCCGAACATGTCCCCTAATATGACATCCATTGTGACTCCTAGACCTCGCCTTACGCGTGATCGTCCCTTGTTACTAGCTAGCAGAAGTTCATTATCTGCCATTAAATTTCTTAATTGCCATTTCAGTTGGTTTAGAATATTGCAATTCAATCTAGGCAGTTCCTTGCAAAGTGCCTGTAGTTCCTTGTCAGCTAATTCGATGTTCTCGATTTCGTTTTAGTAAGTGCTCATGTTGTACTGAATTACTAAAGTCCACTCCATCGCGACAACAAACTGATAACATTGTTATTGCAAAGGATTCATTTTTTCTGTTTTTTTCTATGTTTTTGGCACGTCGGCATGGTTGTTGTCTAGATGTAGTGCTATGGGTTCGACTGGTCTTCGGTATGCTATTCTTGGGTGTTACATCTGTCACCAGATGACTTGGTCGTATTGGCTCTGTTTTATCGGTTCGATCGCTGATTGGTAGCTTGCATAGTTCCGCTATTGGCCGCTTGTAGATTGCGTCCTTACATTTAACTGTGACTGTTCGCACTAAACCATCAGTTCCGGCGTGAGTATGGAGAACCCGTGCTAACTTCCATCGTGTGGCAGGTAGTTGATCATCTTTTAATAGAACTAGGTCATTGGTATTTAAATCAGGTTGAATACTTGTCCACTTATTCCGTTGATGTAGTTGGTGTAGATATTCTGATGACCATCGTTTCCAGAAATCTTGTACCATTTTTCATTTATGACGGTGTATAATTCTTCAAATGGGAATGTTGTTTCTCCTATCACTTTTTTAAGGTGAAAATTCACCGATTTTATTCCGGCTTCTCATAAGCCTCCGAAGTGAGGGGTATGCGGTGGTATAAAATGCTAGGTTGTTCCTTCACTGGCGAGTATGGTTGATATATCACTTGGTAGTGACGCCATGGCCATGTAGTAGCATTTCTTTATTTTGGCGTTAACTCCAATAAAATATGTCCCATTATCGGAGTATATATCTGTGCATAATCCTCGCTTGGCTATAAAACGCTTATACGCAGCAATAAACCCTTCTGTTGTTAAGTTGCTTACTATTTCGATATGAATGGCCTCACTCTTGATGGTGGTAGCTCGCTCATCAACTGTTCCATGTTGGTTTGTTTGTGGCGAAAACATGTTATTCATTTTTAATTACTTGGCTCATAGCGCGTCTATCATCGAGTATCCAGTACTTGTTCCTCAGGAGTGCCAACGTTACTTGTGTGCCGCCATGCAATGTCTTGCTATGAGCTTCCTCGATGATCTTTTGTGTCATTATGTTATGTTTACTTAGAATTATGGGTTGTTTGCTGTCGTAAGACAAGTTTGAGTTCTTACAAACGCATGCCTTATTTTCGCCTATGTCTGAGATGCTCAAAAAATATTTCTCTCCGTAGCTTCCATCTAAAGAAAAGATTGTTTAGTTGTTTCATAATATTATCCGCTAAAACTCGGCAGGTTTCGCTAAATAGGTACGAGCAAAGTTTAGCCGGTTTTTTTTATTCTTCTGCCTTTTTTTTACATTCGCTTTACAAAGCCACCTGAGTACAGTTTGACACTAATTTTTATTTCTCTTACATACTGTTTATCTCACTTAGAACAGATTTTCCTGTACTCAAAGGGTCTCTTTACACAAGCGTAGTCTTCCTTAGTTATTGTATTTCTTTTACGCCCCCTTCCTTTAGGCACTTTAGGATTTTGAATTTCCAAATTTGGTACATCACCAAATTTTTAAGGCTGTTTATACCTGTATTATTATAACTATATTATTATATTATTTTATTATTATATTAGAAGGTAAATTTATATTTATAAGGTGTATAAATTAGATTTTTGGCGAGTATATGACCTATTTGTCGTAAAGCGGTTAATTCAATTGATTTGTAATATTTAATCAAATTTGAAAAATCTAATTTATATTATTTATAATTTTTATAATTTCATATTTCTATAAATGTTAAAATTTAATTAATTGTAAATTTCAGGCAAAAACTAATTCAATTTATTACAGGATATGACTTGTAGGAGTTATATTATTGTATAATTATGTTATTGTATTGGGAATTAATGGATTTGTAATTTCAGATTAAAAATTAATTCAATTTATTACAGCTCACGGCTAAGAGCAATTAATTAATTAATAGATGTTGTTTTCAGGGTACCATTGCAGCTTATAGATGAATGGCGGCATACTGGAGTTGCTGATAAGAGATGGCAGAGTGCGGAGCAGTACAACAAAAATGTGATTGTCTTACACTAACAGTAGTTTGAATATTGGCTACCGGGCAATCGGACCAATTTTGTCATAACTAACATACTTTTCCTTTCCCTAACCCACAAAAATTTACTAACTATTGGCCGCCAAGGTGTCTGTAACCGGGTCGATCTCAATAATTTAACTAGTATCCTTCCATATCCTTCCAAGTATATGTAAAACGGGTGTACTGTGGGCCCGGCGCTTTCCGGGATATCCTGCTTAATGCTTGGCAGTACATTCAAAATCAATCAAATCAATCAATCAATCAACGAGTGTCATATAATCAGATGCAAAAATATAGAGGAACACAAATGGTAATTTTTCTAATTATTTTATCGTTCGTATAACGATGGTTAATATAACGATGGTTCTGCGTACCTCGCCGCGGGTCCGAATTCGATACTCGCCGTTGACCAAAATTATAATAAATAGAAATAAGTACATCTTGTATCTTGAAATAATTACATCATGATACCTCCATAAACCTATGCGATTCTCGTTCGCACAATGAAAAAAAGTGCTGAATATAATGCGGAATACATTTTTTTCATTGCTGAATACATTTTTTTCATTTTATGTTTATTGGGTGAATACATTTTGTTCATTTTGGGTATGAATCTGTCAAAAAAAAACAAATCTGTGTTTGTGTTCAACTAAATAATTGATCAAATTAATAAAATAGATATAATATATCGGTTAACTAAATATAAAATCGGTTTCCTAAATATATATGCACAGATTTAATTAATAAACTGCCACCTTTATTTACGGAAACCTATAGAATACATGTCAATCCATCACATTTGAAAGTACTCTGTGCGTTAAGGTTTTTTGCTACAAGAAGCTTCCAGTGTGCGGTTGGCCAAGATGCGATGTCGATGATGTCACAAACGTCTGTCAGCCACATTATTAATAAAGCACTTAGTTCATAGAAGCATAGAGGCACGGGTCCTCTATCACTTATCAATAGACGCAATCAAATGAAAATCAACGACTATTGGTTAGCTCAACCTACAGTGCCTTTATCGACATGGTTTAATTGTTTGCCCGAGGAGAAAGAAGACACCAAAAATTGTATTAGCGCTTCTAATATTTGTGTCTCCATTTTGACTCTGGATTTGTGTCTGGCGTAGAAGAAATCAATCCTTTGACTGTCTTATTAAAGGAATATACAAAAGACCAATTTGACCTAAGTAATTGGAACTAGCCATGTTAAAAGTCTGGTAAAAGATGCTGAGGCATACCCAGCCGTCATTAAAGCCCTAGCGGAACGAAACACCGAATTCCATTCGTTCCAACAAAAGAGGAACAAAACTTACCAGGTGGTTATACGAAACTTACATCCGTCTATTAACACTGACGAATCGAAAAGTGAGTTAATTGACTTGGGCCATGATGTAAATATCTGCAACATGAAGTAAAGTGGTATGAAAAAACCACTCCCAATCTTTAAAGTCAAGCTACGAATGAATGAAACTAATAGAGACATATATTCAATCAGTAGACTGATGCACTCAGTTGTGCAGATCGAAAATCATCATGTGAAGCGGGAAGTGGTGCAATGCACTACTTGTCAAAGGTATCGGGCATACTAAAACGTACTACAATCATCGATCAAGATGTGTGAAATGTACAGAGCAACATCTCACAAATGATTGTGACAAGAAAAAGTGGGGTACAGAGGTCAAATGCGTGCTCTGTAATATCATCCAGCCTACTATAGAGGTTGCAGCGTTTACCAAGAGGTACAAAAATGTTTCTCCCTCTAGGAGAAACAAGAGTGGAGAAGTCACAGCCATCCAATCCGATTCCATCTTATGTAAATCCAAATCCATCTTATCAGCTCAGAAAAAAAAGAATGAAGAATGTTCAAATCTTGTCAAGAAAATGATTAAGGAAAAAAGGAAATTAAGACAGCAATGGCAACGATATAGACTAACAGAAGATAAACGCAAGTTAAACATGCCGGTCAAACAGTTAAAGAAACTGCTGCTAAATCACGAAAAAAATCAGTCAATTCAAGAATATTTATCGTGACTCTCACCAACAAACAATACGGATTATTCATTGTAGGAAGCGACTAAGAAGCTGAAACAACCACAACATTATATTCCGCTAATACGTAAAAGTAACGTTCAGTGGGCGAGAAAGAATGAAGAAAAGGCTGATGTATTTGCAGACCATATCGAAAGAGTATTTCAACCATACCCATCAGAAACTACGGACGAAGTGAACAACAACATTTTAATGCATTTACCAGATAAGGGTATTCGATTTCTTCCCTACTTATTCAACGCAGTACTTAGAACTGGATACTTCCCAATACAATGGAAGGTTTCACAAATAATACTGATAACAAAACCAGGCAAGCCTCCAGAAGAAGTAACGTCGTACAGACCTATAAGCTTGCTACTTAAGCGCCTAAAGCCTATATTGCTGGAAAGAAAGCTGATTCCGGACCATCAGTTTGGATTTAGGCCAGAGCACTCAACAATACATAGAACAAGTACATAGAATAGTTCAAGTAATTCAAGAAGCTCTGGAAGAAAAAAGATATTATTCTTCTGTATTCATGGACATAGCGCAAGCTTTTGACGATATTATATCTGCTATATACTGTATCTTTATTATAACTGCTATATACTGCAGATTTACCTACAAGTAAACAAGTAACTGTCGTAACATTGTCAGACGACATAGCAGTGCTCTCATCATACGAAGACCCCATCAAAGCGACAGAAGTTTTGCAGGAGAATATGAACAGTATTCAAGTATGGATGAAAAATGGCGAATTAAAGTTAATGAAGTCTAAACATGTTACCTTCATCAATACAAATGAATAACCAAAATATACCTCAAATTGATAAAGTAAAATATTTAGGTATTCACCTCGACAAACGTCTAATATAGCGTAAACATATATGGACAAAAAGAAAGCAGTTAGGAATAAAACTGTCAAAAATGTATTGGCTCATATGGAGAAAATCAAGTTTAACGATTGAAAATAAACTACTGCTTTATAAAATGATAATAAAACCTATCTGGACGTATGGTATACAGCTGTGGTTAGATTCACCATGGTTCGTGTCAAACGATTCTCACTACCACGACGAGGAAAAGATTGAAACGCCACAAAATTTTTGATTTGCCAATTAGGTCTTAGATACACCTAACTATAAACTCTAATTTTTAAAATCTCTAATGTATCGAATCAATAATAGGAAAATTTGTGTGTTGCATCAATTTATACTAATTATATGTAAGTGAGATTTTATCAATGGATAAAAATACTCTAATCATGACAATGTAAACAGACAAAAAATTTACTGAATGTCTCTTAAGCAGATAGATTGTAAAATAAAGGAAAACAAAAAAAAATAATCGTCTTCATTGGAATTTGAATTTCGGGTTTGGGCCTTTCTGGCTGGTAGTCGTGTGATGATGCGTGTGAATTTTGTCTGCGGCACTAAATTTATATCACTAATTGACGTTGATGTTCCACGAGTTGAAAAAAAATCAAAATTGTCGTCTTCAATTTGGATCGGGTCAACAGTTGGTGACTGAAAACTAAACTAAATAATTGGTTATAATTGAGGATATTGAGTTGGCCTTACTATGGTTGCTTCTTCACCAAGTTCAAGCTTCTTCACAGTAATATCCCAATCGATAGCATGCGGACTCATCATTGCCAAAATTTGTTCCTCAAATGTTTTTGCACTTTTGATCCATTAATCCCACTTTTATTGTTTATCGCAATTAACTCTGCATGACGATGTTTTGCGTACAATCTGAAAGAAAACTGTTTAACCATCAAGTTTTTCTTTTAAATTAATAAATTAAATAAATTATTTGCTTCATTTTTATTCATTTGAAATATAACTTAATCTTTCAATTTATAGTCCCAAAATAAAATATAGAAAAAAAATAACGGTAAACCACTAATTAGGGATTCCCCTAAATTTAATCTCCGAATATAGTTCATATAATATCGCACCTAAATTGTGTTTTTAATATCGAGATTTTTTTACTCTCACGACCAAAAAAAGTTGGTGAGAAAGATTTTTTTTTCATATGAGAAAAAAATGACGTCATTTTTTGCCTTCTCATGGTACATGAATCGGAAATGTTTATTTTTCACTGAAAATACTTTTCATTTTACTTTTCATAGAACGAGATTCAAAATACATGAAATTTCGATCATGTAGCAAAATATTTGCGGCACTAGAAGAGTTTCCCTAAAAATTTTTTGCAAAGGAGAGAAATTGTTGAATGATCCCGTTAATGTTTTATCTGTTGAAAGGCCATGTTGGTTTATCTTGATCGATCATTCTGTATTGTCTTTTAAATAAAATCAAATTGATTACATTTACCCATATATATCCGAACAAAGTTTAACAAAATAATACAGCAAATAATAGTTTTCATATTCAGCACTCGCCGCCATTTTGTTAAAAATAATTTGGTGACAACATGCTTCTAATAAAATTGTTAGTGTTCTCATCAATTTTAAAATTGTATAATGTGTAATGATTTATCAATAGTTTTTGTTGTTCACACACCCGATTAGAAATTTTCTTCTCTCATCATTTCCAAAATGCAAACGTGTCAATTAGATTGTCTACAAACGATAAACTCCAAACACAATAACAAAAAAAAAATTTATTTTTTAATTTAAAATAAATAAAAATTAAATAAATAATAATAATTTTTTTTATATTTAGTTCTACAAATTTTAAATATATATATATATATATATATATATATATATATATATATATATATATATATATATATATATATATATATATATATATATATATATATATATATATATATATATATATATATTGTATAATATTATATCGTCTTTATTTTAATTATCATTATCAATTACCGTCATCTTTAAATCATTAAAAAAAAAATGAAATTTTTCTCAAGTCTGCAAGTACACCAACAAATAAAAAATTGAAAATTCAATTAACACTTTGTTTGGAATTTAATTGTGGGAACTACAAAAAAAAGGATGAAGATGTGTGCGTACGTATAGCCCCCGATTAAAGCTGGTTTTACTTTTTTTATGTACATAAAATGAAAACGTTTACATAATATGGGCACATAAGATATACACAGTGTAACATTGGGAATTGCATGCTCCATTGTGGTTTGGGTGACTAAATTTTACTTAGTGAGCTAATCTTTCAATATTTAGAAAGTGATTCTGCGAGTTCTCTAGAGTTGACTGTTTATCTCTGAAACGATATTTTTCAAATATCTTGGATATATTTGATAGTATATATTGATATTGCTCTATACCGTTATAGTTTTAGTTTAACTTTACGATCATGGCCACTTCTGCTATCTTCCACTTATATCTTAACCTAAATACAACATTTGTTAGGTGTAAAAGTTTGTTTTGTGCGAGCTATAAAGCTTTCAGATGAATTTTCAATGATTTTTTTCAACGACATGTCATCAAATTCTAGAAATTTTGGTTTTCTTTCAGAATCTGGAATGTGTAAGGCTAACAATTGGTTATTAGTTTTTGATTTTTGCAACTTATACCGCAGCTTATGTGATTATGCAATCGTGATGACATAAATATTCATATATTTGTATATATTTTTTAGAATCATGACAATGTGGTCAACTGGCACTTGAGCTAATGTACCACAAGCCAAAACGGGAGAACTTAATGTACCGTAGGTAACGGTCTTGAGACTCATCTCGTAAGCTGTGCTCAATAATACGTTGAACGTCTTGATCATTTGTTGATGGAATAAAATCTGACGATACATTTTTGCTATATCGGCAGAAATAGCAATTTTGTGTAATCGCTTGGTTAACTCAGCTTAGTTATGCAATGATAAGGTAAATGTTATAGTTTCTCCATGTAGCCTAGTGCGATGTACTTCCATATATTCTTGCCGAAAATATCATATATTCTTTGCTCAAAATGATGGGTCCAAATTTCATCATAAGAGAAGACTTCAATGACAAACATACGCATTGGGGTTCAAGACTAATATTACCTGAAAGTAGAGAACTATTAGAAACTGGACATCAAGTAAACTGCGGGTTTCAAACAGATCAAAAACAAGCTGCTGAATTTAATACAAGAAATCAAAGCGGCAAGCTTCAACAAATATTTAATAAGTCTCTCTGGCCACAAAGAAAGTGATTACTCTTTATGAAAAGCTACAAAAAAACTGAAAAGACCAAAAGAGCAGATGTCACCAATAAAAAACCAGATGGTACTTGGGCCAAAAGCCCCAAAGATAAAGCTGATCTAATTGCTGAACATCTGAAAGAAACGTTTAAACCTTTGACTAGACAAACAGCAGATGTAAATACCTTTCTATTGTAAATAGAAGACGAGTTAAACATATGACCAGTTACAATGAAAGAACTCAAAAATGAAGTCAAACATAACCTAAATGTAAAAAAGGCTCCTGGACACGATCTTATTACAGGAAAAGTTAATAAAAAGTTGCCAGAAAAATGTCTTAAGAAGTTGCTACACATAATCAACGCAGCATTTATGAAACCTCTGATTGAAGAAAGACACCTGTTACCATCTCACCAATTTGGTTTCAGAGAGAAACACTCCACCATAGAGCAGGCACACAGAGTCACTGACGTGATCGGGAAGACGCTTGAAAACGAAAAGGTAAGTTCTGGAGTTTTGCTTGATGTTGCTCAAGCCTTTGATCGATTCTGGCATTAAGGACTAGAATATAAATTACATCGCGACCTCTCTAAGAATTTCTATGAGATATTAAAATATTATAATGAAGGGAGATATTTTAAAGTGAAATATGAAGGAGAGTTCTCATCGCTCAAGAGAATTGAAACAGGAGTACCACAAGAGAGCGTGCTGGGACCAGTCATGTATTTGATTTATACGAACGACATACCAATTACTGGAGAAACTTATATTGCAATCTTTGCGGATGATACAGCAATTTTGGCAGTTGGAAGTATAATCGAAGAGACAACCAGCAAATTACAGCACACTGTGAATGAGATTGTCCGCACTGGACAAAAAAAAAAGTAGAAATAAAATTGATACGCTAAAATCAGTTCACACAACCTTCACCTATCTAAAAGTTGGTTACCTACCTTTTTATATAAATAGGTAGGAGATACCACATGCGAACACGGCAAAATACCTATGGGTATGATGCTCGACGCCAAGTTAAAGTCTTTATTATTTTATATAAAAAAACTGCAGTTCTAAAAAAGTCAAAAACTCGAACAAGTCGCATCCAAGGATCGATTTTCTGAATTTCAAAATATGGTCAAACTTTCTAAGGTCTTGAGCATATCGCGTATAGTTATTAAACGTAACCTCAATAGTTCTTGAGGAACTATTACAATTGTTATAAATCACGTCACAATATGTGAAGATGGGTAGAACTAAACTTTTAACCAAATAAATTCTTAAGTTAACCCCAAATTATTAACAGTCGGGACGAAAGTGATGATTTTATCATCCAAGAAAAGATTAGGAATGATATGATGAAAAGTATTTCTTGAAAGCAATAATGCTTTTCTTTTAATTGGATTTAACAACAGTTAGTTATTCTTAGCCCATAAAGAAATACTTTTCAGATCACAATTAATATTCATTATACGATATCATTATAATTTGAAAAATTTGCATAAAAATGAAAATGAGAATATTGCATATGCCAAGGTAAATCGTTAATATAAATAGAAAAGAGCAATGGACCCAAAACAGAAACTTGGGGCACTCCAGTCACCACTTCAGAAAAGCATGAAAAATCGCAACCATACTTAACGAACTGCGTACGATTACTCAAATAAGAATGTATTAAGTTAATAGCAGAATTAGAAAATGTATAGTACAAAAAAAGCATTTGAAGCAATTGTGTATGATTAATACTATCAAAAGCCTTTGAAAAATCCAACAAAACCAGAATAGCAAACGAATTCTCCTTGTCTATCATACTGGAAAGATCACCAACAATATATTATGTACTAGTGCTGTTGTCGTACTATTACCTGGTTTAAAACCTCACTGAAATTTACATAGAAACTAAAACCTCTTTAAGTGCTCCTGAAACTGCATTTGTATCATTTTTATCAAAACCTTGGAAAGAGCTGGCAAAATGCTGATGGGACGGATATCACTAATGTCCGAGACCACATATTTTTTAGGTAAAGAAATCATGGAAGCCACCAAACACTGGTTTACGGTAAAAGTAATGTGTGGCAGAAAATGATCTATAAATAGTTTGAGTATCCAAAAGATTCTGATTTAATTGAAAAAATGGCTTCTTTCACCATAAATTCAGCGACACAATCAAATATAAGCGAATTATCTACAGAGGAACTATTCAAATCTATATCTGGTAATGGAAGAATTCCCAAAAAATCACGAAATTTACAAATTTTATTCAATATATCATCAGCAGAGAATCCAATGACTGAAACACCAGTGGTGCTAGAAATACCAAGTGTCTTCAAATTATTCCATAATTTATTTGAATCATTAGCATTTCGAAAGTAGAAATACTGTTTAGCTTTATTCATGCACTTAATACTTAAAATATTTCAAGTCAAGATCTAGCCTATACTTTTTATATTTTTTATAAGCTAAATCTCTACGTTTTATTAAATTTAGAATACTTGCATTTAACCAAGGGGTGGTGGCATTTATTAATCCTTACTCTACGAGGACGCAAACAGCATCCAAATGTAATACGTTTGAATTAAATACTTCAAATGTGTCATTTACATCTGTATAGTAATGAAGATTAAACCAGTCAAACGAAAAAAAAACACTCTGTAAAATACTTATAAACAATTGCATTGTAATCATGAACAACATTATAAGATATTTTATCTCTAGTACGATGGTCAGAGAGAGCAGGTACTGAATACCATATTGTGATTGAAATCATCAAGTAAAATAACTTTTTCATAATTAGCCAAGTACTGAGAAAATATTAAATCAAAATTATGAAAATCAACATTAACCACGGGAAGTGGGTTGGAAATGACCAAAATTAGAATTTTTACAAAACAACCTGATAATTCATAAGCTAAAAACTTCCACTTTACCGAAAGTAGCAGCAACTAATTTTCTACACATAAGAATTGAGCGATATAAACCAACTCCACCCCACCTGGTATTATTAATACGATCAAATCTAATAAATTTTTAATTATTGATAGAAAGCGACTTGCTTGTAATTTTACTATTAAGCAGAGTTTCAGTCAAAGCAAGAAAATCAAAACGATGCTCATGCAACAAAATGATGATATCTCATCAAAATATTTGGTTAAACTGCGGACATTCAAATGACCAAATTTTATAGACTATTTGATATCTACCTGCACGTTATCACCTGCAGTAGAGTTCTTAAAAACCATGAAAAGATAATTTAGATGGTAAAGTTACATTAACATTTGCTTCATCAATCGCACAGTTAGCTGTCGAAATCCTGGAATCACCAGAGTTGTTTTCAGTAGAGGCCAAAACAGCTGCAAGTCAAATCCGAAGCAACACACAGCGGCGATGTTGAATTTGCTGGTACAATAGGGTCTGAGGCCAATGGCTTAGCCTTCTAAGAATTTTTACATCTAGCTGCAACCACTTCCTTCAGCTCCTCAATAAGTTTCCTATTAGCCACAATTTCACTTTTTATCAGATCCAACTGAGGCTGGGGTGTTATAAAGTCAAAAGATTTGCCATTCATTACACATTTTGGGAAAGATCTGTTTAATAACAGGTATCTACAATCATCACAAAACCACATAATATTAATATACCAGATACCACTCGATAAATGTTCGCGCATCTATAATGAAAAGAACGCTCACAAAATCCAGCGCACGATATTTTGTCTATTTTGACCGGTAACACACACAATCCACACTCCATACTATAGTTTTAGTAAGCACTACCAGAACACTACAACGCTACACAAAATGTAATTATCACCCCAACTAAATAAGTTTATATATAAACGTGTTGGGTGTGTCTTAATAGGGTAGGGGTTGATTGTTTATAGCCATGACTCATGGTTTATATTCAACTTTGTAACTATGTAGAAACCACTAAATGTGTCTAGTATACCTCCAAGTGGTAACACCCGGGCAACGATAGAATACTCATCGGCCAAATACTAGAGGCGAGTGCAATCAATACACTATAATAATGCAATGAGTGTAACAAACAAGGAAACAATTACCCCAGGTGGTATACCGGATGCTCAAGGAAATCCACTCTCTTCGGAGATCGGTCTCATGGATTCTGGGGAGACCAATCATTGCTATACTATAATTATTACAACCAATCCCAAGATATGTTAGCGAAAAATAATAATACTCAACTGAGTACAAAAGAAAAGGATATTTCATATCCATTCCAAAGGAGTCAGAAATTAACTCGATCTCCTACAAAAGTCACTAGCCCCTTTTTGGAAGGCAACAAAATCAAATTAGTGAAACAAAAGGAGCAAACCGTCCTAAAAAATAAGGAAAGCCCGAAAAACGAACTGTTGTAAAAGAACTGCAATCGTTCTTTAACTGAGAAAAAACTGTACAGTGAATTGTGCAAAGCCAATAGTGCATTGGTCGATTCTACAAATATAAACAAGCAACTGAATCAAACAATTGCATGGATGCAGGAGCGAATAAAAGTTCTAGAAAACGAAGTTAGTACTCTTAAATCAAAGGAAGTCAATAGCCAAAAGACTAATATAATAACAACAGCTATGCAACAGTACCATACAGATGAAGATGAACTAGCTAGGGAAACGGAGTTTGTAAGAGTTATAAATCGTAGGAACAAAAGGAAACGAAATAATACTCCATCTCCGCCTCAATTACAACTGAATGTTCCAAGGTTTTAACAAAAAAGCCACAAAAACTAGCTCAACCCCCACCAATAGTCATAATTGAAATCAAAGATTATGACTTACTATATGAAAAAATAAAAAAAAAACAACTGCAACAGATCAGTTTAACGCAAAGGTGATGAATGGAAATAACATCAAAATAAACTTGTAAGATAGTGAAAGTTACCGACAAGTAACAAAAATGCTTAATGAAGGAAAGCACTATTGGCACACGTTTGAAGACAAACAAACTAGACCAATCAGAGTGATAGCTTCTTTATTTCACAAGTAAAATAGAAAAGATAATTGATGACTTAAAAGCTCAGGGATTTAAAGCTGTTGATGCATTAATTCAATTAAAAAAACGGGATAAACACCTCTTAATATGTTTATGTTGACCTTCGATGCCGATGAGATAATCGAAAAAATATTTCAAATTAAGTACATCTTAGGATGCAAAGTGATTATACAGCCTTTAGGATGGTCTAAGCGTATACCACAATGTCGTCAATGCCAAGCGTATACACAAAAATACTGCAATAAGGAACCAAGATGTGTCAAATGTATTGGAAAGCATCATACAAGAGATTGCGTTCATTGTGGAGAAAGCATCCCACTAACTATAGAGGATGCAGTGTTGTTATTGAATTGCAAAGCATCAAGTTTAAAAAGAATGAATGAAAAAAATTCAAATTTAAGTAAAAAACCAACCATTCGAAAAAACAAGCCCGAAGTAATACGACGAAAAGTATCGGAAATTCCTCGGGGAGGACATGAGCAATTTGACTTACGCTCAAGTATTAAGGAGTAAAGTAAATCAAAGAGAAACTACCCAAAGTGAGGATATTAGTCAAACTCTGAAATTAATATTAAGTAAACTTAATACGTTTGATGAGCGATTACACACACTTGAGTATAGAGCTAAGGGAGCTATCCCTAAACAGACAAATGGCCAATGATCTTAGAATTATATGCTGGAATGCCAATTGACTAATGCAACATCAACAAGAATTACAGGTGGTCTTGGAAACAGTAAAAATCGACATATGTCTTATCACGGAAACCCACTTTTCTAGACAATCAAATATTAAAATTAAAAATTATCAAGTATATAAAACCAATCACCCATAAAACACTGTTAAAGGAGGTAGCGTTGTTATAATTAGAAATAATATCCACCATTACGAAGAGCTAAAATATGAAACAGTTGAAATACAAGCAACTGCTGTTAACGTCAAAACGAAAAATAATTATGTTAGTGTTGTTAGCGTTTACTGCCCTCCGAAACACGCCCTAAAAGAAAAAGATTATCTCAAATTCTTCAGTAAAAACTTTTCCAAACTAGGAAAATGATACATAATTGGAGGAGATTTTAATGAAAAAAAAATGTTCATTGGGGTTCTAGGCCATCAACGACTAAAGGTAAAGAACTGCTGAAAGCTGTCAGAAAATGTGGTAGTAAAACCTTGTCAACTGGAAAACCAACCTACTGGCTTTCAGATCAAAACAAAATACCAGACTTAATTGATTTTTTTATAATCAAAAATATATCAATGAACTATATACAAGTAGACGAAAGTCGAGACCTAAACTCGGACCATTCTCCTATACTTTTGACATTAAGCTAACAAATTATTCAAAAAGAAAGAAATCCAAGCCTAATAATAAACGCACTTGTTGGGAATACTTTAGGCAGCCCTTAGAAGAAAAAATTAACCTAAAGGTTCCAATAAAAAGCGAGGAGCAAATAGAAAACGAAGTTCAAAAATTTGTAAATGATATACAACAATCAGCCTGGGAAAGTATCCCAATAATTAAATATTAAATAAAAGGAAACAACTACCCTAAAGAAATTAGAGAACTCTTGCCAGAAAAAAGAAGAGCGAGAAGAATATGGCTGCAAACACGAGCTCGTCAATATAAAACTAAGTTAAACAATTTAACTCAACAGTTAAGAAGGGAAATCCAAAAAGTAAAAGATGAGTCAATCAGTAAACGTCTAAAAAAACTAACTAATGATAGCAGGACTAATTATTCACTTTGGAAAGCAACCAAAAATATTAAAAGACCAACAATGCAGAACCCTCCAATAAGAATAGAAGGGGGGAAATGGGCTCGAAATAACGAAGATAAAGTTCAATGTTTTGCGGAGCACTTCGAAAAAATATTCCAACCCCATGATGATCAAACTTTAGAATCTCAAATAATAACGGTGAAATCTGAAAAAGGAAGTAAAGAAATTCTATTGACTTCACCAAAAGAAGTCATGCATAAGATAAAATTCAATATGAATTCGAAAAAAGCTCCTGGTTATGATCTTAATACTACAGAAATTTTAAAAGAACTACCAAGGAAGGCTCTAGTTAAGCTTACTTATCTTATCAATGCAGAATTTAGAACAAATTTCTGCGCAGTTTGTGGAAAATTGCAGAAATAATAATGAAACCAAAACCTGGAAAACCACCATACGAAACTCCATCTTATAGACCAATTTGGTTGTTGCCAGTTATGTCTAAACTATTTGAGAAACTACTGATTAAAAGGTTAAATCCGATAATCGAAAGGAATAACTTAATTCCAAATCATCAGTTTGGATTTCGTCGTCAACACTCAACAATACAACAAGTACACAGAGTAATCAATGTAATTGAGAAAGCACTTGAAGAGAAAAATGTCTGCTCCACGATATTTTAAGACGTGGCGCAAGCTTTTGACAAGGTTTGGCATGAAGGACTTAATCATAAATTAAGAAACCTCTTACCAATGCAATTCGCTAAAATACTGAAATCATACTTGAAAGATAGATTCTTTAGAATTAAATTGGCTGAAACTTATACTGAATTGAACGAAATAAAAGCAGGTGTACCGCAGGGCAGTATATTAAGACCGATTTTATATTTACTATACACGTATGATCTACCTGAATTAGAAAACAACACAGTGGCGACTTTTGCTGATGACACTGCGATCCTAGCTGTTGGAAAAAGCAACGAAAAATCAACACAAAAATTACAATCAGCTATCTCAGAAGTATATAAATGGACTAAAAGATGGCGAATTAAGCTAAATGAAACTAAATCAGTTCACATAATTTTACCAACAAACGAGTTCAACATATACCTGTTTCAATAAATCGAGAAATAATACCGTATGCAGTAACGGTACGAGAAATAATACCGAACACAGCTAAGTATCTAGGCATGACTCTGGAACTAAAATATAGAAAAATGCATTGGCTGACAGGCAGACACTCTTCTCTATCATCATACAATAAGCTGCTACTTTATAAGCAAATACTGAAACCAATATGGACTTATGGTATTGAACTCTGGGGTTGTACAAAACCCAGCAACGTCAATATCATTCAAAGGTTTCAGAACAGGGTACTAAGGAACATCGTCGATGCACCATGGTACGTCAGGAATAGTGATCTACATAGAGACCTTAAAGTGGACTCCGTTTCAATTGAAATTAAAAAAAAAGCAAGGAAACACGAAGAAAGATTCCAGCAACATGTGAATATACAGGCAATTCAGCTGTTAACCAACATCAATATTATACGCAGATTGAAAAGAACCAAAACCTTTAAACTGTATAGGAATTAAGCACGACTTTTAGTGATTAAAAAAAATCCATATAATTTCTTGTAATTTGCTAGAAACACGTTTGTCTAAAAACACTTCTGTTATTGTTTGTATGCTTCTTTTTGACATTTACGTATGTTGTTGTCAATACAAAAATAATTTTTTTTTGATTTGCTAAAAATATACAAAAATAAATATAATATAATAACATCTAAATATTTAAATTTTGTTATTTTATTCTCTATGTTGTATTTATATAATACTTATTTTTTATTATTATAATATATTTATTTTTTAATAGTTTTATAAAACCATAAATTTATTGATCAAATTCATTTTTAGTCGGCAAAGTTCATATATTATATACAATAAATAAATGAAAATAAAATAAAACATTGAATGATATGTATTTGTAATTCATAATATTTTTTATTTATTTTAAATATTGCATATTTGTTATCAATTCTATAATAATTTTTTTTTTATCGACTGGTATGGATGTACTCATAAAATAAATTTTGTATAGTGATTTTTTTTGGTATCATGTAAATCCTCCGTGTTTTGAGTTGGTATCATGTAACCTTATTGTAGCAGTTTTAATAATTATTTTTCCTTAGTGATTTTTTTTAATCACTAAAAGTCGTGCTTAATTCCTATGCTGGTTTAATTGTTAATGCAAACAGCGGCTTGCTGATTTAAATCCACAATAACGATGTGGTATAAACAACAACTTACCAGAAACTGTGAAACGCCAATGGGTAGAGTCATAGATATAATTATCTTAGTAAATTAAGTCAGAAACAAATAGCTCATTAGTCCAGGAGACTAGATTGTAATAAAATAAAATAAAAAAAATTCAACTTATTTAAAATAAAAAAAAATATATATATATATAAACGTATATAAACAAAAAACACAACGACACAAACAGAATATACTATATTTACATCTTAAACTATATAATATACTTAAAAATTAACTCAAAACTAACGAACAAACAAATCAATATTATTGTTGAAAATTTAAAAATTATTTATTTATTAATTAAAGCGGAAAAAAAATTGTGAAGTCGCTTTGTTTGCTATTTTATTTATTATTTAGTTCCTCGGGACTGAAAGTTGCTGATGTAATCGGAAGAACTGAGCCCACTGGAAGTAACTTCTGTGTTATTGCCCAACTAACAGAGAATTAAAACAAGAAAGAAAAATTGCTAAATGAGTTGTAACAACTTAGTCGTAATAAAAATATAAATAAAAATTATCGACCAACGATAATGCCCTTTGTCACTCCAGTGTTTTGGGAGGTAAGTCCACTAACTGTTACATTGGATCGGCTCCTATGAAGTCCAATGCGGTTTACATAAGTTTCACTGATAAGTGTTGATAAGTATGTTGTTTGTCGAAGTCATGTAGTTTTCTTGAGATGTAAATATTTCGAAATCCGTTGGTGATGATAAAAACAGCTGTAGGAAGCACAGTATTTACTATGGCCACCCAGCATGTGTTGATATAATATTTTATTGTCGATGAGTTGACTTATGTTGCTTTATTGATTGATGGTATTTTGTTAATTGTGTGGACGAGTTATAATTCTTGTTAATTGTAGAATCAATAGTCCCAATAAAATTTGATGATAGCTTGGTTTGGTTAAATAGTTTAGGTTAACCAAAGACCACGTGTTTACTATTCTGTGGAGACTTTTAAGTACTTCATCTGAAGTATCGCATAAGATTCAAATTTTGCTTATAATTTTAAGGGTCAACAACAAGGATTTTTTGATTTTTTCAGAGTTTTCTGGAATGGATTATTTGTTTTTTACTTTGTTAGCTACCTCACATCTTCGGTAATTTGTAGAAGGTTGTCCTTTACAATGCATTTATGCATGTTGCGGGTGTATTCCGGCTTAATGTGCACGTGATGTGCTTTGCACATCAGTCTGAATATAAACAATATACTCGAATCTAAGTTACGAACTAAAACGATTTGCTGTACATGTAAAATGTGAACGGTTAATTTCATTTTTACTATATACTTTAATTTCTTAAAAAATAAAAAAAAAAATTAAAAAAAAAGTTAGAAATACCAGCAGCGCGATCATAAGAAATAAGTCGTGATTTAAAGAAAGCAAACTATATACGACAACATAACATCAACAACAGCAACATAATATACATTTTTCTGGGTTGAACGGTTTTATTTTATTTGACATAAATAAATTTGCTAAATTACAACAACAACTAAATTAAAGGTATCCAACGACGAGAATAATTAATTTAGCGGAAGATTTGCTTAGGATACATAATCTTAAATGTTTACGATTTACTTATAAATAATCGATAGCAAAGATTGGTTCTTTCAAAACATTCCAGTTGTGAAAATGGAATATCCGATAGTCTATCAAACCTTAAAGATGCAAATTAAAATATCTTGTATTCAAATATAGCCATGTCACTGACATGGCTGAATTACATTTTATTTGTGAATTTTAATTCTAATCTTCTTGTGGTTGTTACCTATGTGTAAATATGTTATGTGATGTTTGTACCATAACAATTCACATATGTGTACAATTAACAACACATCTGTATAGGTAAATGCAAAATGCGAATATATTATCTGCATTTTATTTATTGCACGTGACCATGACTAATTATTATGTTTTTAAAATGCATAATACTATATACATATACTCGCGTATGTGTACGATTGGTTTCGCGATATTATTTATAAACGGGTTTCTATTGTAAAACTATGTATTGTTACTCCGAATACACATAATAATATCGGGCCGATTCTCTGACAAATATTTTATGTTATTTTAAGTAGTAAAATTATGGTTTCGTATTTGTAAAGATCGGCGAAGAAGTTTTGGCAATTATACTAAAGGGTAAGCCATCGACTATAACACCGTATCCAACATTTTATTAAAGTTTGATGTTTATAGTCATGGAATATAATTTTATTCACATGGCTGAATTATCTAAGAAAAGTTCAAGGGTGCCAACTTTGTGCGCAGAAAATCGTTTGTTAACTTGAGTAGCATTTAGCATCATTCTGTTAGAATTTTGACCTGAAAAATTACATAACTATGTATGGGTATAAATACTACTAGCTTATAAGCCTAGTCAATGTCAAATAACACGTACTTTAATAAATAATAAAATTCAATCGATGGGCCATTATATAAAATCGTCTCCCGAATAATGCCAGACCTATTTTAACAAGTATTATAAGTAACAAGTATTATAAGTATAACAAGGGATAAGGATTATTTAAATACATGAATATATTTTACATGCATGCATATATTCTTACACGTTTACTGTTAAGACAACAGGGTTAGCATACATTTATTTTAGAGCTCGTATTTATGTATAAATACCCAAAAAAAAATCATTTAGCACGAAAATTAAATCAAATAACCGTTAAACTAACAAAACACGTCACAACACGCTTAATACACATAAAATTCCCATATATAAAAACTGTTTTCCAAAAACATGGTTAAACTTAACTCTTTCACTGTTCTTATCTGAAACCAATACTAGTTAAATTATTTATTTCCGTTACGCTATCGACAAGTTAAAAAAATCTAGGAAATACATGATTGATTGCTCAGTAAAAAAAAAATTATGCCACAAATCAAAACTTTAATTTACGCCATAAATCAAAAACTATACTAACTTGTGCATAATCAATTGGTGTTGAAAGCCCAATAATAATAATAAAGGTAGTTAAAACAGCTGATGGTGACAAATGCTATAAGCTGCCGCTTTTTTTTCAGCAAAATTGTATCAACTAAAACAAATATTCGGCAAGCAGAATTCGGGATAACACCAGACATTTTCTGGATTATGGGAATTTTCGATTTATGGCATAAGATTCACAGTTTTGATGGGCTAACAACCATTAGACCTTTTTTGGATTTAGGGAGTTTTCGATTTCAGGCATTCATTTCACAGTTTTCATGAGCTGATATCAGACATTTTCTGGATTTTGTGAATTTTCGATTTATGGCATAAATTTCACAGTTTTCATGGGCTAACTGACCATTTTCTGGATTTTACGAATTTTTGATTTGTGGCATAAATTTCACAGTTTTGGTTCAGTTTTGAACCATCATGCATTTTCTGGATTTTCAGAATTTTAAATTTGCGCCATACATTTTGCTGTTTCATGGGCTTATCATCATATATTTTCTGGATTATGGGAATTTTCGATTTGTGGCGTAAATTTCACAGTTTTCATGAGCCATTTGCATAAATTTCACAGTTTTAATGGACTAACTAACCATCAGACATTTTCTGGATTTTGTGAATTTTCGATTTGTTGCAGAAATATTACAGTTTTCATGGCCTTATGAGGTTTCTGGATGTTTTTAGAATTGTTTCCTTTCTTATCAACTGGCTGTATAAAGGGTTCTTTCCACTTGAAAGGGGAGTACGAATGATAAACAAACGTGTTAATTAATAAGGTGAACGAAATCACAATGGCATCTTTTTAAATTTTTAGGAAATAATTTGGGAAACTGACCTTCACAAAAATCTATGATATTATTTAATTATTTTCTCTCGAGGAAATTACAAAGCTAATATTTAAATTTCTCGAGAAAAAAAAACGAAAGTTTTCCCTTTCGTTATCACATGCAAAAATATTGCATGTATATTGCAAAAATATTTTATTTATTTCTTCAATTTCCCAGAATATTATTTTGTTCATCCGTCTGGCGTCATTTCTGGTTCATCCGTCTTCTAGTTTTCTAGTTGCTTTTTTAATATTGAATTTATCATGATTGCTTGGATTTTTGGTTTTCGAAGGACAAAATTCCGCAGTGCTGAATCCCTAAGAGATTTAATGTCCTTTAAGAGAAATTTAAACTAACCTATATTGTAGCACCAGGTGCAAACGAGTTGCTTTGCTTGTCGTAAGGTTATCGTAAAACTGAAAATTTTCTAAAAAATAAAGAAAATACATGATACACGAAAAAAAAGAACTCATTGAAAATCACAAAAAATTTCATTATCATCACAAAATTGTGCTCCGCTCTGAGTAATTGTTACCATCACAAAAGTACTGTGTTTAATTCTAATATTCTGAATATCACAAAATTTTTTAGTTATAATCACAAAATTTTGGCAACAAAATGTTACGACGTCATCAACATTTTACTAAAATCAATTAACCTTTTGTAATATTCATCATGAAATTACTGTTAAATAAAAATAAATCGCTGTTAAAATCAAAATTAATTTGAATGAATTTCACTGAACTATAAATAGTATTAAATACTAAAAAAATTGTGATAATTATTAAACGTATAATGATAATTACTGAATATTTTAGTATCACTTATAGAAAATTTTGATATATAAAAACAATATATTTTATTTTGTGGTAATTTTTTTTTGTGAATATTACAATGCCTTTAGTGAATTTAAAAGACAATTGTGTTTATCATTAATGCTGCACGTGCCATTCATAAACAATTTTGTGATTGACATTAAACGTTTTGTGATTTTCACAACAGCATTTAAATTGATTTTGTGTGTCTGTGAATATCACAAAATCATTACTGATAATTCCTTAAGAGTTTGTTAAGACTGATAGGTCCTTTAAGAGTTTGTTTTGCTTTCGTGATATTGATTTTGATTAGCAAATAATCATCTACAGGTACCGAACTATGAAAAATAGTGGAGAGAAGCCTTTGTATACCTGATTTATCCTTTCGTCATAGCCTACTCAATCAAGAATTCTTAATAATTATGTCGTATATTTTATTTACAAGCGTATATTAGCACCTTTCTCCATTGTATAAAGATGTTTATGTCTATATAATTATGTTGTGTTGTATTTCAAGTGGATTCTGCATATATTTTACCAATATCACCAAAATGTTCTTTAAATCTTTAACCGAAGGACCTACCGGATTGTCCTATGTAGGATGCAGTACAGACAGAAGAAATACTTCAATATCTAAAATTTGTACTTTCTTTAAGAAAATTGTATAGCCATAATTCCGAAATATTTTTCCAAAAAATATAAAAATAATAAAATTTTTCCTGAATTTAACAATAAATTTTTTAATGAATTAATTTCAGTAGTGAAATAATAGTTGTTAATCAAATTTTATGATAAACATTTAAATTTTTGTGAAATTAACAAATTCTGTTGTTAATAAAATAGTCATTTATAAGAACTGAAATTAATTCATTAAAAAATGTATTGTGCAATTCAAGATTGTTAAATTTCAATTTTTGTTGATTTACATAAAACTACTGTAAAATTGCAATACTGAATTTCATTATAAGTGGTTTACTGATAATAGCAATCATAGAAAAATCAGTAAAATGAGTTTTGTCATTATAATGAAAAAAATTGTTAAATTCACAAAAAAAAATATTGTTTAACACAAAAATCGATTAACCACCATCTGTGATTTTCAATTGATAATTTTTTTCCGTGTGGGCTTACCATCATGCATTTTCTGGATTTTGGGAATTTTAGATTTTAGACACACATTTTACAGTTTTAATGGGCTAACATCAGACATTTTCTAGATTTTGGACATTTTCGATTTGAGGCATAAATTTCACAATTTTGATTTTCATCATGGATTTTCTGGATATTGAGAATTTTTGATTTGTGGCATAAATTTCACAGTTTTCATAGGACTATTTTGTGAGTTTTCGAATTGTGGCATACATTTCACAGTTTTGATGGCTAACCATCATGCATTTTCTGAATTTTGAGAATATTCACAGTTTTCATGGGATTACCCCAAAATTAGAAATTTTTTGCGACATATCGAAAATTTTTAAAATTCTTGGTTCTTGGTAGACCTTTTCTGGATTTTAGGAATTTTCGATTTGTGGCATAAATTTTGCTGTTTTCATGGGCTTACATCATACATTTTATTGATTATGGAAATTTTCGATTTGTGGCGTAAATTTTACAGTTTTCATGAGCAATCCTGCATTTCCTGGATTTTGTGAATTTTCGATTTGTGGCATAAATTTCACAGTTTTCGAAAATTTCTTGAACCCTTAACAGCTTCGAAAATTTTTTCTGCAAGTTTGCTTCGATCATTCCATGCCGTCTTCTTCAATTTACGCACCGTATTTTTGTGCATGAAAAAAAAAAATATCACTGAAAAAAAGGTACACAAAATCAATAAAAACTACATTGATTCAATTAACTTTGTTAACAACTTTGCGCCAATAAAGTCGTTGATTGTCACAATAAATAAAAGGTTATAAGCTGATAGAAAAAGTTATAACTTTATAAAGTTATTAATGAAATTCATGTAAATGTTTATTGAAAAGTTGATGAAATATCAATAAACTAAATAATTATTATAATTATTTTTTTTATGGATTTCATTAACTTTTGTTATATTTAACCAATGTATACGTTAATTGATATCATTAATATTCTTTATTAATTTCATTAATCTCTGTTACAACTTCATAAACTTTGTTTATCATCAATATTAACAAATTTAATTGATTTAATCAACTCTGGTTACCATTTGCTAAACAATAGTTATTGAATTTATTAACTTTCGTAATTTAATCTATGCATGGAATTAACAGGTTCATTATTTAAATGAAACTAATTTATCAGGTTCAAATAAAATAGTAAAGTTAAATAAAATACAATTTATTTATTTTTACAATAATTTATTTTGTTTCAAACCAAATTTGTTGGTTTTTATATAATTATGATAATACATATATTACTTTATCTTATCTAAGTAATTTAAAAAAATTGTAATAGAATACATAAAATTACATATTTGTACACTAGTTTTAACATTTTGATTTTAAAAGATTTTAAAATTTGTACACAATTTTACAAATATGATCTACAAAATTCATATTGTGCCATATTGTACTTACACATAAATATCTTAAATTATTTATTAAATTATTAAATATATTCAACAATTTTAATTTGCTTGTTGTAGTATTATTATTATTTTTGAGTCCAAAAGCATCTTCGCTATAAGCAGGTAGAAGTTATTTACCGCAACAGGAAATTCCAAATCAAAACGTTGAACATTTTTTAAACAAATAACGACGGCAAGTAGAAAATTGGCGCTGTAGTATTGTACCATGTTGTATCATTTTGAATATCTAGAATGAAATTCAAAAATACGTTGTTTTATCTATCAATTGTTATTTTATTTTAAAATTTTATTTTATTTATTTTTATGTAAAAAATTTTTAAAGTTTTAAAAATGTTTGAGTTTTGGATTTACTTTCAGGAATATAAGCGTTATTTTGAAGCTGCTGCAACAAAGAGAGAACGTTTTTGTCTTTTAAATCTCGATCTGTATGTGAGAGGTTTATGATGCATCCCTCCCAGTTTTCTAGCATGCCTGTGTACTAATTATTATAGAATCTTTACGTCAATCTGAAAATGAATAAATTTACATTATATTATTTATATCAGCAACTAAAATCCCCGTTGATTCAAAACATTTAATAACATACCAAGCAGTAGTCATCCGCGAATTTTTTTTTACATTCATTTTTATAACATTTCTGGGGTCAAACTTGAAGATAAAATTATCTCTTTCGTCAATAAATTATTAAATCCGAGTAATCATTGGCAAATGTTTGCATTTGGTTCAGTATCTGCAACTTGATATTTTGTAAAATACTTAAAAAAATATAAAAATAAAAATTAGTTTGGTTCTAAAATTATTTATATACACTATTGAACACTAAAATTTAGTTTCACTTTTTCACTTATTATTTATATTCAAAATGTACGTATATGTATAATACTACATGATAATATACATACCTACCTTATTAGATTTTGTCACAATTTTTAATTAAAATATAAGAAAATTAAAATTAAAATATTTTAATTTTTTTATATGTTTATTCATCAACCACTTGAATCTTTATGACTAAAATATTGACTAAAAAATATAGTGTAAATAGTAGTAAAGATAAAAAAAAAAGTGTAACCTATTAACTGTTTACATTGATTCAATGAAAAAAGCTATACTTTGATAACTTTGATTACGCATTTAACAAACCATTTAATGATTTTTATAAACTTCTTTATAAAATAGTAACTTTATTTATAATAATAATCAACTTAGATTTTTAAACTTGACTTAGATTTTAATCAACTTGATTTTTAAAATACAATATAAAAAATGGATGCAAATTATTATTTTTTGTTTGGAGAAGCACCATTATCTTAACTTGGGATGTTGAACTTTGATAACAGTTTCTTTTTGGTAAATCTTTTCCCGTTTACGTGATTATAATACCCAAAAAATACCACTACTTATGGCATTTTACACACAGCTAAAGACGATGAATTAAAGAAATAACAGTTGACAATATTTGATAGAAAGTAGTATTTGGGTCACGGGACGGCTCAAATACATCGTTACGTTACAGCTTGTAAATGCTTAGTTCCTATTTTGATTTTATATAGAGTTGCTATAAAATTGTATTTCCATACAAATATTGCTGTTTTTGTCATACCAAGCCACATTGGAGACGGTTCTTAGAACGTAATTTCGTAAATTAGTTAAATTTATTCTATTTTTATGGCACACTGGACTAGCAATTATTGATATGCTTAAAAAACATAAAAAAAATTAAAAATTTGATGTACAGAAACCTCAATATATTCCTAATATAAATCGGTTGTCGTTTTATCAATATTATGTCAAAATGACCAAGATAAAATATATTTATTTTCCAAAAATCAGAAATAATATTCACAAGAGTATTTTTGAAAAATACATACTGTAGAAAATTTTAGTAGTTTCTAACTTTAACAACGAAAATGTTTTTCAAATGTTTTTTATGTATTGTGTTATAAGTTAATAACAAAAGTTGATTGTAATTACGTACTGACGAATATCTAGTGGTTTTAAAATCAGTAAAATTTGATGTACAACAAGTTCTAGTATTAATTAACCGGTTACAAACTAATAAACTTAGTTAATAAAAAATTCGTAATATTAATAAAACAATTTATTGATTCAATGTAATTTTCATGATCAAATTTTTATAAACCGAGTACATTGAATTTTTTTTTCAGTGTATAAATAAAAATTTTTAAAAAATATCATGGTTAGCCCACTAAAGCTTTGAACTTTAAGGCATAGCACTAAAATTTCCAAAATTCAGTAATTTTAACGTAAATTTCCAAAATTTTATTTCGGTAAGTTGCAAGTAAAAATTAGAAATTTTTTGCGACATATCGAAAATTTTTAAAATTCTTGGTTCTTGGTTCAATTTAAATTATTTATTTCGCTGGAAACTGGATCTGATCGTTGTTGCCAACTTTTTTTCGACTTAATCGATGACTGTAATTATATCTAGATATAGTAAGAATAGAAATTGATTTTTTTTCAATTTTCCTAAAACCTTTAGTATATCATTATTTAATACCTATAGATTTCGTCCAAATGGAAGAACCGTTGAAAATAACAATTTAGCTCGCTCTAAGCGGAAAATAATTTTCAAAGAAATTAATTTAAAGTTTTACTCTGACATTTTAGTTGGTATCCACGTAAAGTGTTACATTTTCCTCACGTGCATTTATTGCATTTAACATTATTATTATACATAATATTATGATTTTTTTTTTTACATAGCCTCGTATTTCTTCCGTGATTGTTTAATTTGTACTCGATATTGTATGTAAGATACACAGATAAACATTTTTGCTTCTTTTACAAGAAAATTATTTGCCGACAGTTATTTAAAATATTTTACCGCGTATCTACTCTATATTTTATGTACGCGAGTATGTGATATGAGCACACTCGGCTCGATACCTTAAAATCATAATAAATAAGAAAAAAAAAACAAAAACTAAAAAATCAATCTTATTTATTTTTTTATTATTATTATTTCTTAATGATAATGGTAAAAAGGAAGAAAATAATTACTTAAGATATTTTATGATCTTTTGATGCTTTTAAAATAAAATAAAAAAGAAAACTATAATCATAAAGTATATTTTGTTGAAAGATGTAGTTTCTTGCGTGTAAAAAGTACAAAGTATTTAAGATGGGTCATGTACATATATATATATATATATATATATATATATATATATATATATATATATATATATAAATATATATATATATATATATATATATATATATATATATATATATATATATATATATATATATATATCATACAAATATATTGGTGGTGAATGTTGAACTAAACACTATTTGTGTTTTTTTGTTTAAGTTTTAATGAGATGTGCTAATTTTAACACCTCTTTTGATCAAATTTTATTGCCTTTTGTCATTTTCTTGGCCGAGCGCATTTCAAACCAACTCCTTTTATTCATTTTGTTGTTTAAATAAAGCTTTGCGCGGAGTCATATAATAATATAACGACTATATATAAGAAACTATTACATCTTTTTATTTTTAATTGCTAAAATAACTTAATCTTTTTTATAATTTTATTATTTTCTCAACATGTTAATGGGCGGGAAAATTGATGTGAATTTCAGCCTTCACGGTATTCCGACTTGAGATGTGTTTAAAAAAATATTTTCACTCGATTGCAAGATTGCAAGAGATGAACAAAAAAAAAAATAAAAAATTACAGAACCAGTTCTTGTATCTAACCGTAGTAGATAGTTACGTTTGTTTATATATTTTTTTCATTTTAATGTCTTTTTAAAAGACGTACAATATTACCAACTGTGCAAAATTTAAAAAAAAGAACTAAAAAATGCTAAATGTTATAGTTACGATAATTTATTTGATTTTGAAAAGGGTGATCGGATTATTTTTAAATCGATATTTAAATGATATTTCATTATATGCCTTGGGTATTATAATAATTGTAAATGGCAGAATGTGGGAGTTTTAGGGGGTCATTTTCTGGAGATGTACTTTTCGAATCAATGTTTTTTTTACATTTCTGGTAAAATCAACTTATTAGACAACATAAACGTTTTTCGTCACCAATAGCATAAATGAACCAGCAAGCAAAATTAAAACATTAAGTCACATAATCAACAGAAACGAAAAAAGGAATGAACTAATGTGATTACCCATCACACCAAAGGTTATACGGAAACAGTGGGAGACGGAATATTGTATCTTAACAAACTGCCAACGGTTTACAAGGTTGGTAGTCCGAGGTATGAATATCTAACCAGATCTTTTTCCCAGTTTTAAAAATCGGTTTATAGAAGAAATCTTCCAAGGATCTGGTCAAGGTGTAATAAATAATTGAACACTTCATCCTTCGTGAAAATAAGCATTTTAAATTCATATTGATCAAGAGAATCTGAAAATTTTCAAAAATAAATGAAATTATTATATTTTTATATTATGATACAGATTTGAAAAAGTCAGCGAACATATCACATATTTCGGAGAGTAGACAGGCGGTATAATTTTCGTAAAACATTAGTGATGGGAAACCAACTAGTATCCTTTTTGCTGTTTATAAATTAATCAAAATCTTTCAGGATTACGTATAAGTTCTCCTGAATATTGAGAATGTTAGTATTACCAAGAAAACTTAATTTTCATATTCAAAATTTGATGTAATTGATTGATTTTGATAGATTGATTAGAATGTACCCCCAAAGACGAACTAGGACCTCCTGGAATGCCGGGTACCATTGTACACATAACAAAACTGAACTGTGTTACATATAACAAAACTGAAGGAGTGGAAAGAATGTTAATTATGACAGGTTATAATTGGTGCGGTTTTACAGTTGCCAATGTTTAACTATTATTAGAACAAGACAATCACAATTTTACTGAACTGCTTTGCATTCTGGCGTTTTTCATCAGCAACTCCAGGGCCACCATCCAAGTGTAACCTAGAACTATATCTATAAAAAACAAAATCCATTAATGAACTAATTTCTCCAAGCCGTAGGCTGTAACAGATGGCATTGGTTTTCACCTGTAAATTACAAATTTATTATTTCACCTTCATGCAGCTAAAATTTATTAAACACAATTTATTTGGCACAAAACTTTAAAATTAATACAAATTAGACTTTTTTTTAAAAAAATTGATTAAACATTACAAATCAATTAAAATAACCGTTTTATGACCAATACGTCAATTTTTTACTCGTATACTGATTAAAGAGAGTTGGTGAAGTTTTACTTTTATGTTAAAGTCTAACATTAACCTCTCCCTCCAACTAATAATCACTGCCAACTAAAATAAATTACAATCTTTTATAAACTTATACACCCATTTGCGAATGTTTCGAGTGAACTCAAATTCAGCAGAACTTGATATAATTTCCTTAGAACCACACAATCTTATCCTCTTTCAATTGGTCCCTTCATTATACCATTTACAATTTTCACCAAAACATTTACCCTTTATATTTAAATTTCTATCCCGATCCCTCTTGGAAATTGAGACTACCTGCGACTTTCCTTCCATTTCTCCGGTACTCATCCATATTCATTATTAAGAATTCGAAGCGAGGATTACAATTGTGCAATCATTTTTTAAATAGCTCTATTTGTTCCTGGAGTCATGAAGCTTGATCGATCCAAAATGGACATAAACTCATTCCATCCAAATTACGTGATCTGCGAATTATATAAAACTTATTCCGTACACAGTAAACTTTCTAATAATTTATCTTCCAAAAGATTCAAGTACAGTTGGTCGGCCAAGAATGGATTAACATAATATACCCGTTTTTTCTAATTTCTCATTTTTTACCAGTCCTTCCAGCTGTCCTTAACATCTTATTTTTTTAACTATTTGAATATTTCTCTCGTACCTTTCTCTTGTACAGTGTAGACAGTGGGTTAACTAAAGGCATTGCCATTTGCCCCATAAAGAAAAAAAGAACGAACGATTCGTTTGTATTTTTGGTTTCCTCGCAACATGAGAAACGATAATTACGAACGATTTTACAACAAAAACGTCGTTTAAGACGTAAAATTCGGGCGTATTCGTCATCCATCATTTCATATAAACGAAAAAATACTAAATGAAATGCAATGAAAACGAACACAACTATAAAACAACAAAAATAAAAATAAATCGAACTAACAATTATTGACAGTTGCTAAAGTACGAGGCAGAGACATCTACAAGTGAGAAAAACAACCCTGGTCAACACAGAAAAATACAATATTTATGATTTGTCATGCAAATATGTCATGTATGTATATTTTAAAATATCGACCGGTAATATTTATAATTATTGAATTAAAACATAATAAAATTTCATAATGGGAACCGCTCAGAACTGGACATTTTAAAACTGGATATTTCAAAATAGGAATTGACAAAATGAGATATGGTACAAAACTGGATATTTCAAAATTCGATAATTCAAAACGAGATAAGGTACAAAACTAGATATGGTACAAAACTGGATATTTCAAAACAGGATATTTCGATATGTGATTTATCTTAAAATGATTTTTTAGGAAAGTACTAGAATAGGGCCAATTAGGGAGGAACTCGGCGAGTTCTTAACCGATTTTGATAAAAATCAGTACGTAGGAAGAAAATGGGATTTTGGGAAAGTTCTAAAATATGGCCAGTTAGGGAGGAACTCGGTGATTTCTTAACCGATTATGATGAAATTCGATATGTAGGATGGTAATTGCAGGTTGAAACAAGAGTTCCTTCCTAATTGGCCTTATTCCAGAACTTTTCCAAAAAATAATTTTAAAATTTCATTCCCATCCTACATATAAAATTTCATCAAAATCGGTTAAGAACTCACCGAGTTCCTTCCTAATTGGCCATATTCTAGATCTTACTCAAAAAATCATTTTAAAATCCCATTCTCATCCTACATATAGAATTTCATCAAAATCTGTTAAGAACTCGCTGAGTTCCTTCCTAACTGGCCATATTCCAGAACTTTTCCAAAAAATCATTTTAAAATCTTATTTCCATCCTACATTAAGAATTTAATCATAATCGGTTAAGAACTCACCGAGTTCCTTCCAAATTAACCATATTTCAGAACTTTCCTAAAAAATCATTTTAAAATCACATTCCCATCCTACATATAGAATTTCATCATAATAGGTTAAGAACTCACCGAGTTCCTCCCTAATTGGCCATATTCCAGAACTTTCCCAAAAAATCATTTTAAGTTTAAATCACATGTAAAATGTCCTGTTTTAAAATATCCAGTTTTGTACCATATCTCGTTTTGTAACTTATCTCGTTTTAAAATATCCAGTTTTGAATTATGCAGTTTTGTACCATATCTCGTTTTGTACCTTATCTCGTTTTGAATTATCCAATTTTGAAATATCCAGTTTTGTACCATATCTTGTTTTGTACCTTATCTCGTTTTAAAGTATCCATTTTTGAATTATTCTGTTTCGTCAGATCCAGTTTTAAAATATCCAGTTTCGTACCCTCTCATAATAGTAATTAACGTTAAAGTCTGGGAATTCATATTTAACAGTAAGAGTGAGACGTTTTAAGACGAGACGACGAAGGAGCCGAACCTTGAAACTCGAAACGAGTATTGTTAAAAGAATTCACGGACGAATGTCGTTATGTATTTTATTTTATTCTGTGTTAAATTCCGTTTTAAAGAAACAGTAATATTAATTTCAACATAATTTACCTAATGCTCCAAATCTAGTAACATTTTCGAAACATAATTAACAACTTCAATTTGGCGATTGTTATAATTGTTATTGCGTTGATCAATTTTATGCGGTTTCTATAGCAACACTTTACCGAACAAGACCGTTTTTTGCGTTTTCCCGGACTCAAACTGTTGACGTAAAGTATTAGAATTTGACACAGGATGAAATAAATTATAATTACGTTTAACTCACAAAGAGTTGTCATTTCTAAAAACAGATTTTCAATTTACAGCTGGATAAAACCATATTTTTTATTTTAATTGATGAAAAATTATAAAAAATAATCATTTTCAATTATTAAAACAATAAATTTTCAATAATTTAACAATTTTCATTTAATAATTTGGATTTTTCTGTTTTGCCGTTCCTAGAAACAGATTTTTCACTAATGGTATAATTTTTTTTGTTTATAATCTTAAAACATTTTCCGAACTCACTCAAAATTTCCGACGTTATTTTTTTCCGCCGGTAATCTGTTTTTTATTTTATTTTTTTGTTTTGTTTGTGACATTTTTGAATTTGACTCAACCGCTGTCTCAATATTTTGTGTTTTTTTGCTTTATAGTCATTTCAAAATCAAACAAGAAAAAAAGAAAAAATTGTTGTTGTAAAAAATGCGATATTTTGTTTACTCATGTGGCAACAACAACCTAATTACAGAAAAACGTTTGTGATTAGATTCCTTAAAGACTTTGCCATATGAAGATACAAAACCGAACAATTCGATCGGATTGTCGATTTTGGCGCCACATGTAAACCGAAAATGTCGGTCGACAAAAAACGTTACCGTAAAATAAAAAATAATAAAAATTGACATTTGACTTGAAAAAAAAATTTTATAACGAAAAGTTGCGATTCGACCTCAATTATTACTTTGGTCTTAAATTATTCCTCAAATATTTATTTTACATAGATATATATGTTTATATTTATGTAAATAAATATAAATATAATTAAATTAATGTATATTAATATTTAGAAATTACATGCAAATAATAATTTTTCTCATTTTACATTAGATATACATACCCAAAAAAACAAAATCTAGGCAAAAACACATCAAAGTGAGGTTATGGTAAGGCATTGCCACATGCACACTTGCACGACCGAAAGAGCAAAACTACAAATTCAATTTCAGACTAAATTATTCTATGTACATTATCAAAATTAATAAAAATTAGTTTACATTTACAAAACCTATTTAATTAATTAAAAATTTTATCAATATTATTATAATTTCATTCAAAATTATGCATTTTAATGTTTCGTCGATCGAAAAAATAAAATTCGGTCGACAAAATCTAAAACGGTATCATTTTTTTCGGTTTCCGAACGCATCAAAATGAAACGATTTTTTTTTGTTGGGTATAACCTCACTTCGATGTGTTTTTTAGCTTGGATTTTGTATTTTCTGTGTATTTATAACTGATGTTAAATGAAAAAACTATAATTTGTGTGTAGTTTTTAAATATTAATATGCATTAACTTAATTATATTTATATTTATTTACATAAATATGTATTTATATATATGTATATAAAATAAATATTTAAGGAATAATCACTTCAATTAAGGTCGAAACGCAATCTTGACATAATAATTATTTTACCCAAGCATAATAATAATAATAATTATTATTATGCTTGACATAATAATTATTTTACTGTGACATCATTTGTCGACTGGCATTTTCGGTTTCCATGTGGCTCAAAATCGACCAACCGATCGAATTGTTCGGTTTTGTATGTAAAAATGCTTAATAATTAATAGTTGTCAATTTCACCAAAAATTTGAGTGTGAATGCGGAAATCGTTTGAAAATGGTTAAATGTTATAATGCGTTTGGCAATGAAAAACACTTTACGATCTAGTCATGATATCGTGATGTCGGACGATGGAAATAAATAACTAATAATGTTGAATGAAGTTTGTAAAATTATTTAAATTTTCGAGTTTTATTAATTAAATAAGGTTACTATGTATAGTTTTCGTTTAATTTTAGTTAAATTTTATTCATTTAATCATAAATGAAGAAATGGTTGCCAGATAATTTTTCATGACGTTGCTATGTGGCAATGCTTTAAGAATCCGATTGGAACTATGGTACAACACCAATTACTCCTTCATTTGAATTGGTACCGGTAACAACGGGCAGTACAGGTCAATTATCTTAATTGGCAAATACTGCAAATCAAGTATTACTTCCCGTAATAATACCGATCGATACATGTCGTGTGGATTATGTGCTATTGTTGCATATAGTCTATCATGAATCAGCACATACTCAAGATGGAGTATGTAATATAGGTGAAGTTGTTATATTGGTACACATATATAATAATATGTTATTATAAACCTGTTAAATTCACTACATATTCGTTTTCGATCCTACCAATACCGGATATCCTATTTATTCCACCATATATGAACATCTTATGACGCTTACTTACCGTTTTAACTACCAAATTTTTGTCAAGATTCCGAGTTTTGGCAGCAATTACTTGAATGTATTCAAAATTCGGCACGGAAATGCTATTCAGCATAATGATCGCTTTCTTGACAGAAAAGTATAGCCATTTATGCTAAACGTCTGGTCTCCCGACATCTCTCATTCTCTATTTTGGAGCGTGTTGCTCTTGGCCATATATTCTTTGGACTTTTTTTGAGCAATTCTCAAACATTCATCGCTTCTTATAATTCGTTCCGTCAGAGTTTTGACAATATTATTTTTGCCAAAAACATTATTGACCGAAAGCAATTGTGGTTAGGTTATATGAGTGAAATCCAAAGTGACCTATTTACTCTATCTCTGTAATGAAAAAATATAAAATGCAAGTTGCTTCTGTTCGATTACTTCCCGTATTTATTGCGCTTATACTTAAGAGTCACTCTGTCTATAGATATGAATTCAATCTAAATGATTATATTTTTTTGCGCACCTAAATTTTAATTGAAATTGGAAAATTTTGTGTTGTTTAATTGGTATGATGGCCTTGAAACGAACAAATTGCACGAAAACAAAATAATTTCCACCAAATCTGGTTATTCTCATGGTAGATATATATCGTGTACGTGTATACACTAAAACAACATATTTCACAATTCAATTACAACTTATAGCAACATATAGCATAATAATATAATAACACAATTTTCTTTTTATTCGCGCAATTCGAATTTAAAAAAAAATTTTTTCTACATAAAATTCAATTTAAATAATAAACGTGGGCTTACCTAACGAATAGTATAATCATCACTACTCCAATGAAGTCTTTATTGCTCGATGAAAATATCATATTCCAATTTATTATTGCTATTACAATAAATACTGTACACAACAACTGTTATTGCAATTTAATTAAAGTTTTGCGTTTTTTTTTGTATACAAAAAGGGTCGATCGCAATCTATTGTCGATCGCGAACAGCATCGAATTAATAGAATTTAAATTTTACAAAACCAAAACTTTAATGATCTCATGCTGTGCCAAGATCAATATAATATTATAATCAAGTTATTATTCGTACTATGCGATTATCATTTTAAATATGTAAATTACATATTTTAACGTTGGCTATGTATTTATGTTTTTGACAATAATTTAGAAAATGATCAAGGCGCTAACGTTACTTTAGCCATTTTCTAATATATTTGAATATAGCACTAAACTCATCTATTTAATCGAGTTTTAAGATTATCTTTCCCAAAACTTAATTGGCTGAAACACGATTAGACGTGATTTTTCTTTTCTTTTATTTTTTTGAACTTTGTTTTATAGTAAGTATTTCAAGAGGTGACGTTTTTAAATATCTAGTTTCACAAATTAAAGGAATCTCCACACGAAACTAATTTGTTGGGCTTACCGCGTAATGATTTTTTGTAGATCGTATTTTGATTTTCCTACCAGGGCTAAACCAATTTTTTTGAAGTTCCTACTCTTCAGCATGATACCATAATACAACTGGCCATGAGAAAGCATGGTCACGTACCTAATTTACCCCTGTAAACTTAAGAAATTGTCGTTGAGCTTTGGTAATGCATTTATAACAAATGAGAATCTAACTAGGAACTGTATTCGTTTAACGCCAAATGGTAAGTTGGCAAAGATCGTCGATCGTGCTACCACCAATCTATTCTGATGTATGATTGATGAGCAACATCTGTTTTGATGTATCTGTTCCTTTCATAATATGAATTCGCTTTTTGTTGACAATTGGAGTTTCTCCACTTTTGTTTACGGAGCTAAAGCGTTGAGGCTCTCTGGAGCTTGAACTCCAAGCTTTAGTAGTGTTTTAAGAACTTAAGTATGAAGAACTTTATTTTGGTCTGTTAATAGTTTTCACATAGGTAGTTTGGATTTGATGGGTTGTATACTGTTAAAAAAGCTAAAAGATTCCTAATTTGCGGAAACCCAGTTAAAATCAATTAAGTATACAAATTAGAAATTTATTTATTATGATTAACTTTAAACTACGGTCAATACTACAAATATTTTTTTAACCCTCCCACGTTGTTTATTGGATGCAAAAACGTATTCGTGCAACATTTCATGTATTTTCTGTATACCACAGCTTCACTTAGTTAGTTCCCTTTATTATGTTAGCTTATTTTCCACCAAAAACTATGCCAGAGCTACAACGTAAATATATGGTTAGGTATATAAAACCTCAAAACCTTCTATAGAATAAAAATATTGAGTAAGAGAAGATACTCGATAGAATGGAGAGTATATAAACCAAATGCCATAACTTTTCTTAATGTTATTAGCTTAGTCTCATTGGCTTGTTGTCACAAAGCTCGATTTATCTAAAATAAAGAGTGGGTTGAGGAACATTTAAAGTCTTTGGCCGTAATAAAAGCTCTAATTGGAAATCGAAATATCAGAATATTATAAGTATCAAGTGGTTTGGGATGAATAGGTAGAAAAAATAAATTTTCAAGCAACAAATATATCACCCGAAGAATATTTAAATTTATAGACGAAATACACCAAAATATTCACACCAAATCTTCAATGCATTTAGGTCCGGGAGTGGGTCCCAGACGGCCAATCCATCTATCTGGGTATATGTCATTCAAGTAGGCAGGGACGTGTAATTCATAGTGCGCAGGACACTCATTATTCTGGAACTAATGAGATTTTGTAACTTACTCGGGTACCACTCCCAATAAATTTGGCAGTTTTTTTCGAAGAAAGTTCTTCCTTTCGAGGAACACCAGTAAATCTGATGAATTCGCGATATCCAGGTGAAGCACATTAGAGTATCATTCCATATAAAGGCCTGCAGCTTTATTTGTATTGTCTCTGCACTCACCATAAATAAAATGTAAATTTGCATATTCCAGTGATGTGTACTAAATACGTGGAATTTTGATACATAAAATATTTCCGTCCAATCGAATAGCCAGGTGACGTTGTTTTAACACTTATGTACAAGCACAGCGAAATGAATACAGGATAAACTCATGTAATGTCAAAAAAGTCGAGTGACACACTAAATACTTACTTTAACTGTTATTTATTAACTGCGCCATTTATTACATTTGACCATTGCTCGCTCGCCCACACTTAACTAGTCGCTTAAGAGTGCGAAAAACTCGCCATTTTAAAATAAAATTACAAATCTTAAGTACACCTGAGAAATATTTTTTTTTGTATTTTATTTTAAGAGCCCAATAAAACTAGGTGTTTCAGGCTTATCCATCCTTTGTATGGGATACTCTATATATATATATATATATATATATATATATATATATATATATATATATATATATATATAAATATATATATATATATATATATATATATATATATATATATATATATATATATATATATATATATATATATATATACCTATATGTATTTATATATATATATATATATATATATATATATATATATATATATATATATATATATATATACCTATATACGAATATATTATGTACATAAATAAATATATATATATATATATATATATATATATATATATATATATATATATATATATATATATATATATATATATATATATATATATATATATATATATATATATATATATATATATATATATATATATATATATAAGGTAAACGGCTATAATACTGACATAGGCGGTATTACTGACATATATTGCGTATCTTTTAGTTTTTAAGAGAATTACTCAATATATACAATTTTTTTTTATTACATTCATGAAAATTCCTGTTTCATTCTGTTCTAATATTCGTGTTGTATATAACATTAAATAATAATCAGTTCCAATTTGACAACGGTCGTGATGATTACATCATCTATAGTTATTGCACATTTGTTAAAATGTTGCCTTAAATTTTGGAATTCTATATTTTAATAATATTTATCATGTAAATCATTTTTGATTATTTAAGTGTGCTCTCGTGAAACAAGTGAGATTAAATATAAATATTTGTTAAATTAGTTACGTCAGAATTCGATACAATGAAAAATGGTATTGTTCCTTTCACTGACACACGTGTCAATATACGGTATACCGATATACCGATATCGGCATACCGATTAAATCACCGATAGGACACCTAACTATTTTATCTATTAAGGAAGAAGCAAACATAAAAGATTGGATCATTTACATTGGCAAAGTGAGATTTCCTGCAACAAAAGATCAACTACTGGATGTATTATTAAAAATAATAATAAGGATGGCAGGCCCGGTAGACGGTGGTATGAAGGTTTTTTCAGGTAATTGATTTATAATTGGTAATTGATCGCAATTATCAATAAATACCGTTTTATCAGACTTTGTTGTCTATAGACATGACTTCACAAAACTTGAAAGTAGTTCATCAAAAACAGTCGGAACTTGCAGTGCGATGCCAGCTCTACCGGTGTTGGCAGCGTACTGTTTCAAAGAGGTCCAGATAATGAGGAATATCCAATAGCTTATATGTCCAAAAACCTCAATAAAGCCCAACGGAATTATTCAGTTACTGAGTTGGAGTGTTTTGCTGTAATTAAGTGTTCAAAAGTTTCGCGCTTATATCGAGGGATTTTATTTTGTTATAGTTACTGATCATTCAAGCCTCCAGTGGTTGATGTCCCAAAAGGATCTTTAGGGACGTTTGGCTCGCTGGAGCTTAAAATTGCAAGGTTATGACTTTGACATCCAGCATAAAAAAGGTGCGCAAAACGTGGTGCCAGATGCATTATCTCGTGTGCATGTGAATGAGCTCGAGTTACCTGGATCGTCCGCTTTGGATCTACTTCTGTATGTAGACATAACATCTCCTGCAATTTCGATTGATCCGAAATACGTTAAGTTGTTGAGTTCGGTGAAATCATTAAACAACGCCAATTCCAACCTGCGTATCGAGAATCATAAGATCTTGTTTTGTCCATCATATAATTCAAGTATAGTTGACACAGATTTACCTGAGTAGAAATTATAACTAAGCCTCTTACTTCTAATCTGATTGAACAGGCTCATTATTCTCCTTTGTCTGCACATTGTGGAATTTCTAAAATTTTAGAAAGACTTCAACGGTACTTTTACTGGACTGGAATGGCTAAAGATGTTAAATCATATATCTCTACATGCACCACCTGTAAAGCTTGCAAGCCTATAAATTATGTTACTCGTCCGCCCATGGGAGCGTTATCAGAAGTTACTCGACCATTTCAATGGCTTATATAGATTTTTAGGTCCGTATCGTCGGTCAAAAAGAGGAAATGCATATACTTAAATTATACTAGATAAGTATTCTGGATTCGTACTCCTAAAAGCTTTACGTAATGCTACTGCCGTTAATCTCGTGGACTTTGTGGAAGGACAAGTATTCAACTTTTTCAGTTCCTGAGGTAGTTTTGACGGACAATGGTAAACAGTTTGTGTCTAGACAGTTTAAGATGTTACTTCGTAAGTATGGTGTTAAACATACTACACCTAAGCAATATCCTCAGTCAAATTCATCGGAAAGAGTTAACCGTTGTATTTTGTCAGCAGTTCGATCATACCTTAAAACAGATCAACGTGAATGGGATGTACATTTGCAAAATATTGTTTCAGCTCTACGCAATGTGAATCACTCTTCTTCTGGGTACTCTCCGCATTATCTTGTGTATAGTGAACATAAAATTAATCATTGTGATGATTATAAGCTCCGTAAGCTTTTAACGCAATTTGATGACAATGAAATAAATATAACTTCGAAACCAACTCGATTAAACTTAGTTCGAGATACTGTGTTAAAACATTTAAGACAACCGTATGCTGTTAACACTAAACAGTATAATCTGCCCTCTCGAGCCCGTTAATTTGCAGTAGGTCAATGGCCTTTAGGAAAGGTTGCCTATGAATGTACTGATATAAAAGGGAAGGTGTTGGAAGTATAGCATATTAAAGATATTTACAACGCTCCCTAAAGTACAAATTATATATGATTTATCTTATTAGATTTTTTTCCCCCTTTGACGAGAACTTTTATTTCTGTTTTGTTGCCCGGCTTATATGAAACATTTCAGTGGTGTGAGTCGGCCCCGCGTGTTGTAACGGATGCTTGTGAGCCGTTACAAAGAATCGTGTGTCAATTTTATTATCTGTTAATAATCATGACCATTATTTGATTATTGAACGTTTTTTTTTCTCACTCTAACAACTCTGTCAATCTAACAACTCTGTCAATCTAACAAGAATACTCCGGTTAAATTTTTTATTTTTTTTTATACCGTTGTTTGAAGATTTTTTTAATATATTGGTATGGTAGATTTTTTCACTCTTGTTAAAGAGTACTCCAACTGAAGGTGTTTCTGCAAAATACATTCGTTCGATTGGTGAAATATTTTTCAAATGCATCAGATTTAGTTCTTGTGCACTTAGTGATTTAAATCTTTCCAATATCATCTAGGATTTTGACCATATTTTTCCAAGCAATTTAAATTCAAATACCGAATCTTTACTCGTTGAAGCAAATTAACAGCATTCCTAATAACCTAGGTAAGTTTCTGGAGGTGGCAATCACCAATGAAGTTGATGCGTGCATAACTTCTGATTCAAATAACTCATTTGTTGCAAATGATACCAATCATAAAACTTTAGATTATGTATTTAACTCCAGCCACCGTTTGCCTAAAATACCAAAAACACTTGCAACTAATCAAATACAAGTTTAAAAAGGCATTTTGTGAGAATGTACAGCAAGACCTTGAGCGGCGTTTGCCTGTCTGTAACAAAGCAACGAATATACACAGTTTAAAAACAAAAGGACTACACTAAAACAATAAAGTCAATTTTACATTTTTTGAAAATAATACGAGTTAAAAGCTCGTTGTACTATTTTAATGCAGTTGGTTGACTTTTAAAAATCTCTCGAACAGCATAATATCAGTAATCATTGAACCTTAACAGATTTCCGCAACACAAATGAATTCTAAATGGTCAACTTATTGACAGTCTGTTAAAACTAATAAGTAAAAGGGTTTAGTTTATGTACTGTGCATACAAATTACAGACACATTTTATTTTTATTTTCACATGAAACTCGATCATCGCACATAACCAACCTGTCAGTCACTTGATCATAACATTTTGATTAAAATAAATTAAAAAACGAAATAAGTTACGCCTTTTGTAATCATTCGACATATCCTTATATGTACGTCCGAATTTAAACTACACCTTTATGTGCTTACCGTATAGTTTAGTATAAATTTAGTTCCCTCTTAGTAATTTCCTTTCAACAACACCACGAAACAAAATCTTAAGATATGCGAGAGATAAAAATTGATTTTTTATTTTTTTTTATACTTAAGACGAAAAAATCTTTAAAGATTTTTTTTCTTTTTTATGTTTTGCCGCGCGGCAATGTATTCGATTATTTAAATAAAAATTTATTGTTTAAAATTTCCTTCTTGTATCTTAAATTTTTTTTATTAAAAAAACAAAAAAAAAATCAAAATTTATTATAAGATAAAAAAAAAAAAAATCAATTATAAGTGTTATTGGCAAATTATTAAATTTTTTTTTACGATTTTTATCATTAATTTTCATTACTGTTTGCGTTTCTTCGTTCGTATACTGGTGGTGGTGGGAAAATATATATTTGCAAAAATTTCCTTACAGCAAAAGGGTTTGTATATTTGCCATATGGATTTAATAACCCACCTCAATTTACAATAACTCTACTCAATTTACTTTATGTACCTTTATAATTTCATTCATGCGAGCAAAAAAAATAAAAAAATAAAAATAATAATAGAAGCCGAATTTTACGTAAAAAGTCTCTATCAAAATATAAAAGCTTATACATTAGAAACCAACAACAAAATCAACAAAAAAAGAAAAAAAAGTTAAACTTATTTTTATTGACCATTTTTATTTTATTTTATTTTTAGTTCGTAACCGTCGTAATAATAATGAAAATAAAAATAAAATAAAAATTTTCACGGAAAATTGAAAGTTATTATTATTATGTATTGTAAAAAACCAAATAACTGAAAATATTTTCATTTCATTAAACAAGAAAATCTAGTCGATATATATATATATATATATATATATATATATATATATATATATATATATATATATATATGTATATATATATATATATATATATATATTTTGATTTTTCCAAATGGTGAAGCATATTAGAAATTTACATATAAAATCCAATCAAATAAAATTAATTCTAATTATTTTATTTTTACGGGACAATATCATTTATATACAAGGATGAATATATATATATATATATATATATATATATATATATATATATATATATATATATATATATATATATATATTAAAAAAAAAGCCATTCAAAATGAGGAAAATGGTAATCATTTTAAGAAAACCACCATCAATACTGCACCAACAAACTTTTTTATCATATTAATGAATATTTAACAAAATGTTATTAAAATTTCTTCAAATTGCTCTGGCAATGAATTTAAAGAAATTATTGTTAAGTTTACTGAAATTGGTGTTAATTTTAATACACACTAATATTAATTTGATGAAATAACTCTTTAAATTTATAATCGTGTAATTTATTTGAAATTTTTTCTTTTAAATTAATGAAATAAATTGTTTTTTTAATAAAATAAGTCATTGACTTAATGAAAGATGTTACATAAATAATAAACTTTTTTTTCAGAACGATAGAAATATTTATTAACGATATCGAAATTTATTTAATATAATAAAAGGATATTTCAAATCAATAAAACAAAATTAATAATCTAATAAATTAAATAATAGAAAATTTTATAAATTTACTAACATATTTTTTCAGATTGAGGTAAAATTAATTTTTGTGTATTAAAAATCATTGAATTTTTATTTTATTTGGTATAAGATAATACAGAAATTTGTTATTCAACCACAGAAAATAATGTATACAGAATAATATTCTTGAATATGATTCAATGTATAATAAATAAAAATAAATAAAAATGTAGGGGAAATGAATGTATATCAAACGGTTCGACCATACATAGTTTGATAATTTTATATTATCTCTTTCCAACATTAAGTGTTGAGTACGATCGTACAATAATATTTTATCAAAATAAATATTTTGATTGTGTGCGAACTTCTTTATATAATGAAAAACAACAACAACAACAAGTAGATTTTTTTTTACGATACATACAGTACCGCATACATATATTGTACCGAATCGACAATTTTATATATGAGACACCCGTCATTATGAATGGAACATTTATTTAATGATTACTGTAAGCAAAATATTATAACAGGCATAGACAGACGAACAAAATTTAATTGTTCTACTCTCCTCCAACAAAAATATAAAAAAAAATTGGTGGATTTTGTATAATTTACGAAACGATCAATTTTATGAAACCAATTACAACACTCCATCTACTAATAATCAATTGAAAAAAAAATCGATCATACGAAATTATATCTTAACTACTCATACATTATGAAAGAAAATGAAATAAATAATGGAATAAAATAAAAATATTTATGTATTACCAATGCCTGTATATGTACAGGCAAAACCAACACAAATGTATATACAAGCCATGAAGTTGCGATACTTATGCCAAAAAGTGACTACTATACCTAAGTATTAGTGTTGTTACGTAGTATAATTTGTATATACTTTTATTATATGCTTTGATGTAAATAAAAAATGAATACGAATGATGGAACAACAGTATGTTGCGCTCTTTAAGACAAAGCAAAAAACAAATTTATTATTTAACGAGAGAGAGAAGTATTGTTATTATTATTTACTTCATTATATACTATACTATATACTATGAATTTAGAGCAATTTTTGTTTCGTTTTTTTTGTAGAAATGTTATGTACTTTAAATTTAAAGGAGTATGGACAATGCGAAATATAATTTTTTGTTTCGATTTTTACTGTAGTCAAATTCTCTAACATATAGCAAATAGTAGTCATAATATGTTTTACTTAACAAAGCTTCATGGCTTGTATAATATACAATAGTGTTGGTTTTGATTATATTCAAGAACTACTATTACTGTTAATCACAAAGCTCTAATGTTTCATACATAAACCATAAAATTAAAATAAAGTAATAAAAAAGTTCAACTTAAAATAAATGGTCCTATATAATATTACTAAAAATACATAATATTATGTGTATATATTTACTTCATATTCAAATATTAAAATCTATTAAATAAAAACAAAACAATTCTACGATTATGTTTAAAAAATAATTCAATATGCATAACGTCTTTTAGTTAGAAATAGTTAAAATATCACAAACTTGTTCTAAGGTGCAAAAACTAAAGGTGCAATTATCTCTAAAATTAATTCTAAGATTTAATAATGTTTTTGTATAATAGTCATTCAAAAGTATTAGGATGGTCGATCGTTGATCGTTGAAGAGATCGTACGTGTTTTTGTCGATCTCTTCATTTAAAATTCATTTAATTTTATTTTTAGTTTCAATGTTTGTGTGTGTAAATATAAAGTGAAATAGTTAAAAAGTTTTAAGTGTAAATGTTTTAAAAGTGTGCATGTTCTTAGCGCAAAAGTTTAGGAAATAGTGAAGTGGATTGTGTACTCTGTCGCTTTCCCAGAGACCAAGTACTAATCTTTATTTTAATGCGAATTTTTATTTTAATAAATTTCTATGTTATGTGTATAGAAGGGTTATATATTGTAGTTGGTATATGGTATATATGGAAATGCATGGTAATGTATTGAGTTCATATTAAGGTATAACATGTATGTACAAAATTTTAGTATATAACAAAGGTTATGAATGATTGATTTTTTACTCTTGTACAACTATCTGGTTCTTATATGACTACTCAATACATTTAAATGCATTTCATGGGCGAAATATTGTGTGATGTGATACCTGTTTTTGTTTTTGTTTTGTGAATCTGTAGATAGTAATGTATGTAATATTATTATATACATGTTTCATTTATATTGTGCATGTATTGTTATGTACACCGAAAAATATTAAATTTATTTTGTGTATATACAAAACCAACACTATTGTATATTATATAAGCCATGAAGCTTGGCTAAGTAAAACATATTATGACTACTATTTGGTGTATGTGTTAGTGAATTTGACTACAGTAAAAATCGAAACAAAAAATTATATTTCGCACTGTCCATACTCTTCTAAATTCAAAGTCCATAACATTTCTACAAAAAAAACGAAACAAAAATTATATTTTGCAAATGTCCACTCTGCTCTAAATTATTAGTATATAGTATAGTATATAATGAAGTAAATAATAATAACAATATTTCTCTCTCTCGTTAAATAATAAATTTGTTTTTTGCTTTGTCTTAAAGAGCGCAACATACTGTTGTTCCATCATTCGTATTCATTTTTTATTTACATCAAAGCATATAATAAAAGTATATACAAATTATACTACGTCACAACACTAATACTTAGGTATAGTAGTCACTTTTTGGCATGAGTATCGCAACTTCATGGCTTGTATATACATTTGTGTTGGTTTTGGTATATAACAAAAGAGGAATAGAAAAAGGAGAAAAAAGTAAAAATTATAAAAGTGTCACCGTTACAGTAATTTTTAGTTATTTTGTTTTTTAGTGCATGGTTATTTTATTCTCTTATATTGAGTTTTCCAATAAGAGGTTTCATTGTGATGTAGAAGAAGGAATGTTTTTTGAAGGAAATTAATGAATGTTTGTTTTAGTGTAGGGAAGAGGGGGGGGGGGATATCACCCAGATGGCCGTCACGGCTGCGTTGCAGCACCATGTCCTTTTCATTGAATTTTTCATTACCAGATTGCACATTTGTGGCTGTGTGTCCTCGATAACTTCACGAATTTCATCGTTAAGGTCCTGAATCGATTAAGGAGCATTGATATAGACCTGATCTTTCATGTGGCCCAAAGAAGGGGGTCTGAGGTGTTAAATCACAGGATCTTGGTGGCCGGTTGTGATCGCCTCTTCGAGAGATGGCACGGTTAGAAAAATTTTCTTGCAAAATTGCAATTGTTTCGCAGCTTGTGTGGCGCGTGGCGCGCTCTTGCTGAAAATAAACGTCGTTCACATCAATATTTACAAATTCCGGTCATAAAGGGTCATTAATCATGGCTCGATAGTGCAGTCCATTCACCGTAACAGTTGCATGGGCCTATTTTTCGAAGAAGTAACACACCGCCAGCCCAGAAAACAGCACCAAGCAGTGACGCGTTGAGGATGAAGAGGCTTTTCAACAATCGTTCTTCGGCTTTCTGAGTCCTAAATGCGACAATTCTTCTTATTAACGTGACCTCCGCGGTGAGCGTGGGCCTCATCTCAGAAGATGATTTTTAGATGAAAATCCGGATCATTTTTGTAGTGATTTTTTACAGTTTCGGTGCGTTGTTGAGGCGTGTAACGTACCATTTTTAGTAGTGCCGTGGTTTTGCTTGTCGAATGCCAGGGGATGGCAGCTGCCCAAATAGCATGTAAATGTTAAAAAGTTGAATTGTTTGTATAATTTTTGTATTTTTTTATTTTTTATGTATTTTACAATTTTTTATATCTTTTTATTTTTATATTTTTATATATTTTATAAGTTTTTAAATAAAAACTTCTAAATAAAAACTTTTTTTTAATTAATAAGTTTTAAATTTTTTATATTTTTGAATTTTTTGTATTTTTTTGTTATATTTTTTGTCTTTAAGTTTTTTAAATTTTTTGTATTTTTTTATATCTTATATTTTTAGGTTTTTTATATTTTTTATATTTTAATATTTTTTATATTTTTATATTTTTTATGTTTTGTATTTTTTTATATATTTTATAATTTTTATTTTTTATATTTGTTATATTTTTATACATTTTATATTTTTTGTATTTTTCTATTTTCTATATGTTTAATATATTTTATATTTTTATATTTTTTATATTTTTTATATTTTTAATATTTTTATATTTTTATATTTTTAATTTTATTATATTTTGTTATAATTTTATTTTAATATTTTTTATTTGTTATATTTGTTATATTTTTGATATTTTTATAATTTAATTGTAAATTTCAAGCAGAAACTAATTCAATTTATTACAGCCTACGGCTTGCAGACATTTTGTAGGTTTTTATATTTTTATATTTATTTTATTTTGCTATATTTTTATATTTTAATATTTAATTGTACATTTCAATCGAAAACTAATTCAATTTATTACAGCCTACAGCATTAAGAAATTATCCCATTAATATATATTTTTTTCAGAGAAACAATGCAAGATTACAGAAAAATGGTTGCAGATTGGAGATCCTGATAAAATGCAGAGCAGTTCATTACAATTGTGATTGTCTTGTGCTAACTAACAGTAGTTTGAATATTGGCTACCGGGAAACCGGACCAATTCTATCATTACTAACTAACCCTTTCTTTCCCTTTGTCACAAAAAAAAATACTAACTATCGATCGCTTAGGTGTCTGCAACCGGGTCGAGTCTGTCATAACTAACATTCCATCCACTCCTTCGGTTTTGTTATATGTAACACGGGTGTACGGTGGTGCCCGGCATTCCGGGAGTTCCTGGTTCGTCCTTGGCCGTACACTCTAATCAATCAATCAATCAGTCAATCAATAGTCATTCAAAAGTATTAGGGAATATACTATATACTTGATTCCATCTAAATTTATCAAAATTTCTTCTGGATTGTTCAAGGAGACTTTAAGTAAAATTAAAAGTTGTCACCATCCTGTTGCACCAACCAACATAAATAATGTTCGAAAACCTTTTATTGGTGCCTTGCTAATTTGTTTTTTGTCCATTCAATTGTTTAACTATTCAAAATGTAATATAATATGGCAGTTTTATCTTTGCTTTTTTGTTCAAAAACCTCATACATTCTCGATGCGAACGTTGTTAACTAGTCTTGCTTTCCGTGTTTTGATAAATAGTATTGAAATCTATCTCAATCTAAATATTAGAAAACTAATATTGTTTAAAAAATATTTTAAAAAAAAACTTTTAATTTTGCAATATATCTATGAATTTGAGAAGGTTGTTTAATAATATTTCAAGTATTAATCGAATATCTCAAAAGAAAAGTTATACCAAACAGGCAAACATTTTGATTTTAAAGAAATACAAATAATTATAACAATTTACATGAAACACGCAAAAAATCTAAAAAATAATACTTACAATTTATAGAAAGGCTTTTTATGTTAACTCCATTTCTGCAATATTTCATCTGTAGATCTTGGTTTGGTTATTTCCTGAATTTAATGTTTAGTAAACAATTTTTTGATTTTTATTCTTTCTCACAGCATGATCTTTTACTATATTGATTAATTGATTGATTGATTGATTAGAATGTACGGCCAAGGACTAACCAGGAACTCCCAGAATGCCGGGCACCACCGTACACCCGTGTTACATATAACAAAACCGAAGGAGTGGATGGAATTTGTTAGTTATGACAGACTCAACCCGGTTGCAGACACCTAAGCGATCGATAGTTAGTGTTTTTTTTGTGGTGTAAGGAAAGGAAGGGCATGTTAGTAATGACAGATTTGACCCGGTTTTCCGGAAGCCAATATTCAACTAATGTTAGCAAAAAACAATCACAATTTTGACGAGCTGCTCTGCATTATTTCATTTTGTATCATCAACTGCAGTGAGCCCCATTCAGGTGTATCAGTAAACGTTTCCTAAAAGCAAAATCTATTAATGAAATAACCGCTCTTAGCCGTAGGCTGTAATAAATTGAATTAGTTTTCACCTGAAATTATAAATTAATTAATTTGTAATATAATAAACTAATAATATCATAATATAATTTCTGCAAGCCGTAGACTGTAATAAACTGGATTAGTTTTCCCTGAAAATACAAATATATTAATTTGTCTCATAATACTAATAATATATTAATATAATATAAATATATAAATACCTAAATACATAAATATATAAATATATAAATACATAAATATATAAATATATAAATACATAAATACATAATAGCAATAACACAAAGGACTTGCATCAAAATCCACTTTATATTTACTTTAAAACCAAAAACACTAGAAATCGAATTTTATTAAAATAATTAAACAATTGATTTCGATCGAATCCACCGTTTTTTAGCAATTACACCTGCATGATCTTTTACTATATGTACATAAAATATTACGGCTGTGAAGTTTCCCACAAACAAAACCCTCTTTACTTCAAGCCGTATTGTTTGCATACTCATGCTATACAAAAATATATACTTTGATTGTATTGTAAGTAGAAAATCGTGTCGGGATATGATAGCGAATATTGTGTAAAAGCAATAAACAATAAAATCAAATAATGCGCATGCGTTTACAATTTTTTTTATTAATTTTATATGGAGTTTTGATATTTATCAATACATCTAAAGTGTATATTTTCACTAATACATTTTAAAAATACATGATGATGTGTGTCAACGAAAGTTACAAGACGGCTTGTTGTAAAGAGGGTTTTGTCCACAAATAACAAAAACTGTATGTTTATTGGTAATTTATTTTACAGTAGACTAAAAAATTGTTATTTCACTATGATTTAAAATCCAGGCTATTTTATTGTATTATACCTTGCTTTCTGTTGAGTTGTATGGAAAACCACAAAACTACATAATATTAAAATAACATAAAATATGAAATGGCAGAATACGGTCCAATACTATAATAAAAAATATAAGAATACAAGAATACTTGAAGGAGAAAACAAATTCTACTTACTTCTCTAGTTGTTGATCAGCTTGCCTGATATGTTTTTTGAATTCTTAACCCAGAGATATTTAAAATTGTATATTGCTTTAAATGTTAGTGATTCCCTGTAGAGATTGCGTTGATACGGTGTCAGATGATCTCTGAAAATACTTGTTGTTGTACGTGACGTTCAGTGCAATTAAATTGATGGAATGTTTTCTCATAGAAAAGTGGCCCAAACACGTTTTGTTTTTCCAGAAATTTTAGTTTTACATCCAGTGACTTGAATTTTATCAGTATTAATGGTTTGTTTTGATTAGTAAGGTTATGTTGCTCGGATGGACTACTATGGACTGTAGATTGTTTTTAATTGTGTGAATATTTATTTGTTGTAACTTCATTTAATGTGATATCATCATCCTTAATTGTTTCACATAATTTAAGAAAAACCTCTTTATATTGGATATTGCTTGACAGTTGCGGAAGTCCAGCAATTATTAAGTTAGCCTTGTTATTTAATTGTGTTGGCAAATCAATCTCAGCTTTTAGTTGGTTTAATTCTTTTTGGATTTGGATTTGATTATTTGAATATGTATTGAGTTCATTTTTTAAATTTTTCGTTATCTTGCTTCAATTGTTTGTTGTCTTCTTTCAACAAAAGTAACTGCTCGAACATACGATCTTGCGTTGCGTTAATTTTTTTCAATATATAACGAATAGTATCAAGTTTTGCTTCCATGGTACTTGATTGTACGTTATCGCTTGAAATATTTTGTTGCTGTTCTTCCAAGAAATGTAGGCTATTGACTTGGAGGTTGGTTTTATTAAATTGTTTTTTTGCATTCAGGTGAACACAACCATACGTTTACAGCTGAAGTCAAATGTTTTCCAAATAATTTAGCACAATTTGGATGGTAGTATTTGTCACAGGAATCACACTTTAAAAAGGATAAATTATTTTTAATGTTTAAATTACATATTTCACATATCATATTTAAATTTAGGTTCCAAGTTTTAGATATGTAGTTTTTACCATAAAGTTTTGCCACTGTTCGTATTATATATTCGACTTCTACATTTCCCATTTCTCCACTTTTCAAAATTACCACTTTGATCTGAATCAAAATTTGTCAAACATCAAACAGATCGTCGTTCTGTAAATTTATTTACTAAAAATAACAAATAAAAAAAAAATTTGATTTTAAATTTAGAGGTTTGGAATTGCTCGTTTATATTTGATTAAAAATAATTTTCCAAAAAAATTTAACTAGTTTTCATAAAAAGGGTAACAACATTAAAATATTTATACAAACTATTTCTTTAATTAAAATTTGAATATATTTTATCGTAATCAAAATATTTTAAGATAATAAAACTTATAAAAAAAAAAAACAATTCAACCTGTTGCATGCGCAATTGTCAGTGGACGATGATTGAAATCAGTTTTCGCATTACCATAAGTAATCGGAGACTATACGATAGTTTATTTAAACTTGATGGCTACCACTTAAATATTATAAATATTTCTTTTAAATATTTTTAAGTAAGGTTAGGTTACCGATTTAAAAGTTTATTAAAAAAACGGGGCTTAACGATATTTTTTTTTTTGGTTACAAAACTCCGTTTGAATAATGTCTTAAATTGGTAACATAAGAAATGAAATTGTTTTGCAAATTTATAATTAAAAAAAAATGTGTTGACAATTAAGATTTATCCAATGTGATCAGATAAACAGGAATGACTTTTGAGTTACATCATTTGTGCGTGTCATGTTCTATAAATTTTTTTTTTTGATGAATCATACGAGCTCTTTAATTTCTGAAGATCGTCACAATATTTAAAACAAAAATTATGTTCCAACCTAGTTAAAGGTGTTTATATTGCAAGAACGTAGGTCACATTTTGAAAGATTCTATGAAGTAAAAGTTCAACAATCAGCGAAAAGAAATGTAAAGAAATGTCGAGAAATGTGAAGGAACAGTATTATTCAACCCAGTACTAGTCCAAGAAACTCTTCTTTGTTAATCGTCCCAAAAAAATCAAAGGATTCGCATTAAAATCCTATTTATATTACTTTAACACCGAAAATATTACAATTAGAATTTTATTAAAATAATTAAACGTTTAAATTCGATCGAATCTACCGTTTCATAGCAATTATAAAAAATACTCGTATGAAAATCCTATTTATATTTACTTTAACACCGAAAATATTACAATTAAAATTTTATTAAAATAATTAAACGTCGATCGAATCCACCATTTTATAGCAATTGCACAAAGTATTCGCAAGAAAATCCTATTTATATTTACTTTAACTCCGAAAATATTACAGTTTATTTTATTTAAATAATTAAACGTATAATTCAATCGAATCTATCGTTTTATAGCAATCACAAAAAGAACTCGCAAGAAAATCTCAATTATATTTACTTTAACACCGAAAATATTACAATTAGAATTTTATTAAAATAATTAAACGTTTAAATTCAATCGAATCTATCGTTTTATAGCAATTACACAAAATAACCGCATGAAAATCTTATTTATATTTATTTTAACACCGAAAATATTACAATTAGAATTTTATTAAAATAATTAAATATTTAAATTCGATCGAATCCACCGTTTTATGGCAATACAAAATACTGGCAAAAAATCCAATTTATATTCACTTTAACACCGAAAATATTACAATTAGAATTTTATTAAAATAATTAAACGTTTAAATTCGATCGAATCCACCAGCACTTTTGTCCTTTTTTCGGGCAGTAAAAGAAAATATTTATAAAAAAAGTTTTTTAGAATAAGATTTCTTGAATGATCTTCAACTAGACCAGACAGCATAACCTCAATTTTGTTCAAATGTCTTATTTTGTTCGTGATGATATTGTTGTTTAGCGTGCTCTTTTATGACTTTTGGTTAAGTTGACTCTGCTAAATCCATATGCTAGTTACTCTGATCTAATTGATCATTTTTTGCAAATTAGCTAATACAAAGCTTTCAATTTTAATCAAAGCAAAACTGCTCCCATCGATCCTTTACAAGTTTTAAAATCAAATAGTATCAAATCGAAAACTTTTAATTATATTCAACTATTACTATTAATTAATTTGTAACTCTAATTTATGTTTTTTTTTCTATTTGCAGGTATGTTCAACATTTTTTTTAACAAGCATAATTTTTTTAAGTATACGTAATATTTAAATTTCGAGGAAATTGGTATGTAATATTTTTATTCCAACTACAGTTTGAAGGAAATCAAATTTTGAATTGGGCAAATTAATGAAATGCAGTTTTATTGCGATATATTTTGAAATGTCGTTTTTCAGGGTGCATGTTTTTTGTTTATATTTAACGATAAAGTTATAATATTAGAGCGACGACGGTTTAATTTGGAAACTTTGTTTCCAAATTCTACCTAATATGTAAATAATTAATAATTTCCCGGTTTTAAAATAACCGTTGATTTTTTTCCCTCCACTTAAAACTGCTTTTATCGCTAAACTGTTTATGTAGTCTAATAGTTTGCATTATAAAAGACTAATCTACTCTATCTATCGGATCTCAGTTATGGTTGTACTACTTAATTTTAATGGTTGCAGCACCAAAATATTGGTTATATAGCGCATTGATCCTATTTTTGTTGGTTGCCATATTGACATTTGCTTGTCACTGCATGGCGTATGGTTATACGCGCATGGCGATACATTCGACTATTTCTTGTTACTGATAAAAGACAAGCTTCTGCAAAGTTAAAAAAAAAACAGTTTGTCCGGAAATGAAACTATAACTGTGACATTAACGTACATAATTATGAAATTAATAACACATATAATAAACATTAACGGACATAAAATATTCATAGCTAATTAAATTTTTAGTAACTTATCTCAAAAGGATTCTGTTCAGTCGCTGGTTTGTTGCTATCATCTTGTTAAAACTAGAGTTAGGCAAATTTTTTGTGTACATTTTAAAATCATTAAAAATTGCATTTTAACACAATTGATGGAAAAAATTGCTAATGGATTTAATGGCAAAAGAAATTTTCCAAATTGTGGTGTGATAGCACACATATTGCCATCCGTCTACCACCAAACACTGGATCCCAATACTATAACTAAAAAATATTTTAATTTTGTGATGGTAGATATTGGCTTACTTGGTAGTGACAGGGTTGGAAGAAATTTTAAAAGATCGATTTTTGGACAAACACTTCTGTGCAAGAAACTAAAATTAGCTGGGAATTGAATGCTGTTAAATACAACTGCAAACAATCCTCATTGTTTTGTGGGTAAGTGGTTAGCAGAAATGATCCATTGTCCAGAATAAATTCATCTTTTTATAGACCTGGCTTTTCCGCTTATGTCGAATTTAATGAGGCCATTTTTTAACAAAATAGAAATTAATATTTATCTAACGCATTTCAAAGCTCGAAGAACTATAGAGAATGCATTCGGAATTTAAGCTGCAAGATGACGAGTTCCTTAGGCAATCCTTAATTTACATCCAGAAAATGTGAACTACATTGTAATGGTCACTGTGTGTTTCCTTAATTTCAGCCGGCCGTTAGTGCAATACTATCCTGTGTACTATGTCTGACCATGTAAATGGAGTGAGAGCTGGACCCTGGAAATCTGACAGTTTAATGAATTAATTTGTCTAGAATAAAACAAATATGTTTTGTGAAACGGTTTTTTGCATGTATTAATCTGAAAAATAAATCACGTGGCTATCCAAGGATTATGTCATGCGATTATGTTTCATTCTCTAGTTCTCAGGAAATATGTGATGCGTTTGCCAATTTTTTCCAAGATTGTTTTGATAACTCGGATGTTCCTTACACTTTAGATGATCGTTACAACTCATATCCCATTATGCAACTTAGGGTCTCCGGTATTATAAAAGGACTGCAAGGTTTGGATATCGTAGAAGGAGCAGGTCCTGATAGCATCGCACCACGGAAAATGTGCACTTTCTTTGTCCGAACCGTTACATTATCTGTTCAATGCTAGTCTTTCATGTGGAGTATCTCCCGATATTTGGAAAAATTCTTTTATTGTCCCCATTTTCAAATCTGGAAGAAAGCGATATTAAGTCCTTCAGAGGGATTTTTGTACTATTAGCTATACCAAAGCTTTTTGAATCTTTGGTCTTATAGACCAAGATGTCTATAGGAGAGTCTTATAGCAAAAAAGAAAAGTTCTCGTTAGCATAGGTTTACTTAAAGCAAATCTACAATTACTAATTTGATGGTTTTTTCGAATTATGTCTTCGAAAATGTGGGTAATCACGGCTAAGTTGACTTCGTATCTGATTTCATTCCAATCAAAAGGATCGCTTCGTACCTAACATCTAGAAAACAATGTGTGAATATTTTCCAGGATCGTTCTTTCGAATTTGTCATTCCGTCTGGTGTTCCGCAGGGTAGCCACCTTGGACCGTTACTATTCACGGTGTTTATTAATGATGTTGGGCAGTGTTTCAAGTTCTGTAAGTATCTATTGTATGCTGATGACTTGAAAGTCTATGCTGTAATTAATTCGTTCAGTGATACTGTACAGGTTCCACACGAGTTCGATGTCTTTTGTGACTGGTCAGCCAGAAATAAATTGCCCTTGAATACAAGTAAATGCAAAGTTGTATCTTTTTGAAGATTGTGTTTGTCTTGTGTAGACTCCGTATTTTTTAATGGATACACAGCTTTGTAGAGTATGCGAAATTCGCGATATTGGCGTTATTTTTTCAAGCAATCTTACATTTGATAAGCATGTAAGCTACATTATAAGTAAAGGGTACTTGTTATTGGCGTTTTTTAACGTGGGAAGGAATTTTGTGACCCACTTACTTTTAAATCTCTCTATGTTATTTACGTCAGGTCTGTATTAGAATATGTCTCGGGATCCTAATTTGGGATCCTTATTATGTTACTCATTCGGCGAGGATCGAAAGTATTCAAAAACAATTTTTGAACTATGCATTATGTCGTTTACCTAACTTAAACTGTGGTTTTGTTCGTGAACCATATATAAATCGGCTTGCCTTAATCAATTTACAAACGTTAGAAAGTAGACGTAAAATAGCCTCTGCTAATTTTGCTTGTGATCTTTGCTCTAAAAGTTACTGTCCCCAGTTGCTTGAGAAGTTTTGTATTAATGCTCCTTAGCAAGCCTTAAGATCGTGCCCAGGTTTATTGCGTATTTCATTTTGCACTAATAATTTTAATAATTCAGCTCCTCTCATTAATATTTTTAATGCATTCAATGAGTATTACGGCTGTTTTGATTTTAATATTTCAAGAAAGCTGTTTTAAAATCGGATGAAGCAATAACTTTTGTTTAAAAGTTAATGTAATTTTACATTTATTATAAATGGCAACTGGATGCCATTTATAAATAGGGTATATTTACACTTGTGATGTAATTCGAAAGTTTTACATAATTTGTCGTAAATTATAAATACACCAAAATTGGTAAAAGCACCCAAAAAAATGTACATTTTACTTAGAGTCAGTCGTATTTAATATGTCGTAAAATTGCACTTGAGAGTGTAAATTTATGAATTAACATGTACGACCAATGATTAAAACTACAGTATATAGTGTATATTTAAACAAATATATATGGTAAAATACACTATAAATTGCGTAAATTTAATGCAGATACGTAATTCTTCTAAAAAGTTTATGGAAAATGAATAATGCAATAGTGTAAATTCACCACTTTCATTCGATTTGACGCCATTATATTATTTTCTCTGGAGATCTGTTAAGATCTTGCATGCCTATACGTCGATTAACCAGAAGCAATTGAGCACTTGGAAACCAACATTCGACGCATTAATGCCGAAATAAAGCCTGATTTACTACGAAGAATGTGTAAATATTGGACATCCATATTAAGGCATGTACACGCCAGCGCCTTCGGCCACACGCAAGAAATAACATTCAAAAATTAATGTCATAACATGAGCTGTCATTTAAAGCCAATTTAATGAATATTAAAAACATTTTTCGGTGTTTTCAATTTAAGTGCGCACCGCAACCGTCTCAAGCAATCTCAACCGTTACTCAACGCTTAAAACAGAAGTGATAAAGACTCTTGGTGAATCCGAAAAAAACTGCACAATATGAGTTTGATTTCGCTTGAATGCGGGAGTTGATTTCAATCAAGAACCTATTATATATTTCTATTGTAATTCAAGAAGCTCTTCTTGTCACAATTTTGGAAATTCTTGGATTTGCAGATCTTGTATAAAAATTTATCATTGTCATCATGACAATTAGTTAAGGCTGAGTTTCTTAAAAACTTAATTGACATTATTTGTCCCCGATCTCCTACTCTTCCTCTTTGTCTTATTATACCAAAAAAATTTGCCGATCGGGTTCTGGTTTAATCGAACTGTTAATATAAAAAAATATTTTTTTAAACCTCTTTATTATTTTAAACTCCTTTACTGTTGTTAAACCTCTTCGGGTTACTCTCCAGCCCAAATATGGCAATTTTGCTTATTAATGTAGCCATTAAGCCAGAAATGGGCCTCATCACTGAACAAAATTTTACAAAAATTGTTTTAAATACGGCTGAATAATTTATTAAGCTGTGCCGAGTTAAGTCTTTCCATGATGAAATGTCAAACATTACTGACCAAAAATACCATACCTGTTTGACACGACTCACACGTGATCTGTCATAAAATCCCTACTGAAAAAAGAATCGTTAAATAAATCACTCGCGTTACATATGTTGAGAGACATTTTCCACTTTTCCTTGCTGGTTTTCCATTTTTGGAAAAATAAAAAAATCAACTCGCTAGCCCTACTTAAAAGCTATGGAAAAAATTAAATTTGTACGACATATTTGTTTCTTTTTTCGGAATACTGCCGAACTAAACATGTTTTACATAACAAATGCATTTTGAGAAAATGGAAGTTAACGTTTAAAAATGAGTTGTAAAATAAACCCATTCTTGAATACGGCTTGTAGGAAAGAGGGTTTTGCGAAAATGTAATAAGCAACTGTGGAAGAGCGTAAACATTTTCAAATTCTCATTTGATAGTTGTTCGATTGTTGTTTTTGTAAAATCACCAATTTAAAAAACAGAAAAAATCTTCTTCGTGGGTTTACTTCTGTCTATATTAATTTTTTCTGTGCTCACGTTCTATTAACTTGTAATATTTTCTCGGTCAAGGTTTTATGTAGTTTTTCCTGACTATAGAATACGTGATTTAAGGGTATAGCAAAAGGTAGTTTACTTTTACTTTGCATGATCCTTTCCGCAATAGATAAATCACTTTTCATCGCACGCTTTTATTTCTTTGAATAACATATTATTTTTAAAATAACCAATCTTTTTCATAATCTTTTCCAATTGGTTGAATAGCAGATGTTTAACTTTACTACTTCTTCTCGTTTTGCAACGTAATATCCAATTCAATCTGCATTTGATAAACTTCTCCGTACACGCCATCAATTTTGTTACGTTTTACTATCAATACTCAGTTAACCGTTGCGTAAATAAAACATACATTACTTTAATAACACATTTTTCCTTCTCTTTCAACTATACTTTCACCACTAAATTGATCATGTGGTCTAACAATTTTCATATTCCTACAATAAATTGAATTAAAAAAAGTCTTATCAACACCATCTATCGGATAATGGATGCAGCGCCAACAAGTGTTCAGTGTTATAGTTGCAATTTATTTTAGAAATGTGTTCAGTCAGCATTTTATACAAGAAGAAAATCGATTATCCTTAGGCATTCAAGTTGCAGCAAAACCTCAGAGGTAGCACTAGGAGACGCAGCCATAATTTATAAAGTAACTTTTTTTATTGCGTAATATTAGTATGAAGTTTCCCAAATTGGAATAAAGATCGTAACAGTCAAGCATCGAATCAATAGAAATGTACGGTGAAAAGAGGTTGCAAACCAAAGAAGTCAGTTTAGAAAATTGTAATTGCCTTTTTAGTTCACCGAACAATAAAAATCGCAAGCATCCCAGGCAAAAGTAAGTACTGGTCTGGGTTCTTTGACTCAGAAACCTGTTAGAAGTATGATGGAGGGCATAATTTAAGCCTTCTAGATGTCTCTAATGAAAGATGACATTAGAGGATCTGGAAGTTTACTCAATCTAAACCCATATCGATTACGCACCATAACCATCTCAAGCAGTATCACTCCTGACACAACTTTAAGCAGATATAATAAAGACTCTAGGTGAATCCGAAAAAATTCAACTGCACAATATGGGTTGAATTTCGCCTGAATGCGGGAGATGATTTCAATGGAGAAACTGTTAAACGGCTTTGGTTGGAACGATTCCCGGTTCAACTCCAAATGGTGCTAACATCTTTTGAAAATGACGTTTCGTTGGCCTATTGGCAGAATGAGTCATCAATGTTTTTGAGACCATGATACATGGTATAGTATCTATTGTATCAACCACAAAACTTGTGATTTAGAAAATATATTAGAAAATATTTGTTCTAAATTAATAATGGAAGTATCTACTAAGGTCGTAAATTTTTGACGTAATTCAAAAAGCTCTTCTCGTCACAATTTTGGAAATTCTCAGAATAACTCGGGGAACAATTCAAAAAGTCCTGCTCGTCAAGATCTGATAAATAAGTAAATTCGCAAACGGCGTGCACTTATTTGACAATTAGTAGTTGTTGATATCTCGATGCCTATTATCGCAGCGAATTTTCTAAAAGAATCTAGGTTTCTTGATATTGTGACATTCCTAAAACAGGCATTTCAACTCGTTTTGGTTTATTCTGACACGAAATTCTATTTCTTTGAAACACTGTTAATGGTTAAACTATTTTTAATCAAAATCTAGACATTAAAAATGGAGAACTCCTTATACTACATGTATACAATATAAAACCAGTAGCTGATCAAAGTTGCTGGCTATATTACTTATAACATTATAAGATTATTAAAATTTTATGTTTTTGTTGTTTTATAAATACATAAAAATATCATTTCAGTTAATAATTATAAAAATAATTATAAAATGATAATCGCGTACAGTATATATTTGCTGGTATATCGCGACATTCAAGATTTTGGTTTTTAATTAACCGAACAGTGCTTTATCGAGATTTTCTCTAAAGTTGATATATATATATATATATATATATATATATATATATATATATATATATATATATATATATAAATTAATTATTAATAATCGTATATTTGTTTGTTCAAGGAGAATGGATAATCATTAAAATACATCAGTACAAAGTTCTTAGAATTTATATATTTTAACTTAAGATATTGGTCGCGCAAGAATAAATCGCCTATATGTATTACATAGGCTTCGATTTTAATGACATTTTCAAAATACTATTTACATAATAGTTTGAACCTTTTGATTTATGATGTATGTATAAAAAAATGCGTGGAAGCTTTATATTAGCTTTATATTATTAACTTTAACTTTAATTTGTCTTTAAAAATAAATTAAGTGGCAACTAAATTACTCGAAGTATCAGTTATAATGCTAGAATTGACGCAGTAGTTTAAGCTGCGGTGTTTGGGTCGATATAGGTACCAGGTTTGTATCTCAACGTAAGAGAAATGTAAAAGGATTTTTCATCACTAGATTGCAATTCGTGCGACGGCATAAAGTAGGACGTTAAACTTAACGTGAGAGAGTTGGGAGAGCTTCCGCCCAGAAAAAGATTGCATGGATTAAAACAAAAAAAGTATAAGGTTATGCAGTTCAGTCCTTCTGAGCACTTAACATACTATAATGTGAAAAATTCTTGAAAGTGGCAGGAAATTGTATATCGAATCGATAATACGGACTCATTTATGAGTCATTCCCAGAAGAAAAAATAAATTGGAATAAATAAATTATGGTACACTTTTAATTTATCTCGTAATAATTTTATATAAGTAATGTTATACTTATATAACATTATATAAGTATATAGGAGACGTCCAAAATTATTTGCACTCCGTCAAAAGCATTGGCAAACACATTGACGCGCCCCTGCATAGGTGTAAATATATATATATATATATATATATATATATATATATATATATATATATATATATATATATATATATATATATATATGTATATATATATATATATATATATATATATATATATATATATATATATATATATATATATTGATCGATTGGCTAAAAAGGCTGCCTGGTAACAGCAAGGTAAGCATGAATACTGAAAATGCATGAATCTAAGCGAATTAATAGTTTAGCATATATCTTATAGCCAACGTTGCATAGGGTGATTCGTCGGTAATCTTCGACAGTATTAGTCCTGCTCATTTTGGGAATGGGGATTTGAATTGTATCAAGTCACTCGGAGGGGGGATGATTGGTAATCCAAACCTGCTCAATAAGTATCTGAAAAGTTTGGCTTAAGACAGCTGGAGCATATTTAAATAACTCAATGGGAATTCCAGTCTTTCCTGGAGAAGTCCCTAATCGTATGAACCCAATGGAAGTTAGGATTTCATCTAGCGTAGGAGGTGGTCCTAAGGGAAAATGGTCTGTCTCTTCTATAAAGGCAGGCCATTCACCCTCAGACTTTCGTAACTCAAGCTACAATGAGGAAATATAGATATAAATTGCAGAGGGTTTCTGAGTGTTCTGTTTATATTATTTGAAAAAGGAATAGGTCTTGTGTAGTCGATCAGTGGGCTTGACATTCTTAAATTAGAAAAAAATTCCTGACACTCGAAGGACATATGCTCGGCATAAGCACTACGTAGACACCATCTAGCATTTTTTTAAGTTTTGGACTGCGGCTGGATCTCCTGGTCGCATGTTTTAAAAACACTTGACACTCTTAAAGTTAGCTAAGGCCTTTCTCCGTTTAGGAGTTAAAGGCGTCGTTACAGTAAAAACCAGCTGTGATGGAATTTTGAGACTGCTGAGAATTGGTCGCCACAGAGAACTATATTAATTCTCTGAGAGCTAATTCTGTAAAACCTCTATCAATGTGGACTGGTATTGATCCCTAATACTTTCGTCTTGCAATAAGGCAAGATTCAAGGTCCTGAGGTTGGAGGAAGAAAGAGAGATCGAGGGTCTAGAGGGAGTAGTTGAAGCACAATGAGAATTGGTGAAAGTTTTACGGTGGGAACAATTAACCCAGATTAAGCGATGATCACTTGGGTTGGGACGGAATACGTCAGCCTTGAGCCAGTTGACATAAAGATACTGACTTCCTTCCCTTGTAAATATATGATCTATTTGAGAAAAGGATCGTCCGTCGGTCCAAGTAGAAATGGTTCGATGGCATTTAGTGGTATGAAGAAATAATTTGGACATATTGACAAGTAGACCTAAGGAGAAACCGTTCGCATTGGTATCACTATGAAATAGTTTAGAGCCATTGTACTTCTGATCCTTAAAGTCGTGCTTGCCAATGTGGGCTTAAAACCACCTAATATAATAATGTCATAAGTTTTGGGACAACGGTCAACAATGGAAGATAAAATGTTGAAAACTTTGGAAGATTGTTGTCGGTTAAAATATAAAGTTTGGGCAGGAACGTACACGGCAATAAAAAATACTTCCCCAATATCACGAATATGACCTTGTAGAGGGATTATACTCCCGAAATAATATTTAATTCGCTTGAGAATTAAGATAGAACTTTTATGAAGAAGGTCTTACTCAGGTCTTGAGTAAGATACCAGGTATAATTCGAAGTGGAACAGACACCGGAAGCCATATTGGTTTGCTGAATATTGCAGAGGGCAATATTGTTAGCTTGTAAAATATCATCGAGCTCGTTGCGTTTTTTTGAATCATTATTTCTACGTACATTCCATGTGCCAAAACATAGTAAAGTAAGTGCTAAGGGAAAAGGGATAGGAGTGGATGGTGAAGTATCAAAGAGGGTGTAGGGATTATGGAATGTATAAAGGTCACGATAAACAGGGTTAGCGATATGTGGAATTTGAAAGTTGAGCAAAGGAGGTAGACGGAAAGGAAGGGGGTAAAGAGGGTACGAAACTATTATATAGTGAGTGCCATTATATTGACGGTTAATTTGAATGGAATATTTACCGCTCTCTGGAGCAAAGCTAGTTTGACGATTAACATCAGAATGGTGTACTACTTTTTTAGGTTGTCTTAGTCTCGACCCTGCAGAGAGGCATTAGGCGACTCCCCAGAAACCATCTTCTTGAAGAGCGGACAAATACCTGGAATTTAATGCATATTCCAGTCTCGGATAACTCGAAGGTTTGGTAAAAGTTAGAATGATATATAGAATCGAGGAGCGTAGGAATATAATCATTAAGATTATTCCTGATTTAGCGAACCACTTTGGAGGTGAAAAAGGGGGACAATTTGGGTATACGATTCCAAATTGATGCACTATAGTGCCAAAAAGACAATTCCCATCGGGGGAATAGCGTATACGGACATTTGGGTATCAAATATGAATTTGAACTCAGTATAATTGATAAGATTTATTTGAACACTTGAAAAACTGTAAAACTGATAAAATTTGAGCGCTTAACAAAGTATAGCAACTTATACGAAATAGTAATTTGGTCTATAAATGGTGGTGATCTGTCAAATTCATATAAACCACATTGAGTTTTGTTATAATCACCATGAAGTATATTTTTATAGATTGATAAGTTTGGTCTCTACTACACAGATGGCAGACAAAAGAATGAGTAGGAGACAAAGAATTAAAATGTATGTAGGTATATGAATAAGAGGTGTAGTATGCAGGTATATGGTTAGAAAGGGGCGGTTAAAGGGTTACTTTTGTTATGTTTCAAGTGATCGGGTTGTCAAGTGATCAAGCTAGTTTATGGTATCTATGTTACATTGGTTTTGACCTTTGTGTCGAAGGTAGTGATTATGGGTGGGATTTGATGATTATATGACGTATTGGCATGAGGTGGCTGATTGAATTGATTCGTGATGGTTGATTAATGTTTGTGGGATCTTATTTGTAGTGGTGTTGGAGTTGGTATCAATGGAAGTGCGTAAGCGCTGAATTTTTGGACAATCTGAAATCGCTGGCTATTTCTCGTATATTAATAAGAGGATTATGAGTTACTGCAGCCAATACAACAATTTCATTACTTTCCTCAGTGACTGTTGCTTGACGAGGCCTTTTTTCGGTTAAACACTTCCATCAGTAGTAAATGTGTTACAGTCTGATTAAATGAAGTACGTAACCGAATCCTATCTGGGTTCATAATCCGGAAATATAAGAAATACAATTTATTTAAGACTAATTACGAGTATTTACATTGAAAACGTGTTAATTTTAATTCAAACGTATTGCAAAATCTTATGTATAGGTTCTTGGTAGGAAAAATCGAAAAAAATTTAATATCGTCTATACAGCGCCATCTATCATGAATCGTGAATCAGGGAAATTCTACGTACTTTTAGCCGTAGAACCAGAATCTGCAATAAAAAATAGGAATTCTTATTTTAATTTTAAAGTTACCCCCGCCTCACCTATAAGAAGGGGAAGAGGGGTTCTAATTTTAGTACTAATGTATGTCTCCCAGCTCCCTGGAATGATTAAATTTTGATCTTGTAAATTTGTTTCGTAGAGTGCTTATTTTCTGAAATATTTGAAAGGATCAGCTTAAAAAAATCACCCGGTTTATATATATATATATATATATATATATATATATATATATATATATATATATAAATATATATATATATATATATATATATATATATATATATATATATATATAATATATTGATAGATACAGAAATATGTGAGGTCTAAGAAAATTCCGGAATATCGAATTTATGCGCTAGTGGTCACGATTATTACCAACAATGTAATATTTTCCACAACATAAATGTCCGATAACATCTACGTTACCATCTTTAATTAATTATCTTTTAATAAACTTTCCATTTATTTACATTAAAGCATATAGTCTTTAAAATGATAATAATATACATTAAAAATGTTGATTTGTCTGTCTAACTCATAAATAAGATTAGAATTCTAATGCGCGTGCAGAATAAACAATTAAAACGTTATATTCATTCGAAAGTGCGCAAATAGCGATGGACTGACTGTTAAATGCGGATATTTTTATTATTTTTATTGTATTTTTTTTTTTTTTTTGCAATTTTGCGTTTCTTCTATAGTTTGTTTTTGTTGTGATGATGATTATTGTAAGAATAATAATCGCATCATCATCATCAACATCTTATAATCATTTCTTTTCAAACAAATTAATTAAAAATAATATTTAAACAATAATTAAATAAATAAACTTTAAAAATTCATTCATATCTTCTTTGGTTTATAAATATTTTAATATACAGGTGACTCACGAATTACGTTGCCATGCATGTTACTATATGTTGAATTGAAATCGGGTGCGAGATAAAATGGAGATTTTTTGAACCACTTCTCAGGGTATATTGGGAAATAAGTTTAATTGTCTAAAGGAAAATACAATAAAGTGGGAGACTTCTTATAGGGTTAACCGTTTGGTATTAATTACCAGCTTTATATATTATGGACTCTACACAGGGGCCGATATAAATATAACTCATCAAACGTCGAAACTTGAAAAAGGAATATGCACTGAAAATATAAATTGGAAATATTTTGAATTTACTTAGTCCTGCAAGTCTAGAGAATTTATAAAAACAAGTGGGAAATAACAAACTCGACATATGGACAATTTAACATCTTTGGTGGTCACAAATGCTTTTTTTGCAAAGAATATTAGTCGCTAAACACAGAGTACATGAAGAGTTATAATAATGACCACGTCATTAAGTATATAATATTCAGGAGCAATGTGACGCTTCCTAGGACTAATTAAGTCGAAAAATCGAATTTTTTGTTCGTCGAATGAAATTGGTATCAATTATAATATCGCCGTTAAGCTGCGTTCATAACATCGGATAAATATTCTAGGATGTATCCGTCTTTGTCTAATCAAATCATTCATATGGAGTCGCCTATTTCAGCTGAAATTATACTCTCTCGGTGAGTAAACTGGTGTCTAACGCCATATGACTCAAAACACTTGGCTACAAGCTATGACTGAAATTGTTTTCCATTGTCTGATACTACATATTCAGGGACACCTAAAAGATTAAAAATCCTTCTTTCCAAAAATAAAAGGTTCCAAAAAGAAAAATTTAGTGTCGACAAAAATCGAAAAATATTTGTTCAAATGGCTGGCGCACTTCCCTATAGCTATCCGCATCAGCTGCTGCGTTGTATATAGTTGGTAAACTTAACTTTTATTGCAGGGCCAATAAAACTGTCACTGTAGAAGTTCCAATGTTTTTGAGAACCCGTGATGAGCGCTGGTTGGAGCATTATGTGCGAGTAGTTTTGGGAACTGGATAGTCCTCTATTGACGTCACCTTCTCTGGATCCATGCCACTTATCCCATTACCAATCACATGACCTTCAAAACGAACCTATACTTTTTTCTAAGTTTATGGTTAATTAATCAGACTTTAAAATATTTAGCGACCTCTGCCAAAAGAAAAAAGTGCTCTTCGAGATCCGCGGAAATTATTAGTAGGTCGTCCAAGTACACGAATACCCGACCATGCAAATGATATGGGATAACTCGATACATCAGTCTGACAGAAATTGGCCCGGAACGGTATAAACGCGGTTGTAATCCTCGATTGTTGATCTTGTGGGATCTGCCAAAAGACATCCTTTAGGTTAATTAACGAGATGTATCTGATATGGTCCAATCGACTTAGAAATCTTTCTATTATGACTAGAGGATCAAGACACAGCCTCACCCTACCATTGCTCTTTCGAACTATGGTAACAGGTTATTGCGATTACTCGGCATGATAGTAGATTTTTCAATTTCTAATGCTTCAATTTTAATAGGCATAAGACAAAATAGGCCCCAGAAATTCATTCCTAAGTACAGTGACTGAATGAGGCCGGGAGCTAGCGGTTTGTAAATAAGCTTGAAGTTCATGATCTTTAATATGATTTGGTTCTAAAAATAGGTTTGAGCTTGCACCTAGTACTCTGACATTAGCACTGCTGTCTAAAACTTCGTTGTATGGAGTCTCAAGTACCTGAGCTTAAGGTCTTTAAGCTTCCTGCTCGTTTAACAGCGATTCGGAAATCTTGATTTGTTTTCTTAACGTCAAATAGCGAATGCATCGATTTGGTTGCGTCATAATTTTAAAGGAGTAAGGATCGGTTTGGGTAACCTGACTATAAGTTGTCTTACTAGGTGGTTGATATTCTGTAAACTCTGAATAATGGCTATATAGATGATAATTGGGTTTAGGTTGATAACTATATGATGAGTCGTAATTTAGTGAAACTGGCGATAAAGCTCGGGGCATGTGTTTGTAGCTGCTTCCTCCGTTGTGTTCGTGGAAGCTCGGGTTTTCTGGGAAAAACTTAATCCCAGAGAATCTCATTTCCCACTGCAAGTTTATCGCATCAAAAAGACCAATTGGAAAAATCAGATGCTTGATTTGTATATGATAACTCATGAACGACTCTACGATGAGCATCATGGTGCTGATTGATCTACTTCCAGGTGTCTTCTATAAATCATTGCATTAGTTCACCAAATCTGGAAAAGACATTATTTTTCGTCCGGATAATTTCAACTGCATTTGGGAACTCATGTTCTGTTTTAAGATAAAATATATTTCGGATTCTGGCAATGTTTGATGTAAAGCTAAGGTAGAATCCAAAGTGTCAGAGTAAAAATTCAGAAAATATTCCCTCGGTTTCTGATACCAACCAAGTTGGTATATTAGACAGCCATACTTAGCTTCCGTGTGGTCCACATAATAACTCTCCCATACCACTGCTCCAATAGTGTAAGATGGTCAATCAATAGGGATTTGAGATTGACCATGGGGGAGTTTTGGCATAATTTTTCTACATTACGAAAATGCTGATTATTTCTTTTGTTGAGAGTAATCCATTCGAGATTTTTTCTGGACGTGAAGGCAGGAAGGTTGATTTATCTATGACTGGACGCAGTATGGATGATTTGTTGGATTTGTAGATGGGAATGGCCTTGGTATGTTTCCGCGGGAGGGAGATGTAAATGTTAAAATGTATAATTATTTTTATAATTTTTTGTATTTTTTATGTTTTTTAAATTTTTTATAATGTAAAAACATTTTTTGTATTTTTATATATTTTATATTTTAAGATTTTTATATTTTAATATTTTTTATATTTTTATATTTTTTATGTTTTGTATTTTATATATATTTATATATATATATATATATATATATATATATATATATATATATATATATATATATATATATATATATATATTTTATTTTTTTATATTTGTTATATTTTTATACTTTTTATATTTTTTTATATTTTCTATATTTTTATATATTTTATATTTTTTTATTTTGTATATTTTTAAATTTACTATATTTTGTTTTATTTTTTATTTGTTATATTTTTATATTTTAATATTTTAATATTTTAATATTTTAATATTTAATTGTAAATTTCAATCGAAGACTAATTCAATTTATTACAGCCTACGGCTTGCAAAAATTAGCCCATTAATAAATATTTTTCAGAAAAACAGTGCAAGATTACAGAAAAATGGTTGCAGGTTAGAGTTCCTGATAAGATATGACAAAATGCAGAGCAGTTCATTATATGATTGTCTTGTGCTAACTAACAGTAGTTTGAATATTGGCTACCGGGAAACCGGACCAATTCTGTCATTACTGACTTACCCTTCCTTTCTCTTCGCCACAAAAAAATACTAACTATTGATCGCTTAGGTGTCTGCAACCGGGTCGAGTCTGTCATAACTAACATTCCATCCACTCCTTCGGTTTTGTTATATGTAACACGGGTGTACGGTGGTGTCCGGCATTCCGGGAGTTCCTGGTATGTCCTTGGCCATACACTCTAATCAATCAAACAATAAATAGGGCGTATACTAGGCTAGACCATCTTACTCTATTGGAGTAAGATGGTCTAGCCTAGTATACGCCCTATTGATTGACCATCTTATCACGTTTCCAATTTCCATGACATCGAAACGAATCAAATCCGAAAATCCATCCTAATTCCAGAAAAACAACGCTAACAAAACACACCATTCAAAATCGAACTACCCCTCAACCGGAGTTCGTTGTAGATATCTATCTACAAACATTACAAGCAATATAAAAAGCCGATCAAAAATATACCCTTTTTGGCGAACCCCCTCCCGATCGTGAAACTGAATAACTCAAATCAACCGTACGACCAGCAAGCGATATCCATGTCCATACGCCTCGCAAGCATATCAAACTGGGAATACGTATCGATCCAAAAGGGGTTACAGGAACATTCTACAGTCTATGATTAAATGTTTTAAGAACAAAGTGGTGAATAATGGTTTTGATCTCTGCGCAATATATATTTTCTCTATTTACCATATTAATCGAAGTTTCTATTTTACATACGAGAATCCCACTAATATACAATAAGATCAAACTGTTCGAAAGTATAACCACTAGTGCCACTATATCGCTAAGAAAAAGAAAACAAAGAAAATTTTTGATCTAAAATTTTTAGACAGAGATACTTATTAACCCTACGTCTCCATCTGATATAAATCATACCATTACCAAAATAACTTATATTAATATAAGGGAAATCGCGTCGAATTAATGTGCTATGATATAGCATGATATAGTTCGTATAAAAATCATAGATGGCACTACTAGTAGTTGAACGAAATGTTTTTTTATATTCAACGAATTATTAACGAAACAAAAATTTAAAATCTAAAAAAAAATTTAAATTTTATAATCGGAATTGGAATCAATAATTTAAATGGCTTATATTCATATATAATAATAAATAAATAAAATAAATTTGTATTTTTTAATTATTTCATTTCAATTGAAAAATTGTTTGACGCGCCATCTATTGTTCTCGTTAAAAACGTTTGCTATGCCATCTAGGATTTTTCTACGAATCAAAATTAACCCCACGTCTCCACCTGATATAAATCATACCATTACCATTATCATACCATAAGACTAAATTATTAAAGATGGCGTCTCGTGTGGTCAATGTACGATAAATCTGACATTTAGGAATCATTCGTGAAAATGAGTATTTATGGAGTATATAACCTCTGATTGTTTTCATAGAAATTTTATAATTTTAATATATTTTTGCTTTTTATTTTTAAATTGGGTTTAAAAAATCAAGCAAAGCACAAAGTTTCAACGTAAAATCATAATGACGCCGTTTTGAAAATAAAGAAATGTCATAATTTTGTATACCATAAGTCTACCATCAAGTTGTACCATAATGGTATAACTTGATGGTAGACATATGGCAATGTTATGTTAATTGCAATTCACTACTAGCAACCTGTTGTAATATTAATGGTATAACTTGATGTTAATGGCAGGTGGAGAGCCTATGTTAATGTTAATGGCAGGTGGAGAGCCTATGTAAGGGTCTGTGTCATTTAAAAACTTAAACTTAAAATGTTAAAATAAAATTTGTCGGGGTGAAATATTTTTATTTCCAAATTAGTTTTGTTAACTATTTTATTTTAACTATTTTATTATTTTACTATCACATCAATCTTAACTAAAATGTGAGGTTATAATTTTTAATATAATTTGTCAAAATTTAAATGCGGTCCACACCGCGTTAAATTTTTTATTTTGTTTTGGTGGTGAATAAATTTATATATGACGTCAAAATTTTAATTTTTAACACCTTTTTAACATTTTAACATTAAATGACACATATCCTTATACCATAAACTTGATCCTCAATATCACTAAACTATACCATTTCTAAATTATACTATTTCACTAAAACTATACCACAATTGCGAAAATAATTTAAATACGCTTTAAGTGATACCAACAATAACAGCCTTAAATCAGAGTTTCTCGCAAAAAGTGAATTAAAAACGTGTGTTTTCATATACGTATTTAGAGTATAGTGTACATATATATGATAGTATTAAAAATATAATTGGCATAGTATACGACAACTCGCACTTTTGTTTTTCAGAGGTAAGAACCTTAAAATTGATGGAGCGGTTCAAAAATGATTGAATCGGTTCATTTATTTTTGTACTCTTGCGATTTGTCATTTTTATATTTCTCACTTGATATTTTGATGGTATATTTCTCACTTGGTATTGAATTTTAAAACGTTTGTGATTTGTCGTGTGATTTTTAAAAGTATTTTAATTTGAACACTGATTAATATTTTATGAACAGCGATTAATATAACTTTATAAGTGTAAACTATTTAGTGTAAAACGTTTTAGTGTGATTTTTTAATAAAAATTATAATTTAAATAAAAGTGACAAAGTGATTAATTTAAATAAGTGTTATTATTTAGTGTTCTAATTTATTTTGAAATTAATTACGTGTATTCTTTTGATCAAGACCCTCGTATAATGAGATGGGAAATTTTAAATAACTGACAATTATGTAAAAAATTAATGCTGCCAAAAAAACCTTTCGCCACCCACAAATTTTGTAGATGCATAAATGTATAGTACTGTAGTAACTACGTCTTGTCTGGGAAAAGATTTTATATAACTTTAGTTTTAAACTTATTAGTTATTGAATATAACCGAACAGAAACATATCGTAATCTAGAACGTCCATCCTTAAAAACGAATATTAAAAAAAATATAAGATCCTTTTCCCACGGCAAGTAGTCAAATGTTTTGTTTACATATTAATAACCAATAATTGGTATAAAAAATACCGAAACATGAACACTTAAAGGTGACAAGGTCAATTCATTAATTTTAATACATAAACCGTCTCATGATTTTCAGATTTTAACTAAATAGATCGTGACTTAATTGCAACAATATTCGTGACCTTGTCATATGTTTTTTTATAAATGCATGATGACTCGGCAATTTTTACCGAATCTCATGAATAATATTTTTTGATTACTTGCTATACATTATATATATGTATGAATCACACACGAACAAAAAAAAAATACCTTGCATGTTTTAAAGAATTTTCATTACCTACATATAAATACAACATAATACACAAAATGTATCTCCCTATTCTAATGTAAACGATGTGAATCATTACAAATTTCCTCTGTATACTCATGATGTGTATGTATACATGTACATAAATGTATTTGCACCTGTAAGTAATTTTGTTGATTTTAAGGGTATTTCAACTTTATCATCATCATTAATTTTATTAGAAATTTCAACGAAAATATAAATATAAAATCATTATTATACAAATCTAATATCACAGCATGTGTTTCTTTAATTTTCTAAACTAGAAAAGATTATAATCTAAATAAATTCATTAAAGATCAATTTATTGGTTAATCTAAACACCTTTTTTCAAAATTATATATTTATGTATAACATAAACCTCGTAATTGTAACGTACGTTCGTATCGATATTTAAATGATCATAATGAAATTTATAATGTTCAAAAACAGATGGCGTTATAATATTGCAAGATCTTTACCATGCAAAATTTTAAATTACTGTTATTAATCAATATTTTTTACTATTTTGTGATACTTATAAATGGCTAATTTTCAATAATGAAATGTCAAAAATAATGTTTTATTGTTGTTAACAAACTACATTTTAAACCCCTTTCCTTTTAGTCTTCTCACTTCACATGAAGTCAACAACATCGTTTCACTTCAAGTGAAAATTGGTATTCACTTAGTCGACCGAAGTGACGTGTCAGGACTAATGTTTTTAATAAATACATTTTATAAAATAAAAAAATTGCAGTTTTTGCATTATATGTTTTTTGGGGTTGCCACTTCAAATTACCAAGTGACGAAAAATATCAATGATAAACTTTTCATCCGACTAAGGGAATACAATAATTAACGTGTCTCTAAAGAGACTTTTTGAACCACTTGTGTTATAATATGAATTGGCGAACTTTGTAGGTGGTCAGCCTAACAATCGTTTGTTTACACACATTTCGTGTCACAGGTACATATGTAATTTTCGAATTTTTATTTTTTTAATTTTTTAGGGATGTTATGGGATTTTTTTCTCGTTTCTAGTGAAAGCAACGCGAGAGGTGGGTTTGGTTGAAAAGGATTTTATTTCTTTAATTGCATTTTGAGCTTGTGGATTAATTTTTGTGTCTGTCGGATGACCAGTGATTTGGTGAGTAGGGGTTGATATTGCAGGAGGTTATAACGACGGTGGGTGTTGTTTTGTTATGTTAATTATTTGGAATTGGATGTTGTGCGAATCAAAACTTAGTATCGATTTGATGAGGAATTTAGTTATAAATTAATTGTCATCTCATCAGGCTATGGCGATCGAGTGCTAATTTACGCTGAATATATATATATATATATATATATATATATATATATATATATATATATATATTGAATATATATATATATATATATATATATATATATATATATATATATATATATATATTGAATATATATATATATATATATATATATATATATATATATATATATATATATATATATATATATATATATATATATATATATATATATATATATATATATATATATATATATATATATATATATATATATATATATATATATTGAATTGTGAATTGATCTAGTGGCAATTTCGTGTGCCTTTGAACTTTAGCACGTTGACAGGTTAAACAGGACTGTGCCCAATTGCATACATCTTTGTTTACACTATAGGCCAAAAATTGCGAACAGAAATCAATTTACAAGTAGCACGGACTCCAGGATGCGAGATGCTATGTAATGTGTCCAATATTGTTCAGCGTAATTCTTCTGCGATGTACGGACGATTTCCCCCGGTACTGGTTTCTAATGGTAATTTCTAGGCCTGAAATTTTAAAAACCTCTAATGTCATGTCGGATTGACCTGGACGTCCGAACCCAAAAAGTAAATTCTGACGTTCTAAGTCCGCTTTCGTCTTGGATTTGTTTTCTATGTGCTGATTCCTCTCGCTTGACTTGTTCATCGTTTTCTGTGGTTCGCGATAGTGTATCTGCGACCACGTTATCTGTACCCTGGATATGCTGGACATCCGTGCTAAATTGACTAATATAATCCAAGTGCCTCGCAAGTCTTGGTTTACGTTCAGTTTTAGACTGAATTGCTCGAGTTAATGGTTTGTGATCGGTGTATACTGTGAATTTCCGACCCTCGACGAAATATCGGAAATGTTTTATTGCCTGATATATTGTGAGTAGTTCTCGATCGAATGCAGAGTGTTTTCTTTTGCATCCAAGAGTTTCTTTGAAAATAATCTCAGAGGTTCCCAACCTTTATTGTTGTACTGTTGTAGTACCGCGCCGACAGCTGTATTTGATACATCAGTTGTGATGCTGAGCATTGCATTATTCATAGGATGGGCTAACATTGTGGCTGTGGATAGTTTTTGTTTTTTACTGACAAAAGTGCGGTTTGGCATTCTTCGGGCCTTGGGTGTCTTCGACTTGTTCACTAAAGCGGCCAATTGTATATGTATTGGTGCTAGTGTTTCAGCGAGATTCGATATGAATCGGTGGTTATAGTTCACCATGCCGAGTGATAGCGGTCTAATGTACATCTTCATGAGCAACTGGTATGAGATGATATACGCTCTAACCAGATCTATTTTAAAGAAAATTTTGCATCCATGCGCGTGAAAAATAGAAGAATTTTGAATGTGGGGAATCGGATACCGATCCGGTGTCGTAACTGTAGTGAGTCTAAGGTAGTCCTCGCATAGTCTCCAATCATTTTCTTTCTTTCTGATTAGGTGTAATGGGCAAGATACTAGAAATTCCGATTGTCGACGAATTCCTAGTTCTACCAAATGTTGGAATACCATGAATGCAGCTTTATGTCGCTTTGGATCTAATCTACGGGGTCTTAACACTGGCAATAGACCACGTTATGTTGAACTGGTATTTTATAATTTGGTTCTGCTGATTAAGAAATAAGCAGAAAGCCGTAACATCAGTCGTAGTATCAACTGAGAAAAGTTTGGGCATCGGTGTATCGACGTTCACCATAGCAGCATTGATTGACAGCATTGTACAGGTGAACCAACCAGCCTTTTCTAGTTTAGGTCGACAAGAGGGGTCCAAATCTACTAATGAAATCGGCGCCAATAAACGTACGGTTCACTGATGCTAATACAAAAGTGTGTGTGAACTTCCGTTTGAGTCCGATATTTACCTGAAGTAATTTCGTTCCAAAGGTGTATTATTGTGCCATTGGGAGCCGCTAAGACTAGATCGGTTGGTTTCGAATTAAAATAGTATTGTTTAGCGAATGTGTTAACCGGTATCACCGAAAGGTCAGCCCCGGTGTAGTATTAACATGCAGTATTAAATGGTAATTTGAGACCACGAGGTTGTGGTCAATTTCACTGTTTTTGCCTTAATGTAGTGTGAGCTGAGGATCATAGCCGTTTTATCCCGTTCACTTTCGGAAGTAAACTAGTAAATTTGATGTGGTGGTCACCCCAAACGTTTTGTCAATCGCTGATGATGATCCCAATTTTGGAGTTTTAACGTCGCAGCGATTGGAAATATTAGCCTTAGAGTTGTCGGCTCCGGAAGTGCTCGCGTATTTGGCGAACACCGACTTTACTTTCTCTATCTAGCAGCCCACAGTGATAGGAGGGTCTTTGTCTTGTCAACAGGCTCTACAATTCTGGCATTGTTTGGCGGCACGAAAAGAGGGCCGACCAAAAAATATTTTATTCTGAATGAGGCTTTTTGGTGGTTGATCATTCCTTAAATTTTTTTTTGTTTTGGAAAAACCAAATTTATAGCAAAGAGGAAATTTGGAAGTATTTATGAAGCCGCACATTATGGGCACAGTTCTTTTTAATTAAGAAACTTGTTAATTAGGACTTGAACAAGTGGCATAATTATATTGTAGCTCGTTCATTCTGCAAATCATTGCCAAAACCTTGGCATTTATATTATGTTTTTACAAAAGAATTCCAACAGTCTCTTCTGGAGAGACTGTTAGAGATAAGTGTGGCTTCTTCCATGCCTCCTTTTTTGTCATGCTACAAAACTACTTATTTTTCTTAAATTGAGAGATGATTAGAGGATGATAAAAAAAGGGACTACACTAAATTGCTACCTACATAAAAGTACGAAATCGCGTGTTTCTGTATTACCTTTTATTATTTAATTTGCGCCTTAATGGCTAGGATTATTTTTTTAAAACACTTAATTGGTGTTAAAATCTGATCCTAACATTGAGTGAATCAGAGAAATATCCCTTCCAAATGTCGAGTGCTCTCACCGTTAACACGACTAACCATCCTGATCTTTATTAATAATAGGATTAGCCTTGAAAGTATGATGCGAGTGTTTTTTTTCGCTTCTAAATTTGCTTAATAGCGGTTGTAGTAAGGACACATTTCGTGCAATTCTAAAACGAATTTAATTTAAACAAAATTCTGGAAGCTTGGATAGCACCCTGTATGTTTTTGTTGTTGGATGTTAAACATATGAGTGTATTCGTTTACCATCGATATATATATATATATATATATATATATATATATATATATATATATATATATATATATATATATCAAAATTAAAAGTGATTCAATTTATCGCAATTATAAATATTAAATCATCGAAAATTACGGAAACCAAACCAAGCCCCCCCACAAATAAAATTCGACAATAAAAAACTCTAAAAATATTTCTAATAACTATAATTACTTGTTGAATAATCATCAAAACTACAATATACACGATGCCCTATCATTTATGGTAATATATCTTCTTATCTTTATATCCCCTTTTAATATAAAACAACAACAACGACCACAAAAATACATTTATAAAAAAACCGAAAACTAATAAACTAAAAATTTAAATCACTATAATTATTACCTTTCATCATGATGATGATAAATAAAAAAAATAGAATAACAAAGTAACAAACTACAAAAACAAAAAAAAAAAAATGATCAATCGAAAAGATCATCCGGAAATTAAGTTTCGTTTTAGTTTTTAAAGTAACAACCAATAAACTACTAACCATTGTGCTGTGTGCTACCACGATCGCACCGCGCCACCTCCGACAACAATATAAGTTAATATGATGTTAATTTAAAAGATGACATAAAAAACAAAACAAAAAATATATAAGATCGGATTACCGAGATTACAAGAGACAAAACAAATAAAATGAATTGAAACACACACACACAGACACGCCGACTTAACATATTATTTGTTTATGTGGCTTAGGCACGTGACATAGTTGTGACAAATGTCATGTTTTCACGATCAAATTTTATTGATAAAGAACAATTGGAAAATAAGAATAAATTAAGCCGCTTTTGTCGTACCCATAATTTTTTTTTTTTTTATGAAATGTCATCACTTTTTCATCTACAGCATATTATTCATATATAAGTACGATGTTTTAAAGTAACGCGGGAATGTGATCGTAGCCATGACCTTCGCGATCTTAATCATGATCGCGCGATATTTTCTTGATTATTGGGTATTATAGTTTATTGTCGTCTAAATAGAACATACATTGTACCAATTAATTATTTCGTTTTTTTTTTGAAACTCCGCATTCGATCGCAGAACACACAACACAACGATAATGAAATACACAAGATATAAATGAAAGTGGTTCATTCTCACGTTTTACTTTATTTTCTTTGCGCGATCTTGATGCCAAATCACCAATGAAATTAATTTCTTGTTTGCAACAAAAACATAAATTAAATTAAATGTTGTAATAATAATAATGATGATAATGTTTAGTAATAAAAAATTATTAGAAATACATGATCGCGTTTTAATTTATAAAAGGTTTTTTTTTTATATTTTTTTTTTATCATTTTAAAAGTGTTGTGTATCGATATGAAAAGATGGAAAAAATCTTTGTTTTTTCTCTCGATCGAATAACGTTGAAAACGTGATCTTGAATGAAAAATTGTATACGCATGATTTAAAAAAAAAAAAAAAAAAAAAATGATTACGTTTTATCGAATCATAAATCAATATAAAACATAATTATTATAATCTAAGGATTGTTACTTAAGTCGAACGCGTCTCAAGATATATTATTAGACAAAATGTTAATAAATCTTCGCTTAGTGATCACGATCGTCAATTTATAATTATATCCATATTTATATGATGCATGCATAATATATAATTAAAATATTTTTTTTTTGATAGGATAATGATAAATTAAGATGATCTCTTATATATTATACGAGGATTTTTTGATTAATTCAAAAGTTCAACACCAGTTGAAACCGATTTTTTTCGAAAGGGTTAGTTTTTGCGTTGCAAAAAGGTTAGTTTTTGCGTTGCGAGTTCGAGTATTATGGGATTGGCTTATCGGTGCTGTGATCGAGATTCATTTAATTTATTTGACTTTAATTTTTGTTTGTGGATTTAATTTCATTAGTCTGGATGCGCATTCGTGTGAATAAGTGTGGGTCTATAGTGGCTGCTTTGTGGAGTTGTAATTTGTAGGTCTGGTTGAGCTTTTTTTGGTTTGAGATGAGGTGCGTGAATGACATGCGAGACTTAGTTGGCTGTGCTTGCTTGGGAGTTTGTACGCTTTGCAGTAGTGTACGCTTGTACGCTTTGCAGTTGTGGGCCGGTTGCAAGCAGTTGTTGTTGGTCCGTCTGAGGGTTTGATTTTTAACTTCACTACGATCTTTAACTGAATCTTTGACTGTACTACTGGAGGGATGTCTACTGCTGTTGATGTTGTTTTGTTTGGGAATTGATCGTGCGGAAAATTTTCATTTGATTTGGGCTAGTTGCAGGTGGAGATGGAGGATGGTTTAATGACTGTTCATTTGTGAATTTTGCATTGATTTCGGTTTGCATGGATTGACGATTTGAGATCAGAAACCATCCCAACTCTAAAACAAATTTAGATTGAATGCTGGCCGAACGTTTGACGGCAATGCACTTTGTCAACTGTGTATGAAGCGGTTACCAGCGCAGGCCCAAATGATTTTAACACCATTCGAAAATGTTGTGTCTTTGGTAACCTTAGTGACCAGAGCTGACAATGTCGTCGAGACAATGACACAATCAAGTGTCTACGCGGTATAGCTAGTGTATCATAATCATCAACACCCACATTGTTCACAAAGTCTAAGAATTCACTTTGGAAAAATCTGAGATGACAGAACGTTTAGATAAATTAACTGTTAACTGTTAACTTGGTAACTTGATGGTCATACTACTAGCCGTTTACTAATTTTCGACATAAGTTAAAAACTAAAATTTTAAAAGGTAACGGAAGCAAATGTGTCAGTTATTCCGCTAAAGTTTTTGCAAGGCTCGCCATCAGCAGTGACCTGCAAATTGTTTGCAGCGAATCCAGTGCAAACTTTTGGCACCAAAATTTTCAAATTAGACTTTGGATTTCGACGTGAATTTAGATGGAAATGCGTAATTGCAGACGTATCCATACTAATGATAGGTGCTGATTTTCTAAAACTCACAGGTCTGCTAGTTCACATTCAAGGACAAAGGTTTTAGATCCGTTAACTTCTTTAAATGTCAAGATTATCATTTATTGATCAATCGTCACTATATCTTCAAATGAAAAATTTACTCATAGATTTCCCCGAAATTACGCATAATGTCTTAGCTCCAAAATTGTCATTTAGCTCCAGATAAATTACGGTTAGCGAAAGAAGATTTTGAACATATGATGGTACAGGGCATATATGTCGACCCAGTAACAGGGCCTGGTCTAGTACGCTACATTTAGTGTTAAAGAAAATGGAACCTGGAGGGAGACCTTGAGGTGATTATCAATCATTAAATAACATCTTAATTCTAGGCAAAATCCAATAACGAAGGCTCTAATATTTTTTTGACATTAGACCTTGTTACTAGGCATACCACCAAATCCCCATTTAACCGATGGACTTAACTAAAACGGCAACTACTACTCCTTTTGATACTCTGTGACGCTACATTACTGGCACAGCCATCTCAACCCGCATGGCTCGCCATCAGGATTAATGCCTCATATTCTGCACTTGGGCTGTGGTTCAGCAGTTAGTTTTTGACGTTTGGCAACCATTCGGTTTTTTCTCCGTATGTCTTAACGAGACACATCAACGGTATAGTGCTTATGACAGATTCTGGCATTAAGCATTTAAAATATTTGTTGGAGGGTTGTGAGTTCACTTTGTTCACCGATCATAAACTCTTGATTAATGCATTCCAACAAAACCCGAAAGAAGCTTCTATGCGTCAATTTAGACATCTAGAATACGTCGGTCAGTTTACCACCAATATCCAGCACATCTCTGGCATAAATAATGTCGTTGCAGATACTCTTGTGCCAATTTACAATTTGTGAAAATTTCCATTACGTTCAACTCAGTCAAATCATATGTTGCGACGTATCAACAGGTTTCATAAATACCGTTTATTCCAACATCTTTTCGGAAAACTGTTTTTGAATTTTTTCACAATTGTCACACCCAGGTGTTTCAGCCTCCGTCAAACTTTTGACTATAAAAGTCATTTGACCTTCTTTTTCTAAAGATTCAAAGAATTCAATGAGATCAAGAATTTAATGAAAGTTCCTGATCTCTTTCATGAAATAAAAAGACAACGAGTAGCCTGGCTCGGTTACGTTTTGCGTTTTGTTGTTTTTCACCACTTTTCACACATGGCCAACTTTATGTTATTCAGTATTGAGAGTGTAGCTGAGACATTTTATGATTAGCTCACCAAATTATTATCAATTGGATTTTCTTCTAACTACAGTGGCATGATTTGATTGTTTAACGGTTATTTCATTTAATTTCCGTGCTAAATAATTTTTATTTGATTTTTTTATTCAAATACATTTTAGAATTTTATGTGACGAATGTTTTTATCTGCTATACAGCATTCTACACCAGCAGAATTTTTTGTTTAAGTTAGCATGATATTCGGTTTTTACAACTCTGGATTTAATCCTTGCGTACCACCAGGTCTCAGTAGAACTACAGGATACTCCGCAAAACGTGTTACGACAGGATGGACTGATCAGTAATTTTACCATAAGTTCGGCTGGATTTAAGAATCAGGTAGCAAGACGGATTAGGATCAATTTCTATAAAATTAGTATATGCTACCGTGCTACCGTTACGCTTGTCGGGTGAATTTTTAGAACACAATTAATATTCAGTGCCACAATCAAAAAATCTTAAACAATAATTTAAGAGTATTCCAGAAACGCGACAGATACAATTTTCGTCAGTCGCATTTGCAATATTGTAACAGGTGCTCATAAGTGGCAGAATCAGTCAGAAATTTATTTCGATATCAATGTAAACGATAAACCCGATTATCGATCGATCGAGTTAAACCTTGTTATAAAGAAAATCTAGACAAGATAGACAATGACCACCCAGCACAGAGTAGTACAGCATGTGATTTTCTCATTCAAGGGTCGATATTAACAAAGAACGGGGCGTTATATTAATCGACCGCCTTGTTTTTTGCAGTAGTATAGTATCCCACATCATGTTTCACTGAGAGAGGAGTACGTGGCGTTATCTTTCGTTGGGTTGCAGGGATTATTTGGGTGAATCCCAAACAATCCTTGTAGGGCGGAATTGATGACATGTGGATAGAAACTGGAGAGTATAATATAAAAAAATTATATGTTCGAAAATAATACGGGTTTACATTTAGATCATTCTAGTAAAAAAACTCGAAAGTGAAGAGATGTAACAATTTGACTATAAAAAACGTGAAATAAGTAAAATCATGGACACCCTGTGTTTTTGTGTTTATTGAAATGTATATCAATTACATTTCCTTTTAATTACAGTTACGTGCTTTGTTAGTTTAACGGTTATTACATTTATTTTTAGTGTTAAATAATTTATTTTTATCTAATTTATATACATTTTAGAGTTTTGTGTGTATATGTATTGTTCATAAAACGGTTAATTCAATTGATTCGTAATATTGTAAAAAATTAATTAATTGTAAATTTAAGACAAAAACTAATCCAATTTATTACATTATACAGCTTGTAAAAATTATATTATTATATTATTATGTTATTATATTATGGATTAATTCAACAATATGCCAACAAATCGACCACCACAATACTAAAATAATTTATCGACCACAGCAAAATGTCAACGCGATTATCAATCATTTTTTTTGCTCTTAAGCTTTTAACTTCTTATGATTTTTCACCTTCTTTAAACTTAAAGTACCTTTACAATAATGTTATTTTGTAAAGTAGATCAATTACTTGACTCTTTTACTTCATGTATATTTTGCTTTTGGATTTTTATTTTTTTTTAACATTATGACATTATATCTGGAATGCAATTTATATAACCACATAAGACCACCCAGTACATAAGTAAAAAAAAAAAAATTAAGTAAAACTGAAATAAATAATTGATAAAAATCTTATATTTAATTATTTATTTATTTATTTTGTTCTTAAGTAAATAAATTAAATACAATATATAAATGTGTATATAGTCAGTAATGAATATAATATAAAAACAACAACAACATAAGAAAAAATTAAATTTTATATTAAGAAATGTGAAATAAGAAAATTAACTGTTATTGATAATTGAAAATTTAATTTTTTTTTTGTGTAATTTTTCGTAAGAAAAATAATTATATTCGCTCTCTGGTTAAGATCATTTTAAAATTAATGAATTAAAATTTACGATTTATGAAGTCTTGCATATTTTTTTTTTATAAGTTTTGTATATTCGTAGAAATAAAAATAATTAGTCGATCTGGTGATGATCATTTGTATATATAATTACCTTAAGATTATAATTTGATTACAAAATCGAAAATTATGTCTTAGATATGAAACGAGTATTACTAGTATTATTTTGCCACCCATACACTTGGTAAATTAAAAGTGAATCAATTTATGGCTATAAAAGTTTTTATTGTAGAGGAGTCATAGACTAATATTTACCAGTGATACATAATGTGCAGACCATTGAACAGCTTTAAAATGACGAAGATTAATTCCGAAAGATTATAGATTATAGTTATAAATTTTATATGCAATTAACGAAAATATAAAACACCAGGAAGAACTAAAAGTTAAAACTGACTCCATGCAATCAGTTCCTTAAAGTGATTGCAATCAAAACACAAATTGAGAATAAAGAAGTAAATATCTTAAAAAATGTTAGGGCTCCAGAATTACTACTACAAAAGAGAGATGCTTGAGATCAAAAAATTACTGGCCAACAAGTTAAAACAAAACATCTTATCTTACTGAGTTATGCTTGTTGTTTAAAAACCTAAAGTACATATATTCCCGCTTAATAGCTTATAAGCACCAAAAGCGATAAAGAGACCAATAATTTTGACAGCACCCATTAGAAATGATAACAAAAACTAGGCTCGTATAGCAGTAAACATGAAGCTGACCTGTTTGCGAAACAACTCGAAGAAACGTTTTAACCACTATCCAGCTATTCTGCTAATAAAAATGTTAATTTAGCATATATAAAACACGAATATTCCAAGGCAGGAGAAGGTAGCATAATTGATCATGCTCTTAAGGCTAAACAAACTAAAACGATAAACAATCATTCTTAAAAAGCCAATAATAAACATAAATTGCTGGACTGTACCGAATCAACAATCGTGTCCCAACGGTTTCGGTTCTGAGCTTGCTGTTCATATTGATATTCATATCTAAACCGAATATATCGATTGCATCACCTTCAGGCAAATATGTTGGAACTGGCAACCCAAGTGATTCACATAAAATTACATAACATATTTTTTGAATTTCTTAAAGTGCACGATTAAATAATGCATCTTCATCATGTTCTCTTCAAAAATGTTCGCTGAAAAAACATTAAATTCATTTCACAATACTAACGCGTTCTCTGGCGCATTCGATGCACAAATGAAGCCAAACAAATCACGCCAATTTTTGGGCTTCATTTAAACATTCTATCCACTCATTGTCATTTATAGCTATAAGCCGACAAAAGAAGTCGTAAATGACAAAAAAAAACTTGAAGCTACTAAATACATGCTGAAGATAGATTTTTCACCGCCATTCTTCCTTTTATTCCACTTTTCAGTTCATCCAATACCAAACGTGATGTAACAGAATTTCAACGTTTTTGTCCTTCATTGACTGGTACAACAAAAAAAAAAAAAAAAAAAAAAAGTGTTGGTTCAAAAGTCAACAATTTCGAAGTAATGGGCCAACCAGCAACTCAGTAACAACTTCAAGTGAGACCAGTGAAATCTTTAACAACTGAAGTGAAATATTTTGTTTAAATGAATTGTCACTAAACAAAGTTAATATAGGCTAACCAGCGAGTCCATAAAAATCACGAAACATTACGAAATTTGACGAATCTTATTTCTAGTGGCAAATCTTAACAAGTTGACTTGGTTTGAGATTGAGTATAAAATTATTTGTCATTTCCTACAGGTTGTTCCGTAATTTTTGCTCTGTTAACTTTATTAAGTGTCAATCCATTTAAACGAAATATTTTCTTTCAGTTCTTAAAGACTTCACTGGTCAGTAACATGCTGACTCAATCTATCGTATTCTTACTTAAAGTTGTTACTAAGCGTATTTTGTTAAAAAAAATACAAAAACAATTGCATTGAATAACTCCTCGTGAGTTAAATTTTTGAGTTATTTAACTCTATTCTAATTTAAGTTATAATACCCAACACCATTATGACGTTGGGTATCGCTTGTTAAATTATTTTATTTATAGCAAACAGATGAATTTTCTACTGCCAAAGGTTATTTTGTTGAGAAAAAATAACTCGAAACTGAGTAGTGTTATTTTTTTTCAACAAAATACACTCGTAAAATACACTCGAGTCGTTGGTTGGCCCATACAGAGCGAAAATTACGAAGCAATCTGTAGGGAATGTCAAATCATTTTATACTCTACCTCAAACCAATGGTTATTTTTATGATTAAATTTACCATAAGAAATAACATTCGTTCAATTCCGTAATATTTCATACGGATTTCTTAGACTCGCTGGTTCGTCTTTATTTCGTCTACAAGCATTGTCCAGCTATTACTCAGTTCTAAACCAATTTCAATAAAGATAAAAAAATGTATGATTTGAAACGACAAAATTAATGAAAACTACATTAAAGTGCTAACTATACTTGTAATAAAAAAATTAAAAAAAGTAACGTAAGAGAGGGAGAAAGGGAATTTGCAATATGCGGCTATATTGAACCATAGAGAAAAGACATATAGAGGGACAAAGCCATATAGCGATCTGTACTACAACATAGTTAGTGTAATTAATGGTGTCCATTACAGTTGTTGTAATGTTATTGTTGTTGTTTTAAGTATACAAGCGAGAAAATGTTTTATATAAGGAAAAAAAGAAATACAAAACGTAACGAAACATATTTTATGTATTTGTGTTGCAGAAACAATAACAAATCACCACTATAACCGTTTTCGATTTTTGTGTTTTAACTTCTTCTTCTTGTATCTTGCATTGTGATTTTGTTGACAATATCGTTCAAGATAGGAGGATTTATGTCAACGAGTTTTCTTTGTGTGTTCATTTATTACTTTCATCATCTAATTGCATGTATATGTCCTCTACTGATATCGCAAATGATAAAACTCCTTGAGCGGTAGCCTAAAGGCAAAATATTATAGGAATTATATCCAGCTCAAATTCATAAATGTGAAATTTTATTATTTAAAATAGAATATTTACCCCACCTAAGTTCTGGTCACCATCATGGTATTAACAATCTGCAATGTTACGAGAATTTTTGTTGCACCATGCCAAATGATTTTGTCGGGACGTGCGACATATTTTTTTTTAAACCACAAACAATATCATATATCGTTTCTTTGACCGAAGCATATATTTTCAAAAGGTAGGTATAATTTTTTCTTGTTAAATTTTATTACACCGGATGGAATTGTTAGTTGGTCAGTTTTGAGAGAGCTGTATGAAGCCGAGAAAAACAATGAAAAGTATGTGTAAAACTTACAAAGAACTACATTTATCCTGGTCCATTCGATAAAATGAAAGTGTTTTATGCAACGCAAATTTTTAGCTAAAACAGTGGCTGCACCGATAAAATTTCTCGCGGTGTCGAAAAATACACGTTTTCAACACTTTCTATCATGACCAATTCCACGTTTCACGGGCCGAGCCTTAATCTCGTATCCGGGTACTTGAGCAAGGGTTTGATGTTGTTTTAGCGCTACCTAAATTTTACTTTGCTGGCCTTATACTGACTGTTATTTTTAGGATTTCATGTTCGAGCTGTAATTTCATTTCATGCCTAAATCCAAGCAGAGCGTGTTATTAAGTTCTATAATTTCTATTTAGTTAAAAGAATTAAGCAGTACCACTGCTGTTAATAATAATTTTTTATTATGTTAATAATAATTTTTTATTTATTTTAAAAAATTTGTTTGAAAAAGTCTGGGATAGCTAATGTTTTGCAATTTAAATTGTGTGCTCCCAGTTTTAAAATCCACTAGTGTTGATAGAGGTAATTTGAAATTGTTCTGTGAATTCATAACTTCAAGAGGGTGCTAGAATCTATGTAGGTATATAGATGAACAGACAATAATTGGATTAAGGATTTATAAAATCATTGTTCAATTTTTTGAATCGATTGAAAATGCAGCATATGCACGGCAATCACTTTTATGGGCTACAAGTCACTTTTATGGGCTTTGGACATCTATATGTATTTTAATTTATTATTGAACATAACAAAATTAACAATTCTTTGTTAAGTTTTTGTTGTCAAGCTAAAAAAAAATAAAAAGAGCAAACATGTTCGTACTGCATTAAGAAAAAGCAACAGCATAAGCATAAGTGATTTGTTTTCTTATTATAAACCTATGATTATAATAAATAAAAAATTAAAATAAAATATTTTGCTAAAATTTAATTTGGTAATATTATGGCTTTGTTATTGAAAGATTTTGACGTTTGTTTTAGTTTAGTTTATTTTCTAGATTAGGCATAGCTAGCGACTTTTGTGGTATAGTTCCATCGATGTAAATATTACATTAACTAACTCGTTACACTTTAGTTTAGTTAGTTTAGTTGATTAAGGCACATAGCATAAATTGTGGCATTTCAGTTTAACGAAAATAAAAAACTAATTAAAAAATTTCACATTCTTTTTTTTTTTCGTACGCCGTCAAGTGAGTAATAGCGAAATCAAATATTAAAATGAAAAGTTGACATTTTATGCTGTGTGGTTCAGAAGACTTTTCGAAATAAACTTTTCAAAATTCGAAGCTTTTGCTACTGTCTCATAGGCAATAGTTGAAAAGTCAAATTACGAAGTTACTTTTGAAAGACTTTTCATTTTATAGTGCAACTTGGATTGTTAATTTGTTTTGACGTTTAGTACACAAAAAGAAAAATCATCGTATAGCATATAGATGTATAATTAGTAAATTAAATTCTATATGAATATATAATTATATAATAATATATTACATAAAAACTATTGTTTATTATAATGACTTATATATGTATATGTACATTATTATTACTCATAAGTAAATTAGGACACAATAACAAACCACCAAATTTATTCAAGCTAACATGTGTGTGTTTTTTTTTTAAATTCTTAAAATTTTATTTTACAAAAGTTTATGCTGTGTGCCTTAACCGACTAAACTTACTAAACTACATTATAAGGAGTAAGTCATGCTATATCTAGATAGATGGCACTATCACAAAAGTTACTTACTGTGCCTCAACTTCAAAAAGTATTATAGTATATTTATAGTTTAAAAGTATTATAGTTATTTTACTTTTAGTGAAAAGTCATCGAAAAGTTACATCGAAAATATTCTTTTTAGCTTAGCTACCACCTAAGAGGCAATAGCGGAAGCTTGAACCATTTAAAAAGTTTAGTTTGAAAAGTTGATTAAGGCACACAGCATTAGTCGAATGTAAGGCACTGACAAATACTTTTGTACTAGTGACAGCTGTTGGCATATTGCTTGAACTAACAATATATCGAATAGTTTAGTTTAAAAAGTCTTCTGAAGCACACAGCTTTAGACAAGACAAACCGGAGGCACACAGTCTTATATTAATACACAACAAGTTTGCTTGCACAAAACTAGCATTAGGTTACTGTAAGCTAACTGACTGATAGTTTTTTATTTGTCATATAGCTATACATTTTATTTGACAACACAATTGTCAATGCTATGATGATAAACTATTCTGTTCTACATCGGTATAACTGTAACTCTCGCGGTATATTGCGCGATTTACATCCAACTATATTTTAAAGATGTAGATATTTAAAACGAGATAGCATGAGTACTAAAATACTATGGAATATATGAGAAATAAATAAAATAGTGTTTTATTTTTTTTTGTTTTTGACATTTCAAAATGTAACATTTTTTTCATAAATTATAAAATATTTACAGTGCAATATAGTCATCATAATATTTTATATTTTGCCGATTTACCAATGTATCGTCGCTTGATTATAATAAGTCGATTCACAAATCACAACCTGAACTACTTATAACATTTGATATCGACATCGTCATTTTTCGGTTCGTTTCTCGACTTACAAATGTCGAGTTGTTTTTACAGAAGTCGTGTTTTCCTTTTTCCACTTTAAGAATTATATCATGTTGTATCTCAATTTTTTTTTAGACGTCGATTTCGTTGTATGTAAATCGCACATAACTAGTGGTGCTCTCCGGTTAAATATGTTCTATGTAGAAAATAAAAATTATTTAGGTTACATTGAACGTTTCCACAGAAAAAAACTATGGTTTTGTGGAAAGCAACAGTTTCTTATCTTTTAAAAGTGTCTTCTCCTTTATTAATCCAAAATTTAGTTGATGGAAAAAGCCATGATTTTATTTATTCGTTCTAAATAGGAAGCTATACTTTAATCCCTGTACAATTGTGTGTTGCTGTGATTACTAAAATACTCAACAGCCTTTTCCATTAAAAGCCTGTGTTTATTTGCCATCTAACCACTGTTTCTGAAATTTCTGTTTTTTTTCGTATTTGTCTTGAGCAAAACGAACATTTACAGTCCGGAACTCAAAAATTAAAAAAAAAATTAGACTTATTTTATGTTTGGGATCAATTTCACATTGCCCAAATTTAGAACAACTATCTCTTCCTTTAAAAGCTTTAGTCAATCAATCAATGCCTTAGCATAAGTACTTATGGTTTGCTTGCAAAGTTAGAGTCTTTAAAATCGTCTATTCATTCAAATTAGGTAGTTGTAGTCTTGTAAGCTCTCGCGTGACTCAGGGTAGTCACATTGGTTCATCAATGAATTTGGACAATCAATGAATTTTCTTTTTGAACGTCTTGTAACAAATTGTCTTTAAATGCGAGTAAATGTAAGACTCTCTTTTTATGTTTTGCCAAGCTTTATTAAACGTAATTGTAAAGGTTGTTTTTTGACACGCTTACATTTAAACCGCTTTATGTGGCATTTGTTCGTTCAATTTTAGAGTACGCCTCTCAGGTTTGGTCACCGTTTTATGAAAGCTATTCAAAGAGAAAGGCACCCCAACGGAAGGCCGAGAGCATATTACTACCTTACAGCGATCGCTAAACAATCGTGTTAATTGACTTTGAAACCCTGTATGCACAAGTTCGATAATTTTTGACCTTAATTTTTGGGGTTTGTAAGCTTTTCTAATTTTCCCAAAACAGTTAATATTTATAATTTTTTTTATAACTGGATGAAAATGGCACGCGGTTTGTTTATTAAATTCGTAACTATACTTACAAACCGATTAAGCACATATTTATTGTACGATCTCTAGAGACATCTATAAAGTAACATTAGCAAAAATTAAGCAAGTACGTTGTATATAAAAACAAAAGAATAGCATAGTGTAATTCCGAAGAGTAGAATGAAAGAATATACCAATAAACTAGTCGAGTTGTATTTTAAACGAAAATAGACAAAAACGTAACACTTGGTGACAACTGTGGGATTGTGAATAATAGAAATAATAATTTTTTGTGAATTGAAAATCGTGGAATTGAAAAAAAGAGTTGAAGTGATGAGATTTACCAACTAACGGTAATAAAGAGACGTTGGTGGAACGACTTCATGATGCTGTAAAAAAATAGGAGTTCAAAACAAATTGAAGATAATAAACAAGCAAATCGTCAAGAAAACTGGAAAAGAAACACAAACGTTGGTAGAAACAAATAAAGGACCATCTAGAAATATTGATTTGTCACAGTTGATGGCTGCCAAGAAACAAATAATGGAGCGAAAGGAACTAAAATGTAGCAGAGTAGCATTTTATTGGGACAAATTGGTGATAAAAAAGTGTCTAACGAACAACAGTTTGAAACTACTGTAGGAAAATTAAAAGAAGAATTAAAGAATAAGATTCAACAAGATGATCAAAAGTTTGAAACCAATATTCTACAGTAATGCAAATGTTGGAGCGTAAATATGAAGGTGATCATAAGCGAGAACTCTACAGAATGTAGGTAATAGGCCGAAATCAAAAGAGTCGGGAATCACTACAAGAGTATGTTGAATGGAATGTCGTATCACTGCATTTGTCACTGGAGTTCAGAGATTTTAATCGGAAAATCAGTTGCTGGGGTTGTGACAAAACGGGTTATATCTCAAAGAGATTGTGTAGAACGATGAAGAAAATGTTCGAGAATACCACCGCCAGTTTATTGCATACCAATGGACAAAGGAAACAGTGGCAGAAATCTCTCGAAGAAGCCTAACTGACATTAAAGCCTAAAATGTTTTTGTCAAATTTTATATCCTCCGAATGAAATTAAATTTCGCGAGTAACAACTTTTAGTCAGTTTTAACACATCCATGATTGTAAAATTCGAGCGCGTCTTTCGACAATTGAACTAAAAAAAAAATAAATTGGAAAATTTTGAAAATTGTAATCGACAAGTCGAATTTTTATAGTACATCAAATAAATAATTTGTATACAAATTTTTAGATTTAATTTTTTTTTTCATTTCTTTTTTAAACAAACAAACACACTCGCTTGTGTTCAGAGTTTATTCTGAGAAAAATTAAAATGAAAATTTTTTTTTTAATTTCTTTTGGTTTCATAATCTCATACGCGATAAAAAAAATTGTGTTCGATACATTTTTTTTGTTGTTTGATTCATCTCATTAATAAACAGAAACAGTTAATTAAAAATAAGAAAATAAGAAAATCTATATTATATTACTTCCGTGCGCGCAAACTGTGTGATTACAAAATTGTCTGGCTGTATGGGTGAGTGTGTGTAAGCCATATACAAATGAGCGGCACAGATCTAACGTAATACGATGGACCAGAGATAACCATTTTTATCCATCATAACAATATAATTTTACAGATGTTTAAATCAAAAACCGCGCGTACAGATCGCGTGGAATTTGATATAAGAATATTGTGACTTTAAAGAATTCATTACAAAAAAAAAAAAAAAAAAAAAAATTCATTCACAAAAAGTAAAAAAAAAAAAAAAATATGTTAAATAAAAAAAGACATTCAGTCTGGTGGAAAAATTATTTCTTCTTGGTTTTCTTCATTTTTATTTTTTACGATTATTATCACTATCATATTGTATTGTGTAAAGTTTTTCACATTGTCTGTTGATGATGATTTTCATTTTAATGAGGTCTTTGAATTAGAAAACGAAGACAAACAAAATAAAAAAAAAATAAAAATAATAAAAACGAAGAAAAATGTTGGAAAAATTATTTAAATTAAAACATGAAAATTTAAGTAAGTGGAAATGAGGTAAATACAAAATAACCAGATGGTTTCGCGCTTTATAACGATACACTAGAACATTTTTAAGAATATCAGTCTCACATAATCCTTATCTTATACGTATCGTATTATTTTTTATGTTATCGAACAAAAAAAAAAAATTAAAAGAAAATCTTATCAGACAAAAAATAATTAAAATGTCGCCATACAACCGGGAAAATATATTATTAATAATAGTTAAGCTTAAGAAAATATGTTATGGTTCCTCGATCTCTTCGAATTTATACATACTTTGTGTATACATATTACATAAAATTTGTTTATGATTTTCACATAAAATTAGAAAATTTATTTTCTTATGTTTATATTTCAATCTAGATTTTATTAACCCAAAACGATGAGATTTGAAGAGAAAAAATGGATTAAGACCAAAATCTAATAATTGCGACATAAGTCGATTCAGAGTTTAGACGAAAAATTAAGGGAATTCAGTAAATTTAACAATTTATTGACAATGTTTGTGGAAACGTTTTAATTTCTTGTTTATGTCTCGTTTAAATTATACAGGGTGAATTCTCGAAATACTTTAATGACCTTGAAACTAATATCATTTCAGTGATACAGGCTAAAATAAGGTTTTTTAACTACTTAAACGTGGTAGTGTATATAAAACAACAATTCTGGCACTATAGCATGTAGCATATTCTGTTGATTGATTGATTAGAGTGTACGGCCAAGGACGAACCAGGAACTCCCGGAATGCCGGGCATCACCGTACACTCGTGTGACATATAACAAAACCGAAGGAATGGAAGGAATGTTAGTTATGACAGACTTGACCCGGTTACTGAGCGATCGATAGTTAGTATTGTTTGTGGTGTAAGGGAAGGAAAGGTTTGTTAGCAATGACAGAATTGGTCCGGATACCCGGTAGCCAATATTCCAACTACTGTTAGCATAAGATAATCATAATTTTATTGAACTGCTCTGCAATCTGTCATCTCTTATCAACAACCTTAGTAAGCCTCCGTCCATCTGTAATCTGCAATAGTTCCCTGAAAACCAAATCTTTTAATGAAATAATTACCCTATAGATTGTAATAAATTTAATTAATTTTCATCTGGAATTATAAATTAATTAGTTTTTAATATTATAGCATCATTACACAATAATATAATTCCATCAAGCCATATAGGCTGTAATAAATTGGATTAGTACAAAAATATAAGAATACAAGAAAGAATATAGAATATAGAATTACAACAATATAATACTAAACTTATTTATAGATAAATAAACAATATGACAATGGCATTATGAGTACTATGATCAGCAATAGTATAACATACATTCACAATTCATCCCTTACTCACCACCGATATAAACCAAACTTCCCTACAACTCCACAACAAACCCAAATTACAGATTTAGGAATACTTAAAAAAGGCAGAGCAATAAGACAAGCAAACCAAAGTAAATTTCAATCTAGGACCAACTCCAATAGGAAAGGACTAGAAGCGTGCACCATCAAGGGTGTCGCCAGAATGGCCTTTTCGAAAACAAACCGCCATTTTCAGCAGATAAAAATTTACACGAGCTCTATCGACACCAACTACTACCAGACCAAAATTGCCAATTGAACCGGTATTCAAACACTGACAGTCACCAACGAGATCTGGGAAGACTACCTGACCAACCTCACTCTATCACTTCTACCAGTAAACCAAACCACAAATATGCGACTGTCGGCCCATACCACACCGAAACAGAATCAGAGTAAAAACCGGCCACAGCAACTCGGGAGTGTCCCCTGAAAAGCTACATGCAGCAATCGAAAAAACTAGCAAGTTCACTACCATGAACCGTCTCTACCAGATCCAAATCACAATTCCTGGGATTCCGGTCAACAAGGACATCACACCAATACCAAATCAAGATAGTCAATGTCATCTCAAAAGATGGCCATGAACTGTGGCTCTACGCGCCACACCTCACCACCGCGACTCCCTGACGATTCACATTAAAACCACCACCATTTCCTAAAATAGAAATTTCAAAGCCCTACTCCAGCCTAGCAACCATGCTCTCCGAAATACATCCTGTTTAAATTTGTGAAAGTAAGATAGGCTACTTAGGAAGACCCGGATGTAAGTAATTTATTAAAGGAAAGCCATTGTGGTTTGGCTACAAAGTCTGGTCGTTCTATGGGGAATTTTGAATTACATAAAGGAATAAATACTCGTTCGAATGTAGACTACGAAGAAAACTATGGCAAATGTGCTGCACCAGTCGTTAGCATGATAGACGAATTACCTGAGGCTATCATAAACTTGCCATTTCCAATTTACTTCGACAACGTATTTACTGGCTTGATTGTTTTAGAACATTTGAAGTCACGAGGATATAGTGGCAGTAGAAAAATCTGCGAAAAAATCAGCTGAAGAAGGAGAAACGTGGCCATTGCAAATCAGCAACAATAAATGAAAGTGGAGTTCGTCTAACAAAATGGGTCGATAATACCGTACTTTCTATGGTGGCTTCAGCCACTTTTGGGCCACATCCGTATTCTATCGCGTTTCGCTACTCGAAAGAGCAAAGTCGTTGTTTCTCGTCCTTGTGTTGTGACCGAATACAACAAATATATGTGTGGGGTCGACCGTTTAGATCAAAATGTGGCACTTTATCGCATTGCCAACAAAGGCAAAAAGGTGGTGGAACTCTATTTTTACCTGGCTGATAGATGTTTTTGTACAGAATGGATGGCAACTACATCGTTTGGATCAATCGAAAATGTTGCAGCTCGAGTTCAGAAGACAAATCGCCAAATACTATTGTAAACATTACGGTGAGAAGCCAACGCGACCAGGTCCATCAGTCAATCCGAAGCGTAAAGTTAACGAAAACTTTGTAGAAACAACAATACGTTTCGATGGAATTAACCACCTAGTTATTCCTATAACGAAGAAAAGATGCTGTGCTGGTGACCTATGCAGATCTATTCGACGTACTGCTTGAGTCAAATGCAACGTTGGACTTTGTGTGAAATGTTTTCAGCCATATCAAACAAAACAATAAGAAATTCTGAATTTAATAAATAATTACAAGAAATTTACATAAAAATTATAATTTATGTCAATATAAATCATTTTGTTGAAAAAATTCTCTACATGTATGTTCCCGTGTTGCCGCATAGCAACGGGGGTTTTCCTGAAAAACTGCAAATGGGGTTCATCCATTGTAGCTCTACTCCGGCATACTGGTCCTTCGAGCTCGATTAATTTCGAGTGATTATAACTTTAATTTTCGATTGCATAACTTTCTTGAGACAATCGATAAAGCCGATTAGAAAAGCAATCAAAGATAATGTAATCAATCACAATGCAAATTGGTGAACATTTCAAAGTTAAGCTACCAAAATACATACCCTATTATTTTATAGGGATTAATCGAAGTGGCGTCCTTCTATAATATCATATCACCATACAAGAGTCGCCGAGCTCGAAAGCAGTTCAGATGTTCCAATATCTCAACGAATTTCTTTGGGTAGAAGAGAGTAACTTTATTGGCGTACTCAACAATTAAAGAAATCGTTGGTATGTTGTAAAGAAACGGACATTCATCGAACAATTGGTATTTCAACTCTACTGCAGCTAATATTAACGGTGTGATGGACACTTATGATGGAACAAGAACTGCAAACTCTTGGTGAGGTAGGAGAGAAACTTGATGATAAGTCTAAAGTCTTTTGGGCCGAGCGTTCAGCGGAATCAGCAAGCCCAGAATTTTTCAGGTTTCTTAAGTTCGTGACATTTAAAGACTCTTTACAGTTATTTTCAATGTAAGAAGGTTAAAGCATTCAGAACTAATGATTGAAGAGGAAAGAGTTTACAAAATGCACAAATCTGCTTTTTCAATTGCGTAAGCAGCAGTCATATGTATTTTAGATGCACATCTAAGCGACGTTATTAACAATGTGGCAAAAACACAACGTTTTTTACCTCCCGAAAAAGCTTCTTGTCAATCCATTCAAACTATATCACATTCAGGAAGAATAACGGAAGACCGTTTAGGAAGAACAACGTCTTACAGAGCTTTACTAGACTCCGGTTCACAAGCCAGATTTATAACTGAGTGCAGCGCACAACGCCTGCAGTTAAAAAAAACGCTCGTATATCGATTAGTATAGATTTGGTCAATCGAACTCCGGAACATCGAAAGGCATCGTGACGTTAAGATTAACCCAGATCTTCATTCTGAACTTTCTATGAAGTGTCTCCTTCAATAATTGTTTGACAGTCGGAGTTACAGTACAATCCAGTTTGTTCTCCATTATTCTGCGCCTTAGGGAGCGTACAATTGCATTTTCCGCTGATATGGAAAAATGTACAGTCAGAGACTGTACTGGAACAAGTAGAAGACCCTAACCAAATTTCAGTCAAAAATGTGTCTATTTACGTGCACCATCTCATAACGGAAGTCGAATATGAAGACGATATGCACTTGAAGAACTTAAATCTCAAAAAGTGGAAAATCAATAGTCAACGTATATTGCACAACATCCCTCAAGAATTTGAAGAAGAAAAAATTAAGAATAGCATTCAACAGATCGTGGAATCGTTGTAACGCTCAACTCTATAACTTCACGAAATTCATAAAAACTACAGTTCTTTCCGAAGCCAGTAGATTCTCTGACTCTCTAAGTTGGGTATCTTCAGTGATTATAACCTGCAAAATATTTCTGCAGATGCTTTGGTGTAATTTAGAAAGGGATGGTTCTCCCCCTACAAAGAAGTGTGGAATAAGTTACAAATAAACTTGCAAAACATTGATGACATTTCTACTCCCACATTTATCGATATCATATCTCGATTTAATCCGCCATCTTTTAGTCCTTTTATGTATTTTAGTAAATAAAGGATATTATGTTGTTGGCTACGAAACCCCAACTCTCGATTCCTCTCGATTATCGGATAATCAGTCAATAATCAGTCTTCTCTAAAAATTGAGATATAACTGGCAACAGCGTAATTGGTCTACAAGACGAAGTTTTGCACTTAGGTACAAATTTGCTTCTGAATACTATATATTTTTAAGATTGGTGTGCTTAACTTTAAAGCTTTTATTAGTATAACAATTTCTACAGTAATAGGATCATAACCAGGACTTTTTTCGAATTCATAATAAACTTCAAAGTAACGCATGCTTTTTTTTGGTAAAGTTGGAATTATTTTTTCACTTTCTTTTTCATTTTTTACGTTTATTATTAGGCGTTCCAAGGCTTTAAAACAGCGAATAGCTTTGAAGATTCACATACTCTTACTGAAAAAAAGAATCGGTCTTCATTTCAGCTCGAAAATGTAATTTTGCATGTAAAAAATTGGCAATTAAACGAACTTGGAGAGGTTGCCACACAACTAGATCTGTGTTCGGTTTATCCGGTATATACGGACTTAACATCGACTACTGATTTACACGCGGACCAAGGTCTCCATAATCCGAACAAAATTACATTACCTAAGCATACAATGTGGGCCACAAAGAGTTGTCATCATATGCTGAACCTATAAGCACTGCACCAAATCAAATAATCAAAACCTTTATAATGGTTTAAGAAACATAAATTGCGTATCGTGTTTAGCAGACTCGTTTACTTTTGCCAAGAAATCGTGGTACAATAAACGGATGGCATCGATCCATCTAAATGAGCCACAAAGGAGTGATTTAATATTTAAACGTCCCTTAGCCATACTACAGCCATTAGGCTTGAGTGAGAAAATATTTTGTATTAACTTTTTTAAATTGAATGTATAAAGATGCAAACGGATAGCAGTTTTAGCGTGGTTAGAGCACAAAATAAAGTTAAACTCACCAACATTTAAATCAGAATTATTTGATAACAAAAAATGACTTAAGCCTCTGAAAAAAGTAAAAAACAAACAGTGAATAAAATAAAATAGTAAAAATTATTCTACTTAAATTTTCAAAATTCAGAAAACAAAAATTACCCCATTTAGACCCAAAATCGACTGTAAACAATAATTGGAATTTTAACTGTAAATTACAATGTTGCCTCTTTGTAAATTTCCGCTTTCATAACTAAATTAAAATAATAAACTGAACTCATATCTAAAACCTTTATTCTATCTGTAGACCACACAGAATATTATGCGATTTAGTCACCAAGTAATTTAGTTCGGTACTTCAAAATAATTGATTTAAATAAAAACCTATTGCTAAAAAATAGTAACATCGAGTATTTTTCTAATGATTCAAAAAACGACAAGAAAATTTTAGTAAATGTTTCTTCTTTGATTTTCCACTTGAATACAACCGGAGAAAATTGAAAAGTGAATTTTTCTGTGCGGTTTCTTTACGTTAAGTTTTTTTTAACAATATTTAAACAAGGTAGTTATTAATAGGACTAATTTGGAAAAATTTGGCATCATAAACGAAAAGATGTTAAAATATTGATTCCTACATTTGTCCAGACTCCACTAAATTATTTTGGTTAAAAATAAATTTGATCATCTATCACTTAAAATTTAATGCTTTTCGTCCAGTTTCCTATAAACACTAGAATATCATAGCTATTGTATGACGGGCCTCATATATGCATTGTATATCTTTAACTTGTTTTTGGCGGAGGGGTGATCCATCACTATAACATGGTATTTACTTGAGGTCCTTCAACTGAATTAGTACTGTCATTTAACATTTTGTTGTACTGTAAGAAAATTCATTTGTTTGAGAATTCGGAATATACTGCTTGAAATATTGGGACCGCCTTCTTTCGGGCGATTTCCTTGTGGAACACCTTAAATTTTTCCGACACAAATAGGAGAATATTGTCCGATGCGATGGTGTCGCAAAGTCTCTGATGGGAAAACACATCCGTCCAACAGTCGGTTGTCTTTTCAATTGTTGTAGACTGCATTTTAAAACCATCGGCCGACTTACTGGGGCAATTTCTACAGAATTTTATCAGCTTCTCAATCTCTTCATCGATTCGTGCCAACAACTACATGTTATAAAAGCTCGGTCACCTTTTTTAAGCGGAGAGTTTTACCAATGTTTCGTACGCGCTGGTTTCATATTGCAGATGCTCAAATGTTACTGGCAGCCGTTTTGCTGTATTGAATTTGAAACACTCGTCAATGCAGCCTAATTTAATCTCTTAATCTGAACAAAAATTGCTAGCAATGCCTTGTGATCGGGCTAAAGTTTGCGGCCCTACATATCTCAATGAAACTTGTTTCGGGTGAACATCAACGTCAAAGCTTCTCGCTCGATCTGCGGGTAGTTTTTTTCGGCCTTCGTAAATGCCGATGCGGCATCCATAATGCAAGAACTTTCTTAAGCTTCTTGGTGAAATGGTACATCATTGCACGAAAGTTCGTCGAATATCCTGCAAAGGTCTTTTGGCTGTTTTACGCTTATATGATTGTTTGATGTCTCTTGGTGCGGAAATTAACCCCAGCATCTTAATTTTCTGGGGATTTGGTCGTAAGCCATTCAATTTTTGATTGATTTCCTCGCTTATTCTCTTGTTTATCTTTTTCTCTAAAACTTCCTTCCAATCACTTCATTACTTCGAGGACGTTCAAATCTGAATCGTTCACGGAACACTCCTCTACGTCTTCTCCGCCATGCAATATCAGTCGTATGGTAAATCTTCTAATTATATTAACTGACAATCCCAGCAACTTCCAGTTGCTTTCAGAAATAATCGTTGAGCCAGATCTGGAGGCGGTTCCTCTTTGTTTGGCTATTTAGCGTGCTGTTTCGCCCTTTGATTACTGCCATTCTCCTGTGAGAGCACATTGCTAACACTACACTATTAAAACGTCTGGGAACCGTGATGCAATATTGATGACATCTTTTCATGTTAGCTTGTAATTCACAACAGCACCTGTTCTAACTGGTTTGTTTTGTATCTCTTGGCTGTGCATCTTAATAAGCAGCTTTTTCAGAGTTTGGGCATCATACGATTTCTTGGGCATCTGCACAAATGTCAACACTTTAAAATCATCAGGTGTACAATTTTCCATATTGAACTTTTCACAAATCAAACTCACTCGTGCCGCTTGCTCAGAATAATTTTCGGCAGCTTCATTCCCCATCTTCAGGTTTTGGTGTTTGTTTCTGGCCTTCTGCTTGTAGCGCCAATCGCCTCATCAACGGTGCAATCATCTAGTTAGATTTTACCCGTCTTTCAGTCATCCTGCTCTGGCTTACAGCCATGATTTCGCTTTAATTCGCCGTGAATTATTTTTAAAAAAATGAATCGATACTTCCGTCTCACGATTTTTCCGCGTGCATACTCTAACTTGCCATCGAAGACTCTAAAAGCAAACGCATGTTTTTAATATGGTTATTAAATCCATTTACGATGCAGACGAAAAAAATCGCTGCTTTTTCGTTGAAGGTCCCGGGCGGAAGCGATGACAACTTTCTTTACAACACTTTTTTAAGTGGTTTAAGAAGACGAAGAGAAATATTTCTTCTTCTTTTGCCTCTCCTGCGGCCTTGCTGCAACTCAATTTTAATGTGGAACAACTTACCAGAGCCACATAAAAGTACTTGTACCTTTTAAACCCACAAGCTTATTGCTACTGATGATCTTTTCAACAGGATTTTTGATATCAATTACGGTTAAATTCTGACCGAAAGATCCGCAAGGCAATTTCTTATATAAACTGGCCCTTTCCACCTAAATGCCGTCAGTTGCCTATACAGTTGTTTTGTCATGACTATAAATAGGTCTACATGGCAAACTTTTAAGAAGGTGGGACTGTATTTGCCTCATCCTTATTTCTCCCATTAGAACAAACAGACATGCGACTTCTACCCTAGAAACTGTTTCTAGCCATCCATTTAGGCGGGTAATTTTTTTTATTATTTCTGTGGTTATGTTATAATTAAGACTATAAGTAATGATACCATTTGCTATAGAAATTCAAACTAAAGGGAATTCATTGTACAGCACTGTATTTATACAGTGACATGTGAACATAAGGAATCGTAAAGATCATGTTCACACGTTTTTTAACCTATAAATCATATATCACCGCATATCGAATTATATCATTAAAGTGGTTTTATTTAACGTATTTTGCCAAAAAAACAAAAAATTTCGTCTGTCGTTTTATGTATACACCGACAAATCGTTTAATTTGTTGTTATGTATGACAAATTGAATATTTGTAATTATTTTTGCGAACAGCTTATATACATATATACATATAGTATATAATTTTATAATCTGGTAACCCTTTCAAGTGCGGCCTACATCACAATATACCAATTATATCTACTTAGAGCAGATACATGGGTTAATTTATATAAAAAAAAAAAATTTCAACAAAACCGGATTCCATTGAATACCAACAAAATAATCAAACCTCCTTGCGGTTATTGTATGTGAATTTTATAAAACGTCTTCTTCTTCTTCTTCTTCATATTCTTATAAAAAAATTCAACAATAAATTGAATTCCAATAATATTTTCACACAATTTATTAACTCATACCTTCCATTTCTTCAGCTCAGCTACATTATGCTGTGTGTCGGTATATAAATTGTATATTATCCCATTCTTAAAGAAATGTCATTATTAATATTAAAAAACATATCGGTAATTTTGTCCAACGTTTTTTTTTTTTATTCTCCCTCTCTCTCCCAACACAATAACAACAAATCAAAGGATTAATTTAAAAAAAAAAATAAAATCGTTGAAATACAAAGCATATAAGGAAGACATTTCTTAATTTTATTTTTAAATTGACTAAATGTCAACGCAATAATGAATGGATTTACAATAAAAAGAAATTTGCAATTTTGAGATAACAGGTATATGTTATTATTTATATACGATGGTAGACCAAACATTAATATTGACATATGCCAAAATATTTATAGGGTAGATGGTAAAAATCTGGTCACCTAAGAATAAAGTAAAAGTATTTTGTGTCGTTTAAATTTTTTTTTTAGTTTTAATAAGAAATTGCAAAAAAAAAAGTAAAAAACACTCAACTCGGATTTGGTGTATATAAAATTGCGATTACATAAAATTAAAATTAATTAAGAAATATAAATTGTTGCAGATCTTACGTACATTTAAAATTGTTCTCGATTTTTAAATCGACCAATCAAACCAAACAAAGCACACAAAGGTTGAGGTGGAAGTTTTTAAAGTTTTTCAGGTGTTGTTCAAAAACCGATGGTCATTATATTTAAAATCTGTTTTACAGCTAAAGCAGAACATAATATTATATCTATGACGTTTTTTGTCAAAGAGCACAAATATTGCATTGTCAAATTTGGCTTTTCACGATCATAATTTAGTAATTACAAAGTTTTTATACTACTCATACTAAGTTTTAAAGACAGTTCAATGCCAAATTTTGCTCTAAAGTGAAGTGACCTCCGCTATTTTGATATTGAGTTTTTTCTAGAGACGCAAATAAAAAGGGAGGTTTTGAATTTTAAAGGATTCGGCAATATAGTAATTTTAGCTTAATGGTTATAAAAAATCAAAAAAACTATTTACGATTGTTTAAATTACCTAATATGATCTATACCAGTACCAGAAGACCTCTAGGGTCATCACCCTGTTACCGCCGTGTCTATTGAGGAAGAGAAAGCAATTACAAACATGCACATATACACCAGTAACGTAACTTCAACTGTTTGTCAGTTTATAGGTTATTTCATTTGATGTTAGTGTTAAATTATTTTTTTGATTATGTAGATTTTCTTGTAGTTTAAAACGAAATAAATAATCCCTGGTCTTAGAGACAACACTTTAAAGGAGTAAGAGATTCTGATACTTCGAAATTCTTGTCAGTCATGATATATGTGTGGGAGGGGGTATTTGTCATAAAACAGTTAATTCAATTGATTTGTAATGTTTAATAAATTTTTTAAAATCTAATTTGTATTAATTTAAAGTTTTGTGTCAAATAAAGTGTAAATAAGTTGGGTTAGATTTTCGTTTGATTACATGACGTATTTGTCACAAAACCGTTAATTCAATTGGTTTGTAATGTTTAATCAATTTTTAAAGTCTAATTTGTATTCATTTTAAAGTGTTGTGTTAAATAAAGTGTATATAAATTAGATTTTCGACGATTACATGCCGTATTTGTCATAAAATGGTTAATTCAATTGATTTGTAATGTTTAATCAATTTTTTAAAATCTAATTTGTATTAATTTAAAGTTTTGTGTCAAACAAAGTGTATATAAATTTGATTTTCGACGATTACATGCCGTATTTGTCATAAAATGGTTAATTCAATTGATTTGTAATGTTTAATCAATTTTTAAAGTCTAATTTGTATTCATTTTAAAGTGTTGTGTTAAATAAAGTGTATATAAATTAGATTTTCGACGATTACATGCCGTATTTGTCATATAATGGTTAATTCAATTGATTTGTAATGTTTAATCAATTTTTAAAGTCTAATTTATATTAATTTAAAAAGTTTTGTGTTAAATAAAGTGTATATAAATTAGATTTTCGGCGATTACATGACGTATTTGTTATAAAATTAACTGTTTTATAACAAATACGTCATGTAATCGCCGAAAATCTAATTTATATACATTTTATTTAACACAAAACTTTAAAACTAATTCAAATTAGACTTTAAAAATTGATTTGTAATGTTTAAATATTTTTTAAAATCTAATTTGTATTCATTTTAAAGTTTTTTGTCAAATAAACTGTATATAAATTACATTTTTGGCCATTACATGACGTATTTTTCATAAAACGGTTAACTAAATTGATTTGTAATGTTTAACAATTTTTTTTAAATCTAATTTGTATTAATTTTAAAGTTTTGTGTCAAATAAAGGGTATAAAAATTAGATTTTTGACGATTACATGACGTATTTGTCGTAAAACGGTTAATTAAATTTATTTTTAATGTTTAATAAATTTTTTAAAATCTAATTTGTATTAATTTAAAGTTTTGTGTCAAATAAAGTGTAAATTAGTTAGATTTTCGTGTGATTACATGACGTTTTTGTCATAAAACGGTTAATTCAATTGATTTGTAATATTTAATATTTTTTTTTAAATCTAATTAATTTATAGTATAATTTTTATAATTTTAAATTTTTAGTGATATAATAAATTAATTAATTGAAAATTTCAGACAAAGATTAATCCATATTATTACAGTATACGGCTTGCAGAAATTAGCCCATTAATAAATTTTGTTTTTAGGGTGTTTTTTGCAGATTACAGTTGAATGGTGGCATACACTGGAGTTGCTGATAAGAGACGTCAGAATGCAGAGCAGTTTAGTAAAATTGTGATTGTCTTGTGCTAAAAGATAGTTGAACATTAACAACCGGGAAACCGGACCAATTCTGTCATTACTGACTTACTATTCCTTTTCCTACACCACAAAAAATTTGGTGTCAGTGACCGAATTGAGGCTGTGATAGCTAACAGTATTTCCAATCCTTCGATTTTGTTATATGTAACATGGGTAGCTGAAGTTATATAAGGTGTAGATCAGACCTGTTGCAATGAATGAATGTGATGTATTGGGACCCTGTATTTGGGATGGATGAATATGCGATTGATGACTGATGACATTCGATAGATGTGGCATGAGCGTGCTACCTATATGAGTCAAACCCGACCAGTGACTACGACTTTGGAGAGTAAGCCGCCTTTTAAGAGAGGCAGAGATCGAAATCTGTGACTTTGTCTCCTAGGACTATGTCCCGATTTGATTTTTTCGGATCGTAAAAAATAATACGAAATGTTATAATTTATACCCAAATCTCACCATCCTAGACACCGGTGACAAAAAATCCAGATTTTACTTCACATTACTATACAAGTGTACACAGAAAAGGGTTGTTTTAACTATATATTCAACTACATATTCGGTTCATTAACATAATCATTGTGACAAATTAGATCGTTGAATTGATTCAAACCAGACATGTTTAAGTTGACATGAAACCACAAATATATATCTATGATCAATCAAATTTGTTTCATTTACTCATATACGAACGTTAGACGAAACCTCTTATCGTGATGAATGATGTTCTGTTTTTTTACGAAAACGAAGAAGAAAAAAACCAGATGTCAACGTCTTTTTGGCTTCATACTTAATGATAAAGACATGCTACACAAGAACAATTAATTTGTCATAAGATCGAAAGGAAATAATAACATAACATGACAATAATCTGTTAGATTATTGACTTCATATTATGTGGTTTCACCATTGCAAAGATAATTTTTGTTGTCGACAGATTACTGCATTTTTTTTATTATGTTATGCTTACACTCACACACATGCATATTAAATAAATAACAGAATAACAAATGGCATACACACTTTTATAAAATTACGTTTTCCTTTTCTCCCTAAAAACAAAATAATTTTTGTTTTATTAAATTTCCTGAATAAAAAGGGATATTTTAGTATATTGGTAAAACAACAATGAAAAATCCGAAAAACGAATAAAAACACAACGATTTATTGCTTTCGACGAACATCAAACATTATTTTTTTTTATGTTGCATTTGACTTAAGTATCAAGAATAAAAAACAAAAAAAAAATTTTGAGGTTATGAAACCCATAATATTGATATCAGTTTGATTGATGGACGCGCGTTATTTTTAACGGCCATTTTCTACTTTCGTACACATTAAATTATTAATAAAATACGATTTGGCGCCATTTTGTTCAAAGTCTATAAATAGAAAACATAGAATAATAATTCCTTTACATCAAATATTAATAAGGATTTAATTTTATTTATTTGTCGATTTTATTTTTTTAAAGGACTTAACACATAAATACAAAATCATAATACATGGTAAATGTCAACATACATATATCTCTATATTTTATGAGATTTAGGAAATGTTCAGTGATGTAAAAAAATTCTTTGTAAAAAAAAAAAAAAAATTGTTAAGTCTCTGTAAACGGGAAGATTGGTATGTATACGTAAATGGGAGAAGGTGAAATTCCCTTGGTTGAGGAGCAGCTGAGCTTTATTTTAATTTTTTTTATGTTTATTATATGACAAAAATTTTTTTTTTTTTTTTTATAGATTTTTCTATAAATTTTCTTTTATTTGGTTGGTTTGGTGATAATATTTACAGTTATTACTATAGCTTGCTGCTGCGACATCGGTCGTTATCCGGAAAGAAAAATTCAAATTTAGTGAAATGAAATGTGTATAGGGGAAAAATTATAGCTTTTGAAAATGTGCATCGGGGTTATGCGGTTTGTTGTTGGTTTAATGTTTTCGTTTATTTAATTATTTATATACAATTATAGACCAATACTGTTATAACACTTAAAACTACAATATTGAATTAATAAAATTCACAAAAGTCACCAATGAAAAAACTGAACAGTTATATATTGATGACCCCGATGTTGTTTTTGGGTTTGATATTGGCCACTCTTACAATTCTATTAAAGCTATAGGAAGAATGTTAATGACTTTTTCCGACAGCCATTGGTTTTTTGATAAGTTGCTATCTTTGGTGATTAAAACGTCGCCAATTTTTACAGGGACATTTTTGGATCACTATTTAAATGCTTTACTGTAGGGATTTCAAATATTCGACGTACATAACAATTTCAGGAGCGTTGGTCGCGGAATGGCCAAGTATAAAATGTAATTGCGCTAGTGGATCACTATTCGTCTGTTTGACTGCACAGAGAAATAAAAATTTAGAGAAATAAAGTGCCAGGTTGCGTTTTATGGAAAATAAAAAGGAAAGATTTTGGTTGCTTCATTACTTTATCAAATTTTTCGTGCATGAAATAGGCAGATTACCTAAAATTAGGATGATTTCTGTAACCAAGCAGGCTCGGCTCGTCAAAAATTATGGGGTTCTATAATAGTTCAGTGTACGATAGACCACGAGTGACACAATCTGAAGATTATCTGTTGAAGGTACACAGTTTTAAGTTTTTCGCTGCAGTGATGGTAAAATTGCTGCAGTGTGATTGCCGAAAAACGAACTTCATCGTTTTGATTGTTTTGGTTGATATTATGATACAGCACATAATTCCAAGCGAGGTAACGTCTGTTGCTTGATGGGAGCAACCTTAAGACTTTCTGGGAACTGACATTGATGTAATGCTCTCCAGATCAGTTCTTATTATTTCTTTCTCTTTTAAAGTGGGAATGGATCGTTCCAAACGAGTTTATCTCCCCAAAGCATTTGCATAAATATTTTTTCCTAATGACTCGGAGCTAGCCATCCTAGAGGATCAAACGTACAAAAGGCTTCAGATAGAATTGTTCGCTTCGTAAATGTCATTATCTCGGCATTATCTTTATCAGGCAGTTCCAAACACATCCGCAGAATTAGCGAGCTTTTGACCTTGATCTTGAAACTTTTTGAGATAAGTGTTTTGACTGTTTTAGTGTTGCTGATCTAGAATCCGGAACTGGCTAATAGAGATACGATTTCCTCTTATAACTGCAATAATTAATCTTCTGTTTCAGTTCCAGTCATGAGATCTTTCACGTACATATTTCTAGAAAATTTTCCTGGGCAGTTTTAGATAAGATATGGATTTATTATCTTCGGCTATCTGTTTTAAAACCCAAGTAGCCAGGAAATATGACGAGCCCAAGCCATAAGTGACAACTTTAAACAACTATATGTGCGTGGAGACAGTCATTTAAAGAAATTACAAATCATGTTTTTACAGAGCCATCGAAACCAACTGTCAACTTGGCTGCGGAACTGGATGCCTTAAATAAATTTTTGAAATTCTGGAAGAAAATCTTTATACAATTTTGCTATAATACAATTTTTTACAATTCTCAGTTTAGACGGCGTTCTGTTTCTCTCAATCTTTGAATGGCAGAAGACAAAGATTGTCCCAAACCAGCAGTTGATTCCTAGAATGACGATTCTTACAAAAAATTGCCCCTTGGTTGAAAGTGATCCTCACAAAATACTTCTAAAATGCATCTATATTTGGAATTTTGCTAGCTGGTTTAATGGTCACTACCCTTTATAAGTTAATGTCCTAACTTGGGCACACAGGTTCGAGTATTGCGCTTCTTTATAAGGCAGACGTTGTGCACAAGATTCCCTAATGAAACTGGCTTGTGATTCAAAATCTAAAAGTGCACGGCAAGCAATTAGCTTCCACCTTTTTTTAATTTAATAAATAAATAAATAAATAAATAAATAAATTAAAATATAGCATAATATAAATACGCATAGTACTACCATCATAGGGAAAAAACAGTTTACCCATTGATGTTCCAGATGTCAGGTCGATAGAATATCGTCAACATTAAGTATAACTATATGACATTTAGGCGATTATACATATACAAATATTTTGATTTTTTTAAAACAATACCAGTAGTGACATCTAGCACGTCAATGGGCTAACATATCATGGTAGTACTATGTGTATTTATATTATGAATATAGAAAACCTAGGAATCACAAAATTCTGCTACATCTCCTAATACCTTGAGGCCACGGATCCGATCGTTGAGAGCATCCATTAGACGCTTGATTTGTTATGCATAAAAATATTGTATAGGTGCTTGCTCCAAGGAAATGCGAATGAAAGAGTTTATGTTGTGCTTCTGTTTATAGTACCTCTCTTTCAGTTTATTTAGTGCACCGGATAGTACCATTATTATGGCGTAGCAGTACTGCAGCTTCTCCTCGTAGCAATCCCTTCAAATATTGAAACTTTTGATACTTTACTGATTTAATTTAAATATTGAAACTTTTGATAGCTTTGTACTAAAGTTGTAAGTTAATAATCTGAATCATTTTGGTGGGAGTCTTAATATCATATTGCATACTTCCCAAATACTAAAGTTGATTTATTTTTCACCTGCTTCATAAAATTCTATATACTCGCTACAATATACTCAAACCTTCGATTTTAGTGTTCCCATATGAAGAAAATTAATTAAAATGCAATAAGACGCAGACATTCGAACAACTAAAAACGTAAGCAGCAAAAAAAAATGTTTCGATCATTTATCATAATTTGTGAAAAGTAAATCATATTTATTATACAGCCTGCAACGCAAAAACTTAAATTCCTTCATTCCCCTTTTTGTACGCAAAAATGAATTATAAACATCCCTTATTTATTATTGGGTATATTCCAGGAGGGTTTATTCTTGTTTACACTACACACACGCACACACATGTATTATTGTAAGTCAACAAGTGATAAAATGTCAGACGGCGTGTCGTATGACAAAAAAATGTTAATTAACTCGTTACATTGGTAATGTTATTATAGGCTATGGTCGAATATTTTTGTTTGCCTATTTAGACGGGGAAAAAAGTTTCGTATAACCCTTTTTGTATGTAATTACATTTAATTCAATAATTAAATTATAGCCTTAATACTAAATGTGTGTTCTATAATAATATACAGGAGATAACACGTGACTTATTGTTTGGATTCCCGAAAAAATAGTAATCATAGTGAAGTATCTATATATGTGTACTTATATGAATACGAGGGTTCAAACTCATTACTATTCATAACTTTTGTGTTTTTATTTTTTTTTATCCTGTTAAGTGGTTTATTTTTCTAGTTCTGTGGATAAGATAAGGGGTGTTAGATGCAAGCATAATAAAAAAAACATATCTGGGTGTATACAGTGATCAGGGTAGATCAGGAAATGATTAATATTGTAACATATATCTGAAACAGGATATATGAATTTATTATAATTTTTCCAGTTCAATGACTGGGGCCGTCATGCTTAAAAATGGATTTTGTAGTGCATTAGATACGAAATTGCAACACTATATTTTATGTAGTACAGATTAAAAATGAAAAGGATTCAGTGGAATATTGTTTTGTAAGGTATTTGGTTTGGTAGGGGATACTGCCATCGATTCTAGAAAAAAATTCTTACAAGTGATTAAATCTTAATTAGATGATGTAATTGTCTGGCTGCATCCAGACAAACACAGCAAATATCTTTAAAATATTATAGTAAAGCGATTCAGGTGGTTCAAACTTTAATCAAAAGTAAAATTTGTGTAAATATTGTCATAAGTAATTTCATCACATTTTAGGAAAAAATCTGTTTAACGGTTATTTAATTTAATTTTGGTGATAAATAATTTTTTTTGAATCTGTATATCATTTTATAGTTTTGAAAAGTGTTAATTTTGCTGTTTTTTTATATTAACTCACAAAATTTCAATTAGATTTTCTTTTAATTACAGTAACTAATTTTGTCTGTTTAACAAAACAAACATAATTTGATTCTCTGTATTACATAAATGTATTTTTCTTCATAAATTAGTAAAATTGAAATTGTTACCATTTAATCGTACGACAAAATATGTTCGTATACACGATTAAACAACAAACATAATCTCTATGAAACACATCCTCTTACATCGTTTCAAGCTTATAAAGAACCCCCCTCTATATCCTACATCCTTTCATCCCACCCCAAAAAATACAAATTTGCAAATAAACCGCACCTTCGTTTAAATCATCATGTTCGGTTTCATTGTGTTTTGTTTTGTTGACATTCACCGATGATGAAAATTATTGAAAATGTCTTGTAATTTATCCCACCCAATTTTCACAAAATGTTTTTTTTTTCATTTAATCATTCAATTTAATTTCGATATACTTGATTTGGCAGCCTCCCCAAAATATTATCACCATGTGTTACCATTGTTGGAAAATGTTGGCATGAATTATGATTTAATGGTGGTGTGGAGGATTTGAGAAAGTGTGATGTTTTTATGAAAATAGGACCTAACATATCTTTTTAATTTGTCGTTAATTGCTGCATCGTAAAGTTCATTGCAATTTTAAAAACCGATTTTTGGGATATTAGATCCGGAAATCATCAGAATGTGACTGTGAAAGCATCATCCGTTTATCATTATGATATACATGGGTTAATCAATCAAAAATTAACTAACCAACACTTTAAACACACACGAAACTCTAAAATGTTCACAAATTACAGTTTCAAAAAATTTATTCAATACGAAAATTAAATGAAAAAACCGTTAAACCGACAACGTTCCCAATTTGTTTGAAATTTTTCTGTCAACATTTTTCTCATTCCACAAATTTTCAGACAATACTTACTTACAGAACTCGATTTATTTTTAATTGTACAAAAACTAAATTAGCTAGAAGTCAAGGTCATTTGACAGCGATAAATAATGGAATCAATATGTTGGATCTATAGGATAAAAACTTCCCAGTAAGGGAAATAAAAACTCCCTATTAAATAATAGTTGCTACCGTAGTTTGGGAAAACAATAGTGTTGTTTCGTTTGTTTGTGACAGAGGCAACAGTGTTGCTTGTGCATCCTCGTTGCTGTCAACTGTAGTCCAGTGTCTGATAAAATGTGAGGAAATTACACAATGTGAAAGGTTCACACTCTTGCGGGCTTTCCGGATTTTTCTTGTTCGAGGAGGTTTCTCAGCTAAAGAAAGAATTCCGAATGCCGGTTTCAATCTATCAATGTTGACAGATTGATGTTTATTTTTGACGTCCAGTACGAATTGTTTTCGTAAGCGTTGTTTTCTGTGCGCACTTTATCCACACGCATAAACACGAACTCACTAGTGTCTAGTGGCTTCGGGACGTGTATGTCCGTTTGTTTGGATACACGAGTGTTTTTGGGAACTAAGTTGCTCATACTTGATCGCAGTCAGTTGTACTGAGAGGTAAATGAGGGTATATCTAAAAAAAATTCACCTGGTAGCTTCATTGTTTGCCCGTAGACAAGCTCAGGTGAGGAGCATTTGAGATCCTCTTTTACTGTAGCTCGGATACCTAGTAGTATTATGGGTACTTCGGAGCTCCAATGTACAGTGTTAGATCGGGCTTTTATTGAAGTTTTCAGCTGGCGGTGAAAACGCTCAACCATACCGTTTCATTGACGATGGTACGAGGTGGTTCGGATCCGGCTGGAACCGAGAAGCTTAGTTAGCTCACCAAACAGTTTGGATTCAAACTGTATACATTGATAGGACGTGATGTTAACCGGTACTCCGAATCTGGAGATGTAGTTCTCAACAAATGTTCGGGCGATCGTAACTGCAGAAATGTCTCTTATTCAGTACGCTTCTGGCCATCGTGTGAAACGATCGACACAGGTAAGTAGATATGTATATCCATTAGAAGGTGGAAGTGGTCCCACTATATCTAAATGGATATGTTCAAAACGTCCCGATGGAACACTGAAATGCCCATGTTAGGACTTAGTGTGCCTTCTGACCTTGCATCTTTGACAGGATAAACAGGATCTCGACCAGTGGGCTACATCATTATTCATACTGGACCAGAAATATCTAGTAGATATTAGCTTCCGAGTGGCTCGGATTCTTGGATGCGAAATGTTATGCAGTGCATTAAAAATGGTTCGTCGTAGTGGTTCTGCGATATACGGACGGTTGTTTCCCGTTGAAGTTTTGCAGTAAATCGCTAAGTCAGCTAATTTAAAACTTTTTAATTTTCAAGTGGAATTTAATTGTTTTAAGGAACCAAAAAGATTATCCTGAAGTTTCGTGTCAGCTTTTTGCAATTTTGCAATTTGTTTCATGTCGAAGTGAGTCTCGACAGATAAAGTTTCATGGTTTGATGCTCGAGACAGTGTATCGGCAACCAAGTTATCCTTGCCTTGAATGTGTTGTATGTCAGTAGTAAACTGGGACACAAAATCCAAGTGGCGAGTTTGTCGTGGATTGCGCTCAGCCTTGGATTGAATCGCTCGAGCTAGCGGTTTGTGGTCGGTGTACAGACTGTAAAATCTCGACCTTCGACATAGCATCGAAAATGTCTGATCGCTTGGTAGGCTAATCGCTCTCTATCGAACGCGGAATATTTTTTCTCTGCATTCGAAAGTTTCTTCGAAAAGAAACCAAGCGGCTCCCAATCCCCATTATTACCTTGTTGCAACACGACGCCTACAGCAGTGCTAGAGGCGTCGTTTGTGATACTAAGTTTAGCGTCGTGTATTGGATGTGCCAATAACGCAATGTGAGCTAAAGTGGATTTTAGCTGGTCGATTCCCTGTTGACATTTGTCTGGCCAGAAGAAGTTCTTCAGCGTTTTGGGCTTCTTTAGTAAAGTTGCCAAATGGATGTGCAAAGGGGCTAAGGTTTCCGCTATCCTAGGCATGAACCTGTGGTAATAATTTATCAAGCCGATAAATTGCTGTATATGCTTGATGGTTTGTGGAGCTGGAAATTCCCAAATGGAGTTAATTCGTTCAATGAAACAATGTTTCCAGGTGAAACATGTGTTGTTCCTCCGAAGTTGAGGCCACAAGTATGTCGTCAATGTAGACAAACACAAAGTCGAGATCCTTGACGATCTCGTTGATGAACGTTGGAACGATTGTGTGGCATTGCGTAGTCCCAATTGCATTCGAGTAAGCTCGAATAAACCAAATGGAGTAGTGATTGCCGTCTTGTGGATATCCTCAGGTGTAACTGGGATAAGATGATAAGCTCGGACCAAGTCGACCTTCGAGAATATCTTGCAACCTTGTAGGTGCAAGGAGAAGTTTTGGATGTAGGGAATAGGGTAACGGTCAGGTATACCGTTACCATGTTCAATCTGCGGTAGTCCCCACATGGTCTCCAATCTTGGTTCTTCTTTTTGACCAAGTGAAGTGGACATGATACTGGTGATGCTGATGGCTGACATTTTCCCAGTTGTATCATGTGTTGGAATTCCGTTGCGGCCGCTTTGTGTCGGATCGGATTCAATTTTCTTGGTCTGGACACCGGTAGATGTCCTGTAATTACTATGTGGTGTACTACATTATGCTTAACGGGCGGAAGGAAACTTCTTTAATAGCTTGCCGTACCCGTTGTCAATCAGGAGGTTCTTGATGTGTGTTTGCTTGTGTCTGTGACACATTGCTCGACAGTTGCATGACTGGATCAATCAGCTTCCTATTCTTAAGGTCGACTAGTAAGCCGTATTTCTTAAGAAAGTTGGCACCAATGATAGAGCGATTCACGTTTGCGATCGTGAATGCATGCGGAAAGTTCCGTCTTAGACCAATATCTACTTGCAGCAATTTGCTTCCGTAGGTATTAATGGTGGTATAATTGGCGGCTGACAAAACTAAGTCATTGTTGACTTGCGTTTTGTGGTTTATACATGTTATATAGGGTCATGTTGTAATGACGCTTATGTCAGTGTCTATCAGTTCGAATAAAAATATTCGATGCACAATCACATCACATGTTGCTTCCAGTTTGAACACATTTGAGTGCATCGAGTTGCTATGATACTCTTTCATACATATAAGATTATTTATACAAATGTTTAAATAAAAGATTCGTGATATTAGGTACAAAAAAATTCTCACAGGTGGCGTCAAAAGTGATGAGTTTAAAATATATACGTATGAGCGAAAAAAATATCAGTGGACTGTATAAGTCTTTCAACGAGCTCACATACTCTATAGATAACGGTTTTTATCACACTAACAAGCAATTACAATAAAGTTTTAACTAACCTAGAAATGTCTATAGCCTTGCACATTTTCCAGAGTCGTACTTCTAAAAGTCGTAAAATCGCATTTTTAATCCTTATTGGTTTTGTTTGCAAAGTTTACGTCTTTGTTTTATTTTGATGCCTGCGGATTTCTTGGAATACAGTAATTTTTACAGATTCTCTTAGTTAAACAACTTTTTGCGACTTTTTATTTGTAAAATTACGTTGGAGCGAAATTTCGTAAAAATAAAGTTCGTTAAGCGAAGGATTGGTGTAATGTTTTCTGTTTAACGGTTATTTGATTTAATTTGCGTGCTAATTGTTTTGTTTTAATCTGTAATTTATATACATTTTAGATTTGTGTGTGTATGGAGAGTGTTGGTTGGTAATTTTACGTTTTTTTTATTACCTCATCAAATTTTTAACAATTACATTTTTTTCTAGTTAAAATGTCGAATTTTTTCTGTTTAACCGTTATTTCACTGAGATGAATAACGATGTTATAAAGCGATATTTTACCCTATCTGATCTCTTTTTTATTTTTTATTTGTATTAGAAGAATTATTACAATATTATCAATATATAGTATTACAATCCAGAGGGTGCGTTTACAATAGTTCGCAAAATTTTATTTTGGAACCTTTGTTTTATATCAATGTTGCTAAGTTTGGAGCAGCCTCAGAGCTGTATTCCATCGGTTCACATAGGTTTCAAGATTAGATTATAAACCAATAATTTATTACTATCTAAAAGTGTCTACCTATTAGTCAATCCATTTTATGAAGTTTTAGACGGAGTTCTTGATTTTTCTTCTAATTATGAATTTTCCATCGTAGTTTAGCGTCTAGTGTCATACCTAAGTACTTGGCTTAGAATTTGTTTCATATTTATAATGAATTCGTGAATTCGTTTGATTTCGTACTTAAGGTGTTGAGGAGTCAGTAAAACTGGATGACAATGGCCGTGGTGAGAACTAAGGATGACATCGTTAATGACTCTCTGCTTTTCTGCTGTTCGCCTCATGATTAACATAATTTTAATTGTAAAGGTTGTTATCGTATGTACTCTGTTGTAATGATACTCTATCGATTCTTTTGTCGAGACGGCGGAACTGTGTGGCAATAGCACGGAAGTTTTGGTCGTTCAGTTCCCTTTCATATTTGCCTATATAAATATAGTTGAGCAATGTCTTTAGAGGATGTAAGGAGAAATGTAACCAACTTTTGGTGAAGTTTGTTTTTAGTGCTAGCAAAATTAGAACCGTTATCGTTATACAGATCACCACACAACCCTTTACATTGATCTAAAAAGGATCAATAGTCTGCGTTTCTTAGAACTAGAACTAAACCGATGACATCTTATACACCTGGATTTAAATTGTCGTGTTAGATTTCGACCATGTATGATCCAGTATCTGTTGTGGATATGAGCCAAAGTTATAATTGTGTTACTCCATGCATCGTTTGTTCATGTGCTTCTCTAATCAGCAACTTGGCTGTCAACGTAACCAACAGTGACCCGAGCTTGAACGGCTCATTGTTTGAGGTATTTCCGAAAATAATCCATCCAAGTTCAGTCTGTTGTGCGATACGTCCATCAGAATACATGGATATTAATCGGGACCCAATATAAGATATCGATTTTACTTGATTGATTTTAATTTGGGTCAGCCCACAAAAACTGAGAAAGTGGTTTTTGTTGGCATCTCTTTTGGTTCCTCAATATACATCTTAAATAATTGCTTTCGGTGAGTAAGCCATGTAATGACTTTATTACAATTGCAGATTCGGAGTGTATTTCTGTGACTTTTAGAATTACAATTACATGATTGGACGACAGTTACTTTTTATTTTGGTAGCGATTTACTAACAGCTTCAACGCGTCATGATAATTATCACCAGTTGCCTTCAAGTGGCTTATTATTTTGCTCGCACTTACGAGTACCGTTATTTTTAATTGGTGCATGTTGACGGTTTCACTTATATCATCGTTTGGATAAATCATTGAAGAATGCAGAATTCCAATCCGTCTTTTAATTTGATTTCATGTTTAGCTGAATCTCTTTGTTTTATTTCGCAATCTCTTGATTTTAGCTCTCAACATCTCAAAGTGGTTGACTAAAAGCGAGTAGTAGTCCCCTCTGAAATAAGGCTTACTACCTAGCTTCCTCTTCTAGAGTGACCTCCACTAATATCTCATATTGAAGCTGCTGGATTTGTCTCATCGTTTTATACAGTTGGTGCAGCTTCTATTAGAAGTTTCACATCGTCCATCATTCTATATAACACAAACGCATTTTCACGTCTTCTGTTTTATATTTTCATGCTTGTACAGCCGAATTGTTCACATTGTTATGGTAAAATGTAGCTTTGTTCGTATTCGCCTTGCTGCCGGATGATTGGCTGCACCTTCTAGTGTCTGTGAGGATGCCGGCTTACTGGCATGGGTCGATTGTTTTTATAACTTAGCATTTAATTCCGTTCGATAGTTATCGTAGAATTTACTAACAGAATCTCGTTCTTTCTAGTATGGATGAAGTTAATTAACCTTGGAATTTTTATCTCTAGTTTCGACTGATAGATATATTAGTACTGACATTTGACTTTCTATGAATCAAACATATTAAAATTCTGTGTCACGAATTTCTTCATGCCGTAAGCTATAAAAATTAAAGTTACCCTCTAATACCCTTAATACATACAAAACTTTAAAACGTATATAAATTGCAGATTAAAAAAATATTTAACACGAAAATTAAATGAAATAACCGTTTTCAAACAAAATTCATCTTTGTAATTCGAAGAAAATCTAACTGGTTATGAATATCCTCTCTTAAAAATACAACAACTGCAAGTTTTCCAATATCTGAGTATAGTTTCCAATATACATATATTTTACCGTACGAATTTTGATCTTTAAATTCACGTGAGTATAATCCTAAAACTAATAGCTTAAAGGAGTTCCCCATATACTTTCAATAATTCAACAAAGAAAATTTTTTATTTTTGTATTTTTTTTTTCTGAATATCTATTTACATTTTGATATTTTCCAGGAAAAATCAACGTTATGCTGTTAAGATTTTTCCCATATACACATTACATATATTTTCGTAGACCGAACCATATATGTATATATGACCATTTTCTCCATTAGCTAATTGAAAAGTCCAAAATCACGATACACACAATATTCATGCGGGGTTTTAAATTGAATTGTGTGTTGTATATGTATTTGGGTTGTTGCACGATTTGTTGTTGTTGTTGTTGTTGTTATTTTCCGTAAATTTGCTTCGCTATTGAAAGGAATTCAAAATCCGGCTGCATTGTTTAAAATACAAAAAAAAAAAAAAATAAAATAAAGACAAGTATTTTATTTTCAGGAGATGGTTATTTACTCAACAGCAAGGATAATAATAATAATAACAACAACAACAGGAGAACAACAATAGAGAAACAAATATGTACCTTATATACCTTTAGTATAGAAAAATTGAAATGGATGGAAAATCATAAACTTATACTATACTTTACACATAAATGGTTGGTATTTGTTGAAGCGTAATAATTGGTACATAAATTGGTGAAATTATTAAATTAAATTTCATTTTATTGTCCCTGAAGAAAAGGGAACTCACATGTCTCGTTTAAAATGACTAAATGATAGCTTTACTCGATATGCAAGATGTTTTTTTTATTAGAAATTACTATCAATGTAAAAATAGTTGCGGTAAACTTTTCTTAAACTTAGTGCTGATGGAGTTTTATAAAGGGCTTATCAAACGTGTCTTCTGATATCGTATATGCAATTGGTACATGAACACAATGACATGTAGAATAGTGGGCAAGTAATGAGCTTCTTGGTGTTTTAATGGATTCGATTTAACATTGTAAACCATTACTAATATCACCCCTCCGCAAATTATTTACAATCATATAACATATATCGATTAGCAATCAAATTCGTTGTCCACATGGTTTTTAATGTCGGCTTTATGCTTATGGCAATCATAAAAAGTCGATTTATTTTCTATCATTTTATTTTTAATTAAAAATCAACTCGAAAATGTTCATAAAATGTTCGGTCGGTCGTTCGTCGGATGCAGTAATAAAATATGTTGGTTTAATTTTAATCTGCAAATAAATATAAAATAAAAAAAATGGTTTAGTCAAAATAGAAATGAAATATTTATGTCATCGTCACCCTCTCGAGCATATTATTAGCTAGCTGCTACACATAAACCTTTATATATACAGTATGATCGGTAGAGTAGTTTATGATATTTCTAACTGTGGCTAAAATATTTTAACTCGAAGTCATATATAATTATTTATATATATATATATATATATATATATATATATATATATATATATATATATATATATATATATATATATATATATATATATACATGCATAAGTTTTTGTAAAACTGAATACTTCATATAGGTTGTGACCCCTTAAACTAAAGTTAATTAAAAGATTGACATACCAGTGTAGTAATTTTTGTAATAGGCCAACAAGGTAATGAGTTGTTAAAATGCATTAAGAAATTATAAACCCGAGCTCGATGTCGGGGATACACTCGGTGTTTTTCTTTTCAGCAAGCTTCCTTAAAGTTACTTTACAATTTTTACAAAGACATTATAGAGTCAAATACCGAAATTTAAGGCCTACCAATGTGGAAGACCAAGGTTTATATGTTCAAGCCCATATTAATGAGGATAATTGTTTGATTAGTGTTGGGAGACATGAACCTAAATAAACAGGAACCTAAATATTTTGAATTGACCTTGAATTTCTGATGAATATTTATTTATGATGGCATCTGAAGTTATTAATCAATGTACCAACAAATAATCGCAAAAAATTCATCTATTGGCCTGGATTGCTTATTTATTAAAAGCTCGCCTAAGTTTAATTTCCGTAGACATTTTAAATGTTTGTTCTACTGACTATCACATGCCTTGCATTTTGTTATTTCCAGTCAACAAAACTTTTTCGAATAACCGATTCGAATAAAAAATTAACTTTGTTCAAATTAACTTATTCTCAATCTAACGAGTCTTGCACACTTATGATCACTTTAATTTTTTTGTGTAATTTTACAGTGTGGTTTCTATCTGATAGTCATCAGGTTTTAAAACTTGGCGATAGACTTCGTGGCTTCGTGTAAGCAAAACTATCAATATTGAAGTTCCTGAGGTGCCAGCATTTGGGCATCTGCTTTTTCTATGATTTATTTAAATTCCATTTTTAGTATTAATTTAGCATCTTAACTGGTAGCTTTTGCATGTGATCTTGCTTTACTGTATAATGACCAATCACGTAGTAAAAATGTTCTTAATTTTCAATCGGATCTTGGACTACTTAAGGATTGGTAAGTAATACTCCTATGTTTCTAAGCATCAAAACTAAGGAAATGTTTTATAAACTTCAAAACGCCATTAGATTCAGTTCTTAATCCAAATATGTTATCTGTTTCAATGATTGCTTAAAAATTAAGTTCGTTCAAACTTTTAAACCGCATATTGATAGTTTTTGTAAATACACACATGGTAGCCGGTACTTCGAAAAGTTTATATTTTGCATTCAGTTTATCCACTATTAGTCTTGATATGTTTCCTTTCCAATTATTGGATCAAATCTATCATATGGTTTCGTATGCTGATGGAGAACGTATAATTAAAAAATTATCACTTGATATCGGGCAAAAACATTTTATAAAAATTATGCTCAATAGAAATAAATTAACTATTAACTTTAAAGCACTTGCTCGTGTTCAGATTACGAAACATTTTTTTGGTACTAATGCTATGTGCTTTAATCGACTTTTCAAACTAAACTTTTCAAATGGTGCAAGGTTCCGCTATTTCCTCATAGATGGTAGCTGAAAAGTATGTGACTTTCGATAAAAATTATAAAATAACTATAATAATTTTAAACTATAAATAATCTATAATACTTTTTCAATTAGTTTAGTTTCCAGTTGAGCCGTGCTGCTAAATACTAGTTCAACCAGAGTATAGTATTTTTGTCAATCCGTTTAAGTTAATGGAATTAAATTAACAATTATCTTCTTTCCACCTTTGAATGCAATTATTACTTCGATATTTTCGTAATAAATGCCTGTTGAATAGTTTCGACTGTATATCAACTGGGCTGTTTGATTGAATCATTGGTGCTAGTGGAATAATTGTGTTGATGTGTATTAGCTATTTCTTAAAAATATTATGCCAAAAGTTAACCTAAAGTTTTGTTCTCACTTTGTTCTCATATATATAGAGAGATAAAGAACTGCGTGAGAGGTGAGGAATTGTAACTTATTCTTCCGACAGTGAGTTTTTCTCGTTTAAGTGGTTAAGTTTTATCACAGATAACTTTTCCAGATGAACATCTTGTATGGCTCAAATTTACATAAGTAAATTCATACAAGATGTTTATCTGGTATAATTATCTGTGGTTTTATCATAAAATCGTAGTATAATTAAATTCGTAATTTATTGCACAGAATATAATCCTTTTTTTGACAACAACAGGCCTGGATTAAGCATTAAGCAATATAAGCACATGATTGGTGGGAAATCAAGAGAAAAAGGGTATACCAAAAGGATTTTTGTTCTGTTATCTAATTGTAAAATTAAAAAAAATATAAAAAAATAGATACTATAAGTCATTTGTGTCACAAGAATTTTGTTGTATGTGTACTAAAAATAATTTCTATCAACGTCATTTTTGATAGATTAGGCGCTGTTTACATTAAAACGCAAGAAATATCAAAATTACCCAAAAATGCAAATTAAATTTTTTTTTTGTAGAAAATCCACATTGTAGGTGGATTTGTCTGATGATGATGGCATATTAGATTTCCTGTGGAATTCCAGAAAAAAACTGGTTAATGTATAAAACATCAACAGGATCAGTTTACTGTGTTTGCAAACCGTTTGCTGCCAAAAATTAATGGTGGTTTGTTACTACACATCGAAGTTCTATGCTGACCGTGACATACTGAACCCGTAGACAAAGTGAGGGATTAGTACAAATGTTGGAAAATTAAATTCTGTGATTATTTGGAACATGTTTTTAGACGTGTCGTAGCTGCTCGTAGTTGGCGGAACGTGGCTAAGCTTTTCGAGAAACAGAAAAAAAATTGGTATCTTTAAATAATGGACATTTTTTAGGGCTGCATTTATTACAGACTCAAACCAGTCTGAATTTACAAAAGTACCGTTTAGGTATTGCGACCGTTTGAGTCCTGCTGTATTTATGCGATTTATAAACAATGTGTTTTTAAAGAGTTTAAAGCGAGCGCAAAAGGAAGTTCCCCACATTAATGCGATACTTAAAATTTTGGACGATCACCTGAGTTTTGCGATGATTACTTTGCTCAAAATGGTATCTTTGTACAAGATGTAAGATGATTTCCAATTGTTTGTTGCACCAGACGAGATTCAAAGTGAAATTATTAAAATGACACACGACAATGGTCATTTTGCGTCTAAAAAGTTCAAGACAACGTCAAACATGAGTTTTTTTTACCGAAAAATTTAAAAACTAAAGCTGAAAAACTGCCAATTTCGGAAAATAATTGTCATTTTCACGTCAATATTCTTTGTTCGAGTATCTCGAATTTTTATCGCTCCATTTTAGTTGCCTTTTTCATATAAAAGTCGTATAAATCTGTAGTTTCCCATTTTCTTTCAATTATTTAATAACAAAGTAACTGGCCGGGGACCAGGTCGGATAATTCTGTTTTTTTATTTTATTTTTAGGTCTCGGTGAATCACTAATAATAAGTATAGTTTCATTTGATTTCCATAATAAAAGATGTGCCCTAATATATATATATATATATATATATATATATATATATATATATATATATATATATATATATATATATATATATATATATATATATATATATATATATATATATATATATATTATATATATATATATATATATATATATATATATATATATATATATATATATATATATATATATATATATGCGGGAACACCCTGTTATAATAATACAATCGTAGATAACATCATTATAGTTTGATGATGTTTTCTCTTTTTGCGATGTTTTGGTTTACCGTTGAAATAAAATATTTCAGATTACAGATTACAGTTTTGTAACGTGTTAGGCGTTTTATTTGAGGTTGTGTGATTGGAGTTCGTTAATTTTTTCTGGATTAATTTGTGAAATCCGGTATATATATACATATATATAAGTGGCACCAAATGTGTTTAGAGCAGCTTGAAGGATTAATCCAGCCCTAGGCAGCAATAAGTATTATGTGTACAACTAATACATAATAGCTCGACCGGCTTTATTTGTCAGTAAATTAAAACCATGTGCTGTATCTGTCGATAGATTCCTGCAAAATGTGTATTCCAGTTGCCGGCCACGAAAGCATTTTTGTCATATTGACATGTGGTTTGTGTTTTCTTATTTGGAGATGTTTCGAAACTAATCATTATCTGTAGTGACGAAAATAAACTTAATAGTTTTTTGAACCAGTGTTCTTGTTGTTCTTGTTGTTATTTACGTTAATATTTAACTGCGAAATGTTTGGGAGTTTTTTGGAGTAATTTAAGTAAATTCCATTATTTATAAACAATTTGTGATTGGTTCAAGATATTTTGAAAACAAAATCGGGAACCACTAATAAAGTAATAACTCAGTCGTACGAAGCGATTGTGAGCCAACAAAATCACAGCAAGTAATATCGTCTGAAAAGGGCTCTATTGAACATACTGTAAATATATACTCATGCAGCAGTCTTCATAACGCACATCACATTAATGTTCTTGGTCTTCTCTTTCGGCTATAAACATTCAAAATTTGTAATGAAAGTGGAAGTGTGTGCTGGCAAAATTTTCTAATAAACAGGATATATATTTTTATATTTATGTGATAATATAAACTATTTTAGGATATGATAAATGAGTTCAGTTTGTTGGCATATCATTCGAAGATTATCTAAACTAATATAATCGCTAACTTTAAACACTATATACTCATTTTACTTAACCACTAATCGAAATCTTAAATTTTCTTTTTATTTACAGGTATGTACGCAAAAAAAATTTTTTTTTAATAACTCCAAAACACTCAATGATGATGAAGTTGTGTGGTGATGGTGTACAGTGAATGGCGAAGGTAAGGAAACAGGTCAATGGGCCTTTATATTTACCAGAAAATCAAAAATTTTATATACATATTCAATATGTTCATTATGTAAATTTTCTAATTCGTGCACATGTCTGCAAGTTAAGTTTTTTTTTTGGGCTGCGGATTTAACCCTCTATTATGTTTTATTTGGTTAAACATATGATGTAAGTTAAATAACCCCATTTAAAATTCATTACCGCAATCACAGAGTATAGGTTTTCTTGCTGGTTGCTTGTTGTTGTTGTTATTGTTATAGTTGAGAGTATCTCCCTTATTTTAGCTGCTTAATGAAATCAATAAAAATTGAAGACATATATAATAATATATACACAAAAAATAAGCTAAAGAAGGTCACAATATTATACTATGAACCTCGTATATTGTATATTATATGATATGAATAAAAACATAACTGTAAAAAAGGGGTAGAAACACAATACAGGGGATGGAAATACTTTTTTTTAAATTTTTTTTATAAACACAAAAGACATACATTTCCTCTTGTACATATGTACGACAAAATTAAACCAAGAAATGAAAACTCATGAAAAGCCAATCAACTCAAGTTGAAAGACTAATTAGAATTTTTTTTTTGGTTTTGTATTGTGCAATAGTTGATTGGATAAGAGTTTGAAAATATGGTGACATTTTTATTTCGAATTTCAATATCGATATAGATAAAGTTGGGCGGTTATACAATTAGTACTAAAACGATTTAAAATTTAAGTATTTTAATCCGTTACTTTCTTCTTTATCTAGTATTCAATGTAAATCATGTTAATACATGTCGAAATTTTTTTGTTTTAGTTTAAAATTTGACGCTGGCTAAAGCAGACCATGAATTTGTAATTTTTTTCGTAATTCAAAAAATATAATACATTACAAAAAATCAACGGTAAAACGAAGTGCTATAGTTATTTGTGCAACATTTAAAGTTAGTTTAATATTACTAAACAGATAAGCCTCACATTGCCGTGGAGTTCAAATATCTAAATCAGTTTTTAGCTACCTAAATCACTGCAAACTGTTGGCACTTATCCAACCTCCTTCTAGCATGAAGACGCCAGGTTTAACATAGTATTGAGCATGCCGAATGCATGTCAGTGGTTCTAGTTGTTAATGATTGTTGTGAGGCAACAATCATTAACAACTAGAACCACTCACAGCCCTCTCGTTACTGTTAATTTGTCTAGGGAGGGTAAATATCTAGGAGTAATTCTGGATCAAAAACTAAACTAGAAATAACACATACTCAAGGTTTCGAGCAGAGCACCTAAGGCACTCTGGCCTGTCCGAGGCTCTATGGATGAACCTGGGATTTACAATCTAAAATAATCTATTGGTCATTTCTAACAATCATTAAAACCTATGGTCATATACGCTTCAATAGTGTGGTGGATTAAAACTGAGGAGATGGCAACACAATCATTACTAAGTAAGGTTCTCGGTATTACGGGAGCAATGAGAGCATGCCTGGACTGCTGCAATGGAGATGCTCCTAGGACTGGCTCCATCGCAACTACATTGCAAAAAGGATGCTGCAATTTCAGTTTTGAGGAAGCAAGTGGAAGAAAATTCCCAACCAGGCAATATGGTTGGCCCCTTGGAAATCCTTCGGGGGTTTCAGGCAAACCATTACATTAGAATGCCTTCCGACAGTATGCCAGCCAAACTGGGTTTCGATAATTCCTTCTGTGTTTTGTAGCCGGATAGGGACAGTTAGAGAACAGAGGGGCCATCCTTTGAAAGGTCCATTGTATGGTACACAGACGGTTCCAAAACAGTAAACTAGCATGAGTAGGAATATTCGGGAGTCAAAACGCCCTTTCCAAGTCCTTGGGATCCAATGCCAAGAATAAATGCACGCCATAAAACTTTCTGCCGGAAAAAGCATAGACAGGGGCCTAAATAGCACTAAGGTCTTTATTGTATCGGTCAGTTAAGCGACGTTAAAGGCTTTTAGGTACCACACTATTGAATCAAAACTGGTGTGAGATTGTCTTAACACAGTTAAAAGACTGGCGAACACAAATAAGGTAACACTTGTGAATCGAATGAATTGGAATCGAATGAAACGACGTGGCAGATGGCGTTGCCCGGGCGGGTTATGGTTCTCCGTTTATTGGGCCAGAACCCTTCTGTGGTGCCACTAAGGTGCACCTTAGTACAGCGATTAAACGTTGGGAAGGCATTGAAAGGTCTTATTTTTGGCGCAGAATTTTAGGACTACGACAGGCGAAGAGGTTAATTTTACCTTCGCAAATCGAGTTAAAAAACTCCTCATACTTGGTAAACCTGAGTTGGGGCTATTAACTGGCTTTCTTATAAGCCAAGTTACTTTAAGATATCATCTTAAGAATATGGGTCTAAGCGCGATGGATGTCCGTCTCTTCTGTATTATGGAAGTGGAAGCAGCGGAAATGTCCTGTGCCAATGCGCGGTGATCTTCCACCAACTACTGCAACATTTAAGAGAATAATGAGCATAGACCAAAACCATTCATGTACCGTTCAGAAATATTGTCGGGTTTATAAAGAGCCTGAATATTGACCGGACGGTTGATTAATAAGGGTTTATTACCAAAGATCTTTAAAGTCGCGATTCTAGTGGCTACAACGCCTACATGGCAAAAAAAGATCAATAACCAAAAATTTCCATTATCGATTTCTGAAATAGCACTATCATAGGTGGTTGCTATAACAGCCATAAAGAACCATAATTGCGTATTTTCTCCTTTTGCAATAAAAAAAATTTCAACGACTTATAACTGTAGATCAAAGATGAAATGGCTCTCCTTGGAGTAAAAGTAGCTGATCTCTAAAAAAGAGCTTATGGATCGAAAAAATTATTGTTTAAACAGAACGTAAATAAAAATGATTAAGCAATTTTAGAGCAACTCTATTCTCGTTCTCAAGGCTTGAATCACTAAGCCCTAACAGTTCATTGAAATTTTGGACAGCGATCAGTGTTTGATCATCTATACCGAGAAGCGAAATTATCGTCCCAAAATATTTCTTGAGTTGCACTGATTGATTGGGAGCCCATATCATTAATAAAATACCTACACCTTTAAGCTTTGTCTTAGGATCATTGCGAGGTGCCATATATGTAATTCTGGGTAGAACAAAAACCTCTGTCAATATATACTTACCCAGGAGGAAGGATAGAAACTGAGAATCAGGTAACTGCTATTTATCGATTGTTCCATTGAATAGGCAAATGCCATCCTCTGGAATTAAGTATACTTTTTAATTATAAACATAATTAAAGTAATTTAAACACTTAATATTTAGTTTAACAGTTAACATGACTTTAGCATGCCAATAATTAATTGGTATTCCTCTTTCACGATTCAGGTTATGAAAAATAAACTTCCTGGCCTATCCTCCCAAGTATATGTAGAAATAATAGTACTGTGGGTCTATCGTCATTGGGAGATCCTTCTTAAAGCTTGGTCGTATGCTTCTAATCAATCAATCAATCAATCAATCAACCATATAGCTTTTGTTCTGATCGATGACATATCCTCAATTCAAAATCAACACCACTGTCTATAGAACCTTGAAATAACGATTTTTCCATGACAGATATGTTACATATTGGGAGGGGCAAATCCCACAGTTTTTGTTTCCAAAGAGCATTTTACAAAAAAATTGGCTAAAAAAAAATTTAGGGATATAGGCCATATGATTTAAATTCGTTTTATAATGTAACAGAAAATACCGAACATTCCACAACTCTCTTATATAAAGGATTAAATAACTCCCTATAGATTTTTCTTGGGATTTTTACATCTCCAGTCAAGAACCGGATTACTATACTCCAATGATTTTTCAGTGGATTAATAAAAACATTATTACAGTTAAATTAGATTTGGCTCTACCCCTGTCAATTTCGTAAATATTTGTTGAGCCTTTCGCCGCTAATACATTTTTTTGTTTTAGGGCACAACATAAAACTGATCATGTTCCACCAAACAACTGTCAATTGAGTTGTACCAACCAAACATAATGGTTGCTGCTACATTGGCACTAGCAGATGAGACTTAATCCGCTACCCTGAATCAAAAATCAAAAATCAAATTTCAACTAAAGAACGGTACATCATATAAGAAAACTCATCTATTATACATATTATAGTCATTCTCTACAAACTCCATCCAATGAATATAATGCTTTAGTGTAGAGTGCTTTTCGTATTAATGCTTTAAGATACCACACCATAAACGTATTTTTACATATTTTGACTTGTCACACATATTCACTTTGTCATAATCAATGTATGTAAATATAAAATGTTGCTATATGGATTATATATATATATATATATATATATATATATATATATATATATATATATATATATATATATATATATATATTTATATATATATATATATATATATATATATATATATATATATATATATATATATATCGAAGTTTAATAGTAATCACCCAATAAAATGTTGAAATTTATTTTAATATTTTATTAGATTGCTCTCCAATAAACATGACTGTATATTGGAAAAATGAAAATTCATGACGAAACAGTAAAATGAAGCAAAAATAAAAAATAAAAAAATATTGCCGCCATATGTGACCACGAATAAATATTATTGGGTCCCATAAAACAATGGTCTGATATTAGAAAATATAATATTGTATTTGGTGTTCATATTGTATATGGAAATTTATAGTATTGCCAGTTCCAAACACCTTACAAATTCATATAAAATAAAGTCTATATACGTTAAAGTCTTTTTGCAAGGTGTCCAAATACTCAAACAAGCTGGTTTGGACCAATTCATAAAGGGAAGGTGGTAGGTTATTATATATATATATATATATATATATATATATATATATATATATATATATATATATATATATATATATATATATATATATATATATATATATATATATATATATATATATATATATAAGACTTAATTATTAATTAATTAATTAATTATTAATTATATAATCAAAGTTTATACTGAATACTCGTATATTGTTGGGTATTTGTTAGTTCTAGCATTTGTTAGTAGATGATATTTTCACTCATTACAATGACGATCATGTTGTTTGTAGGGGTTTAGCTATGGTGAAATCCAAATGTCTTTCTTTAAAAAGTATTTGTTATTTTTTAGTCTTCGATTTTAGTCCCTAAAAAGTTATATGTAATTTAAATTTTGAAACAATGTTACGACTAAATTAGCAACAGCAACCAATTTTTAAAATTGCCTTCTTTTTTTAAGACGTTTAACTTTCATCATTTAAGCATTATATCCAAGTTTTACTATTTTTTACTAGCATAATTGTTGATTCCACGAACATTAAGATATCAAATTGGGATAAACCCGATCCTACTTTGGTTTTAACGTTGTGTAAAATGTAGCAAGTTACAATTTTTTAAACCATTATGTACTTAGATGAAAATGACTGTTTCATGGTCGGAATCTTTAAATTTGGCCAGAATTTAGACTAACCATTTTGATAATTGTTTCAAATATACAACTTTTACATTCATTCCGCCCAAATGATGGTGATTAAATTCCAATATCTTTTGTGGTTCCATCATTATGCTGTTACAAAATACACGTAAAATTTAAACTGGATTTCATATTTTGGTTTACATATAATGAATATTTCCATCAAGTACCTTTCAATATCAGTTTTTAGAAGTCTTCTCGAGAGAGTCCTTTTAGAAGATTTCCTTTCTAAGATCACTGTAGCCGTTTTGGAGACACTGGAAACTAATGGTGCTAAACTTTAAACGTTTTCTTAGACAAAACTACGTTATTTTTATATTATAGTAAATGGTACGGGCTGCCAATTATAGTTGTTAACTTTCACTTCACTCAATCTTTCTATACATGGAAAATAAGAGTCTTAAAAACATAAATGTCAACATATTAAAGCCTCTTCGCTCACGTACAACAACGAGTGATTAAAGATTGACACAGTGTAATATAAGGTCCTAAAAAGAGTATCGGGAGTAAATGGTACCAGTTGAAACTTGCTTCACTTCCAGAAATTCGATTTCTAAGAATATGTCCAAAAAAATGTTCCCAATTAAATTGTTTGTTGATATGATCTCGATAATCTTGGTATCTACCACCGACCCAATAATCTTGGTGTTAGCCTTCTTCTAGGGCCCCAGGTAGAAACAGCAGGTAATCTATAGTGTGCTTCAGGTAAAATAGGAAATTATATATAACAGCGACTTTTCTCCACTAAAATTTGTTCATCATGTCCATACAGGATCTATTAATTTCCACAATATTTATTTAATCAAACGTTTCAAATAAATTTATGTGTTTTTCTTCCACGGTCTAATGAAATTTATTTTCGTCAACGACTTTATTTTTTGATTTCAGAACCAAAATAACCATGAAACAATGGCTATCTATTGTTCATTCAAAAATTAATGATGAGGTTAAGTTTACATCTTATCATTTTGATGTATAGTCCCTCGTTAGTTCTACATGAAAGTGATTAGGTTAGTTTAATGGCTTAAGCCAAATGTCCACTATAGAGTTTTTTCAGTAGAGTGTAGAGTGTAGAGTCTCTACAAAAAGTGTTTACTTTTTGAGAAGTATAGGTATAGGTATAGGCATACGTATAGGTATATGTTAACGATCCTTATTTGAGCTAGCCCAGAACAGAAGTAGTGTTTAACAAATACTATGAAAAATAAAACTTTTTTTATCTGTGCCTCTATAAGAAGTCCTACTTCAGCCATGAGTGAGCAAAGTCTGGTTATATTTGGGCAGAATAAATGTTCTTGTTTTTTTTTTATCTGTTAAAAGATTGTTTTTTTAAGGATGATTACTGCCAGCCCAGCGGCCCAACCAATTTTTGACCACCTATACGACAAACAAAGGATTTACTGATTGATTTGATTTAGAATGTACAACCAAGCATTAAGTAGGATCTCCCGGATATATGGCCGGGCCCACTATTCACCCATTTTACATAAACTTGGAAGGATAAGGCAGGATATTAGTTAAATTATTAAGATCGACCCGGTTACAGACACCATGGCGGCCAATAGTTAGTAAATTTTTGTTGGGGTAGGGTAAGGAAAGGTATGTCAGTAAGATATGTCAGTAATGACAGAATTGGTCCGGTTTACCGGTAGCCAATATTCGAACTACGTTAGCATAAGACAATCACAATTCTACCCTAGTGCTTTGCATTCGAGCATCTCTTATCAGAAACTCCAATGTGCCATCATTCTTCTGTTATCTGCAAAGGTTCCCTAAAACAAAATCTATTAACGAACTAATTATACTTAATTTTGTTCTGAAATTATAATTAATTATATTTTAAAAAAAATTATTTTAGTTCATATAAAGAATCCTAAATGTATATACATACTCATAATAACCGCATTTTGTTGAATACTGTAATAAGTATTAAAATTAAAATTTCACCTTATATGTATTAGGATCATTCCATTATAAAACAGACGATTTTTAGCATTTTTCGAAATTCATCTCTTAGATTTCGATTTTGTTATTTTTTTTGTATTCTCCATTCAAAATAATGGGACACGTGTTTCTTTATTTTTTTTTTACCTCCGACTGTCCCGTTATTGGACATGCCAGTTTTGGCATTTTTCACACTTACAATATTGTACTCATATATAAAATATGCTAGTTTCTGGTCTATAAAAGATATATTCGTAAGCTATACCATTTTGGAATGGTCTAATTCATGCTAAATTGATGTGTAATTTTTTTTTATATTGTACAGTTATTTTAGATGTTATAATGAGATATATGTGGGTTTTGAATTTATCCGCTAGGGTAGCTACCCTACCAAAATCATAAAAATTCTAATACGGAATTTAAAAGAAAATAATTCAGCTTTTCAAACAAGCCTAAAATCACGTTTGAAAAGAACCTATTTTTGGCGCTAGAGGGCTTCAAAGCTGAAAAAATAGTATTTTTTTCAGTTTTCTCGAACTAAAAGTGGCTTAATATCAACAAAAATTCGAATAAATGTTTTTTACAGCACTTATTTCTTAACCCAATAACCCAATGCTTAAATAATCATAAAAGTAAAACTATACATCGCATACATAGATCGGCCAGTAGATGTCGTTTAAAATTAAACAAATTTTTTTTTTCAAATTTTTCCTTACTGAAAGTAAAATAATAAATGCTACTTTTACAATTATTTTTATTTTTTAATCAGTTTTTCAATGAACATATAGTTACAATATGAGAATTCGAGAACATTTTAGTTTTAATAAAATTTGTGTCAGAGTTCGGCATTACTTGATGAGTTTGACGAGCATTCTTCACTGTGTTAACATTTGAAAAACTTTTATTTAGTTTAGTTTTGGTTTCTACATATTCTAGTTTGCTTACATAACTAAAATCAATAGATTTTATGTTACTTGATCTTTACACCATTTAAAAAATCCTTCTGCAGTATTAAAAAGGCTCTCGTCAATACTACTCAGGTTCTAGAAATTCTCTTAATGGTATCTCCAACACCATTTGATGGTCCCTTTCCGTGGCTTGTGGCGAAGAAGTTCCATTCGCAGTCGATGGTGAAATCATGTTGCAGGAAGTTGATATTGGCAAAGTTGTTCTTGTTCTTAAACTGCGATACAGCTTCATCCGAAAAATAATTTTTTGGAGCTGGATACTCCGACTCATCATATTTGAGAAAATTTATAAATTTAGTTTGAAATCCATATACAGCTAAAGCATCATGTGTTTCCCCTTCTGATACTACTGCATAGGAAAGTATGCTCATTTCATCTGCAGATGATTTGTAGTACGCTACGATTGGGAATAAAGGTGCTTGCCGTTTATAATAATGCGCTGCTTGTATTTCATTTTGTGTTATAATCTTATAATTCTCAGAAAAATCCAAAATCACAACATATTCCAGAACTTGCAGATTATTTTTTACGTGATTTAGGTAATTAGATTGTTGTTGAACGATATAATCGTGTTTACGCAATGCTGCTAGACCAAGCAGCATTGCGTAAACACGATTATATTTTATCATTGAGTTTGATAAAATTTCGACGATTTCATCAATTAAAGATGTAATTTTTTCCAATTTATACGTCTTCTCATCAGGCTTCCAATAGCTGTATGTTACATCATCTAGCTCTGCAGCTTCTGCGGCGACTTTAATTTCTTTCAGAAAATTATCCACAAGCACATTGCATTCTTCTCCACAGCAGTCCCACATCAAATTTTCACAGGATAATTTTTTTAACAGTTATCTTTCATTCTTAATAACAGGATAAAATCGTAAATTTTTTATTATAAATGGGCATAACAAATTGTTATTCTGATGAATAATACACACACATTCATTATGACTTCCGGCTTTTCCAGCTAATATACATTCTTTTGGTCGAAGCTCCGCAGATTTAGAGAATCCAACGTTTTCATTTGGGCTTTTTTTCCAGAAAATTCTGAAAGGCCTCAGATAAATTACACAAAACAAGTAGCTTCTGCTTTTGAATCCGCTCCCCATTAGCATCACAAAACTACAACTTCATTTAATTGGTATAATTTAAGGCCGCATTTTCTACAAATTTTTTCATTTATTATTTCATGATTTAAAAACTTTTGAGCTTGTTCAGCTAATTTTTTACTAACAGATAAAAAATTTGCTATAGATTTTTGTCACAAATTTTTGTGATTTTCCATTGTGGATTAACCATCTTGTATTTTGACTTCAATATTTCACTTAGAACTTTCAATAATAAATTTATAAAAAATATACTTTTTATTGCGCTTTTAAGTAATAACTAAAGATCCTAGAAATTTGTACGTCTATTTATATGACGGTTGATGATACTATTGCAAATTTGGGGTGGTGGTAAAGTTATTCTGTAGGTAATTTTTTTGTTGCATGGTACCAATAAACAATAGAAGGTAATAAAACAGGTATTTGATGAGTCATAACTGTAATACATGTGATTGATGAATCATATAGCCAACAAGAAGTTGGATTTAAAAAGATGCATGCTATGGTTGTTGCAAAATTCCTAACAAAACACAGCTAATAACTAAAAAACACATTTCCTTTAATTTTTCTTTTAATGCAACGGAGAATAAAGTACAAAAAACATCGATATCAATTTGTTGAATAAAATAATCCAGAAACATCAATTTTGGTTTGCATCTTGGCTACCATATTGATTTTTGACTTCGATTTTTTCGTTTTTTTTATCTTACCACTAAACCATTTAATATTAAAAATGTCCGAAAAGAAATCAGCACTAACATTTAAGACTTTAAAACTTTAACACTGCACTATATAAATCTAATACAAAACTATTCTAATAAACAATTACACATAGTATTATTTTGAAATTTCACTATAACTATTAAAATGAATTATATTTCGGTAGCGACCAAAACACACGTCTGTTTCGGACGTTAGGCGGGACACCTCCCACGTATGAATTGTTTGCACCAATTAAATAAAAATTAGTATTACCTTATGCATAGTATAAATACACATAGTACTACCGTTATAAGAAAAAAACAGTTTACCCAATAAAGTTTTAGATGTCGGGTCGATAGAATATCGTCAAAATTTAGGATAAATATATGACATTTGGGCGATTATACATATACAATTTTTTGGATTATTTTAAAACGATACCAGTAACGACATCTAACATGTCAATTTCCAAACATACCATGGTAGTACTATGTGAATTTATACTATGCCTTATGTTAAATGATATTGATAGCGTGGATATACACCGACTGGTTTTTAATTCAAATAAAAAAATGATTTCATTTAGATATACAAGATTCGTATTTTATTATGTAATTTTTTCTGCACTTATCGTTTAGCGATGACGAGCTTGGTTTTATTACTAACTTTTTTTATGTTTACAAAATAATCTTCAACTGCTTGGTTTCATCAACCATGAGTAAGAGACCGCTTTTGTTTTGTTTTTTTTTTTGTTTTTAGGGATATTGACAATATGATAGGAATGTTTGACACTTCTTTTAATGGATTTACTTTTTGATTGATGGACGGTTGGAGCTTTTATGAACTTGTGTATAATTTTGCTGCATCCTCGGATTCAACTGGTAGGACTACTAACTAATGAATTTGCCTGGTCAAGATTCCATTTTTTGTCTTTAGCTGCACTACTCGCACTAATTGATCGGATCCTGGATAAATTTCAATTACCTTGGGTAACAGCCATTTCGATGGAGGTAAGTTCATCCTTTACGACAACAATGTCGTTAACCGTTATGTTTTTGTGTTTATCTCTCCATTTGTTCCGTTTTTGGAGTTCGGGTAGATATTCGCGGTGCAACCGAGACCATAAATGTTGTGCTAATTGTGTAACCATTTGCCATCTAGAGAGTCGTTCAGTTTTGATATGTTGGACATCTGCTTCTGGTACATATGTGGATGAATGACCCAATAGAAAATGCGCTGGTGTTAAAGCATCTATTATATCTCCAGATATTTGACATAATGGTCCCGAGTTTAAAATTGACTCAATTTTAGTTAAAAGTGTGACCATTTCCTCGTAAGTTAAAATTGTTTGACCCAGCACTCTCTTCAAATGAAATTTCATGGACTTTACGTCTGCTTCGAATAGTCCGCCAAAATGTGGCGCACCTGGAGGATTAAAAAACCGTTGAATTTTATCCCTTAAAAGATAATTTGAAATTTCATTAGAATTGGATTTTAAAAATGTAAACAAATCCTTCAAATCTCGACTTGCTCCAACAATTAGTGCCTTGGTCGCTATGTAACTCGGCACAGAGACCTTCTAGCTGCAAATCGCTGCAATGATCTCAAAAACGACTCGGTTGTAAGACTGTTCACCAATTCAATGTGCACAGCCTTTGTGCTGAAACACACAAAAATTGCTATATAAGCCTTATGGTGAGTTTTTCCTCTCTGCAATGTTGGTTTTACCATGACTGGCCCAGCAAAGTCTACACCAGTTCGAAAAAGGGGTCTTTGATACCGCACTCGTTCTTTTGGTAAATCGCCCATTAACTGCTTTGCAACTTATTGATTGTAACGAACACAAATAACGCAACCGTGTATTACCTTACGTACTAAATCCTTGCATCGAACGATCCACAATTTTTGTCGCAATATATTGAACAATAGAGTGAGTCCGGCATGACACTGCTTAAAATGTTCTTCTCTAACCATTGCCTTTATGATTGGATGGTGTACGGCAAAATAATCGGATGCTTCGTCTCGTAGGATGCGATAGACTTTTGGATTCTGCAGCCAACTCGTATAACACCATCTTTGTCTAAGAATGGACTCAGCGAAGCTATTTGGCTGTTGGATTTTCTTCAAATGGTTAATTTGTAGCTGGCCCTCTTTTTTCAAACGACAGTTCTGAATGAACCTTAGTATCCATGCCAGTACCTTAGTCATTCTGTACAACGAAGAGAATCGTTTAAGGAGTCGATCGTCCATATCGAAAGTTAACCTTGCTGTGTGAAATGACAGATTCCGGTTTTTCTTCTCTTTCTATATCTTCTGATTTACTATTGGTTGTTACTTCAACTATTTCCCAATATGATGTTTCATGTGAAAGCCAGGGCGGACCATGCCACCATAATGACCATGAAATCAACTCTGACGGATTCATTCCACGCGATGCACAATCCGCTGGATTGTCCTTTGATCGTACATGCAATCATTTGAACCGTGACGTTAAATTGTGGATTTCAGCCACTCGATTCGCGACAAAGGTTTTCCATCGTCTTGGATGGGATCCAATCCAATGCAACACTATGGTTGAATCAGTCCACGCGTACACTTCACATTCCTGCGTAGTTTTAAATTTTCTATGATTGAGGTTAACAACTTCGATAATAATAATGCTGCGTTGAGTTCCAATTTAGGAATCGAGATTTGTTGCAGAAGTTTTTGCGGCTACAAGGTTGACTATAAACGATTCGTTGCTTGTTGTATTCGGGCATACACTACAGCAGCATAGGCGGCTTCTGACGCATCAGCAAAACCATGTAGTTGAAACCTTTTCAATTTGGTTTTAAGCCAGCGCTTTATTGTTATGTTCTGAAGTAGTGGCAGTTGTTTTCTGAATGTTGACCATTCGTCCAGGGTACTGCTTGGCAATTCATCGTCCCAATTTAATTTTAACAGCCATAACCTTTGCAACAATATTTTAATCTTGACTATAGATGGTGACAGCCATCCTAACGGATCGAAAATCCGAGATGACTCGGAGAGAATTGTCCGCTTAGTTACCGGGATACTAGAATCCAACTTTATTTTAAAGGAAAATGTATCATCCCGTGGATTCCATTGCAAACCAAGAACCTTCATGGTATTTGATTCATCCACCGTGCAGCCGCCAATGGCCTTTTCACTAATTGGTATATGATCCAATAGTTCGTCGGTATTTGACATCCACTTTCGTAATGAAAGTCCTGCCCTTTATAATGTTCCGATTATTTTCAAGGCTGTCGCAGTTTCGATGTCATCTGTTCCAGTCATGACATCGTCTATGTAAAAATCTTCAGCAATCACTCATGATAATTCCCTATCGTCACCATCTATCGATATTTGTTTCAGGACTCAGGTGGCAAGAAAAGACGCGCTCGAGGTGCCATACGTAACAGTCAATAAACGATAATGCTTGATTGGTTCAGTTTCATGTTTTCGCCATACTATGCGTTGAAAATTTACGTGCTTTGGGCTTATGTATATTTGGCGGTAGATCTTCTCAATGTCCGCTACAAAAACAATGGCATACATCCTAAAACCCATGATTATGGATAAAAGGTTTGGTTGAATCGTTGGACCAACCATTAATAAATCATTGAGAGATGTTCCTGACTGAGATTTAACCGAAGCGGCAAATACGACCAGCAATTTCGTTGTAGCGCTGGCCTCCTTTATTATCCCATGATGCGGTAAATAAAAATGGCTATTATGGTTTATTTGTATTTCATTATTAGGAATGATTTCCATATGTTGCAGTGATTCATACTCACTCATGAATTTAATATAGGACTCCTTAAACTCGAGATTCTTTTGGAATTTCCTTGAACCGCGCTACCGCTAGCGAAGTTGATTCTCCTAGCGAAGCGTCCACATCTTTATATGGTAGTTGCACCTCAAATCGTCCGTTGGCCCGGCGAGAATAGTTTTGCTGGAAATGATTTTCACATTGTTGCTCCTCTACAGTGATTGTTTGGGATGAAAATAGTTCTTCAGATTCCCAGAACTTACGAAGCGATCGATCAATATCTATTTCGGAGTGTAAATTAACTATACTGTCGGTATTATCAGGAAAAACTTCTCCGGCAAGAACCCAACCGAATATAGTTCTTTGGCAATAGGTAAACCCGCATATTGCTGAATGTCCGGTAGCAAAGTTCTAAAGAATTGATCTGCCCCAATCAAAAGATCTATACCACTTGGGTTTTAAAAGTCTGAATCAGCCAGTTGAAGATCTTTCAAGCTTGTCAAGTCAAGACCTGTGATTTTCTTTACTGGTAATGATGACGTAATTTTAGACAATATTAAGGCTTTGACTGTGATTTGTTGGTTTGTATCAAATCTAGACGTGACTACGATTTCTGTCAGGCCTTAGATATAAAAGACACCTATGACCCGGAGTCTAATAGAGCTCGACACTTTTTGAACTTTCCATTTGAACCCATGATTAAAACTTGAGCAGTGGGTAACAATGGTACCGGGAGACGCAATGTTCCATTGTCGTTAGATTTACTATGTGTGTGCAAAGCTATTTTTGGAGGCTGTGAATTTGAGTTGTCTGCCTCAACTATATTTTCTTCTATGTGTAGTAAACTATCGTGCCGTTTCCTGCATATAGAGCATTTCCGAGGCGAACGACATTTGAAGACAGGATGGCTTGGGCTTAGACAGTTGAAACAGCGAGATTTCTCCTTTACAAGCTTTCGGCGATCATCAACCTCCATTTCGTTGAATCTCGTACATGCATATAGTGGGTGTGATTCGTCGGTACAAAGTAAATATTGCTCATTCGATGGGACATGCATAGATTTTATAGCAGGCTGCGTGTTCAGCTTATGTGATTGGCTGCGAATCATTGATGTTGGCTTTTGATATAGCTCATAGGCATCAGCTCGATTAGATAGAAAGTCGCACAAATTTTGTATGGTAGGATTCTCCATTTCTGCTGAGTGATCAGCCAATCTCGGTCGGTTTTTATCATCTAATTTGTTGGTTATGATGTAAATTAGCCAGCGATCTCTGGTTTCATATAAAAGCCCAAGCGCTTTCAAACCTCTGATGATTTGCCATTTTCAGCACAGGTTGATCAACAAATGTTTGAATAAAGGTAGCTACAATATGCTTCTTCTTATCATACCGCTGACATAATTTTTGATATGCCTCAAAGTAATTGGCTTCGGTGATGAATAAATGTTGTACTAGTTTCGCTGCATCCCCTCTAAGTACTGAAACTTTTAGGCTGCGGAAAATACTGCATTTTCATGTACGGCTTTGCGGTATAAATCTTCGAATGATTGCCAATCTTTATAAGATCCATCGAAAGGTGGTATTTTTGATTTAGGTAGTCTAAACTCTGCTCCACTATGTGTGGTCATATTTAATGTTTCATTGGCGTCTTGAGAATCAGGTTTAATTCCCGTTAATCGTCTTAGTATTTTATTTAATGCGGTTATTACAGCGTAAAAGTTTTGTTTAAACTCAGCCATGTCGGATGGTTCTACTTCAGATTGCATGAATATTCCTTCTTCCGCCTTATTGAACTCGTTCATTAAAGCTGAGGCCGTTGTAAGCCTAGTTTTTATCGCCTCTACCTCGACATTTTCATCTATTTCCGTAATGAAGGTATATAGATACGCATTTTATAAGAATTCAATTCCTGTTTGTTATGATGAATCTAAATTCCAAGAGCTTTTCATATTTTCTGCACAAAGTGCACGTATTCAAATCGCTGTGTGGTATAGGTACTCTATATTAAAGTATAGTTAAACAACAGTATTTATTGTAAAAGTTTTTTTTTTAAATTTGGCTAAGATTAAAAATAACCTTAACCTTTCAGCCATTTTGATAATTGTTTCAAATATACCAAACAACACTTTTTATTCCATTCTGCCTAAATGTTCATTAAATTCCAAATTTTTGCGGTTGATTCTGCTTTTTGGGAGTACACATAAAACTTAACCTGAACTTCATATAAGTATAGTATACCACGGTATGTTAGTCAGTAACAAAATTAAATTTTCCATAAATCCTGTTTCATATTTTGTTATAAATATTAATGAATATTTTTATCATTTATCTTTCAATATCAGTTTTTCAAAGTTTGCCCTTCTAAGATCATTGTTGCTTATTTGAGAACTCTGGAAACGGAGATAGTTTTAAGGTTGTCTTAGACTAAACTGCGTTTTCCTTATACTACAGTAAATAGCACAAGTTGGCTATTTTAATATGTAGTAGACTTTTTATCACTCTCTTAATCGCTCACGGACAGTAAAGTGCCGTAAATAAAAGCTCTATGCTCTCGTACAAGTACACGTAGTAGACAGTTACTGAAAGGTCAATTTTTTAGGGTCAATAACAGTATATAGGTTATGTAGAGGTTAAAAGAGTATACCAAAGTCTGGTAAGGGTACCGATTTGTCACTCGATTTTTTCCCAGGAATTTCTAAAAATGGGTCCAAAAAAGGTATCCCAAAGCAAATTATATTTTGATATGATCTCGAAAATCTATCTTGGTATTGGACTTCTTTTAGAGCTCCATATAAAAACAGCAGGTCAAGAATTTTTGTTGTTAGTATCGTATATATTTAAGCTAAAGTATGCATCAGTACATGTGATCAAACATATACTGTTGAATTTTGAAAATTTTGACTCATTCTTTTATCTAGTCGTATTGAATCAATGAATTTTAATGGGTTTCAAGGCTATCGAAATTTCAAGGGAGGTTTTGACATTTTGTCATTTGTTCACAAAAAATTGAGACTTACATCTAATCGAAATATTGTGTAATTTCAGGGGATGAGGTTTTTCTTATAACAAATTTGACTTTAACTTTAAGTAATCGTAGAGATAGGAACGCAGATCTGACTATGCTATGGTGTTCAGTAGGCTTCTTTGAAAATTTGGTACTAAACGATGTATTAGCGCGACTGAACACCATGGGATAGTCAGATCTGCGTACCTATCTCTACGACTACTTGTTAATATGGCCATCAACCTCCACCTACACTTTTTTGTTAAACCAAATTTGTTAAAATTAAAATCTTAGCTCCAGAGGGCCATGCTGATACATCGTTTGGCACAAATTTTTATAGAAGCCTACTGAACATTAATGCGTAGTCAGATCTATAAATCCCTTAAATTCTTCAATCCGTCATTTCTATCCTTACTAATTTGATGGCTAACTCAGATTTAGGTGGACATCTATACCGATGCTCTGTTATTGGCCTTTATACGTCCACTTCACAAATTTTGTTAAAAGACATTTTAAAATCGATAACGTTTTTACATGTTAACGCAATACAACAGTTTCACAGTAAAATTAGTTGAATCTATACTCGTATTTATAATATTTTCATAGTACAAATGTTTTGTCAAAAGAAAAATTGACAAAAACATGGCCATTTTCTGATTGGATTTTGTTAGAAGTGTAGTGATATCATTTACACTTTTATGACTGTTGTAAGGTTTTTTGTCAATTATTTTTGTCATAAACTTCACACTAGTACTACTCAGTCGTAATAATAATAAAAATAATTTAAATTAGCCAGATATAAAATATGTTGTTAAATATAAAGGGCAGAAAAATGTCAATATAGGTAAAAACAAAAGATTTTTTAGTTTGATTCTTACCATGAATAAAGTCTAGGTCACTTAAATTATTATTTTTGTATCATTTTACTCTGCCTTACCCTACAGCCATCATATAAAATTATGAATCGTAAAATTTCGCGGAACTATCCCAATTTTGATTTTCATAAAATTAACTAAATAACGGACAAATTGATATATTTTTATGTACGATACAGCATCTATATATACATAGTATATTATATGTAGGTATATATATATATATACGAATAACTTTACCAGCGATAAATTCCGCACAAGAAGAAAAACTATTTTTCCAATCGATTTATCAATTAACTATCTACTTTGCTTGACATGTCGCAAACATTTTATTTTGTAATTTTAATTTTTCTTCTCCTCTGTCGTATATCGTATCCATACATTGAAAATATGTAAGTTTCTGTTTTGGGCTTCGGCAATAAAAAAAAAGAATCGTGTATTCTTCTTATATTTGTCGTTTTCTTCATTGTTATAGATTGTTAATTCATGGTCCATTTAATAAGACAATCTTTAAGATTATATTATGTATATAAACTATACATATAACGATTTCTTATTTTGTTTTGTTAATTGATTTGATTGGAAAATTAGAATTTGTAAACAATTTGTAATCAATTGAAGTGCTGTGAGTGAACGCCGGGGGCGCATATTATATACATATATGGATATACGGGTATAATATGTACATATCGTTGAGACGACACATTACATATATTATTATGATCAACAAACGTACAAAAGCATGTCGTACAATTATACACAGATATACAAAAAAATATTGTATCATTTAATAAATGAGATAATTATCGTTATTTAATTATCCGCGGTTAAGATTATTGTTAATAAAATTCCTATGTACAATTTACTATAATTTTTTTTTATTGACTCATCCTTATCACGAATCCATCTTAAGCACATCCTGCCCTCATGAAAAGATTCACAAATTGTAACGTATAGAGAATTACCGCGACTTAGCCCTCTTAAATACTGCAACGTTGTACTCGCCAGGTTCATCTTGTTTACTAAAACGATTATTGGAGACTGTCAGTGCCGATTTCGACCCAATCGTTGAACCACTGATCAAATATTTAGAATCAGGATGGTCTTAATATTCTAAGGTGGATATAGTGTTTGTCGACGCATAATGTCGATGCATCGATAAAAATCTGATTCTTTTTTCTAATAGTGTGATGAATATCCTAAATGTTGATTAATTAGATTTCCCTGGTTTTCATATATATTTCCCTGTTATCTATATATAAATATATATTTTATGGGTACCAGTCGAAACTGGATATTTTAAAACGAGATAAGGTACAAAACGAGATATGGTACAAAACTGGATAATTCAAAACGGGATAAGGTACAAAACGAGATATGGTACAACTCTGGATATTTCAAAACAGGATATTTCGACATGTGATTTAAACTTAAAATGATTTTTTAGGAAAGTTCTGGAATATGGCCAATTAGGGAGGAACTCGGCGAGTTCTTAACCGATTATGATGAAATTCGATATGTAGGATGAAAGTGGGTTTTTAAAAATGACTTTTTGGAAAAGTTCTGGAATATGGCCAATTAAGAAGGAACTCGGCGAGTTCTTAACCGATTATAATGAAATTCGATATAGAGGATGGGAATAGGATTTTAAAATGATTTTTTAGAAAAGTTCTGGAATATGGCCAATTAAAGAAGAACTTGGTGAGTTCTTTACCGATTATGATGAAATTCTATATGTAGAATGGGAATGGGATTTTAAAATGATTTGTTGGAAAAGTTCTAGAATATGGCCAGTAAGGAAGGAACTCGGCGAGATCTTAACCGATTATGACGAAATTCGATATGTAGGATGAAAATTAATTAATTTAATTTTCTCGTGAAAATTTATGCTTTTGCTCAACATTGATTATCTTAAGTTTATTAGGCACCATGTGAAAAAATAGGGTGCCATATACAGATAAAACCTTCTAAATTTGTCGCTATTACAGCGAATACCTGCAAAACTATTTGGATTTCTCATATTGTATGTGTGTGTAGTGCGATTGTGGAAACTATTACTACGAACAAAAAACATTTTAAGGACATTATAGATATAGAGATATCGCAATGGTAACAAATTCAGTTCTATAAACAAGGGAATTGTTGGTGTCATACGAGGGCGTTTGTAAATTAATTTAATAATTCGTTTTTGGGCAATAAACAAATCTTTAATATTATTAAAGTAAATACCACCCCAACTGGATATTCCGTACATTAATATCGGTTCAACCAGGACATGATAGCGTTGTTTAAGGGTAATAATTGGGCAAAGTTTTCGAAGGCTGTAGAACTTATGCACAGCAAAAATAACGTTTTCTTGGTGTTAATTAGGTGAGATTTCCAATTAAGATTTGAATCTATTGTTAAGCCTAAATACTTAAATTCATAAACAACATCAAGAGCAAAACATTGGGGCGAGCAAGGATTACTTGTGCATTCATACACATGATAAAATAGAGGAAATTCATTTGTAATATTATCAAGCCGACCAAAATGCATGACTTTTGATTTATCACTTAAAGTAAGACGGTTATGATGAAACCATTTGCTTAAGACAAATAAATCATTTTTGATCAAAGATTTTACATCGTAAGAGCTATCAATTACAGTGTAGGTTAACGCGAAATCATCTGCAAATGCTGTCGCCTGCCCTAAGAGATTTATTTCAAAAATTGAGTTGAACTAAATCAAAAATAATAAGGGACCCAAAACTGATCCTTGAGGGACGCCACAATTTATATTTGCTCGGTTACTGATGGTTCCATTTATTTTAACAATCTGAAGACGATTTCGGATGTAACTCGTAAACCAATTGAAAATATGCCCTCTGATACCAATGTCGGATAGTTTTAATAAAAGTATTCCGTGATCGACCTGTGTCGAAAGCTTTAGATATATCTAAGAATAGGGCTGATGGTTTTTGGAAATTATTTGTAGTTGTATATATCTGACTCAGAAAGTGCAATAGAGCTTCTTCAGTAGATTTACCAGCAGTGAAACCATATTGATGAACATGAAATAAATTAATTTTAATTATAAAACTCAGTAATCTACTTACTAGTTTCTCGAAAACTTTAGATATGGTGCTCAAGAAAGAAATTGATCTATACTTGTTTAAATGCAATGCATCTCCCTTTTTGAAAATCGGAATCACAACTGCCATTTTCAAAATATTTGGAAATACACCATTGTCTAAGCTCAGATTGTATAAAAATTACAAAATATCTACCAAGAACCAAGCGCAGTTTTTAACCATTAGATTATCAATCTCATCAAATCCTGCAGATCCCTTGTTTTTTAAATGTTTAATCTCATACAGAATTTCCGTAGAACTAATAGGTTCAAAAAAGCATGATGAATCATAATTCCTCTGAACACCAAGAACAAATTTATTATGCTCAGTGATATTGGTAGTTATGTTACGGAAGATGGAAGTTAGAGTTTCGGATACAGTATAAAAAAATTGTTAAATTCATCGGAAATTGATTGGGAAGACGTAAGGATATTCCCAGTCTGAAACTTATAAATTTGATTTACGGGTTTATTATTTGAGTTTCGCCCTAACACGTCGTCGATTAATTTCCATGTAGGTTTAGTATTTTTCTGTACAGAATCAAATTTACTTCTATAGAATAGGGTTTTGGTAGAATAGACATCCGATTTTACCTGCTTGGAAAGGCGATTAACATATTTTTCTAATTTAATATTGTTAGGATAACGTCTTAAAGTTTTGGAATACTTTATTATTTTTTCATAAAAAAAGTATTTTCGTAGGACTCTGAAGTTCATCCATGGGTCAATTTATTCAACTTTGTGCTTCTAGATTTAGATCTTGATAACTCAATGTAATTCATGATTATATCTATAAAATGGTCGAAAGCAATATTACAATTAGTTTGACTGTAGACAGATCCCCAATTCTCAAGTTTCAGAAGATTACTTAGCTTGTCATTATTTATATGCGATAAAGTTGGCCTGTTGTACATAACTGCCAATCTAATCGAAGATGTAGTAATATTGATTTCAATTAAATTGTGATCGGAAAAGTGAAATGGGAGGTTGCTGACAGTGATATCTTTGGTTCGATCACTTTTGACAAAAACTTGATCGAGACAGGTTTGCATTCTTGTAGGCTCATTCAAGAGACTAGAAAAACCGTATGAAGCAAGCATTGTCTGATAGTTAAATGATTCATTAATATCTAAAATGTTGATGTTAAGATCTCCTAAAATAACGATGTCCGGTTTGTTAATCGTGCCTAAAAATATCTCCAACTCATCACAAAAATTATCAATTGTAGCGTTGCAGAAACGATACATACAAATATAAGTCCAATTTTGTTTTGCTAGTGGAATATCTAAAATTAAAACATCAGCTGACGTCCAGTTGCACAATTTAAATGAATAATTTAAGAAAAATTTACGTATAAAAACACCAACACCACCAGAACGGTAATTATCGTTGCAACATGCAATAAAATTATAACCCGGTAAGTTATACTCCGCACATTCATATGAGTAAATCCAAATTTCTGATACAAAAATTAGGTCAGGAATAGTTTCGAGACTCGCTACAAATATGCTAAGCATATCATAATTTGCTCTTAAACTTCGAATGTTTTGATGCAATATACTGAAATTACTGTTCATTCTATCACTCATAAAAAATATTGGTAAAACATATTAAAATGAACAAACACTGATAATCGGGAAGTGAACAAAAAATGATACTACTATAAAAACAAAAACTTAAGAAGTGAGTTAAACCGATAAACTTGATTATAAAAGCGTAATCGATTAAACAAAAACTAAAAAACGAGCATAGTCCCAAAACACAACACATACGGTGTTTCATATTCAACGAAAAATAATTCATTACTACCGGTTTATGAGTGAAATAAAAAATGGAAATTGAAAATGTCAAATCTATGTAAACAAACGCGGCATGCATTGAAGAAGTCAACACAGTGCAAAATAAATTTAAAATTGTAAGTAAATATTGAGTTTGAGAAGGTAAAAAATGTTTATACTTAGTAAATTATATTGTTTTAGAATCCTATTGCATTGACCACTACTGGAGTTGCTTCCAATTGGCTGATGAAGACGTTGCAGACGAAAAATATCATTAAATGAATGTATGCGATGCGCATCCAAATCTGCCGATTTTCTTAAATAGATTTGGCCATTTTTATACCACAAATATTTTTTTAAGATGAGAAAAGTAGCAATTAAAAAAACCATTAAGTGAAGTTAAATTCTATTTCTCTGCTTAAAATTATTCAAGTATGAAACTTTACTGGCCATATTCCAGAGGTTTTCCTAAAAAAGGTTTTAAAATCAAATTTAATTATACAATTAAAGAAAAAAAACATTAAGTGAAGGAAAACTCTATTTCTCTCCTAAGAAATATTCAAGTATGAAACCTTAATGGCCTTATTCCAGAACTTTCCCAACAAATCATTTTAAAATCCCATTTTCATCCTACGTATCGAATTTCATCAAAATCGGTTAAGAACTCGCCGAGTTCCTACCTTATTGGCCATACTCCAGAATTTTCCTAAAAAATCATTTTAAATGTCGAAATATCCTGTTTTGAAATATCCAGCGTTGTACCATATCTCGTTTTGTAACTTATCTCGTATTGAAATATCCAATTTTGAAATATCCAGTTTTAAAATGTCCAGTACTGAGCGGTTCCCATTTATATGTAATATATATTTCCTTTTTGCACTCTCTTTCTATCTATCTTAACAATTTGTGTGCGAAGAGAGATATAGAAACGAAAAACGCTTACAATACAACTCGTTCATTCTGATTCGAGATTTAGTTCAATCAACAACATACCAACAAGCCGGAAAGTGAAATGTGAAAGGTTAATAAAAATTAAAATTATTTGCAAACGAAACAAGGTCCGTCCATTTTATTGTACTTCGCACGTGGATTAAAAATTTGGAAACATATCAGCACAAAACTCTTGTGCTCCATCAGTTGGTGTCAGAATTGGGATACTAACCCACGCGCACAGGTACAAAAGGACAACAAAACCCACGTGTTCATTTTTTACCACAGTCATATTGGAAACAGTTACCTTACTGTATATTTGGAGAAATATAATGTATATTTGGAGAAATTGGAGCGATCTGAAAAATTCATCGAATTTCAACTCAGAGATGCAAAAATTAAGCAAATCCAATACCGCTTAAAGCAAATTGTTGACAGTTGGTTAGTATACCAAAGAATGCTGCCTCCGTACGAAGTCAAAGACACGGAACCATTGACAGAGCTACTTCGGGAGCGCATTGAAAATTTATATATCAACGTTGTATCAGAGCTCGAGGACAAGCTAGATGAGTTGAAGGAATCACGCCGTAAAGCACAAGTAGCAGAAGAGAAGCCTATACTCAAGCGAATGCCGGTCTGCCAACAATGAGCACTAAACTTCCAACAATCGAATTCCTAATCCAACTTTCAGTGGTGGGTATTTAGACTACCATTCAGTCATTAGAACATTTTACGCGCTACTTCCAATATTCCAATATTTAAAGCTTGCTGAAGGAGGTGTCGCTGCTAGCGCCGTAAAAGCAAAGGAACTAAGTGATGAGAATTACGAAGTTGCACTGAGCATTCTCAAAGATCGGTTTGATAAACAAATTTTCGAATAGCGAAATTGGACCATTTTCGAATACCATTTTCGCTACAATCGCTCGACCGCAACATCACTTCGGGTCACAACTGAATTTTATGACCAAAAATAACCAGCTATCAACCAAACACAACAATGAACAAAATCAAATCATGGGCAATACCATCGAATATCAAGCTAGCCGATCCTGAATTTTTTAAACTCCAACATATTGATTTGTTGTTAGGTGCGGAGATTTATCAGGAACTACTAATAGAGAAGTTTTGGACCATCGGAAATCTCCCTCATTCCATTATAGATCGCTGTCACCCGAAGAAATTGAATGTGAAAATCATTTCACTAAATTCACTACGCGTGACAGTGATGGAAATTTATTGTTAAACTTCCATTTTCATTAGATACGGCGAGTTTGGGCTATTCCAAATTTTTGGCAACACGCTGATTTTACAATCGAGAAAGACGCTTACACAAGTCAGAAGAACTATTATCCAGCTATACCAAGTTTATTGTTGAATACAAGTCTTTAGGCCACATGGAATACATCGATTCAAAATCCATCACTTCACCGAATTTTTACCTCCCACATCATTGCGTAATGAAAGCTCCTTAACGAAACTACGGGTAGTTTTCGATTGGTTAGCCAAAACCTCGACCGGAAAGTCATTGAATACAATAATGATGGTGGGACCAGTAGTCCAAAATGATTTGTTTTCAATATTGAAGATGATGAGAAGTTTCAACTAATCATGTGGCGAGATTCTTCTGTCGAATCACTGTCGAATTTTAAGCTAAACACTGTGACATATGGTACGTCTTCCGCGTGGTATCTTGCCACAAGATGTTTGAATCAATTAGCTATAGACCACAAAAAATTAATCGTTGTAACCGCCAAATAAATTGAAAATGATATGTATGTCGACGATCTACTAACCGATACAAATTCCGTCGATTCCGCTATCGAGTTGAAGGACGGAGTTTCATAGATATTGCAATCGGCAAGCATGGAACTTAGAAAGTGGTGCGCCAACGTTCCTGAAAGTATAAACGACATCCCACCGGAATTCACAGAAACGTTGCTGAAGATTGACGAAAATGATGTGATCAAAACATTAGGAATTTATTGGCATCCAACCTTTGATAAATTTACATTTGCTGTCAACTTTAACGAAGAATCAACCATTTCCAAGAGAGTCATTTTATCTCAAATTGCGCGAATTTACAACCCTCTTGGTCTATTGGCTCCGGTAGTCATATTGTAAAAATTACTAATTCAGTCACTATGGAACTTACAGCTGGACTGGGATCAAGCACTTCCCCAAAATCTACATACATACTGACAAACATTTCAAAGAAGTCTCATCGTTATCAATCATCGATCATAGATCATCACCTATTTAGCTCAGATCGACCTCAAAGCATCCAAATACATGGATTTGCCGATGCAAGCGAGCGCGATATGTCCGCAGTTTGACGGTTACACCACTGAAAAAACCACTTAGCCGCGCCTAGAATTATGTGCGGCGGTACTACTGGCGGAGCTTACTCACAAAATTCTCGGAAAGTTGAATTTTAAACTGAACCAAACATTCCTGGTCCAATTCGTGGATCATGTTGCACTGGATAAAGTCGTGTCCATCAAAATGGAAGACTTTCGAAATTCAAAACTAATCCAGCTATTCTTCGTCATTGGAAACGCTATGCAAATTGCATGTCACTGCACGGCCAGAGACATTATCGTAGGCCACTCGACGAAAGCTGAAACAAACTCATTCCTTACGGTGATATAAAGAGCGTTTTTATTTACGAAATTTCGTAATTAACCTCGACCACTTTGGGAGTCACTTGCTTTGATCTCACATTCACAAGGAATATCAACCCGTAAAACCCTGCCCTTCATATATAGTATTTTTCGTCCATTACTTAATCGTTTGCACGGATCGCCGATTGTACGGATTCAACCCCATACTATATTTATCGTTTATGACACCGCCTATGGACGTTATTACGTATAAATACCTAAGGCTAAGCAAAAGACACAGCCCCGTTCCATAACTTTTTGAACACTCGGTAAAAAGTTCTTCTGTAAAATGTTAATTAATCGAATAGATTTCCTTACGTACATATCTCCAAAAGTGTATACATATATTTACAGTAATATTTACATAATTAATAATTTGTTAACAAAATTAATAGGCAAATATTTAATTATGAATTTTAGCCAAAATAATTAATCAGATTCAGATAAAATATCGCTAATAAGTTAAAAAATAAAAAAATAAAAAAATTTAAATGTCGGTTGAGTGAATTTCAAAGTACGCGTATTACTTTTGGAAGGTGGTAGAATGAGTGAGAATTTTTTTTTTTGTTAGGCAACCTATTTGCTTATACAGCTCTACAGACAACAGTGTAAATAAATGTAAACGACGTTCATATGATTGAAGCGCGCATATAACGTACTAAGACGTTTTTTTTTTTTTTGGTTTTGTTAAGTCTCTCAGTCAAAACAAATCACAGGAGTATAAATTTATAAGGGATGAGTATAAATTCCTGTAAGGATTATACAGGAAAACAAAAAAAAAATGTTTGTTTGTTTTGTTTTTGTATATAAGACAACCAAATAAAAAGGAATGAGTCGAATTTATGTTTGTCAACTAGATTACAGTAGCAATAGAATGCAACGTATTTATGTACAGATGTATGTTAAAACATATAAAAAAAATCGTTGTATATGCTAAAATTGATGATACCTAATAACTTATGGGATAATTGCATACACAGATATATGCATACACAGATCCAACGGCGATGATGATGCAATGGGAAAAGGATTGCATTTTATTGTATAATCCAAATTTAATGATGAGGCCATCAATCATTTGATTATATTGCACACATCGTATTAGAATGTGCGAGAGAGATATATGCCATATCGTTTTGAGACGGGTACATGCTGTCTGTTTGAGCATACATATAGATTTGTGTACATTTATATACGTGTATGTTGTGTAGGTTAATTTTTTGTTTAGATTTTTTGGTTATAAATCATAAAACGATAATTATTAAAAATAACAAAATATTTTATGATTTTAACATTAAATACAATAAAATACAACAAAAAATTGAAAATTGAACATTTCCATTGAAATAAATCATATGGGATTGAAAGTGTTTGGGTTAAAGTTTTATGTTTTCATCTTAATATATTTTATTACTATGATTATTCATTATTGTGTGTGTGTGTGTGTGTGTGTGCTCGTTCGCTCTTTTCACTCAAACACAATTGACGTAGGTAATCTTTGCAGAATTATGCAAAAAAAATTTTTTTGTTTAAACGAAATTTTCAAAATATCTCAGATTTCGTTTGTTCTTTTACAATTGTTGTCATAAATTTGTATGATGAGTTGTGAATTGAACGGACAGAACTGACAAATAATGATTGTGATTATAAAGACATAACATTTGGTTTGTGTTGTGTGAGTTACGTATATGTGATTTTGTAATATACATAGTAACATATTCAATTTTAGAATACTCGTAAAAAAATTCAATGCTATTCAAATACTAAATCAAGGTCGATAACGGTAATGGTAGTAATAAATCGAGGAACAATCGCCTCCTATCAGGGCCGCTAGACTAGTTTTTGCCTGGTGTAATTCGTAAAAGTGGCGCCCCTAACAAAAAACCCTTCCCATCGGAGGTTGGATGCGATATTTTTATTGAAGTTTTCAACTGAGACATAAACCTCATAACTAATTTTAAACATACAATAATTTTATACTAGACAATTAAATAACTGAATGCCTCTTAATTCAGGAATGCATTTGTTAATCTTACAATTAAAATATAGCTTAAAATAAAAAATCAACTTTTAAAACTCAAATTTTGTAAATTTATGTAAAAAAAAAATCAACTTTAAACCTATCTTGGCCATTTACAAAGTGATAAAGCAGAGGAAAAAGTAAATGGATATATAATATAGCGCAATGTTCTTAGCACAGGAAACTAAACTTTGAAAGCCAAATTACTTCTTAAATTATAAAAAATAATTTGGTCGAGTGTAGCATGTTAACACTTAACAGATGCAGTTATGCAAATTGTAAATATTATAAATATTTTGTGGGGCCTTGAATTCAGTAACCCGAATTTCAGTATTTTACTGCTGTAAACTTCGGCTAAGTGTCGTGTCAATTTCCTTGTCGTTTGCACTGAAGCCTTATATATATATATATATATATATATATATATATATATATATATATATATATATATATATATATATATCAAATAAATGCTAAATTAACGGTTGCAACGCATCAACAACTTAACGAAAATTATCAATTTAATCCATACTTAATTCAACAATTATTAGCGTCCTAGAAATTCTTTTCTACTTTTTTTTTATTTTTAAAATACGTTTCCATTAAGTTAACTTAACGAAAATTTTCAGTTTAACGACCCAACAAAATATTTTTTTTATTTTGACTATATAACGTTTTTCAAAAAGTAACAAATAATTTTTTTATTATGTAATAATAAAAACTGTGCTCAAAGAAATTAACGAGTATCTAACGAAATTTTAAAAGCTTTTAAAATATAAATTAAAATTATTGATCGAAACAATTCTAAAATTGGCGTTATTAATGATAAATTTTCACCTCAAACTTCTATTACTCGGGAGGCCTAATTTAAGATGAATTATCAATTTTAGAATCACACCCGATATCAGTGTGATATTAATATAAAACTTTAAACTTTTAAACTTTTTTCGTTTTGGACCAAAAAGCCAAAACGATTCAAAAACGAACCTATCGAAAATAACCTACAAAAAATTAGCAATTTAAACATTATAGTTATATCAAAGGTTATTTATATCATTAATAATTTATTTGAACCGTTCAATTTGTTGTCTCCAAAGAACACTTTTTCGTTAAGTTAACTTGACGAAACTTTTCTAATTGAACCAACGACTAATTTTTTTAATTTTAACTATAACGTTATTTAAAAACGAACTAATAAAACTTAATTGAATTGTACTCAAATAACTTAACGAGTATTTAACGAAGGCTCTTAAAAATTAATCTTTCAAGTTTGTGAAAGTAAAAAAAGGTGTGGAAAATCACCGTTTCGAATAAAATATCATTAAATAATAATTTATCATTAAAATATTATTAGAGTTTGTAAAGTTTCCACCTCTTAAAATATAATAGCAGTACGAGTATGAAAAATACAAAATACAAACTAAAGATGATAAGTTTTAACACGTGTTAAGAATAACTTTAAATAACTAATTTAAACGTGTTCATGAAGCTAATGATGACTTTTAATGGCAATTCGAAATATCATTGTAAATTAACACTTTAATGAAACATTGAAAAACTTAACGAAATAACTTTCATATATAATTTTATAGCGTGATTCAATGATTCAAGTAACTTAAAAAACAACTTAAGAAATTTAAACTGAAATGATTTATTCAATTGATTGGCTATCTTAAACTTATATGCCAGGAGCCATCTATTGTAAGATTAATTAATAAATATAAAATCACAAAAACTATTTGTAGTAGATAATACATTTTTAGCAAGATTTTTTTTTTAACTTAATATGTTGCTAGCAACTTGGTTAAAAAGTATTGCACAGTGAGCTTAAGTTTTTACAGTTTATCTTTAGATTATAATATGTTTTTTATTTGTGCCTTTCAGGCAAGAGTGATCTAAAATCGAACTTAACGAAACTAAATTAACAAAAATTATAAATGTCGAATAAGCACTTTATTCAAAAATGATTGGAATTTCAGTAATTCTTATCTGCTTTTTTAACGGATTTTCGTTAAGTTAACTTAACGAAACCTTTCAAGTTTAACCAAACGTAATATTTTTCTATGTTTCACCTAGTCTTAACAATCAGGACAATTATGTGGTTTAGTGAATTTGTTTGTGCCGCCCATAATTTTGACACCCGGTTTTACTGCACCATCTATACCTATGGAAGAGCCGGCCCTACCTCCTATGTCATAAACTTAGTATCAAAACGCGGGAGTAAGTTCATATCATATCAAGCAGCTACCACTGCAAAGCACGGCAAAAATTTCGCTGTTTGAATATAGACGAGTTTATTTGTTTAGAGATATGCATATAAACATGCTACGGTGATAAAGTTGTGGAGCACCTAGAGGATTGAACCGAAATTCAAGGTTTTTCTTTAAGCAAAATTGAGAAAATTCATTATTGACTTGCTGTTCTTTTAGTTTTGCATTGGCTCCGATGTCATGAAATTTGACATATTGTCACACTAAATGTGGCTTTTTTAGCCATCCATACAAACAAGGCAATATACTCCTTCAAATATGGTGCATTTCGTATTTTACTCGTTTTAATTTAAATCGGACCAGCATTGGAATTCCAATTGCATTGGAAATTGGAATTCGAGTTGTGACCAAACCACAATTCGAAAATTATCGTTTTTGTGTGACAAGTGCAATTAGTAGATTTCCGCAAGCATCATCAAAATCATAAAAGTATTCGTTCGAAGCCTTTTTTTACGTTATAATTTATCTCAACAGCTACAGTTGCGGATATAGGTTTACCACATGATGCATCAACCAAATTCGGTGCTAAGTCACTTTCATCGTCAACTATTACAAATAAAGTTTGTTCATATTGCGTTATGCCAAAACACAACATATAGAGATGTAGGCAATTTATCAACCTTTCACCACTAGGTCGCCAAAACGCGGTTTCTCTTTATCTGTACTCAAACGGTTTCCTTGATAGTTCTTATAGTTTAGGCTCTTGTGCGCGATCATGGTGTTGTGAGTATTCAGCCAAAAAGCACACTTATCTACATCAATATGCAATAATAAATTATACTCAAAATGAAAATGATAGAAACACCGTAAGTCAGCCGTCTTCATCTACTATTCGTCATTCAGAGCATTACTTGACGCTGGGTTGTAATACACATCATAACGGAAGGTTTAGCCCATCGATAAGTGCTTTAACATGGTTAATCCTATCGCTGGTATTGGAAACTGTAAAGTTAAATCAAACCAGCTCACAATTAAATCTCACTGCAGCCAATTCTCTACTGAAATTGAAGCATTCATTTTGCCTAGCATTACTGGATATCAACCAAACAGTTTTATTGATATTCAAAATTGGCCTTTTTTCTCAGAGCAATATGTCATACTTTTACCGTTTCATTCTGAGCCCTTAAACTTAGGAAACTCTCAGAATTCAACTTTAAAACTCTTTTAAATTTTAAAAAGCTTGAATTCAGCTTTTTTTATCCACCATTTAAAGCCAAAAATTGATCGGGATCAGAAGAAAATATACTGAATTTATACTGAATTTATTGCGGAATATCAGGAACTCAGTCACATGCAGCCGATCAAATTACGTTAATTTCAATACCCGCATTACTTTTGATAGTTGCAACCCCATGTTTAAAACAATTGGTCAAAGACGAAGAGAAGAAACTCCGTACCAGTTGGCTTCCAAGGTCATTAATGAAAATTTTTACGTAGATTACGCGATGACCAGCTGCAACCATCTTGATATTCTACAATATATACTAAAAGGCAAACGAGAGGTTCATCTCAACATAATGGATAACGACGTCATCAAAACACAAAAAGCGTCGTAATGAAAGGATAGTTCTATTAGTATCAGGAACAACCTTGTCTTTTGTAGATGAAATTAACAACCGCCACTCATTTACTAAACTCCAAAAAATATTTGAGTATTGTCTTCGTGTCATCTGTTTAACATGAAAGTCATCCAGATACAATGGAGCATTGACGGTGGATCAATTAGATAGCCCCCTTCTAGCACTTGTAAAGATCATTCAAGCCATATACTTTAGCGATGAGGTAACTGAACTAGGGAAAAATAAAGAAGTTCATCGAACGAGTCGTTTACGTTATCTTAGTCCATTTCTGGATGTCCACAGTTTACTACAGTTCTAGAAGAAAATTTAATTCTCCGAATCTAAATTTTGGTTCATCCAAAAATTGTCTGTATACTTGTATCTGGTACGATTAAATTTTTTTCGACGTCTGGTGGTTTATTAAGCTTCAGTCTCGTTTTGTTTGTTCGCCCATAACTGGAGTTTAGAGAAAGGAATTGTATCCCCTAAAGCTCCTTTAGCTTATTTCATGAAATTTTTCAGGACAGCAAAAGCACAAAGTGTCTTTATTCTATTCTTCTATTCTATATTCTATATATTCTATATATCCTATATATTCTATATATTCTATATATTCTATATATTCTATATATTCTATATATTCTATATATTCTATATATTCTATATATTCTATATATTCTATATATTCTATATATTCTATATATTCTATATATTCTATATATTCTATATATTCTATATATTCTATATATTCTATATATTCTATATATTCTATATATTCTATATATTCTATATATTCTATATATTCTATAAATTCTATATATTCTATATATTCTATATATTCTATATATTCTATATATTCTATATATTCTATATATTCTATATATTCTATATATTCTATATATTCTATATATTCTATATATTCTATATATTCTTTATATTCTATATATTCTATATATTCTATATGTTCTATATGTTCTATATATTCTATATATTCTATATATTCTATATATTCTATATATTCTATATATTCTATATATTCTATATATTCTATATATTCTATATATTCTATATATTCTATATATTCTATATATTCTATATATTCTATATATTCTATATATTCTATATATTCTATATATTCTATATATTCTATATATTCTATATATTCTATATATTCTATATATTCTATATATTCTATATATTCTATATATTCTATATATTCTATATATTCTATATATTCTATATACTCTATATATTCTATATATTTTATATATTCTATATATTCTATATATTCTATATATTGAGCAGGTTAATAGTCAAAGAGGACCATATATTTAGCTAGACAATTGTTACTAACACGCTAGACAATTGTTACTTCTGAGCTTATATGAGCTTAGTGAAGCAGTGAATTTGGTTGGCGGAAAGAAAATCTATCACAGCTAGCAAGGTGATGGAGAAAGAAAAGAATTGTTCAATGTGCCATATGCACGAGGTACAAAGTGGAATTACCACAGAAACTCATAGGAAATCTTTCATCAGCCAAGGTTGTTATTTTACGACCATTCCTGGTCGATTGTAATTCCCAGGTTATAATTTCTAAATAATTTGACCATACCTAAATACTGGCTATCAAGCAATATCTTTGACGAAGGAGAATGGTTCGTGATGACATGTCACATCATTTCTGGGTCAGGTTACAAAATTAATACCTCAATTATCTTCAGGCTTGATCAAAATAGGAAGAAAACCATAAAGAAATCAAGTTAAATGATGTATAGTTCTGATTCAGGACAAAGTCCTCTCGTCAGTCACTGACGGGAAAAGTCATCGTGATGCATCCGGGTGTGGACAACAAATTGCTTTTTGTAACATTAAAAACAAAACAAGGCTACAAATGAAGCGGGTACATTCCGTTATCAGATCGCTGACCTTATGGTGTTTGTAACATTCATGAGTATATATAAACATATGTTGATGTTATAATGTTGATATTGTACGGTAATTATCTTTTCTACCTGGCAACAGCTAAAATCATTTAATTGATGTCGTATAAATTAGCTAAACTATTTCGAGATCAATTAACTTTATATCCTACTGTCATAGACATACAGATAATCGTGTAACACAAATAAATGTTTTATATAAGATGAATCTCTTTTGTTCTATTTTTTTTTTACTCTTATAAATGTTCTCTCGGTAAAGTCGTATGATAATTTTGACTGTTGGTATATGAACATACATGCATTACTTACTATCCGCGCACACATTTAAACAACAAATCGAAATAAAGGGATAAAAGCAAGAATGAAATCTATTGTTTTTAAGACTCATACTCCATTGAATCTAAATTGGCTTCCATTTTTTATCCTTGTGTGTTTGTGAATGTGTGTGTAATTCAACATGTTTTCCTTTCATATGCATGCATATATTCTTCCGCAGATGAATGTTTTTTTGAACTTTTTTTTTTATTATTGTAATTCAAGTGGTTCAATGCAATGGATATAATTCAGTGAATCACATCTCAGTGCCAAGTACGTATAGTAGTGTAGTATGTTATGGATATAATGTGATTATATTTGTATGTACGTTGAATAGGATTTGTCATTGTGACATTTTTATTATGTCTATAGGTAGATATGTACGAGAATATATGATGGGGTGCAGGAAATGAAGCCAATTTCGAATTAAATTTTTAATTGGAATACTTTAAGCAATAACCCTAATATGTATAATATCTACATTTTTTACCGAGTAGAGCCTCAAGGTAATCAATTTTTGTTTTATGAATTTATATGGAATTTTATTGAATGAAGTTGCCTCCCACACTAAAACTAAAAGGTAAATACTAATTAGCGAAATTATTGTGTATGTGAATATGTGTGTTTAAGCTATTGTTTGGTAAAATTTTATTCAAGATGTATACTATTTACAATACAGAAATTACACACACGCACTCACACAATATATAATTTGTTGTTTGCTTCCATTTTGCACACCCCATCTACACTACCACCACACGTATATACAATGGTATATATTATATTAACATCCTCGCGATTATTTCATTTTTTTTTTGTATAGTGATGATGGATGAAGAGATTTATTTACGTCATTCATGATGATGAACTCGAAATTATTTATCGTTTAACCAATTAAAATTTGTATTCAAATTTATTGGTCAAGGCAATATGATTTGCGTTTAAAGAAGAACAACCCATTTTAATGTGCGCGGGAGATCAGCATAGGAATTAAGCACGACTTTTAGTGATTAAAAAAAATCACTAACGAAAAATAATTATTAAAACTGCTACAATAAGGTTACATGATACCAACTCAAAACACGGAGGATTTACATGATACCAAAAAAAAATCACTACACAAAATTTATTTTATGAGTACATCCATACCAGTCGATAAAAAAAAATCATTATAGAATTGATAACAAATATGCAATATTTAAAATAAATAAAAGATATTATAAATTACAAATACATATCATACAATGTTTTATTTTATTTTCATTTATTTATTGTATATAATACATGAACTTTGCCGACTAAAAATGAATTTGATCAATAAATTTGTACATAACCGCCGAACAATATTCTAAAATTACTAAATTTCTTTTTGTAATAGACTATGTGATAAACGTAAATCGTCTATCACATAGTCTGTTACAAAAAAAATTATGGTTTTATACAACATAGAGAATAAAATAAAAAAATTTAAATATTTAGATGTTATTATATTATATTTATTTTTGTATATTTTTAATATTTAAAGGCAAATAAATATATCAAATTTAAATTTTTAGCAAAGCAAAAAATAATTATTTTTATATTGACAACAACATATGTAAATGTCAAAAAGAAGCATATAAACAATAAACAAAAGTGTTTTTAGACATACGTTTTTCTAGCAAAGTACAAGAAATTATTTCGTAGTGTTTTTAGATATACGTGTTTCTAGCAAATTACAAGAAATTATATGGATTTTTTTTAATCACTAAAAGTCGTGCTTAATTCCTATGCAGGATAGGAATTAAGCACGACTTTTAGTGATTAAAAAAAATCACTAACGAAAAATAATTATTAAAACTACTACAATAAGGTTACATGATACCAACTCAAAACACGGAGGATTTACATGATACCAAAAAAAAATCACTACACAAAATTTATTTTATGAGTACATCCATACCAGTCGATAAAAAAAAATCATTATAGAATTGATAACAAATATGCAATATTTAAAATAAATAAAAGATATTATAAATTACAAATACATATCATACAATGTTTTATTTTATTTTCATTTATTTATTGTATATAATACATGAACTTTGCCGACTAAAAATGAATTTGATCAATAAATTTGTACATAACCGCCGAACAATATTCTAAAATTACTAAATTTCTTTTTGTAATAGACTATGTGATAAACGTAAATCGTCTATCACATAGTCTGTTACAAAAAAAATTATGGTTTTATACAACATAGAGAATAAAATAAAAAAATTTAAATATTTAGATGTTATTATATTATATTTATTTTTGTATATTTTTAATATTTAAAGGCAAATAAATATATCAAATTTAAATTTTTAGCAAAGCAAAAAATAATTATTTTTATATTGACAACAACATATGTAAATGTCAAAAAGAAGCATATAAACAATAAACAAAAGTGTTTTTAGACATACGTTTTTCTAGCAAAGTACAAGAAATTATTTCGTAGTGTTTTTAGATATACGTGTTTCTAGCAAATTACAAGAAATTATATGGATTTTTTTTAATCACTAAAAGTCGTGCTTAATTCCTATGCAGGATAGGAATTAAGCACGACTTTTAGTGATTAAAAAAAATCACTAACGAAAAATAATTATTAAAACTACTACAATAAGGTTACATGATACCAACTCAAAACACGGAGGATTTACATGATACCAAAAAAAAATCACTACACAAAATTTATTTTATGAGTACATCCATACCAGTCGATAAAAAAAAATCATTATAGAATTGATAACAAATATGCAATATTTAAAATAAATAAAAGATATTATAAATTACAAATACATATCATACAATGTTTTATTTTATTTTCATTTATTTATTGTATATAATACATGAACTTTGCCGACTAAAAATGAATTTGATCAATAAATTTGTACATAACCGCCGAACAATATTCTAAAATTACTAAATTTCTTTTTGTAATAGACTATGTGATAAACGTAAATCGTCTATCACATAGTCTGTTACAAAAAAAATTATGGTTTTATACAACATAGAGAATAAAATAAAAAAATTTAAATATTTAGATGTTATTATATTATATTTATTTTTGTATATTTTTAATATTTAAAGGCAAATAAATATATCAAATTTAAATTTTTAGCAAAGCAAAAAATAATTATTTTTATATTGACAACAACATATGTAAATGTCAAAAAGAAGCATATAAACAATAAACAAAAGTGTTTTTAGACATACGTTTTTCTAGCAAAGTACAAGAAATTATTTCGTAGTGTTTTTAGATATACGTGTTTCTAGCAAATTACAAGAAATTATATGGATTTTTTTTAATCACTAAAAGTCGTGCTTAATTCCTATGCAGGATAGGAATTAAGCACGACTTTTAGTGATTAAAAAAAATCACTAACGAAAAATAATTATTAAAACTACTACAATAAGGTTACATGATACCAACTCAAAACACGGAGGATTTACATGATACCAAAAAAAAATCACTACACAAAATTTATTTTATGAGTACATCCATACCAGTCGATAAAAAAAAATCATTATAGAATTGATAACAAATATGCAATATTTAAAATAAATAAAAGATATTATGAATTACAAATACATATCATACAATGTTTTATTTTATTTTCATTTATTTATTGTATATAATACATGAACTTTGCCGACTAAAAATGAATTTGATCAATAAATTTGTACATAACCGCCGAACAATATTTAAAAAACGGAAAACTAAATTTCTTTTTGTAATAGACTATGTGATAAACGTAAATCGTCTATCACATAGTCTGTTACAAAAAAATGTATGGTTTTATACAACATAGAGAATAAAATAAAAAAATTTAAATATTTAGATGTTATTATATTATATTTATTTTTGTATATTTTTAATATTTAAAGGCAAATAAATATATCAAATTTAAATTTTTAGCAAAGCAAAAAATAATTATTTTTATATTGACAACAACATATGTAAATGTCAAAAATAAGCATACAAACAATAAACAAAAGTGTTTTTAGACATACGTTTTTCTAGCAAAGTACAAGAAATTATTTCGAAGTGTTTTTAGACATACGTGTTTCTAGCAAATTACAAGAAATTATATGGATTTTTTTTAATCACTAAAAGTCGTGCTTAATTCCTATGCAGAATCAAAATTTGAATATGTTTGTGTGTGTGGGTTAGTTAGCCACTAATTTTAGTTCAGTATGAGGTAGATAATTTTTTTATATTAATAGAAAACAGATATGGACAATTAGAAACAAGACATTTTCAGTTTTAATGTAATTTTCATTCATGAATTTACGTTTGTATGTTAATATATTGTGTTCTTTTTTTCTAGAGCAGAGCACTAGCCTGCTGACGATGAATTGGCCTATGAATTACGCACTCCGACACAATTATAAAAGAACGACAATTATAAAAGAAAATAGCATTTTTGAATTCTCCATATCCAGACCTACCAGAAAAATATTGGTTCAAAGTCCTCCGATTAAGTTGATTTTTTCAAATCTTTAAACAGCTATATCTCATAAACTAAGCGTCGCAGCGACTTAAAAATAGCATTCTTGCATTCCACATATCCAAACCCATCAGAAAAATATTGGTTCAAAGTCCTCCGATTAAGTTGATTTTTTTCAAATCTTTTTTAGGGTTTAGTCCGGGGACTCTTTTAAAGCAATTGTGTATGAGCAATTTTTATATCGAAGATGTTTTTTCTCCAAGTACATTAGCCGTCAGAAATAGATATACTCTTTGGGAAATTTTCTGTTTGTGCGGCATAAATATCAAAAATTAATAGGCTTAGCAACTTGTATTTCCTTTTATGTCGTAAATTTTAAAGTTTTATGGTTAATAATTTCGGAAGTTTACGGTTCAATGCTTCTAATATTCTAGATTATTGGTGACAGTGGTATTGATCTAAAACAAACCTCTATCGTAGAAGTCTGAGGTAACTTTAGATAGGTTCCAAATAACTTTAGATAGGTTCCTAGTTTTGGCAAGGTTAGTTTGCTGACTATTGGAGCCATCCTTGTCTTTTATATTATTAAAGTAGATGTCTATATAAGGATGTGACTACTTTAGAAGCATCATAAAATCTTTGCAGTTTTCAGGATGCACTTAAATTAAATTCGATCTATCTGAGAATGGTTGCATCTTCTATTAAAGAGAGCTTGCTATAATATTGTTGACATTTGGTGATGCAATTTCTAAACTTTTATTAATGAGTGTAGTGACATGATCCTTTTATAGCTTGAATCACCCTTCTCAACATCCATTGTGTGGGAGGCAAGTTATCATCATGTACTAAGACTATGTCATTTTCTTTTAAGTTGTCTACCACGAATTTCTATTTTTTCCTTTGTTGTAAGGTATATATAAATATACTCTTTTGCAAAGCGTTTCCAAAAATGTTGAATCATTTGGGTAGTCACTTTCCAGTAAGAAAGACGATTTGCTGGTATATTCGTTAGAACTTGTTCCACAACACTATTAATAGGTCTCCAAAATGTGGCGACCGTGGAGGAATTATTTTCCATTCTTTGGATTGATTACAAACTTTTTGATATTTCCTCATTTGGGTCTTTCAACATTTCGCAAGTCTTCTCTAATTCATTTCTCGCACCAACGAAATTACTTCCATTGTCACACCATATGGTTGATATTTTACCCCTACGACAAGCTATAAAGGATACACTAGTGAAATCTTCAACTACTTCGAAATGGATAGCTTTTACGGCAAAACATATGAATATACTACATACGTATACTTTTTGAAGAATATCCTTTCTTTGGTTTTTATATTTAATTTGGAAAGGACCGCAAAAATCTATTTCTGTTATGTTAAAAGGCCGACCTTTCTCCACTCTACCTTCCGGAAGATTTGGAGTTGACGTGGTATATTAGCAATATTTTTACCATTTATAGGACAATATAGTTGTCAAACTGCTACTAACGTATATTCAACTCCACAGTGTAGATTCTCAATATGATGATGACGAATGACTAATTCAGTAAAGTAATGTCGAGGTAAAAGGTATTGATGTTTTGCATCAAAAGGAAGAAAACTATTGAACAGTCTACCTCCTACTCTCAGGATACCGTCAGAATCGAGAAACGAAGTTAAACTAACCAATCTACTTTTATTTGACAAACAATTTTTAGCCCTCAAATGTTGTATATCTAATTGAAATTCCATAAATTGTACCATCTTGATTAGTAATTTTGTGGAGTCTAGGAGTTCAAAAGGCTGTCACTCTCCACAACGTCTATTAAGCACAGATTTATTTCTGGCATTAAAAACAAACCTAAAAATAAAACCAATAATTCTATTTAAACTTCTAAAAGAACTGAAACGTTGTATATCGATTAAATGCTCAGACACTATGTTAACCAGAACCACTGACTAACTTTCTTAAAATCGGGCAATTTGTCAAATCAACTTCGAAGGCCACAAATTTTCAGATCCCTTCAAAAACAACGGGCCATTCCATCACATATCCATTGTTTCTAAACGTTTCGGCATGATTCCCCTTGAAACTAAGTCAGCGGGATTAGATTTGCTATCAACATGTCGTCATTCCATTGTATGAGCAAGGTCTTGAATCTAACTAACTCTATGTGCAACATACATTTTTAGTTGATAAGGTGGAAGTTTAATCCATGAAAGAGTAATACTAGAATCCGACCAAAGCACAGTTTTACGAAATCTGATATCCATTGCTCTGACAACCTTACTTGTCAATTTAGCTAACAAAAATGCTGCGTTCAACTCTAGCCTAGGAATTGCCACTGTTTTTAATGGTGCGACCCTAGATTTACTGCAAAGCAAATATGTAGTTGCATCACCATTTTTACTATTAACGCTCCTTATATAGAAACAAGCCCCATAAGCAGAGATGGAAGAATCTAAACTTTGTATACTAAACATAAATTCATCGGTATTAGGCGCCCATAACAACCCTTTAATCGTTACATTTATTTTACTGGAAACATCTTCTAAATCAGAATCAGGTATATTTTGTAAAATTTCTGATCTGTTCGAACTCCACTTTTGTAACTTCATTCCAGCACTAAGGAGAATCTTAGTTGTCGAATTGTTTTCTTACAAATTTCCACATTGTTTGAACCACTCAACACATCATCCACATAAAAATCCAAAAGAATTATTTCCTTAGCCAATGGACATTTATCTCCTTCATCTAAAGATAACTGTTGCAAGGCCTTTGTTGCCAAATAAGGTGCGGATGACGTACCAAAAGTAACAGTTTGCAAATTATATTCTTTTAAAGGGTTTGTCTCATCACGTTCACGCCAGAAAATTGAGAACATATCATACTGTGAGAACAAACAGGCATTATTGCTAATAAACCAATTATCCGAATTACCACTGTCATGTGAAGCTAACATAAAATTGGGCGCATCCAAACCACCAAATTGATTGGTATTAGTACACATACATTGTCCATTACTTTTAAAACTTTGCTGATAAATATTGGAACTTCCGTTTTGACTTGAATTAATTTTTGGAAATTTGATTTTTTGGTTTAATGCTTGGATGAATACTAGGATTACTGTTTATGTTTTTTGTATAAGAAACGATCCCATGTGTAACAATGTGTGGCGTTGACATGTTTTACACCTGTGAAGTGATGAACAATCGACAACTCGAAGATTTCTGGCTTCTGTATATCTTTCTTGCGGCGTGAGCTTCAAAAAATATTGGCAAAGGAGCAATAAAATGCTGTTTATTACAAATAAGGCATACATCTAAACTTGCGATTTCAGTAACAAATGATTTTTGTGAAAATTTTATATCCGGAAATGATTTGATTTGCGATGGTGTAATTTGGTTGTTTTTGTGATTTTCCACAGATTCTAAGACTCGACATCGGTTTTGTAAAAAATGATTTAATTGATTCCATGTAGGTAATTTTGATGGTTAAATGCTTGCTTCCCATTTCATTGTTTCTGCTTTTCTAACGCTCCTATATGAATTAAACAATCATCAGATAACTTTCATAAATCAATGGCCGATTCTTTTGGAATGTTCTTCAAATTAAACAATTCACTTATATGTTTCTCAATAATTGCACGTGGATTATCGTATCTCGTTATCAATAGGTTCCAAGCTAAAACAAACCCCTCCGCCGAAATATCTACCTTTTCTATATACATGTTCGTACGCTTAATTTCAAGGAACCATCTAAATAGTGATAACGTTGAATGTCCGATATATTTCCATTATTAATTATCATAGACTAGAAAGAATCCTTAAATTTCGTCCAATCTGCTAACGATCCGTTGAACTCTGGTAGGTTAATTTCTGGCAAATCGCAATTCCGTCATATCATCTAAATCCGACACTAATTCAAATAATTCTTCTTTATGAAGTTCTACGTAATCACTATATAACATTTCTCTAATTTATCTAACCTATAAAGTAGTTGAATTTCTGCAGCGACGTTGGTTATATCAAAAGTTACCATAAAATCTTCCAAATTTTTTAATTGACTTTGTACAATTTTCGAAAATTTTCGAATTTTCTTTGTAGTACTCATTTTGCTTTCAATGCAACGATTCACAATATGGCGGAGTTGGTTTTTATTTTACGTATCGAATATTCAAGTATACGCTACTAAAACTTTCTAAATATGTTATTACACTTGATCCGGCTCGAAGGACCAAAAATGGTGCAATTTCTAAATTTTTATTAATGGATGTAATGACATGACCCAAAAAATGATGATTTTAAAATAAACAGTGTTTGCTTTATTAACATATAATTTATTTTATTTTTACTCCATATATATAACAGCCACTAAAGACAAACAATAAAACTTAACTTAACTTACAAAAATTATTTACGCACTTTTTGCTTTTTCTTTTTTTTTCTGTAAGAGTGTTGCCACAAGTACAAAAAAATATAGCAGTGTGGCCTCAAGTACATAAAATATAGCAATTGTGTTTAGGGTTTGACACATACCTATAGGGCTAACACAAATAAGCGTAACATTTGGTTTTCGATGATCGATTGGCATTATAAAATTTCGAGGAATAATTTTTCTAATTTCGGTCGTCGGGACTGTCAAATTTGACCGATGCATCTACTCTTTATCGGCTAAGTAGGCCATAATAGGATTATAGTTTCATAATATGATATCATTCTTCACGAATTGTCGTTTGTTCAGTCTAAAATTGAGCAAAATAAATATTGGGTCTTTACTATTTATCGATAAAACCGTTTGATAGGTAACTCGTTACTTCGACTAAAATTTGAGCAACTGAATGCCGATTTAACTTAAGTATTTCAATAAAGTTAAAATAAAGTAGAGTTAAAACAATACTGATTAATATTGAGCACAAACTCGTGTTATTAAATTTTTTACTTTAATCATATTCTAGATTCTTAATTACCTCAATTATTGTCACTAAAAGGTTGAAATAAACATAATCGTGGTTTTTACTCATTTTTGCTTCGTTATTCGTTTCATATTTTTGGTCTCAGATGTACCCGACAAATAAAACACAACAAAATATCTTTATTTCTCTAAATAATCTCCTTTTAGCTCTTTTTAGCCTCTTTTTCCAGCGATGTTCAATAGCTTCGATACCCTGTTTACAGTGAGAATCATCGAGCTCCTCAAAAAAAAAAAAAAAAACAACCGCCAATTCTATCTCTTCATTGTTGGCAAATTGTTTACTTCCAAAAAATTTTCTAATTTGGAAACCGAAAAAAATCCGTAAGGCTAAATATTGCGAATAGGGTGCATGAGGAAGCAATTGAAACTTTATTTACCGTTAAAGTAGCTTACCGTAAGATCCTAACAAACTCATATGCACACTATGTTGTTCACTCTTTTTGGAATTAAAATCATTACGTTTCATATAACGGAATTAAATTCATGCTTATCGATTTTATGTATGACGAAAGGTTTCGTATATAGTTCCATAAACATTAAAACTCAAATAAAAATTTCCTAGAATTTCACTTAATGTATTCGTAATGTATTAAGTACCAAGAAATTGAGCAATAAAAATCAAACTATACAAACGATAAATTAACAAAAAGAAAACAAAAACAAAACACAACTTAGTGGAACATCAAAGAAATTTTTAAGTCGTATGGATTAAAATTTGTTATTTGTCTTAAAATTAGAGTACACGAAAAGGAAATTGGTACGCGGTGTATCATAACTTATTTGTAAATTACATAAAAACATAATTAAACATAATTTGCTACCAATCACGAGACATAAATTATCTCAGCCATAATTATATCACTACACACATATATTAGGTTTTGGCATTTATCAAGGGTTAACCATTTCTTTTATGTAAATATACACACAACATAAACATAAATGACCGTAAAGTAGCTTATGCATTCTACTGTATTCATTTAAACATAAAATATTATGTTATGTTTATATAGAATCAATAAAACATAATAATTTAATTTACATTTTTTTTATGTTATTGTATACGTAATCTTATTAAACGACGTCAAAGGGTTAAGATAATTCGATCGTTCTTTATGAAAATTAAAAGAAAAAAAAATGATTGGCAAAATTTAAATAACACACAACACTTGTGGCTATAAATTCATTTACACGACAGTATTAACGCGACAGGCGTGTATATTTTGACGATGTTGATATACTCGTAATTTTTGGGACGGAATTAAAATGGTTGCCGTACACAATGTTGATTTATTGTAAACGGATCATAGACCGTATCTAGATCAAACGGAAATAAATAAATGTACGTTACGTTCGAAATGGATGCCTCACATGGTAGCTGTCGGTTTGTATACTGTATATATATGAAAGAGTAGCATGACAAAAGTTATGACATAGATTTGATTAGTAATTTAGTTAAAGTTGAGTGCATCGAATAGTTTTTTTTGTAACACTTGAACTAAAATCGTCTTAAGTAAATATGACGATTTAAAATTAAAGTATATGTGGTCGGAATTTCGTCATTATATACACAATTCTAAGACGATTATTTAAAATTTATTTAATTTATTGGTTAGATATAAAAGCATTAAAATTGTATAAAGAAAATAGCGATGGTAGTTCTAGTTTTTGAACAATGAGATATATCGGCTATAAGCGCGTTTGGTTGGGCTAAATTAACTTAAATAGTGAAGAAACCGTTTCCTTAATAAATGCCCCCTTTAGCATAATCTGAAAAGAAAGTATTAATCATTACATTTAGTAGCTCAATTAATGAAGGGGAACTCAATCTGGTATTGTGATAAAGTTCTGTTTATTTTGTATATTATTGAAATAATAAAGTTTGGTCTACTTCAAATTTCTGCAAAATATAACGGTATTTGTATACCGTTTGTTTGTCTAATGAGCTAAAAATTAATGAATAATATAAGCAATTCAAATTTACGAAGAAATCATAAATGGTTAAAAAATGGCATTTAAGTTACATTACTGGTTAAAATCAAACTTTCCGATGAGATTGAGCAACAATTTTAGCATTTATATATATTTTGCTCAAAATTAACCTAAGCATTAAAAAGTATTAAGTTACTTAAAATATAACATTAAGCAATAAACTAAATATTTAAGTTCTATTTTTGGTTTAAGACTATTGATTTGCTCAATTCGATTGTTTATAAAAAAATTTAAAACAGATCGCCAATTCTTGTTGATGAATTATTAGCTCTCCCATAAAATGTGCGATCATTGATTCGGGATTGAACCACAAAATATAATGGTCACGTATAATTCGACTTATAATTGCACAGACAATGTAAGCAATTTTTTTTTAAAATCTATGTGTACCATATTCATTCACTTTGAAATACTGACAAATGTTTAAAAATTGAGCAACATAATATTGATTCCTTATATTTTGTTGAAGTGATGACATTTGTATGGCAGTTATTTTGAAAATTTTAGATTTTAATAACATATATTTTTTTGCTCAAAAATAATATGGGCAACTAAGGTTGCCTAAATGTCTTTAAGTAAAACTTACTCGTATTATTTTTTGTGTAGTAATCTAATTGTTGTCTCTATGGTTTTTCCTTTATGATTATATCGACATTATTTGGTATGCGGATCTTTTTTTGACCCTCAAACAGTACATGTGCACCAGGAAAACCTGAGTGTATTATTTTTTTATTTAGTGGTTTTCGAAATTTTGAAGTATTGGTAATTTATGCTTGACTGGGCTTAAAGTTGTCAGCACAAATGAATATTTTCAAATAAAATGTTTTAAAAGCTTCCATATGGTTTAATGAAAAATGTTAGTTCTAGTTGTTCGTGCAACTATGTGACTATATAAAAAAAATACTTTCCATTATCTATTATAAGAGTCTCTTTTTCATACTTTTAAACAATTGAGCTACTTATTGTTTATATTTAGCATCTGAACGATGTAAAATATTTCAAAGAAAACAAATAAAAATAAATGAGCACCATAAAATTGGTTTTTTATTTTGTATTTATTTTTTTTTTAATAAGGGTTGCATTGAATTACTTTAAAAAATTGTTGTGTAATTGAATTGCTCATTGTTCACGTTTCAAAAAACTTTCAATTCATTTATAAATCTATATAATTTTTAAACCAATTGAGGTACTTTTTTGTTAAAATATCTGTAATGGTTTAAAATATTTCGAATCAAGGCCGAAACCAATTGAGCAACATAATCGTGATACTTTAATTTTTATCCTCTTAACGCCAATATTTGAAAACATTTAATCGAATGGTCAAAGTTAAACTTAGCATAAAAAAATTATTAAGCCACTTAAGTGTGTTTAAATCAAAACCCTAAATTGAGCAAATAGATTGATGGATCGTCATAATTATGATTCATAAGTAAAATTGTTGTGTTATTGATTTGCTCAGTTCTATTTCCAGCAATTGAATATTGATCGATAATTTTACTTTTTGACAAAAATGAAATAATTTAATTTGTAAACCTAGGTTACAAATTGAGTTACTCATTACATTAAGCAATAATATTTTCTTAGCGATTTAAAATATTTCCAGTATTCTTTATTTTTTACCTTCTTATTGCATTTATTTGACAAACTGTTATTTATAATTATTTAAAAAAGTTGAGCCTCACTAATATCAAATTTGGATCTTTACATGCCTGTGTGGATTTAGTTGCCATCACCAATAAATTTTTTATATGCAAATTAACTCTATTGCCGTGAAAGTGGTTTCATGTTTTGTTACAAATCTTCTTCTTTGATATTATTTTAAATTTATAAACGTTTTAAGAATTGGTAAAAGTTTTGCTCAAAATTAAATTAAGCGTCTAAAATATTTTTTTACCTAGTGATAATCTTATATTAAGCAATCAACCAATTATGTTCTATTTTTGGTTTTATTCTGTAGTTTAATAATTTTTTTTGATTTGCTCAGTTTTAACATTTTATAGCAAAATCGATGAATTAAAGAATTACTAATAGCTTTCAAAATTTAAAGACACTTATGAAATTATGAAGCAGTCAGCCCTTTGAAGATGAAATAATAGACTCTTTAATTTTAAAGGCTGTCTAATACGTGTCACTCTTAAACGATTGTTATAACTTAAGCATCAAATCTTTCCCGATTGGTTAAGTCTTACGCTTGTTTGGATTTCAGGAATGCAATAAAATGTTGGTTCCTCTTCCAAGTATCTATTCAAATTTCAATGTTGTTATGAATTTCAACTTTATGTTATTGATGACATTCAACGAATTTCTAAATAATATGTTGGGTCAAAATGCAAATACAATTGTTGTATTCTTATATTATGGCCGATGATATATGGCGTGTCCCTAAAATATAAATAAATAAATGTTTAATGATTTTTGCTGGCGTAAATATTTTGTAATATGGTCAACCATCATCACGGTTACAATGACAGACTATTAAATTGTTTAATTTATTTATTTGCAAATCAATAACAAATTTTGTTTATATCAAAAAAATATCAAATTGCATAGCAACATAAACAGTAGAAATATACATAAACATATAAATATGCATAAATCAGCATAAAAACAACATAAAACAAGTGCATTAAAGTCAATCAAATCAAATTGTGAATATTGGAATCTATAAACGTTGGTGATGTTATTTCCTTTTGTTATTTTGGTGATAAATAAACAGAGTTTTCCTATAGGTGCACGCTTTATCTTTCATTGTTCGTCCAATAAATAAATTTATGAATCAAATGAAATTGTGTGAACTATCAATCTGAAGAATTTAGCATTGGAAATTGTCGCCTTCGCAATGTAATGGGAAAATTGTTATTAGAAGCAGCTAGTTCAGTTCTTAGAATTGCAATTTCATATTTTTTTGATCTTCCTGTCAATACTTTAGCCAATATAACGTTTGCTGTCATTTGAGTTATAATGTGTCGCGAACCATTTCACAAAGCTCTGTTTCTACAAATATTTCTAAGCAATATTACTATTGTTCCAATTTTTAGCTTTAAAACATGTACAGGCATGCCTGATGGAAATAGTGTAGTTAAAAATTTCGTTGAAAAATTTGTTCTTTCCTCTTTATAATCGGTAACTACAGAATCCACACTATCAATATAGATATACACTCATCTATCAATGATCCTTTGTAAATGAACTAATCGGGTACTCCAAAAATATCTCCCCCAAGGTCATGTAAGTTGGTTAATTTACCATTTTTTATGGTTTCTTCCATTATTGTAACTTGGTTACCAATTACTAATAAGTGGAACAACTGGCAGTATTTACTTAAAATCTTCAACTATAGGATTACCATATTTCCAAAAATTTAATTACGGGAAGCTTCCTTAAGATGTCTATTGACTACTTCAAGTGCGATTTTGTGTGTCATTCCCAAACAATAAGTTTGGCAGCTCTTAGCATATCTGCCTCTGCAGATTTCATTCGAATTCTCGATGAGCTTGTGTCCGTTAGGAGCACTGGTAATTTAAATTGTGAGTGATATGTTGTTCCACCCTCTAAATGAGTTCCACCAATTCCAATAAAAGCTACCGGTAATACATTTTGTCCCTTTCCTTTTAAAACACTTAATAAAGTTTTATATAAAAACGTTTTCTCACTTCCTCCTAGGAGTCCTGATCCATCAATAAAAAATAACCAGTTCGGCTCCGTCTTATTATCGATGGCTTCACAATTAAGCTGAGATACAAATAGTTCACCTTTTTCTCGTTGAAAGTCTAAATCGTATTTAGACACGACATCATTAATTGGTATTGTGTGCGGCAATTCCAATTTATTATACTCTACAGAGTTTTGTCGAAAAATACTTTCAATGTTAAGCAATGCTTGGTTTTCTCAATCACTTTTCCTGTGATGTTCAAAAGTTTCAGTCATAGTTGATTTGTGTATATTCCAAAGAGTCAAAATGTTTCCTGGATTTTCATATGCGTCAATAAGAGCAAATGTAAGTCTGATTTATTTTGAAGACTGAAATTTGTAGACCCTGTGAAATATCTTACTCAGTAGCATCGGCAAGTAATTTTCTTGCTCTGCAAGCCTCTTTAAATATTAATTCTAGCAAGAATGATAGTCTCAAACAAACTCGTTCGACTCATTCATCCACACTGTAAATATTCTACCAAAAACTGTTTCTCGTCGCTACTATCTGGATGCACAAAAAGTTTTGCCCTTTAATACTGCAAAGTATATCACTTTCATCTACATCACTATATTACACTATATTTCCCTACTTGTTCGGGAAGTTCAATATTTTCGGTATTATTAACATCATCACCATCGTTAACACCTTCCTTATGATTGTCTTTAGTTTCTGCCACCGCTGCAAGTTTTGGCGTTTTTTGCTTTAATTTGTGCTTTTGACCTTTCAAAAACACAACAGATTGATCATTTGGCAAATGTACTTCCAAACGTATATAATGGTATGCGATAGTCACTGCATCAAATAACGGTTTGTGCGTCACACATAGCTTTCATTTCCCATGCAAGGAGAATTTTGATTTTTCGCTCCATATGGACCGTGAATCATATTTGCTCCACAACAATTTCGTAAAGCTCAGGGTAATTTTCCATGCCTGTGATCTGTGCCTAAACAATTTAATTAATATCTTCCGTTGTTCGAGGTTTCGCTTTGTTACCTAAATACACAATATAAATACACATAGTCCTACCTACCATCATAAGGAAAAAACAGTTTACCCATTGATGTTCTAGATGTCGGGTCAAAAAAATTACGTCAAAATTTAGTGTAAATATATGACATTTAGGCGATTATAACAATATTTTGATTTACTTATAAAAATATTTTGATTATTTTAAAACGATACCAGTAGCGACATCTAGCAAGTGAATGGGCTAACATACCATGGTAGTTCTATGTGTATTTATAATATGAATGGTTTAAATCTCATTTTGAAAATTTAAATACTTACAACATTGCATGTACTTTTCCAAAAACTTGTCCTTGTTTGACATTTGCTAAAAATTTATTTTATATTTAAATTGAAAATTTTAGCAAGAAGATTTGGTTTATTTTCAGGTAGCGTTTTCAATCCATTTAGGATTGTAGGTCATTGCAATCAAAAGGTCTTGTTTCTCACATTTTTTAACTACTGCCATAGCATCTTTGGTAACGTGTTTGCATATTTCTTAGACTTCCTAAAAATCTAAATTTTTGATGATTGTTCCAAATGAAATTCAATTTACTTGTCTCAACAAACTGTTGTGTTAACTTTCCAGCTCTTAGAAATGGATAAATTTCTCTCTAAATGCCAATATGTGTGCGTTTAATAACACAATTGGTACATTATATATTTTACTCCAGTGTGCCGTCCGTCATCTCTATAAGGACATAGAAGTGGATATAGCATATTTCCACGTATAAGATATATCCACGTATAGCATATACGCTTCGCCACTGTTTGTTGTTCAGACTGAGTGGCTTCTTTTGTGTCCATCCCAATTACTGCTTTTTTATGTTGGCTTTTTTTTACTGTTTCGTTTGATTCGCCGGTTTTCCGATTTACATACTCTTTCTTTAGCACGGACCGCCTGCCTCTCTTCTTCAGTCATATCTGGTATTTTTTTAGCAGTCCAGATCTGAATATTGGGGACGACTATTTTTTACAATTGCTTAATTACCTACTACTTTGTTACTACTATCTACACTGACTTAATGATAGAAGACCATATAATCAGCAAATGCAACCACAACAATTCACATGTTAACAGGTAGTTTATATAAATTAAAAATAGCACCGGACTTAGTATAGACTTTTTCGGATGACCTGCATTTAACAGCTGATTAAATCTTAGACAACCAAAAATGTTGTTTAAACATCCAAAAATGTTTTAAATGTTAAAAACGAATTTATGCCATCATATTATAGTACGGGTCCAATAAATTTGTTTGTTTTACATAAATATGTTTGCTTCAAAGTATTATTAAGAATTATTAGTAAGGAAGAGGAACAATTTAATGTATTTTAGCTTTCACTTCCATATATAAGTTAGCTCCCGAATATCACTACTTATATACCTATTGGGTGGTCCAGTTTAGTAAAATATACTTCTTATTTTGAGCTTGCCTGCAGTGCCATTCCGGTTCGATGATAATCAAAAATGATAAACTTATCATCGATAAACCGCAAATCGGGCTACTCTTTTGGTGCTGATGATATACTTGAGTCAAATTTGGTTTACATTTCGCTGAGTGAAAAAAATATATCACCGATGATAAAATTTGTCTCTTTGCGCCTAAATGTCTTATTGTTTTTTTTTATTTCATATTTTTTATAAATAATTGCACTGCAATCACATTCTGTTTTTGTGATAAATGATAAACTTGCGACAAATTTGGTGAGAAAACTAGATATTTTATCATTTCGATTTAGTTGCTGAAAAGTATTTATCACCGTTGATAAAATTACTATCTTTGCGCCTAAATTTATGTGTTTTGTGTGTTGTGTGTATTCTGTGATATGCTTAGAGAAATATGTCAAATTTTAAAAGTTAATCACATAGTCTCGTTTTTACCATAATAATAATAATAATAATGTGCTTCTGTTTTTTTATATAAATTTGTGTATACAAAAAATCTATTTCAAATTTTGACATATATTTTATTTAAATGTATAACACTGAACTGAAAATGATTAGCATAGTTTTCACTGACATCATGCGTAAATAATCAGAACTAATGTATTTTTTCAATTTGGTAAACCGGAATCGCGTTTACGATGTGATGATAAAATAAAGTGATAAATAAGGAAATCAAAATTTGATGATATTTATTCTTGTTTTTCATTATCATATCATCGAAACAGAATTTTATTTATAATTATTTATTTTCAGTATCACTAAATAAAGCTTGGTAGTCATCCACGGTTGCTTAATTTTGATGCCGTGCCTTTTTTCAACCGTCATCACTCTGGATAACTGACCGGAAGCGATTCGTCAATCCACCCAAATGGCCACTTGGTTGGTGGCACATTTTTGTCGTTAATCCAAACCATGTCCAAAAATAATGACCATATTTTATTACCAAACATTTCTTGAAGTTCTTTGGTAGCTTGTTTTAAACACTCACGCTTTTTCTTATCGAGTATTGATCGAGCTCCGACAAAGTTCGCACCATTATCAGAATAAATATGTTGGCATAATATATCTCTGCGTGCAATGAATCTTCTGAACACTGCTACAAAGACGGTCATAGTTAGTGAAAAAATTATACAAAAACCGCTATGTATCTCTTGTAGGACTTTGTGTCTCTACCTTTACTAACTGTGACTTGAATATGTCCTGCAAAGTCTACGCCCTTGTATGTGTAAATTGACGAGACAATAGTACTCGTCGTTAGACTTAAAACGATGACATGATTGTTTGTACTCTTATTTTTTCCGGATTAGCCCTCTTCGTTTGTAATCAAATACCTTCTTCTAAAAAGAGCTTGAGTTATCTGGTTGCCACCATGCAATGTTTGTATATGTCGATCAACTATCAGTAGCTTAGCGGTGATAGTTAAAGAGTAAGATAGTTTAAGATAAGCGGTGCTTTAAAAGTAAAATAATTGGATGCCTAGCTTCAAAATGTAAGGTGCTGTTTGCAATACGACCCCAGCTTCGTATAATTTTTTGGTCGTCAATAAATAGATTAAGCGATAAAAGATGGCTTTGCGCTGAAACAGTGTCATGGTTTTGTAAATATATAACTTCTTTTTGGAATTCTTTATATTATGTTCTGCATAATTATTTTCTTGCTTCCTTGAATTCTAAACTTGTCGCATTTTAAATCCTTTCTTGATCGACCATATCCGAAGATGTGAACTATTTTATTGTTGTTTGAAAGACTGCATGTGGCCATTGCTCTGAATTTGATTGTTCTTGTATTTCGGGAATCCTATTAGCAACGAATGTCTTGTATTTTTGGGAACGACCTTTAATCACGACAAAGTGATCATTGAATCGCTCCAAAACTGACATTGCTACATTTTGTTGGTGTAGTGCTTCAGATAACAATATGGTTTGTATCGGCGCAACTTTGATCTTCAATGCCTCCATTAATGAGGATTCACCTTATAGCGTACATCGGATTTACCGAGTGAGTGGCGCACTGGTTAGAGCTGCGGTGCTCAAAGGGGGTGGTACTGGGCTCGAATCTCAATAGGGGCAGGATGCAAAAAAGGAATTTTTCACACGATTACGATCGGTGATATTAATTAACACAACTTTGACACCAATAAAGGAGTGTGCAGAATTCATGGATCAATCCATCTTCCATCATTGTACAGGGTGACATGAAGCTATGCAATACGCAGATGGTGTACTGTACTTGTGTGCATGGATTGAATGAATTTTGTGTAAATGTAAAAGTATTGATAGAAGTTAGCCTTCAAAGGACTTGAAATCCATTACCTGATCAATACTTTTAAAAAAATTACTCCTGCTTAGGTCTTTCCATAGATGCATCGCAAATTCAATTAAAACTAAGATATGATTGACCAGCGAAATAAAGTATTCTTTTTATAGCTGCCTATCAGGAGATCTTCTCCATAATAATCTACCGATACTTCTGATGTTCTTCATGAACACTTATCTCCCGAAACATTTTTTCTAAATCTACTGTGCAGACGAAGTTATGTTTCCGCCAACGTAAAAGTACGCTGTGTAAATTCTGCTGGCTTGTAGAACTACTTTAGAATTATACTTCATTCGTAAGATAAATACACATAGTACTACCATATGGTATGTTAGCCCATTGACTTGCTAGATGTCGCTACTGGTATCGTTTTTAAATAATTAAAATATTTGAATATTAATAATCGCCTAAATGTCATATATTTTTCCCAAATGTTGAGTTTATTCTATCGATCTGACATCTGGAAAATCAATGGGTAAACTGTTCTTATGATGGTGGTACTATGTGTATATAGCTTAGTTGGTTGGTACTGATGTGGGTTACACCATATTATAAGACCTTTACTGAACTAAAATTATATTCAACATTTACTTGGTATAATTTATAATTTATTTGATTTTAATTATTTTTATTTATTATTTTTATTTAATTATTATTTTATTATTCAAACAAGAATACATATATAAGAATTTTTATTTAGTTTTTTTAAATATTTAGTTATTAAATTTAATAACGTGTAACTAGTTTCTTTTATTTTCACGAAGTAGGAAAGGTTCCGATGTTAATATATAAAAAGATTCTTGTTTTGAATAATGTATATCTACAGGGTTAGGCCCTGTAGATCAAATGAACTCAATACATTATTCCCATCTGCTGACATAATACATTATATTTGTTGAACTAAAAAAAACGTCTGTCGTCACACACTCCCCCTCCAGCGAAATTCTTATAGAATTGAACGAATTTATTTAATCTTTAAATCGCGAGGGTTTCTTAATAGTGCGACCTGACCTACTATTGCTCACGTGCGATTCGGTTGACGATTTTCTCGGAGTAAAAGTAACTTGTTTAGCCGACTTTCTAGTTCGTGATTCATTTTCAATCATCTTCTCGTCAACTGGAATATTTGATGTTTTTTTATCTAAATTTTCCTCATTACTTTCTGAATTTTCTACGAAACCTGGTTTAAGTCGATCTAATGACACCCTTGTCACTTTACTATTTACTATTATATCGAAGAATTTATCGAAACGATTGACAACTGTATGAGGACCTGTGTATGGTTGATGAAAAGTCTTTCGTAATGCATCAGTTCTTAAAAATATGTGCGAACAAGAATTTAACTTATCGCTAACAAAAATGTTATGTTTACTGTGGCGTGAAGCTATTCTTAATTCGGACTTAATTCGTTAAACTGTTGCTTCAAACACTTCATTTTGTGGTACTGTCTTATTCTTTGGTTCTAAAAATTGTCCTGGTATTCGCAGTACACTTCCATAGACTAATTCGGCTGATGAAGCTTGTAACTCTTCTCGATACGTAGTTCTTAAGCCTAGCAGAACTAATGGTAAAATTGCGGTCCAATCTTTTTGATCATGACACCTGATAGCAGCCTTCAGCGTGCGGTGCCATCTTTCTATTAACCCATTACATTTTGGGTTGTAACTGGTTGTTCTTTTTCATGTGAAACCTACCAAAGTTGAAAACTCCGCAAAAAGTTGCGATTTAAATTGCCTTCCCTGATCAGTTACTATAAAATCAGGTACGCCAAAACGTGCAATCCACACGGAATATAATGCAAATGCCACTGTGGTAGCGAAAATATCTGGTACTGGTACTGCTTCTGTCCAACGAGTGTACCGATCAATCATTGTTACACAATACTGTTGACCGTTCGAAATAGGGAGTGGGCCGATTATGTCTATATGTACTTCTGCAAAACGATCATTTGTAGATCTAAAATCCCCTATGGGAGATTTTGTGTGCCTTGTAATCTTGGATTTTTGACAAGGGTTACATGTCTGAGCCATTGCTTTTACGTCCTTTCTTATCGATGGCCAAACTACGTTTTTGGTTAACAATTTAATAGATGATTTAATTCCAGGGTGTGCGAGATTGTGGAATAATTCGAAAACTTGTTTGCGTAACTTGACCGGAATGAATGGTCTTGACTTGCCTATAGAAACGTCACAGTATAATTTCAATTTTGAATTTAATGCTATGGGAAGTAGTTCAAACTTCAGAGTGGTTTTTTTATCTTCTAACAATACTCTCAATTCCTCGTCAATACTTTGAGCTTCAGCAATCGCTGAATAATCTACGGATTCCGAAATATCAATTCGTTCTATGCTTGAAAGAGAATCTGCTACTACGTTATCTAAACCTGCGATGTGCCGTAGATCTGTGGTGAATTGCCCTAGTAAATTGCCTATAAAATCCAATTGACGACGTTGTCTAGGCGATGCTTTTTCAACATTTTGTTTGAACGCATAAGCCAGTGATTTGTGATCTGTATAGAGTATAAAATTACGACCTTCTAGCAAATAGCGAAAATATTTAATTCCTAAATAGGCTGCTAACAGCTCTCTATCATATGCGCTATATTTCTGTTGCGTCTCAGTTAAACGCACTGAATAGAAGCCCAGTGGTTGCCATAAATTATTAACAAGTTGTTGTACAACTGCGCCTAAGACGGTATCGGATGCATCGACCATAATTGACAGACTTGCTGAAACTCAATTATGTTGCTTCGCATAATTTTGTTTTACAACCTTCAAATGCCTTGATGGATTCATCTGTCCATGATACTTGAATTTTATTGTTTCGACGATATCCTTTTAGAAAATTATTTAAGATAGCTTGATCACGTGCAGCACCCGGTATGAACCGGCGATAAAAATTTATCATGCCTAAGAACCTCTTAAGTTGCTGAACTGTAGATGGTTGTGAAAACTGTGCAATAACTTGAATTCTTTCTGGGGATGGTAATATACCTTCAGCTTTTACGAAATGTCCCAAAAAATTTACTTCTGATTGTGCAAACTTGCACTTATCTACATTAATTACTAGCCCATAATTTGATAATCTTTGAAATACAATAACCTTAAGATGCTCTAAATGTTCTAACCAAGATACTGATGCGATTAATACATCATCTAGGTATACAAAGCAAAATGGCAGTTCGAATAAATCTCTGGAACGATTGAGCAGCAATCCTTATCCCGAATGTCATTCGACAGAATTCAAACAGTCCAAACGGTGTGATGATTACTGTCTTGGGAATATCTCCCACTTCAATAGGCTCTTACTAAATCTAACATGCCCTTACTAAATCTAATGTTGTAAATACTGTACAGCCTGCTTGGTGAAAGGAAAAATCCTGGAGATGAGGAACGGGATACTTATCAGGTATCGTAACATTATTTAATGCCCTATAGTCGCCGCAAGGTCTCCATTCGCCGTTTTTCTTTTCTACTAAATGTAACGGAGTATAGCTCAAGCGCTCTTACTAGGGCGACAAATGCCTTCTGACATCATATTTCGGAAATGTTCTCTCGCTATGTTTAGTTTATCTGGTGCTAATCTACGAGTTTTACATGAGATCGGTGGTCCATGAGTTTCTAGACAGTCGGTTATTTGTTGTTAAACTTCAGCGGAGTTCAATGTCTCCTGTGTTATTGTTTTAAATTGATCTAATAGATTTATAATATCTGTGCGAACGACTGCCTTATTGATAATTGACAATGCTGTAATCGATGAGGTTGTTATAGAACCGATTGCAAACATGGATGTTAAAGGATCAACTACTCTACGTTTCCTAACATCTACTAATAAACGCGTATTTTTTAGGAAATCTGCCCCAATAATAGGCATTGATACTTCTGCTATTATAAATTTCCAAACGAAATTTCTACGCGGACCTATATCTAATGATAATAATTGTGTTCCATATGCATTGATTTTTGTGCCATTTGCGGCGTATAATTTAAATTGTGACATCCTTTTTGAATTTTTAGATAAAACTGGTGGAATAACTGACACTTCTGCACCTGTATCTATTAAACATTTTTGTTTTGAATTTACTCATATATTAATAGGCGACTAGTATTAGCATTATCAAAGCTCGTCGTCACCAGCTGATGTGCTATTAATTTTTTTAATTTAGACTGATTGTCTGTCATGGGAACGAATGTAGCATTATGTTTACAACCTGATACACACTTAAGGGCTCGGTTGCCAAACTTTCGGCGGTAAAAACATTCGTTACTATTACTTCGGTTTGTTTCTTTCGAGTGTGATCGGTTCCGCTTAGAGTTTGTATTCGACCTATTTGGACTTCGAGATCTACCGTTATAAGTCATAAATAAGTCATGAACATCGAAAATGCGATTCCGGTTTACCAAATTGATAAAATACATTAGTTCTGAGTATTTTACGTAGGATGTCTGAAAACTGTTATACATTTTCAGTTCAGTGTTATATATGTTTATATATCTAAATAAAATATATGTCAAAATTTTAAATAGAGATTTTGTATACACAAATTTATATAAAATTATGCCTTATAGAAAAATTTAAGCACATTATTACGATTATTATGGCTAAATTAATTATTATTTAGTAAAATTGAAACTCGTGATTGACTTTTAAAATTTGTCATTAACAGAATACACACAACACACTTACAGAATACACACATATAGAATACATACAACACACCAAACACAAACATTTAGGCGCAAAAAGAATAATTTTATCATTAGCGATAAACTCTTTTCAGCAACAAAATCAAATTGATAAAATATCTCAGTTTTTCACCAAATTTGACACAAGTTTATCGTTTACCACGAAAAGGGAATCGCGATTTGTGTTTTATCGATGATAAGTTTATCAGCTATCATTATCAGCGAACCGGAATGGCACCCCTGGAGTCTCTTCCGTTTGAATCAGGGTTGGGCGTTTTACATGTAAAAAACGTTTTCTCCATTTTACATGTAAATAACGTAAATTACAAAAAAAATGTGTATTTTACAAAAATATGTAAATTATATTTAAAAAACGAGAATCCGTCCAGAAATAATTTAAAATATTGAATAAATGATACAAATATTTGTTTATAAGAATAACTTGCATTATAAAATCCAATTAAACATTTTATTTAAATGGTTAATCATAATTATTTTCAACTTTTAGTTATCTACATTGAGACTATAAAAATCACCTATCCTTCTACAATGCCATCTGTTTACGTCTTAAACTAGTTCTTATATTCGAGAAAATAAAGAACTAGTGACATAGTGCCATCTAGCTACATTTGAATAATCTAAAATAAAATATTCTTAAGAGTGCATATTTCTTTCGATATGTAGCGGAAAACTAATTGCAATTTGACGTTTAATCATAAATAAAATAATTCTCTGCAGTGAAATGAATGAAGTGAATCTATACTCGTTTGACTGGCTTTTAAATTTAAATCTTTATTAATTTCAAACAAAATCAGGACAAAATCAACCAAATTATCACTACCCGTCTCACCTCCATCAAATAAATGTATGCCTGAAATTACTAGCCCTATTCTATCCATTCGATAAAATGCCTATGCATTACGCCTTTGATTTCCAGTGTAGTAAAGAGGTAGCGAATATGATTATCGAATTTAAGCGTGGAACTGTAGTGAATTTTATTAATTCAATTTAATTTTTCTTATTCTAATTACAATTAATAATTTTTCATAACCTAAGTTTGCAGCAATACCATTATACTAACCTTACCATAGAATTAATACTAGATAAATTGATTAATACATTAATAATTAAATTTGGGAAAAATATTCTTTTTGAAACCCAGCAGTTATCATTCAAGGAATTCCATATGCTAACTCCTCTCACGAAAAACGAAGCGTTCATCAAATTACATTTATTGATAGCAGGTGTCACGATTTCATTGTCAAAATATTTCTTATCATAGGAAAGTTGCACTTTATTTTACATTTATACATATGTACAAATATCACAATAAATAAACACAAATACAGTACACTGTAGTATATAGTCAATTTTTCTTTAATTAAGAGATTTGGCAACAGATGGCGATAATTGTAATGAAAAAGTTGATTTATATTTTACAGTATGTATAAAATAATCGTTTACATTTTACATGTAAAAAACCCAGTAAATTACATTTTGTAATTTACACGCCCAGCTGTGGTTTGAATGTTATTATCTGAATTCGCTGGAGGAGTTTTGTTAGACGAGGTTTCTCCAATATCGTACGGATCGATACAATGTACCACGTGACGAAAAAGGTAACATGCGATTAGCCATAACACAGCAACAATAAATATAATGCTCAAAAATGACATGATCAATATACTTTCGGCAATATGTCAACAGATAAAAATAATTTACAGAGTACTTACAATTTAAAATTTCAATGATATTGGATGAATTGTATTGTTGTCATGATCTGTTGAATAATTTGTTGTTGAATATCCGATGTATGATTAACTGCTGTGATGATTTGAAGATATCCCTCTCAATGTTGATAATATTTCGTTGATAAAATTATTGTTTTAGTTCGTATGCTGCACTATTAATTATGTTTTATAAATATATCACGTCGGTGGTTACCAATTATAGCCTAGTTGGTTGGTACTGATGTGGGTTACACCGTATTATAATACCTTTACTGTACTAAAATTATTTACAACATTTACTTGGTATAATTTATAATTTATTTGATTTAATAACGTGTATCTAGTTTCTTTTACTTTCACGAAGTAGGAAAGGTTCCGATGTTAATATATAAAATATACTTGTTTTGAATAAAAATAATTGAATAATGTATATCTACAGGGTTAGGTCCTGTAGATCAAATGAACTCAATACATTATTTCCATCTGCTGACATAATACATTATATTTGTTGAACTAAAAAAAAACGTCTGTCGCCACATGTATTTATATTATGCTTCATTTATTGATGTCCCAGTCGATATTTTGACCGACGCTATCAGTTTTCTTCTTATATGCTCAAGCCTCATAATCATCCATGAATGATTGGTATTGTAGAGCCAACTCACGATCTGGGCAAGACGTTTCTCGATTTGATTTTGAATTTTATATATCACCTTTCAGTGACTTGACCTTGCCTTGATAACTTATTGTTTTTCTGGGGTTGAACATTTATGATTTTAAATATTTCTTAATTTTAATGGGTCGCCATGTTTTTTGTAGGTTTTGACAATTTTTCTTTAGATAATCTGTTACTTTAGCATTAAAATTACCTTCAACATTATATTATATAAATTTAATGTGTTTGTGCCCTTAACGGAAAACCCTATAACTCCTCTATCAAAGAGGGTGTTGCATTTTTAAAAGATCGTTAAAAACTTTTAATTTGAAAATCTTTAAATTGTAGAATAAACATAAATTTATAAAAACTTCTCGCGCATTATGCTCATATACGGTGTTTATTCGTTAAAATTTTTGATTTTTTTCCATATACATTTTCCAATAAATTATCTTTTTATATTTTACCGACAATTTATTTTATTTTTTATTTTTTATTTTTTATTTTTTTTAATGTATGTATTACACTAATTGTTTGCTTTTCTTTTCAATATATTTAATAGACTTAAGACAAAACATATATAACATAATATAATACCTTTTTTGAGTTTCTCACATATAACATATAACATTAGCGCTTAGATGATAATTTGTATGTTTAGTTCCATATATACACACATATATATATATATATATATATATATATATATATATATATATATATATATATATATATATATATATATATATATATATATATATATATATATATATATATATATATATATATATATATATATATATATATATATATATATATATATATATATATATATATATATATATATATATATATATATATATATATATATATATATATATATATATATATATATATATATATATATATATATATATATATATATATATATATATATATATATATATATATATATATATATATATATATATATATATATATATATATATATATGTATATATATATATATATATAAATATATATATATATATATATATATATATATATATATATATATATATATATATATATATATATATCTGTATGTCGATGTATAAACACTCCAGCATACATGGCTTTGTTGTTTTTCCGATGTAAAATGATTTTAGGGAATTCAATCGGAATTCCTGTGTACATAAAATTTTATATTCTTGGTCATACCTACATACATTCGAATATGTAAATTCTGATTGATGTTTGTCATTTAGAAAAGTAAAAAAAAAAAAAAAACGATTTTTGGTTGTTGTTGTTGTCATAATTCTAATAATAGATCACAAGAAGAAGAACCAACTGATATTCAAATAAATAATAATAAACATAAAAATTAATGTCAACATTAGATGAGAGGAAAGATGATTTTTTTTTTTTTTTTTTTTTTTAATTTGTGTTTTAATTAAATTTTCCATTTATATATTTTTGGTTGTTGCCGTCCAAATGTCTCGTGAGGATAGTTTTGTATGTTTATATCAAATTATTTAGTTGGAAATAATAGGAAATTCTTTTGTCGGTCGATTATGTAGGTACCGAAAGAAAATAGTTTTCCCTTTTTTTTTGTTTTTTTTTTAATAGTGCTTTTAAATTGTTAAATGATTTGAATGAAAGTGAATATGGAAATTGTTTTACTTTTTAATATACTTTAATAATATCATATTTTGCCCATGTTGTCGGGGACATTTACATCACTCGTACCTAATATTTTTTTTAATGGGCTTGATAACCTTTTACGTTTGATGCACGGTTATTTAGTTGAAGACTCGGGAAGAATCAGGAGGCACGTCTGAATTCAGATTTTTAAAATTTTGAAATTAGGATGAAGGCAAAAAATAGACAATAGCAAAAAAATGTCACTTTCATATTCTACAACGTGACAATTATGGATCTAGTATAGATAACTTCAAATCAGCTGCACAATATACACAAAATAAACTGCTTACCTTCATATAACCTTTATCTAATACAATAATCTCCAGTGTACGTAACACTGCTGTAATTAAAATGGAACATCTGCTTAACATGTGGATTGAAGATCAAAATCCACGAAATATTCCATTTGGCCAGTTAATATTTATGGCGAAGGAGAGAACTATTTACGAAAAAATAAAAAATGAATGTGAAAAGAATGTATTGCTAGTTGTGGACGATTTGACAGGCTGGAAGATTACTAGTGAAAGTGTATCTGCTGATACATAAGTGCAGCTAATGAATTTTCTCAGATTTAAGGAAATTATCGAAAACGAAAATATTCCACCACAAGTACTTAGTGCTTATTTTAGAAAAAAAAACTGGCTTTTTTAAGCGAATACCAAATCGGAACTTTGGCAGCAAACGGGTTTTAAGTTTTAAATATAACTGCCGTTGTTATTTGGTGGAAACACTACCACTGGTTAGAGACTTAAAATTAAACCCAATGCTCGTCTATCGTTCTAAAACTTCAAGGGTTGGTTAGATTTTCGACATGCCAGCTACGCCAGATATGTTGATCGATATAATGAAATATACTGCATAATTTAATGTTAGTTATGTCATAATCTGGAAGCTATGTAAATTCCAATTAAAAAATGCGAAGGTGTTAGATAATCCATGGTGCCATTCGAAAGAGAATAAACAGATCATGAATTCAACAAATAGCCTCGATCTCAACTATCAATTTTGATATTTCCTCGATAGTTAAAATGTGTAATTTATTACCCTTTTTAGGTGGTGTTGGATACTTTTTATTGAGACACCGAAAGGCCGCCAAATATGGTATTCTTGGTCAATTTGACTTGATACCAAGAAGAAAAAGAGAGTCCCATTATTATTATGGATTCCTTTGCAAAATCTTCTGCGAGCAATATAAATCTGTTGAGTGCAGCTAAGTAGACATCTGATGTTAGTTCAAATACCAATTCATTATGAATCGCCTTTTTGGCAAGTCAAATAAATATGCAATCGTAACTCTTAAGGGGATTTTGTCATTTGCGTTTCGTGGCATAAGCTTGTAAATGTTCTACATGATCGATACCGACTATATGTGAAAAGACCTAACTAGTTGGATCCATAAATTGGGCTACTGTACTTGTTTGTAAGTTACACAGTTGTGTACCACCTTTCTAATTAAGTTTCCGACGCCCAAAATCCAATATTTGTCTCGTAGCGTGGTCATTTATAAACCGTTGAAATATAATTTGAGGCCTGTATTTCTGTTAGACTAAGGTAAGTTGAGGCTTTGTTCATCAGAATTCAATTAAGTTTTACATTGAAATATTTATAAATGCGTAGGCTAGAACACAAACCATGGTGCTATAACTTATATGAAGTTGACACTAGGTTGTCGACTTTATTTGACTCGGGAAGTTTTCATTTTTACTGACTTTCTTAGTAACTCGTCTAGCATATTCAGCAGCCATTCATTTATCTGATTGGTTGGTAATTAGTTATCCCAGGTTAGATTTTTGGTTCACAATAATTAAAAAAAAAGATATTGCTGTTGATATTACGCAGGAGAAAACCATCCTAAAGGGATTAATTCGTTTATTGATAATTTGGTACAGTTGCTCTAAAATTCCTGGTATTTAGTAATGGTTTTTCCTTCCGATAGCATCTCAAAGAAATTATCGGCTCATATTATGATGTCAATTACTGTCCCTTTGAAAAATGTAAATAAGCTCTCATAAATATTGGGCTCGATTTATTCCATGGCCGTTTGTCGTCGCTCCTATGGCCTATATAGCGAATTTAGCTCTAGTCTTTTGCAGTTTTAATTTCTGTAATCACTTCTCTGAATTAAATTATCCTTGCGATTCTTTACTATTCGGCAAAAGTGATATTGGTTATGTTTATCCAACATCTTAACAAGTGCTGGATTGGTAATAGTGCACCTCCTAAGCGACTGGTTGTTGCTGAACAAATACGCTGGTACAGTTTTCTTCTATACCGATCAGATATTGAAACACCTACAGTTGACTTTGTACTTTTATTTGTTAAACTTTATTTATTTAAAACTTTGACTTACACAGATACACGTTATGGTTGTTATTTAGACAGGTAAAGTTTCTTTAATCAACATATTATGATTAAAAATGTTGCAGTTGAACAATCGATGATGCTGCTTGGGACATAGTGAGCATACATTACTTTCTTGCGAATTTTGGACAAAATACGTGACTTCTAATACTAGGCCTTGGTTGATTGGGTGAGGTTGGAGAAAGTTTGATCGAGCATTTCATGGAGGCTAGCACATTAATTCTATTGGTGAGAAAATTAAAAAATTTGTTTTACTCATGAGAGGTCGCATACGCTGCCAAAATCTGAGCTCTTTGGATATTGGTTTTGCTGTCTAATTTATGGACCATGTTGCGGATTAACCTAAGCTTGTAATCCCCTGAAGATTTCATTGGAAGTATATAATAGTTGTAGTATATGTTTACGCAGTTTGCCGGTATCGTAGCTTATTTAATGCCTTACTGTTATTAGAATATGCTATTCTAAAATGCTTCAATAAACTAGTGGCTACTCCCTTTGCCTATGTAGAACGAAACTATATATAGTCATGAAGCGACTGTCAATCTGTGTAATCACCTTTAGAAATATCCTGATGGATAGTTTTGATAGTTTTACAACATATACATTCCTGATGTGGAGAACATAATTGTAAAGAATTAAAGCATAATTTGCATCAACCATGTCTACCATTCTTATTTAAGCATGTTTCTTATCATAAATCTATCAACTTAACTTTTTCTCCATGTTGAAACTTTTGACGAATTTGACAAAATTCCTGCCACTAAAACTATAAGCCAATATTATTGAATTATGTGCAGTTTCAAATTGAAAGTTAGCCAACTCGGGCAAAATGATAAGAAAGCAAAGCGGAAAAGTTTTAAAATTGGTTCAATTTTATTTGACTCTGATGGGTTCTGATGGGAAAAATAGCAAACAAATGGGGCTGTAATCTAATTATTTAAATGTGGACTCGTTGAACAGTAAATAAATCCTTTATGTATACTCTAAGCTTTTAGTGGTATAGAATATGTCAAAAAGTAGAATTTTGTATTTTGAATGAAGTATTGAAGGCGAGATCAAAGAAAGCAAAAACTAAGGACAAGGCTTCTTAAGACGGCAAAGAATTAAAAATATCAGAATTTTTCGGCAATATTAACGGCTTTAATCGAATAAAACAAAGCGGACGAGGACAGAAAAAAAATTACCCGGTTACAAGTCAAAAATTTCCTCTATAAAAAAACGAATCACGCACAATCCCTTACATATCCGGTCCTACTGAAATCTACAAAATTATATTTTCGACATTTTCGAGAGACACAATTATTACTGTTAGAGAAAGAATACAAGATAATCTAATATCTTAAAAAAAACAATCCCGGAATTTGACCTTTTAATCTTGACCCCGAAAACTCCTCTAGCATATTCTGCCATATGTTTTACCATTGAACGTAAATTTTTGGTTTAATTTATAAGAATAAATGGTCCTAATACTGCAATTACACAAGAACATCCACATATTGTAACTCTTTGAAGATGCATCCGGTTTTTATTGGATCTCATGTACATTTTTAAGTCGAAGCCGAAGAACCGATTTTGCTTATTGACATCAGATAAAGCGGTTTTGGTGGAAATGAGCCTAATTGGTTAACACATTCGTTTTATTTAACAATGTTCACTTGGACACATGGACACAACCACGTAGGACGGCTCGAAATTACCAGTTAGTTATTTCTAAGGGATGGTCTCGATTTGTCCAAGATGTGATATCATTTTGATCAGGTGTCTAATAGTCATAGATTGTAGGCAGTGATCATCAATTGGATACTGCGCTTGAACAAAGGACATGCAAAAATAAAAAAGAACCTCTGGGGTTCTTTGACTGCTTTAGGTTTCTGAAGAGAGGAATCTCTGTTATGCCCGATTAAAGGAAAATGGCCGCGTTATGAAATGAACCTTCAAGAATCACAGTCACTGATTTAGTTTTTGGCCGAGAATGATTCTTTCTATAAGTATTACGAAACATTTCGTAATTTACATCAGATATTATTCGATTTCTAGCAAGGCTATAACTCCACCAGGATAATGCAACTCATAATGCTATGATTTATCAATAAATACTTAAAAAATATATGCGCTTATGTAAAATAACAGTAGTGCAGTTAAAACACTGTGTTAACGTCATAAACAAGCGACCAGGAAATTTTACAGTTAGCTCTAGTATACGACAAAAAGATACTCTGTCCCCGATACTTTTTATAATTTATCTTTAGTTAAAGTAAAACACCTCAGGATAATTAGCATATACAGTAGATCATATATAATGGTTGGAGTAAATAGCAACGGTGTAAACGAACTACTGGATTTAATCGATTCTCAGCTTCCGACAATCTCAAAATAATTAAGTTCAAAATTTTAGAACTGCCACTAGAAGGTGATCACCTTGACAACGATGAACAAACTAGTCCATGAAATAGGACATTCCAGTAGATTTTCAGCGCTGCTAAAAATACGGTTAGTTAAATTCCTCAATCCTCGGTTATCAAATTTCGTTGGGATCGCCGAAGAAAATAACGCTAATCATTGAGATAAGGACAAGGAATTGTGGAATCTAATTATCTCGGACACTTCTCGGTCTTCAACAAATATATGTGAACACAGTCTGTTACGTCAAAGCCATTGATTAAAAATATAGACATCGACAATTTCATCCAATCCCCACTATTAGTAAAAAGAAAAAAAAAATGATTGAAGTAGTGCCGCTCCAAAGAAATTGTTTTAAAAATGTCCAGAAAAACCATAATCCAGCAACTATTATGTAATAAAAAATATTGAATTGCTTAGATAAATTTCTTCACCATAAACTCCCTTTTTTAAAAAAAAATGACATATTTCCAGAAATTAACTTACTTTGAGTGGTAATGTATGAATATATTCGGCTTCGTCTATACAAGACTAGAAAGAAAGCTCAAATAAAAATATGATTTTTCCCAGCTTCAGCACTATGAAATTAGCAGTAATCAGATTTTTAACTTTACTTAAATATTTTTGACAAAACTTTTGATACAAATTCAAAGATACAAATTACAGATTCAAATTTCGCCAAAACTATACCTGACTGAGTTCATTACATAAGTTTAAGGAAAAACTAGAAAAACATTTAACGTGGTTTAGGAAACTAAATGGTTATATCACAGATTATAATATTTATATCCCTTTCGTATCCATTAAAAACAAAATAATAACTTTATCGTAAATCTAACCTACGCAAATGTACACCAACAATAATGTCAAAAATTGCTTTTACTACAGAAAATATCATCGTAATAAAAATCTAACTTACACAATGGTGTAACCCTTTGGAAGTGTGATATAATATTATAATTTTTTTTTTTAAATCGAATAGAATGTCATAATTAATGTCGTAAAATAATATTTAATTGTAATTTTGTAACCTAACAAAAATTGACTACTTACACAAATGTGACAGTTGGCTTTTAAATATGATTATTTTTGTTTCGAGAAAATTTGTTTGAAATACACTCACAAATGTGTAAGTTGGTTTTAATTTCATCTATAAATAACTTTCGACACCTCTCACTAGAACAATTAAAATTTGCCTACATATTTGTGTAGGTACTAAGTAGAACACGAAAGGGGTAAACATTTTGCATGTAATAAACTTAAATAAAAACAACAAAAACGGAAGGTTAATAATTTTACACGCCACGGTGATTAGTTCGGTTTTCACCGCTAAGAACAACAGTATGATCAGCTATGTGTAAAGTTTTTGCTTAATACAGTTGATTTTTAATTATTTCACAAAATTTTGTTTATATACCACAAGTATATCCAGGAATATTATAAATGAATTTTCTTACTTTCGTCAGACTTTTCCCTGCTTTATAGTATCAGAAAAATTCGATGTGCCTGTAAAATGAAATCATTTATGAATACTAAATAGTGCTTTGTTTTTTTAAACTTGTTTTAAAGGCATTCTATAGTACTTTTCATACGACTTCGACTTTGGAAAACTTCAAATTATTAAAGTCGAGATGTGGTATGTATCTCACTTTCTTTACAGCTAACTTCATTGCACTGTATTTTTATTTTCTTATATTCATCATATAAAATTAATTAATTTAAAACTTGACATTATTAATCGAATAAACCTAATTTTTATAGATTAAATGCTTTTTAAAAAATTTTCCTTTTTAAAAGTCGAAGTCGTCGGTATGAAAAGTACTTAATGCTTGCTTGTCATCGGTTGCATGCCGTCCTGAGTTAGATATACTCGCCATTGACCAAACAATTTATAAATATAAATTAAATATTACTTATTATACCGGTGACCAAATTGTGTATAAACAAACAGTCTTTGGGCTAACCCTCTACAACGTTCGCCAATTCGTAGCACGTGATTCAAAAGGTCTCTTTAGAGACAAGGTATGTGTCGGTGCAACCTATATACCATAGTTTAGTTTTTTACTATAAAAATAAATATCTGTACCCCGATTTTGTTCGTTTTTTAATTCATTCTAACGCAAAAAAATTGAAAATTTCGTATACGTATACAGTGTATAATATACACATTAATTATTGTGTGATTCAATTGTATTTTAATGTGTCAAATTAATTCTCATGTAAATTACGCCTAAATGTTGTTTCAATAAAGCCTAAATGACGAAGCACTTGAAATCGGTTATCTCATGAGTATTTTTCCAAATCTTTCGTTGTTACGATAGATGGCTTATACATACAAAATAAAATGTCGTTTTGTATTTTCATTGAAAAAAAAAATATTATAGACAGAACTATATTTTTTTGATCGAAAATCGAACAGAGAATAAAATTTATGTTTCACAATGGCAAGTGTTCACAATTTTAAGTTTCAAAATCAAAAATCAAGTCACAAAATCATGTTTCGAAATGTCATCATTCATCAACAAAAAAAAAGTAAACAGCATGCGTATATGCTCAATTCTAACAAGAAATTTTGTAACTTTCGTTGACACAGTTAAATAAAAACCTGTATACACAAATGAGTGTATTGGTGCTATGGAAATCCATACCAAAAAATGTATAATTTTCTCATTCCTACTACTTTTATCTCTAAGTTACGCACACTATTTAAAGTGTATGGATAATTGAGAATTTGTTCGTTTCTTTTTTTGTTATTTGTGTTTTGTATAGGAAAGAGATAATATCAATTTTGCCTTTTTAATTTTTTTTTTTTTTTTGACAATTTTTACTCTCTTTTGTTTCATAGTATGGAAACAAAACCCTCTTTACTACAAGCCGTATTCATTGCATACGCATGCTATTAAATCATATACACATGCGAATGTGTTGTAAGTAAAAAACGTGTCGATATATGATTTAGAATATAGTCAAAACCAACACTATTGTATAATTATACAAGCCATGAAGCTTGGTTAAATAAAACATATTATGACTACTATTTGGCTATGTGTTAGTGAATTTGACTACAGTAAAAATCGAAACAAAAAATTGTATTTCGCATTGTCTATACTCCTCTAAATTCAAAGTACATAACATTTCTATAAAAAAAAACGAAACAAAAATTATATTTTGCACTGTCCATTCTGCTTTAAATTCATAGTATATAGTATAGTATATAATGAAGTAAATACTAATAACAATACTTTCTCTCTCGTTAAATAATAAATTTGTTTTTGCTTTGTCATAAAGAGCGCAACATACTGTTGTTCCATCATTCGTATTCATGTTTTATTTACATCAAAGCATATAATAAAAGTATATATAAATTATACTACGTCACAACACTAATACTTAGGTGTAGTAGTCACTTTTTGGCATAAGTATCGCAACTTCATGGCTTGTATATACATTTGTGTTGGTTTTGATATAGTGTAAAATAAAATAAACATTTCCATACTATAAAACAAAAGAGAGTATCCATACACATTAAATAGTGTGCGTAATTTAGAGATAAAAATGTTAAATAGTGGTAGTAGGAATGAGAAAATTATACATTTTATGGTATGGATTTTCATAGCACCAATACACTCAATTGTGTATATAGGTTTTGTTTAGCTGTGTCAACGAAAGTTACAAGACGGCTTGTATTAAAGAAGATTTTGTATGGAAATGTTTATTTGATTTTACACGATATATTCTAAATCATATATCGACACGTTTTTTAGTTACAATACATTCTCATGTGTATATGATTACATAGCAATAGTATGCAATTAATACGGCTTGTAGTAAAGAGGGTTTTGATACTCATTGATACTCATGCTATACAAAAACATATATATACTTTGATTGTATTGTAAGTAAAAATCGTGTTGGGATATGATCGCGATTATAGTATAAAAAAAAGAAACATTCACATACCAGAGAGTAAAAATTTTCAAAAAACAAAAAACAAATTACATAACCTCAACTTTTATGTTATTTATTATGTATACACTGTATATATTACTAATTACATCGCACGATAGATTTAAATAGAAATTAATAATTTCAACATATATATATATATATATATATATATATATATATATATATATATATATATATATATATATATATATATATATATATATATATATATATAAATATTTGTTTTATTTTATCGGCTTTTCGACTCGTATCACAATGCGGCATTTCTCATTACTTTTCGACAATATGTGTCGTATAGAAGCAATGGTGCCAGAATGCATATTAATAAGAAAGTATAAAATCCCTTCCCTGTTTTTTTAAACCCCAAGAGTCACGCAAATTGCATAACCCTTGTAAAAAGTTCCATTTTAACTTCCATTTTTGATGGAAAAATCTATAAATCTTTTTTATTGCGTGCTTTGGAATGCAATATACTGATGATATTATACAATTTCCGGACCACTCCTCCAGACAGATGTTTGTTGCTTGGCTGCGATCTTTGTCATAATTCTTAACTTCGATTCTTTTCTCAACTATCTCTTTTCGATTTCCATTTCATATGGCTATTTTAAAGGCAGTCAATTTTTGCTTTTCACTACTAACTGCATAAAAAATCAACAGCATTACAGGCCAGAGTTGACCCTTACTGAGATCTTTTACAAGATCTTTCAGTTTTCGTTTGATGCATGGCTTTTTTTTACAGTGTGGTTTTATTTTAATTGTAAACCTTTTTTAAATTCGGCTATGTATTTTTAAAACTTCAGGATATATTTAGTCAAATATATCTATTTTTACAAAATCATGTTGCTTTATTTATGCTATTGGTCATATTTATAGCTTGTTAAGAAAGTAAAAATTTATTTTTTTCATATTTAAAATTTTTTTTGTGTTTCAACACTGCTGCTTTTTTTTAGAAATAGAGATAAATTTCGGAAAAACGCGCATTTACTATGCGGAATACATGATCTCATTTCATATATAGTATTCAAATTTAGACGCTGTTCTAGATTTATAGCATTGCTTAAACTATGCAGTTCACCACGAATAACGGAAACATCATTTGTCTATATTCTTTACACTAAATAACTGCACTGGTCCGGTTTTTTGGGGGTTTCTCGACGATGAGACGCAGCACTTAATATTAAGCCTTAAAATATAAGGATTCTGTACCGGAAGTAATTCTCGATAGAATTTACTAAGTATCGTGTAATATTTCGTCGATGTAACTCCTCAAGTGGGATGGGGTATCCCATATTGCCTTGTTGGATGATTTCGTTACAACTATAGTAAAAATAGCACCATCTTTTCATGTTTATTTATTTATTTATTTACCATACAGCAAGTATATGCAATTAGGTAACCAAAAATTTAAATTGCAAAATGATATAACAGCGGATATTAAAACATATATGAACAAATATTTAAAAATGTAATAACATAAAAGTACAACATTAAAGTATAATCATAAAATATATTGTAAAATACGCTCCTAACAATGATCATCTATCTAAAAGCGTCCCGCGAAATATTAAAATCGAACCACATTGATACACTATTCAAGTCGCGTTGTATACGCGCTTCAGGATCAAAATACGCGTATAGTTAGTGCACGCAGGCGGGATAAAAAGCATAATACGTGGTCATAATAGACGTTGAGGAGTGTAAATATTGAAAAGAGATAGCAGCTCTGGGCAATCGACCTTACCACAAAGTATATCACGCGCAAATGTAGCACTTGCACAATTACGCCTAGACGAGATAAGGTAACAGTTTCAAATCACCCCTTCCTGAGGATGGTAATTTTCTTATAGAAAACAATAAGAATGGCTTCTGTATGCCCTCTATTTTCTTAGTGTTAATATCGTAGACTATATAACGGAGACTATATAATGGTGGCATATTCGATATGCGACCTCATAAATGATAAATATAATAATTTGAAGGTCAACAAATCATAAAAATCTTTCGAGTATCGCTTAATAAAACCCAACTTTGAGTAGGCCTTATTAATGATCGCGTCAATATAGAAGTTGAACGTCATGTCAAAGCTATAAACTACCCCCAAATCGTTTACTGACTCCACCCGTTTTAAAATTGTATGTGTTAGAGAATACTCAAAAATTAAAGGCTGTTTAGATTTAGATATTGTCATGACTTGACATTTCTCCACATTAAGAAACATAAAGTTTCGATCAGCCCAATCACAAAAACAATTCAAATCTTGTTGGAACTTAAATCTATCCGCTTTGCATGATATGGTAGAAAAAAATGTGTATCGTCCGCGAACAACGAATACTCTGGAAATTCCAATAATTTTATAACATCATTGATAAATAGCAGGAACAGCAATGGGCCCAAATGGCTCCCTTGGGGTACACCAGAGAAAACCGTGATGCTATCGGAAGATATGTCATCAAATGGTATGAAGTCGCAATTGAGCTTACTAAGCTGATTTAACAATAAACGGTGGTTTAGTTTATCGAAAGCTTTAGCAAAGTCTGTATAAACTACATCAACCTGATCTTTAGATATTGCGGATTTTGTTAAATAACTCTGGAAGTTAGTAACAGTAGACCGGCCTGGAAAAAACCCATGTTGATGTGAGCTGATCAAATTGCTTGCTAGAGAAAAATAGAACCTCTTTAACCATACATTCAAACACCATCGGGATACAGGACATTATTACAATACCCGATCCGTTTTTGTGTATCGGTGTAAGGAAAGCTAATTTCCACATATCCCTGAATTTACCCTGGCTTGTGTAGCCCGCAATATCAACACAGGCTTCAATTTTGGACGTGCGTTTATTAGTGTAAAAACACAGATACAAAAAGATGCCACGACTGTTTGGAATATTGTTTATTTGAGATGCGCTAATATTAGCCATATAATCACAAACCAACGCAGAAGGGTCGTTAGTATTGAACGGGATAAATATGTTATCGTTGTCACTTCCCATTATAAGGTCAGTTTCCTCGTCCAAGAAAGGTAAAATCTTATTTGTGAAATTTTTTGAGCGTTTAACAAACTCACGAACTACGATTCCAACAGGTCAGGATTAACTCCGATTTTGAAAAACACGAAATTAACCCGCTTGATGTTCTGATCGCCAGATACGAGTAATCTGCATTCAAAATCGCCTTCTAATAAATTCAGCTTATCTCTCAGATATTTTTTTAACGATTCAGGAGAGAACGCTTTTTTTCAAAATTTTGAAGCATAAACATACTTTTCTTCAGGAACCGATTTTATTGATCCATCGCCATCTTTAAAACTACCAATAATAGAATCCTCAGTCTGATTTTTTTTTGTTAAGCGCGTTACTCGTTTATTGGGCTTGTCACGAACAAACTTTTTAATTTCATCGGACAAGCCTTGCACCAAACCCAAAATACCCTCAATATTCCGAGCCAACTTGTTAAATATGTCGCCGCAATCATCGCAGAACCATTTCAAATTGGTATTTGTGTTAATTATTGAGAACATGCTAGTGCTGATCCTTAATACAAGAAGCATGATCTAATTTATTACACATTCCACTACATCAATTTCCCCGCATTCAAATTGTTGCACGAATTGATTGCTCACAATTTATCTGTCATTCTGCCAAGGTTTTTTAGAATAAATTAGAAATTATATGACCGTACGAATTTGGTTTGTCGATGAATATGACTTGTTGTAGCGGTAAATAATATAAGATCACGAGACTGCACAACCTCTTGTATTTAGATTATTTTATTTTAATTATTCTAATTTCTCGTAGTAAATGTTTAACTCATATATATCACAATAGTTGCAAAAATAATAATTATTCACTTTATAAAATATATTTACAATAATCAATCAGTCATAAATTTTATGAGATAAAAAAAACAAAAAGACACTACACCAATTAATGGGAACCGCTCAGAACTGGACATTTTAAAACTGGATATTTCAAAATAGGATTTGACAAAACGAGATATGGTACAAAACTAAATATTTCAAAATTGCAAAATTCAAAACGAGATAAGGTACAAAACGAGATATGGTACAACACTGGATATTTCCAGTACTTGAATCATTTTAAGCAGAGAGATAGAATTTTCCTTCACTTAATCGGTTCATCATAATCGGTTAAGAAATCACCGAGTTCCTTCCTAGTTGGCTATATTCCAGAACTTACCCAAAAAATCATTTGAAGTTTAAATCACATGTCGAAATATCATGTTTTGAAATATCCAGTTTTGTACCATATCTCGTTTTGTACCTTATCTCGTTTTAAAATATCCCGTTTTGAATTATCCTGTTTCGTCAAATCCAGTTGTAAAATATCCAGTTTCGACCGGTACCCCCAATTAATAAATTAATAATTTAAAAGTTGAAAATATTTAAAGAACGACTCTACTCGTCGACATTATATCACGGATCCAAGTTAATGGAATTAATTGTCAAACGTACATTTCTGAAGCCATAATGCAGTTTGGAAAAGTCTCCAGAACTGCATCTTTTATTTTTTGCAAAATTACATTAAACTAAAATTACAAAGTTTGACCATCTTATAGCCTGGTCGAACACTCCTACCCACCAATCAACAAAATAACTAAAATTCATGCTCACCGAAATCAATTAACAAACATAAAATTATGAAATTTAAACCTATAAAGTTTGCATGGGATTATGTATGATTGTTATAAGCCGTTTTATGTTTTATGTTTTGATTTTTTTTTTTTCAAATTTGAAATATGATTCCAATTTAATCATTTTCATAACATAAATGCTTGTTGTAAATAAATCCCCATCAACATAATATGTTTATGTATATATGTATGTGTAAAGTACATAAAAACAAAATAAACCTAAAATGCATTTTTTATTGACTGTAAAATATATTGGAAAATAAATTTTCCATTTAAGTCCATTAACACATAACGTGCGAACGACAACGATGAACATCATAAAATTTTATAAGATTTTTCACTCGCACTCGCAAGACTTTTTTTATTTTTTTATTTTTTTTTATTTTTTATATACACAAATTGAATTCGAATCGTGTGTGCGACGCCATCATCTGTACCACCATAATATTAAGATTTTTGTGTGTTTATAAGACGATAGACAAAAAAAATAACAAACGAGAACAATTTAAAGACAAGTTGCAGACTTGCAAGCCTTACACCTCCTCTTATGTATAGTTTGTATGATACACCCGAACGTGCACCATAAGTATCACAATAAAAAATAATTATCATGAAAAACCAGATTTTTAAAATCATTTTCATATTTTCAAATCATTAAACAATTAATATGTAAACTCGTTGTCGTTTATACATATAAAAGTAATTTCCCAAATAACCAACATTATTCTCTGCGGAGTGATACATAAGATAATAGAAATGGAAAAGTTTTTCCTTTATTCGAAATAATAATTTTAATTTTTGGCTTGAAATGAAAAATTATGGGTTTTCTAAATAGTTGGGTCTTTTTCATTAATACAGGGTGGGACAAACTATATAATTAAAATGAAAAAGGTATCATTTGTGACTTTTCCCTATAGCAGTTTACCATTATTTACTAAAACTACTTGCATGGACCATAATCTAACTCTTTTTCAGACTGTTGCTTCCAGTGGAATCAGAGCAGTTTTAAAATAATAGCCCAGAGTTTGTAACACAACGAAAATTTTTTTTGCTTGTTGGAAGTGGTACTTCAATATCCACCTTGCACGGTAAGATGAGGCAAGTGATACCTTGTCGCGCGAGTTCATCGGTTGTCATATTCCCCGTAATATTGAAATGTCCGTAAAATTGCCAATATCTCTTACAGATATTACATGATACTTCATCCAGTCTATGTCTTCCTTGATTGCTATAAGCTCTGCCTGAAAAATACTGCAATGATCAGGAAGGCGGAAAGATAGATTTTAATTTTGTTCTTCCCAGAAAACCCCTCCGCCGACCTTTCCTTCAATTTTCAAGCCATCTGTAAAAAAGTTAATAAAGCCAGACTTTAAATATTGTTCCAGTTACCCAGTTCTCTCTGAATGGAATATCAGTTATAAATTTAACTTCGAGGTATGATGTCGAGATGGTGTAGTCGATAGATTTGGGGATTTCTTTGTTCGTTAGAATAGATAAGTGTCCCTTAATGTTACAGGGCCACATAGAAATTGATTTAAGCCTTTTTTTTGTGTCTGACCTCTGCAATCTTTTTCATTGGGGCCGAAGCTCTCCCAACTCTTTCGCGGTTAATTTTTAACGACCTACCTTACGCCGTCACAAGTCAAATTGAGGACACACGAATACAACTATGACCCCCTGCACTCTAACAGGGGGTCATAGTTGTGTTCATCGTCATCACCGATCGTAATCTTCTTTGCACTTTCATCAACAACTTTTGGTTCGCCACTGTATTTGGCGGCGGGCCACCAAACCGTAACTCCATATAAGAACTGGTCTAACTACAGAGGTTTAAAGCCAATACACATTGTGAGGCTTAAGCCCTCATCCTTTTCCAATGGCATTTTTACAGGAAGAGTGCTATCGTAGCCTTTTTTACTCCTTCCAGAATATTAAGCTTCCAGGTTAATTTACTATCTAAAATGAGACCCAAGAATTTCACTTTATCTGCGATGTTCAAAACAACTACACTGAGAGTTGGAGGGTCAAAGGGAGAAAGTTTGTACTTCCTGGAAAAAAGAACCAACTCAGTCTTCAGTGGGTTAACACTAAGACCACAACTATTGGTCCATTGAGTTGGAATGCCAAGAGCATGCTGCATAACATCTCTAAAGATACAAGGATGTTTACCGAAAGCATCAATAGCAATATCATCTGCATAAGCCACCACTTTAAAACCAGTCCCTTCCAGGTTTAGTAACAGGTCATTTATGACAAATTCAAAAGAATGGGGATAATACACCACCTTGCGTGTACCCCTACTTACAAATCTACGGATGGATGATATACCTAGATTCTCCGTTTCTTCTAAGTGTCACAAGCACCCCCAAATTTGAAAGTACTTGCCAGATCGCCTCTGGTTTGACATTATTAAAGGCACCCTCAATATCACAAAAGGTCACCAAAGAGAATTCCTTATATTCGAAGGACTTCTCTATAGGACATAAAAGAATGGAGAGCAGTTTCTACCGATTTTCTCTTACTATATGCATGCTGAGACGTTGACAGCTTTGTAGACTCGATTGCGCTTTTGAGGTAAGCCTCTATCTATCTTTCTAATTTTTTCAAGATAAGAAGATAAGTTAAAAGGTCTACGGTCTTTTGGGTTGTAATGAGAGCGTTTTTCCACATTTGGTATAAAAAATACATTTACTTCAGTCCATTTCTTTGAAATGGACTGAAGTAAATCAGTCGAACTATTCGAGGCTACATTTTGAAAATCACATCAAGCCAGCGAACAGTTAAGTCAGTGGTTTTCCGAATAACGGCAGGAAAAATACCATCCAGGCTTGCAGACTTGAAAGGCTTGAAACTGTATACTACCAACAAGATAAATGGACGCCAATTGCATTGAGGCATTTAAAAATCTTAGGGAAAGGTTCGATCGGAAAAAACATACAATCTATATTTTTATAAAAAATTTTATTATTTTTAGTTTTATAAAAAACGCAATCGTCAGCTTAATGCAGCAAACTCCTTACAGCAAACTCCCGACTATAAAGAAATTTTTCGATTTCTTGAGTCAACGGATATAGATGCATTGGAATCAAAACCCATATCACTTCAATTTCTATGTGGTCTCTATCGAAGCCCAAATATCGCAAACAGCGCTGCTCATTTTGGGTTTGATACTCTGTCAGACTCCATTGAGCGCATCCTTCAGAAATCACCAAATGCTGAAATCGCTGTGGCAGGTGATTTCAATGTTCACAATGACAAGTGGCTTCCTTGTTCTAAGTCCGTAACACCGCCTGGTGAGGCGGCTGAAATGTTTGCAACTCTAAACCAACTCACACAACTTGTAGATCAGCCTACGAGGATACCAAATCGGGTCAACGATACGGGTCACTTACTGGATCTGTTTTTAACTTCTCATGCGGAGAAATACAGTATCTCCGTCAGTTCTCCTTTGGGAAACTCGGACCATCGGCTTATTACAGCGGAATTTCCAATATCATGGTCGTGCCAAATGAATGTTGTGCCTAAACGTCAATTATGGCACTATGAAAATGCGGACTGGGAAGGAATGAACAAGTTCTTTCAAGAGTTCGAATGGTACTCTTGTTTTGCCTTCGGTAATATTGACAATGCAGCCATGGTGGTTTCGACTGTCATTTTCACGGGAATGGAACAGTTCATTCCTTCCAGTCTCTCTAAGCCAAATAAAAAAAAATCTGGCAATCCTTGGTATAATCATGACTGTAGAACAACCGCCAATAAAGAAGCCTCTCACCGCAAATATGTTAAGAACCCGTCAAATGAAAATTTAGCTATATTTAAGGCGGCTAGAAATCTGGCAACTCAAACAGTGTCCCAAGCTAAAAGAAAATACCAAAAAAAAGTTCGAGAAGAGTTGCGGCAGGTCTTAAACCAGGGCAATAGCAATCGGACCTTTTGGTCCTTTGCCCGCAAAGTAGAGGAAAACTTCTTGAACAGTAGGAATCATCAATACCACCTCTGAAAGATGGGGATTATATCTTTTCTACAGCTCAAGAAAAATCCAATCTCTTCGCCCGAAAATTTGCAGCAAACTCTAATTTACCTGATTCTAACTTAATACCCCAGATTATCTCTCTAGCCAGTTCATCGATGCGCCGCATTATATTTAGATCTAGAGTTGTCGCTAAAGTCCTTGCAAGCATTAACACCAACAAGTCAGCCGATCCGGATTGTATTCCCCCAATTGTCCTCAAATATTGCTGTAAATCCTTGTCTAAGCCACTATCATATCTGTTTCACCGATCTATGTCTTCTGGCATTTTCCCTTCCATCTGGAAGACTGCTAACATACATCCTGTGCCAAAAAAGGGCAATAAATCGGACCCTTCAAATTATCGCCCAATCGCTATCGTCTCGGTGCTTTCTAAAGTACTTGAGACCATAATCAACTTCCAGCTGATAAAATATTTGGAAGCTAATCATCTAATTTCTGATCGTCAGTATGGATTTCGCGGAGGGCGTTCAGCAGGTGATTTAATTAATGTTGTTACTGAACAATGGAACAGAAGCATTCATCAATCTGGTGAATCTCAAGTCATTGTTTTCGATATCTCAAAAGCATTTGATCGCGTGTGGCACAAGGGTTTGTTGTGTAAATTGAGGGCAGTTGACCTTCACGGTTCGTTAATTTTATGGATTGAGAATTTTCTTTTTTGTCGCAAAATCCAAGTGGTGGTGGATGGTGTGACTTCCGATCAACATCTTATAAACGCTGGTGTTCCTCAGGGATCCGTCCTTTCTCCAACCCTTTTTCTAATTTTCATCAATGATCTTCTATCAGCAACTCTCAATCCAATATACTCCTATGCTGATGACAGCTCACTTTCCACCTCTTACAGTTTACCTTCTTCTTCATCGCGAAACGATGTTCTCGCAGAAAGAATGGCTATGAATGACCGCCTTACGCGAGATCTCAATTTCATTCTTAAATGGAGTGAAGCCAACAGAGTTGAATTTAATCCCAACAAATTTCAAACCTGTGTTTTTTCTGGCCGAACTGATGGTTATTCACCGTCTTTTCTGACTGGTGAATCCAGCTTGGCTACGTCTGACAAATTTGAGATTCTCGGTTTAACTATTTCAAAGAGAATATCTTGGGCTGAACAAATAAACAAAGCCATCGCTTTGTGCAGCCAAATGTCTTGGATTTCTACGACGATGTAAGTTTTACTTTAATCCATCCGAAATACTTACAATATATAAGACCTACATAAGACCCAGGTTGGAGTATAATTCTCATATTTGGGCTGGAGCACCGTAAACTCATTTAACTGCACTCGATTGGGTCCAAAACCGAGCATCTCGAATGATTGAAGACGTAAAATTATTATCTGATCTTGATTCTCTTTCCCATAGGCGTAATGTGGGAGCCTTATGCGTGTTTTACAAGTACTTCCATGGTCATTGTTCATCGGAACTTTATGAATTTATGCCTGGTTTGTCAAAGCCCGCGCGTAATTTAAGACGCCTAGTACACCGATACAATCTGGAAGTTAAATTCGCGAAGACCAATAAATTTAAAAATTCATTTTTTGTAAGGAGTACGCGAGTGTGGAATAAACTGAACGACGAGACGTTTCCCTTGGAATACAATTTACAGAGATTCAAACTTAATATCAAAAGTAAACAACTAGAAGACTGAAAACCTTTATTCCTTTTATTCCTCTCTTACCTTTTTCCCTCCTAATCCTTGTTTTTACCTTTTGCAGTAGTGCTGTGTGTTTGTTGCTAAAACTTTCATATAAAGGATATACATACCTATATCCTAAGTACTCTGAACATTTATAACAAAAAAAAACATTTATAAAAAAAAATTGACGTACCATGTTGCCTTTATCCCGACCAGTACCATCGTTTATACGAATGTGACAAAATAAACGAGATGTCAGTAAAACAAAGAAAGATTTTGCTAAAAGCTAAAAATCGCTTGTTTCAATTGCCCATCAAAGTTTAGATGCAGAAATATCGGAAGAAAGCACCACTTGCTTATTCACGAGAACCAACCAGGAAATGACATAACATTACAGCCAGTTTCGAAAACTCTTCAAATACAAAAAAAAAAGAAATAATAAATCTGCGATCAAAGATTAAAGTTAAAAAAAAATAATGCAAAACTAACCGTTTTTGAAGGTTGTAAAACGGGATACAAAAAAGGATCAGTTTCAATCAAGAACCAACGAACCACTTATACAAGTTGAAGCATTAATTCTACTGAAACTGACTTCTAAACAACCACAAGTTGAGCATACAGTCGACATCAACTACTTTAATTATTCTCTAAAAGTCATACTAACCGAGTCCGACAAGTTCTTCGAAGACGGTAAAATGACAACCAAAAGTAACCTTACCCTGCAGAACACCGTATTGGGTTAGATAATAGCAGGGTAACTACCTTATCATCAATCTATACAATCCCTTACAATCAGGAATAATACTAATGACGAAAATTTTGATGGGATTTTACGAAAATTCTGAGAATTAAAAAATATTAAATCCACAACGGCCAAATTTTCGGAAGAAGAAATTTTCTGTGATAACCATTTTAATAAAACAAAAAAGATTGATACTCCAGGTAGGTTTGTTGTTCGTTTTAAGATACCATCAACCGTTTTAGCCGAAACCTTAGACATTGCAATTTAAATAATGCGTGATATGGAAAAGAAGTTCACCAGAAATACCACATTTGCTGGACGGTACAATTAGGTCATGAATGAGTATTTATCATTATGGCACATGAAACTACAGAGTCTAGCAAGGCCAATAAATAAAGAGTGGTATTTGGAGGGTCCACTAAAAGCACAACAGGACAATCTTTAAATGAATGTTTAGCTGTTGGACCAACAGCTGGATGGTACGGCCAGCGCAATTTTCCTAGCAACAAGAACACTTAATGAAGCCACAGAATCTCACAAAAAACAATACCCAAAGGCAGCAAACCATGTTGTCAAAAACATCTATGTAGATGACCTGATCTACAGGCTGGGGCTGATACCGTACACGATGCTAGAAAAATAAAGGAACAGGTAGTCAATCCTATGCATCAATCCTATGCAAATCAGGCTTTACTTTGAAGAAATAGTTATCCAACGAAGAATCCATACTAGAACAAATTGATCGGGGCCTAAATTATGCCCCAGAGCTCGAAATTAAAACATCTTAAACTGTCAAAGTAATCAGATTATATTGGAGTCCGATAAAGGATGTATTTCAGTTTCGTGTTCAATTGAACGACCATCTCACAATGACCAAAGGAAGTATCTTATCTTAAGCGAGTCGCCTCTTCGATCGTTTGGGATGAATTGCACCAACTACCGTAACATTTTAAAATTTTCTTCAGAGCTTATGGATTCAAAACCTAGGATAGGACAACCAATTACTACAAACCATAATTACCAAATGGCTCATCACCAGAAACTATCTACCCTGCGTCAAAAAGATTAATCCCAAGATCTCGAGCTTCACGGATTTTCAGACGCGTCCAAAGACGCATATGTAGTAGTGGTAAACGTTCGAGTTACCAATTCAACATGAAAAACAAAAGTCCAATGATTGTCGGCAAAAACGAAGGTTAAACAAGATTCTACGATAGTTTTAGACTGGTTAGCGGCTCATCCTAAAAAGTGGAATTTGTTGGTAATCGATGATATGAACCGATCACATTGGCGGCAAATCTCTTTGCAGCAAAAGCCAGCCGACTATGCTATAGTAGAGCTCTAGAATGGTTTTAGATAGTTTTATGTAAAGATTGGCCCATCGATAACCCAAACCGTTCAAACGTGCAAGAAGAACTAGACAGAACAATTCAATTCCCAGGAAACACACTGCTTGATCACATAATTGGAAAATACTCAAGTTTTAATAAATTTGTCGGGTGTTGGCGTTTGTTTCACAATAAAAGATACTCACAGGTGCCAGGTAAATTACTTCACACATCCGAAATACAAACTGCAGAAAACATAATATTCAAACACATACAGAGCAAGGCGAGTTTAATGGCGACATTCAACGTTTGAAGCTGATAAACCCACTATCACCCACCAGCTCTCAAATATCTTCAAACTTTCCTTGACGAGTTTGAATTGCTTCGAGTTGGAGGACGCCTGGGTAAAGCAAACGTCGAATACAATATACAACATCCAATGATTTTACCGGTGAAAAATCCCATGGGTGAAGCAGAATTTTAGTTCGAAAGAATATCAGTGACATTAGATGAGTCAAATATAAAGCCAAGGAGTTGAATCAAGTAATGGATGATTTGCCAAATGTAAGATTATAATTCATTAGACCATGTCAAAGTAGTTGATTATGCAGGTCCGTGTTTGGCGCACACCATCAGAGGAAGAGACCAAAAAACCTTTAAGAGCTATATGTCTGTTTGTTTGTAATTAGTCTTAGATCTTACCACATAGAAGCGTTTATAGCACTAAGTAGCTTTTTTGCTCGTCGAGGCGTATATATGTAGGGAAATTTACTGCGATAACGGCTTCAATTTCGAAGAAACTACAACCCAAATTGAAAGGACTATATATATTTTTAAATGAAAATTCTAACACAATTTCAAATATTGTATATTAACAGACCGAATATCCTTCAAGTTTATGCCGCCTAGCTCACCACACTTTGGTGGGTTATAATGGGATAACATGTTTGGTAATGGTTCCATCAACATGTTTAATGATTTATATTATCTAAACGGCATTTTCCACCCCAAAACAAACATACAACCTTGACTTCTAATGGACAACGTCGTGACAATAATAATAAAGATCTAACCAAAGCTTGCGGAATGCGTACCTTGAGGAACTTATAGATTCGTATAAGTAGTTATACTTATAGAGCGACTCCAGCAGATGCGGCTAACAATTTGAGTAAAGTAAAGGAGGGGTGTATTGTAGTACACAGACTCGGAATCCCAGTACCAGCTAAACTTTGTGTTCAAACTGAATCCAAACAGTCAATATCCGGGAACTGCAATGTACCCAAATGTCACGACTGTGACAAATTTTAATTCGTCCAACAAATATATCAACAAGCAACATGGGTAAAAGTAAATCTATGTATGGAGATGGCATATAAAAAAAACAGTTTTAATGTAACGGTAAGATCAACAATGTCTAAATTCTAGAGTCAAGAAGAATGTATGAGAAGAAGTGTCTAAATAACACATGAAATTCAGCAAAATATGACCACACCACCGAATAGTCCCAAAGCTCACAAAGGAAGAAACACAATTAAGAGATAACTGCTAAATATACTACCGACTAAATAAATCTGACAGTTTTTCATCATGTATTTTCTAGATTTTTGGAAATTTCTGATTAGTGGCATTAATCATTGACATCCAGAACAGCCATTTTCAACTGAGGCCTTAAAAGTTCCAAGCGATACCTACTCTTTCATAGCTGATATAGTGCCATCAAATCCGCCTGGTTTTCGTTTCACGTACCAGTGCTAAACCGCGTGTCTGTTAACATCAGTGATGGTTGGATTAAATTTAGGCGGGATCTATATTTTCTTTTGTTGGTTTTTTAGACCGTAAAATTTTTTAACGACGCGACTAGTCTGCCCAGCGATCCAACCTGTTCTTAGATGTCACCTACGACAAGCCAAGATTTACTGTGGTGAAATTCTAAGGGGAACATGCTCGTTTAGAAGTCTTTTACGGGCCATGAGAATACCGAAGGCTTGATACTCCTTTTCAAAACTGAAGGCTTGATACTCCTTTTAATGCAACTTCCACAAAATACCTAAGCCATGATTTTTGTTGAAAACTATTTTCGTCTCAGCGGTTTTATGCGTACAGTTTATCGACTTCCCGAATATCACTTTTAAACAAAGCCTCGTCCATGTTGCTAGTGTTAGCTTTACACAAAATTAGGATACATTTTTTAACCGATCTCAATTACAAAACCACTGATTTACTATTTCCTCTAAAACGATATACACCAACACTTTTTTTTTCTATTTCGCACTTGTTTTGTGTGAACTGATACAAAATTTAGATGAAATCAAATTAAAAATAACCATTTTCCATCTAAAAAATCTTTCATCAAACAAAAAAAAAAAAAAAAAAAAAATATTCACCCAACATATGATTGGTAAAAAAAAGATCAAAGTGACTACACAAAATCTACTCTATCATCCAGCTGTTATAGAAAAAATTCATTTATCATCTTTTAAGTAAAGCGCGCGAAGCAACAAATAAACCGCGAAACATATATACCAACAACATAGATGTTGTCGCGTTAGTTTATATCATCAAAAAAAAAAAAAAAAATCTACTCTAACTAATTGTCATCAACTAATTGTTTTTCATGTTGGGTTGACATCTCGCGCAAATTTTTCTTAATTGAAACCATAAATTTTGATCACCACTCTCGTATACGATCACGCAAGTGATCGAAAATATTTTGTTGTTGTTTTTGTGTTTTATGTTTTTTTGATAGGTTAATAATATACAGGAGGTTAGCAATTTTTGACTCAATGTTTGGCGAATTTTTAATGGAATTGAAAATAGTATGGTGTGCTCTGCCTTTGATCATCTGTATATACGATATAGAGTACAATAAATTTTAATTTTATTCGACGTCATGACGATATATATATATATATATATATATATATATATATATATATATATATATATATATTTATATATATATATATATATATATATATATATATATATATATATATATATATATATGCATGCAATAATTCAAGTATAAATGTGCGCTTGCGATCGCAGAAATGGAATTTTAATGGAAATTGTTGCGACTTGTCTATTTGTTTGATGGTTTAAAAGATCATCGGGATTATGCAGAGGACTAAATATATAAATAAAAATATTTGTGGCAATTCATTGAAAACAAAGCTGTTGAAGATTATTAATTGCGGAACAACTGCATGATGATGATGTATGGATACAACGCCTAAAATGAAATGCAAAAATCCTATGAATGTATACTCATCAATTTCTTTTTTAACTATATAGCATCCATCTTTTATTATATATAACAATCGTCTACCTTTTTTTTTTATATAGGAATTGACTAATCATCTGCTTCATCGTAGACATAAAATTTATTTTAGTAATAGATATTTTGAGTGTTCCGTTTCAAAGATCTTTTTGATCCTCTGCCCTTGGAGATTTGAAAATTTATTGGGTCGGCATAATCTACCCCTGTGTGGGTGAATGTTCTTGATAAAGTCACTCTGGGTAATGGTAGGCTTTCCATTAGTTGGGTCGCTCGACCTTGTATGAAGTATAAAAAATTAAATTCTATAATAAAAGCAAGAGATAAATTCGCACCTCCATGCAGAGTGCTTTTATGCACCCATTAGAGGATCAAGCTGATCAGATAATCGTTATACTGTAGAATTGATTGCTGGAAACTACCTCCAATTCATATAAACCTATCCTTGTTCAGCAATAGTTGTAAGGCCAAAAGTTTACTTTTACTGCCCGCACTGAACCTCTTTGCTTTAATTTTCTAATATCAAACTATTTTCATTTCTTGTGAAAATTATATTCCGCGTGTTGCGCATGCCGTTGAGTTTTGTTTTATAATTTTAGACTTTTCCACTGCGCGGGGCTGATATTATAATGAATCTGTGAAATTCTATTCCTTGTATCAGTTGCTATAGTACTATTGTTGAAGCCATAGCCTCGGGTATAACCTTAGTAGCTTTTCTAATAATAAAGCTCCGCATAATTTAAGCATTAGAAGGGTTAACTTTTGACTGATTGGTGCTACTTTGTTTTTCCCGGTACTATAGTCACAGTAATTTTTCCCGATTTTTTACCTTGCAAAAAATTTCACAGTTGTGATGCATTTTCTGGATTTTGGGAATTTTCGATTTGTGGCATAAACTTCACAGTTTTCATGGGCTTAACCATCAAGCATTTTCTGGATTTTGGGAAATTTCAATTTGTGGCTTAACTTCACAGTTTTAATGGGCTTACCATCATGCATTTACTGGATTTTGGGAATTTTCAATTTGTGGCTTAATTTCACAGTTTTGATGAGCTAACCATCATGCATTTCCTGGATTTTAGGTAATCTCGATTTGTGGCATAAACTTCACAGTTGTGATGGGCTAACCATCATGCATTTTCTGGATTTCTGATAGTTAGGATTTGTGGCATAAACTTTACAATTTCATGGGCTAACCATCATGGATTTACTGGGTTTTGGAAAATTTCGATTTGTGGCATAAATTTCACAGTTTTGATGAGCTAACCATCATGCATTTTCTGGATTTTGTGAAATTTTGATTTGTGGCATAAACTTCACAGTTTTCTTGGGCTAACCATTATGCAGTTTCTGGATTTTGGGAAATTTCGATTTGTGGCATAAACTTCACAGTTTTCATGGGTTAACCATCATGCATTTTCTGGATTTTGAGAATTTTCGATTTGTGGCTTAATTTCACAGGTTTTTGTGGCATAAAATTCAGAGTTTTCATGGGCTTACCATTAGGCATTATCTGGATTTTGAACATTTTCGATTTTATGCTTAAATTTTACAGCTGTATAGTAAATATCGTTGATTCGGTTATAATGTTCTGCATCACGGCTGTTGAGTACTCCAAATAGATCAACTGCTATGTTTCCTATTATGTTGATGGCACCTCTGCTTTGTCTGTTGCTTTTCTTGTCATGATATGATGAAGTATCTCATTTTTCAACTCGATATCTGATAGGATATATTGAAGTTGGCTGTTGATGGCTGAGCACACATTCTGTCTATAGTGCTATTTATACATGAGATGGCATAAGATTAAAATATTCCATGATTTTCTATTGATTGTTAGTAAAGTTCATGAGTAAAGGTTGTCAAACTGTAAGAAACTTCATTTGTTGCTGTTGCTTCGACGAGATTTGCCATTCTTACAAAGCATATAGTAAAATACATTTTAGCTGTTTTCTACTGTAGGTTTTGCAGGTATAAGCTCTTCTTGTTTGCTTCTGTAGTTTATCTTTTACAGTTGCTATATCGTTAATGGGAAGAGGGCCAACTTTGGTAATATGACGCTTAAATTTGCCGCCACTGCCGTTTTTAATTGTTACTAAATCGTTACTTGGATGGAGCTCTACAATTCTTCCAAGAGACTACCTTGTAGGTAAAATATTACCTTCTTTGGTTGTTGGACATTTCATTTTCCTCATCTTACAAAAGTGTTGAACACGTTTTTTTACTTACCTCGAGAGCTGAACAGAGGATTTGTTTTCTTTTAGTATGTTTGACTTCTTAGAGGTCCCAATTTGAGCATGCCTTAATTTAAGATGTCACTGTGGCCAATTCCTCGTATGTTAGTTTACTTTCACAAACTTCTCGCTTGAGATGATGCTTTATTGATGTAATTGCTGCTTCCCAAAGTCCTGCAAAATGTAGTGTTGAAGGGCGATATGAAATGCCATGTTGTTCCGTCTGTAGCTAGCATTTCTTGAAGATATGCGACCTCTCACTTGAAGTGTATCTTGTTCATCAATAAAGGGATTAAGTGGTTCATCTATAGTATGAGTTTCTTTAATTCGTTCAAACAGCAGGATTTTCTTTAGAACTTCTGCTCTGTACTGGTCTGCTCTGTACTGGACTTGATTTTCCTTGAATTTCTGAAATTTTATTTGCCACGAGAGTTTTGTATTTCTGAGGATGTCCTCGAATCCATGATCACGTAATCATATGGAATCAGACCATAAGTTTACGTCTATATTGGACACCTGCAGTGGCTAGGTTACCTTTTCCATCAATTTTGAGAATAACAGGTCTCCGCGTAATTCAAGTTGTGTTTAAGTGGGGCTACCTTTGCCTTTGATAGAAGAAGAGCCACCTTGATTTTTCCATCTTGACTCACTTTTCAGAGGCATCGCAAAACTTATGAATACTATTTGAGGATGTTGTTTTGTAGACCCATCTGGGTAACGTTATCTCCTTTAACAGGGAGAGACATTTTGAAGTCCAATACCATTGCACTGATAAAATTGGAGCTATAGCGGTTGGTCCCAGGAGAGCGCTGCTACCCAGAGTTTTTGCATCATTAATTTAGCCACTATTGTAACTGGGGCTGCCATCCAAATGGATTGAAAAGATTTCCACTGTCAAACAGCAAAAAGCATTTGGCCGAAATCTTGTTGTTAGAAATCGGTAGTGAGATGGCGGCCCATTTTGATGTTTAGCGGCTGTTTTCGAGCATTTGCGGCCTCCTGTACTGTATTGTTTCTAGAAAGGGCTATGTCTACGTATAAGTCGTTTAGAACAGCTTCTGATGCGACTGGATACACTAAAAATTCATCCCTCGTCAACTATTGCAAAGTCTGCATGGCTATAGATAGATATGTGGCTGGTGTTGTTTAATAGGTCTCCACAAAATTATTTAATAATTTTGGTCATCTTCATGTTTGACCGGGTTCATCAAAGGTAGGATCTGCCTATATTAAATTGTTTGTGTGGTTCCAACTGTTAGGTTCAACCATTTCTTCAGGCATGTTCCTGGTTATATTTTTAAATAACAAAGCTTCAAAGATTAATCTTTAGTTTGAAGTTTGATGAAAACATTGAACTGATGGTGAACTCTACTGTTGAGTGCGCTGTTCCTGCTTCTGTTGATCCCATGCCGGCAATGTTTGCGTGAATCGGCATTTTTACCAGTTTTAGTTGGTTTGCTACTTCTTCGGTGATGAATGTAGCTTACGAGCCTGGATCTAATGGCAGTTGCCAGTAAGACTTTAATTAATTGTTTTGGCTAGTCATCATTGGATGTTCCGATTTCTTAGTTTCTTCTTTTTGTGTGTCATGCAAACCGTGATGAGCTTCATAACATTTTTGTTATTTTTTGCGACAGAATATATCACGGTGATTCTATAAGCAATCTCTGCAGAGAGATTTTGCTTTCACGATAGCAGTTCTATCTAAGTCTGGTAGAGCTTGAAATTGCTTACGGGTGGTACAATTTTACGACCAATATGCATTGTTGCATATTCGACAACATGATAACATTTCAATAGTAGTGTTAACTAATTATGGTGATACATTAGCGGAATTAAAATTCTGTTCATTTACTGAACATGACCTGATTTGTCTTTAAAAACCTACAATAAACCGAGCAATCGGCTACCTAGCTTCATGGTTAAAACTTACATCATTTTTGCCGTGAACAAAGGAATAAAATTGTGTAGGCAGACCCATTTTATTGAGATGCCGACACAGACATACATTTGCACCGATAGTTAAAGCTTCACCCTCTAACCTTTTTACTATATACCTGTTCCTGTACCCATATGATATATATGACTGATGTATATAAAGGTTGCTCAATTCATAATACATGCATAAATATTCCATCCCATTCAAAAGATTATTTTTTTATTGTACATACGAGCAATATACAATCAAATATTACGAGTATATAGAAAAGAGTCTACAGATCGAGTACCAATCTTCATTTCAACTATGTACATGCGATATAGCATTGTATATATGTATAGTAATAGAAAAACAAAAGAAATGTGTGTATATGGTATTGTGTGTGTGTGCACCTTTGTTGTGTTATGCCTAAAGGGATTATTTTTATGTTGAAAGATTTGATTACATCATCATTATTATCTTTATGCTAATCATCATCATCATCATCATCCACATAACCTACCAACCACCAAGGTAGTACATAGTCGTATAATAATAATAATAATATTCGTATTAAGATCCTAATTTGTAATTAAAACCACCTTGTCTTGTTCACTATAACAACAAAATGGCGCCTCCATTCACTACACCACGTGTTTATAAAACAAAAAAAAACATCATCACCCTCCATTAAATTTTATTTTTTATTTTTTTTTTTTGGTAATAGTCGAGATAATTAACTTAAATGTTTTAAATTTTTTCTCGTTACACAGGCAATTAGGAACATATTCCGTTCATACAATAGGACTATTAGATTCATCGGGATCGTTACGAGGTCATACCGAAATATGTCATAATTTTTTAAATTTAACACCCGACCAACGACGAATGTGTTCCGAATCACAAATGCGATTGAATGCAATTTCGTTGGGTGCCAAATTGGGTAAAGAAGAGTGTCAACATCAATTTCGGCACAGTCGATGGAATTGTACGGTAGCATCGGATGGTGATAATATATACGGCGAAGTGATTAAGATAAGTAAGTTAACTCGATTGTCGTTAGTATTTGAGAATTAATTCGATCGTTTAAAATTATTTTATAGAAAGTCGAGAGACGGCATATGTACATGCAATAAATGCCGCCTCACTTGCATGGTCGATTACACGGGCTTGTACAAAAGGCCTGCTGACCGAATGCGATTGTGACAATAATATTCGGAAGAGACCGCGACAATGGCAATGGGGTGGTTGTTCCGAAGACGTGGACTATGGTATATCGTTTTCACGTCGTTTCATCGATCGTCAGGAAAATAATCGTTCGGCCGCCGGTCTTATGAATTTACACAATAACGAAGCAGGACGAAGGGTAAATATATTTGAATATGTCGCGGTATAATGACAAAATATTTATTGTTTTGCGTATATGTATATATATAGGCTTTAAGATCACGAATGCAACGTGTATGTAAATGTCATGGAATGTCTGGATCATGTTCGGTGCGCGTATGTTGGAGACGTTTACCAGCGATTCGCGATGTTGGCGAGGCTTTAGGTAATTTATATGATGGTGCGTCACACGTTAAACTAGTACAACGTAAAGATAAACCACTGAAATTAAGACGACGGGATCCCGAACTCAAAAAACTGATTAAATCCGATTTAGTGTATTTAGAAGATTCACCCGATTACTGTGAACGGAATGATGAGTAAATAAAATGTTACCGGTGTGCGGAAAAAATTATTATACTATAATTTTTAATTTTTTTTTTCTAGTCTCGGTATACTCGGCACAAAAGGACGATTATGTAATCGAACTTCGCACGGAATTGACGGTTGTCGACTATTATGTTGTGGACGTGGCTATCAAACTCGAATTCGAACGGTACAAGAACAATGTAACTGTAAATTTGAATGGTGTTGCACGGTAAAATGTGAAACGTGCAGTTATACACGAGACGAGCATATTTGTAATTAAAATTTAATTAATTATTTATCTATTTATATATTAATATTATAATCCGATTATTTTTTTTTTAATTTATAATTAAATTAATTTTTATCTCACCGAATACACACACACACATACACACACAAACAACAACAATAATTTAATTATTTTTATTATTTATTTATATATAAATATATAAATTAAATTATTTACTAAATATATTATATATTTAATTAATTTTATTTCATTACGTTTTAGTAATATATTTTAATTATTAATTTAATTTATTAAAAAAGGAAAAAGAATATTTTCTCGTTCATTTATTATAATATATTCTTCATTTCATAAAAAAAAAAATTTCAAATAAAATTATAATAATAAAATAAAATAATTAAATATAAAATAAAATTAATATTAAAAATTAAAATCATGTTTTAATGATAATATTAAAATAAAATTAAAAAAAAAATACTTTCGTACTTAATTTAATTAATAATTATATTTATATAAATATATATATATAGCTTTATGTATTAATTAATATATATTTTAATACATCAATATTACATACATACATACAAAGCAAACAACATAATAATTTTGTAAATATAAAAAAAAAAATTTATTGTAAAATAATTAATTACAAAAATAATTTGTCGATGTGAATTCAGCATTAACGATACAAAAATAAAAACAAATAAAACTGTTATAATTTGATTTAAGGCTGAACAGAATCTGGTAATTTTATTTATATACATTTAAAACCTATATTATATACAATTTTATGTGTAATATTATAAATTATGATTAAATTTACAATTAAGAAAAGTTAAAACCGATACAATTGAATATAAAGGTGATGAAAATTAAATTATAAATGTATAAAACAACAACCAAACTGGAATAATTTTATGTAGCAAAGTTTTTTTGATTTTATTGTGTGTCTTGGATAAATGTGCTATTTTTGTTGTTTATATAGAACTTACAATAGATGTCATGCAAACCAGTTAAGATAAGTAAGATTGGGTAGGTATTAAATAAATTAAAAATTAAGAAATAATTAGTACATTATGAACTAATTGAAACAATAAGATTAGAGAAAGTTTATCAGGAACGAACTTTACATTTAATATGTGTAACGTCCCGACTAAATGGATTGATTACTGTGCCGGTGACCCATCCATAATTTTAGAGATAAAAATATCAACAAAGTAAAAACTGTTATTTTACAGTGGAGATGAACTCGGGTGCGACAATGGTACGGGTCAGGATTGGCCTGTCAACTCCGCTTATTATTGTTAATTTCAACCATTATTGGCTTACGAGCATACTAATCACTCTACGTTGGAATATTTACCGGTTGATAAGCTGCACGTGATATAGCGCGTATGTATCGAATTACAGTCAAAACATTTGTAGATTGTAAAATTTAAACTAAAAATCTATTTACGATTTGTGATAGTCGATTATCAATAAATTGGAAAAAGATATTTTTACTATGGAAGGGTTTTAACGCTCTATCTATATTCCTGGAACAATTATACAATTCCAATCCGCTTATTAATTACACAATAATACTAAAATGGTTAGTAGCCACTGTTATCGTGGAGGATTTCACTTGTCTTATAAAATACAAACAAACGGATTCAAGTCACAATAGATTGTCGTAGTCACTATTCGATTAGGTACTTATTAATTATTTTGCTAAGCGCCAGAAAAAAAATTAATCAGAACTAATTCTGATGAACTCACAGGTCCAATTATGCTACCAAAATAAATGACAAGCGTTTTGTTAGGACAAAAGAAACTTCTTGTATTTCTGGATTTTGAGAATTTTCGATTTGCGGCATAAATTTCACAATTTTGATGGGCTAACCATCACGCATTTTCTGGATTTTGAGAATTTTCGATTTGTGGCATAAATTTCACAGTTTTGATCGTTTAACTAACCATCACACATTTACTGGATTTTAGAAATCTTCGATTTGTGGCATAAATTTCACAGTTTTGATGGTTTAACTAACCATCACGCATTTTCTGGATTTTAGAAATCTTCGATTTGTGGCATAAATTTCACAGTTTTCATGGACTAACCATCACGCTTTTTCTGGATTTTGAGAATTTTCGATTTGCGGCATAAATTTCAAAGATTTAATGGGCTAACCATCACGCATTTTCTGGATTTTAGAAATCTTCGATTTGCGGCATAAATTTCACAGTTTTGATGGACTAACCATCATGCATTTTCTGGATCTGGAAATCTTCGATTTGCGGCATAAATTTCACAGTTTTGATTGGCTAACCATCACGCATTTTCTGGATTTTGAGAATTTTCGATTTGCGGCATAAATTTCACAGTTTTGACGGGCTAACCATCATGCACTTTCTGGATTTTGAGAATCTGCCATTTGCGGCATAAATTTCACAGTTTTGATGGACTAACCATCATGCATTTTCTGGATCTGGAAATCTTCGATTTGCGGCATAAATTTCACAGTTTTGATGGGCTAACCATCACGCATTTTCTGGATTTTGAGAATTTTCGATATGCGGCATAAATTTCACAGTTTTGACGGGCTAACCATCATGCACTTTCTGGATTTTGAGAATCTGCCATTTGCGGCATAAATTTCAGAGTTTTGATGGACTATCCATCATGCATTTTCTGGATCTGGAAATCTTCGATTTGCGGCATAAATTTCACAGTTTTGATGGGCTAACCATCACGCATTTTCTGGATTATGGAAATCTTCGATTTGTGGCATAAATTTCACAGTTTTGATGGTTTAACTAACCATCACGCATTTTCTGGATTTTAGAAATCTTCGATTTGTGGCATAAATTTCACAGTTTTCATGGACTAACCATCACGCTTTTTCTGGATTTTGAGAATTTTCGATTTGCGGCATAAATTTCAAAGATTTGATGGGCTAACCATCACGCATTTTCTAGATTTTGAGAATTTTCGATTTGCGGCATAAATTTCACAGTTTTGATAGGCTAACCATCACGCATTTTCTGGATTTGGAGAATCTTTGATTTGCGGCATAAATTTCACAGTTTTGATGGACTAACTAACCACCACGCATTTTCTGGATTTTAGAAATCTTCGATTTGCGGCATAAATTTCACAGTTTTGATAGGCTAACCATCACGCATTTTCTGGATTTTGAGAATTTTCGATTTGCGGCTTAAATTTCACAGTTTTCATGGGCTAACCATCACGCATTTTCTGGATTTTGAGAATTTTCGATTTGTGGCATAAATTTCACAGTTTTGATGGGCTAACCATCATGTATTTTCTGGATTTTGAGAATCTTCGATTTGCGGCATAAATTTCACAGTTTTGATAGGCTAACCATCACGCATTTTCTGGATTTTACGAATCTTCGATTTGTGGCAAAAATTTCACAGTTTTGATGGATTAACCAACATGCATTTTCTGGATTTTGGGAATCTTCGATTTGTGGCAAAAATTTCACAGTTTTGATAGGCTAACCATCATGCATTTTCTGGATTTTGGATATCTTCGATTTGCGGCATAAATTTCACAGTTTTGATAGGCTAATCATCACGCATTTTCTGAATTTTGAGAATTTTCGATTTGCGGCATAAATTTAAAAGTTTTGATGGGCTAACCATCACGCATTTTCTGGATTTTGAGAAATTTCGATTTGTGGCATAAATTCTACAGTTTTGATGGGCTAACCATCACGCATTTTCTAGATTTTGAGAATTTTTGATTTGTGGCATAAATTTCACAGTTTTCATGGGATAATCATCACGCATTTTCTGAATTTTGAGAATCTTTGATTTGTGGCATTAATGTTATAGTTTTGATGGACTAACCATCACGCATTTTCTGGATTTTGAGAATTTTCGATTTGCGGCATAAATTTCACAGTTTTGATGGGCTAACCATCATGCATTTCTGGATTTTGAGAATCTTCGATTTGTGGCATAAATTTCACAGTTTTCATGGGCTAACCATCACGCATTTTCTGGATTTTGAGAATTTTCGATTTGTAACATAAGTTTCACAGTTTTGATGGGCTAACCCATCATGCATTTTCTGAATTTTCGATTTGTGGCATAAATTTCACAGATTTCATGGGCTAACCATCATGCATTTTCTGGATTTTGAGAATTTTCGATTTGTGGTATAAATTTCACAGTTTTGATGGGCTAACCATCACGCATTTTCTGGATTTTGAGAAATTTCGATTTGTGGCATAAATTTCACAATTTTCATGGGCTAACCATCACGCATTTTATGGATTTTGAAAATTTTCGATTTGTGGCATAAATTTCACAGTTTTGATGAGCTTACCATCACGCATTTTCTGGATTTTGAGAATTTTCGATTTGCTGCATAAATTTCACAGATTTCATGGGCTAACCATCACGCATTTTCTGGATTTTGAGAATTTTCGATTTGCGGGATAATTTTCACAGATTTCATGGGCTAACCATCACGCATTTTCTGGATTTTGAGAATTTTCGATTTGTGGCATAAATTTCACAGTTTTGATGGGCTAACCATCACGCATTTTCTGGATTTTGTGAATTTTCGATTTGTGACATAAATTTCACAGTTTTGATGGGCTAACCATCACGCATTTTCTGGATTTTGAGAATTTTCGATTTGCGGTATAAATTTCACAGTTTTCATTGGCTAATCATCACGCATTTTCTGGATTTTGTGAATTTTCGATTTGTGGCATAAATTTCACAGTTTTCAAGGGATAATCATCACGCATTTTCTGGATTTTGAGAATCTTTGATTTGTGGTATAAATTTCACAGTTTTGATGGGCTGACCATCACGCATTTTATGAATTTTGGAAATCTTCGATTTGCGGCATAAATTTCACAGTTTTAATAGGCTAACCATCATGCATTTTCCAGATTTTGAGAATCTTTGATTTGCGGCATAAATTTCAGAGTTTTGATGGGCTAACCATCAAGCACTTTCTGGATTTTGAGAATTGTCGATTTGCGGCATAAATTTCACAGTTTTGATGGGCTAACCATCACGCATTTTCTGGAATTTGAAAATTTTCGATTTGCGGGATAATTTTCACAGATTCCATGCGCCAACCATCATGCATTTTCTGGATCTAGCGAATTGTCGATTTGTGGCATAAATTTCACAGTTTTCATGGGCTAACCATCACGCATTTTCTGGATTTTGAGAAATTTCAATTTGTGGCATAAATTTCACAGATTTCATGGGCTAACCATCACGCATTTTCTAGATTTTGAGAATTTTCGATTTGCGGCTTAAATTTCACAGTTTTCATGGGCTAACCATCACGCATTTTCTGGATTTTGAGAATTTTCGATTTGTGGCATAAATTTCACAGTTTTGATGGGCTAACCATCATGTATTTTCTGGATTTTGAGAATCTTCGATTTGCGGCATAAATTTCACAGTTTTGATAGGCTAACCATTACGCATTTTCTGGATTTTGAGAATTTTCGATTTGTGGCATAAATTTCACAGTTTTGATGGGCTAACCATCACGCATTTCCCTGATTTTGAGAATTTTCGATTTGCGGCTTAAATTTCACAGTTTTGATGGGCTAAACCATCACGCATTTTCTAGATTTTGAGAATTTTCGATTTGCGGCAAAAATTTCACAGTTTTCATGAGCTAATACAAGCATTTTCTGGATTTTTAGAATTTTCGATTTGTGGCATAAATTTCACAGTTTTCATGGGCTAATCATCACGCATTTTCTGAATTTTGAGAATTTTCGATTTGCGGCATAAATTTAAAAGTTATGATGGGCTAACCATCACGCATTTTCTGGATTTTGAGAAATTTCGATTTGTGGCATAAATTTTACAGTTTTGATGGGCTAACCATCACGCATTTTCTAGATTTTGAGAATTTTCGATTTGTGGTATAAATTTCACAGTTTTCATGGGCTAACCATCACGCATTTTCTGGATTTTGAGAATTTTCGATTTGTGGCATAAATTTCACAGTTTTGATGGGCTAACCATCATGCATTTTCTGAATTTTCGATTTGTGGCATAAATTTCACAGTTTTCACGGGATAATCATCACGCATTTTCTGGATTTTGAGAATCTTTGATTTGTGGTATAAATTTCACAGTTTTGATGGGCTGACCATCACGCATTTTATGGATTTTGGAAATCTTCGATTTGCGGCATAAATTTCACAGTTTTAATAGGCTAACCATCATGCATTTTCCGGATTTTGAGAATCTTTGATTTGCGGCATAAATTTCAGAGTTTTGATGGGCTAACCATCAAGCACTTTCTGGATTTTGGGAATCTTCGATTTGCGGCATAAATTTCACAGTTTTGATGGGCTAACCAGCCGAGTTATTGATTTGGATAGAATCCATTTATTAAGACGACCAAAGGGCTATACAAACCAATTATTTTTAATATTTATTCGCATTATCAATTACAAAATATTGGAGGTAAACATAATTAAATTTTACGAATCATCAAGTTCTTATCATAGTGTACATTTTACAATCACAATATACATACCACCCACATTCTCTTATCTTACACAGTATGAGACACGTCACAAAATCATCAAATCTACGAGTATTCACATTTTTTTTTTTGTTTTAAATTTTTTATTAAAAACATAATCTTATAATACTTTTTGCTTTTAAATTAATTTTACATTTTAAAGACTAGAATAAATACTAAACGATATTTACTTAATTCACGATATGTATATGATGCGCCACCGAATCACTCGTTTCGTTCGCGTTCTATTTGATTTACGTTCGTTCGATTTTGTCGTGCATTCCACGGTTGCTCCTTAAATTTACCTATCAATATGAATAAAAGATTACCGGCAAAATAGACACCGGCCGATATAAAGAATACAATACGCCACTGTAGTGGATTTTTCTGTAAGTGGAAAATTGAAATTAAAATTAGTATGATTATACGTGCTTGGCAATAAGGCGATAAAATTGTTTACATTATTCGTGACGATAAATCCGACAAGTAACGGTGCTATAATTGACATAATGTTTGCTGCACAATTTGTAATACCCATTAAGGTGCCGGCAAAATTTGGAGCTAAATCAATATGATTCACTTGGAAACCTAAATATGTAGCCGAATTTATACCAACGGCCAATGTTAATAGTCCAACGGCCAATGCTGTTTGCCCCTTGGTTACATATCCAAGTGCAATAAGCGCCAACATTGGTCCCCAATGTCCGATTGTATTAAATATGCGGCGACTTGCACCCAATCCAATAATTCGTCGTTTCACCAATTTTTCACCAACACATCCTAAAATTATGCTTAGTACCCACATTGCAGCGTACGGCAATGAAGAGAGTAAAGCATTTCGTTTAATGTCCAAACCTAAAATATTTTTCATATACGTTGGCATTTCGGTTAAAAGTGTCCAGAATCCCCAATTGTGACCACAATGGACAACAATAAGCGAAAGGAATGGTACCGAAGTTAATATCGATTTCCACGGTGTTGGCGGTTTATCATCATTGTCATGAAGATGATCGTCTCCAATAGAATTTTCGATAAATTGTTTTTCTTCGGGTGAAATCGAATTGTACTCGGCCGGTGAACTACCACCATATACACACCACAAACCACTCCATATAATTCCAGCTCCACCCGATATATAGAAAATACTTGGCCAGCCCGCAAACGATGAGGCGAGTACTCCACTTACCGATAACATTGCCACGGTACCGAATTGTGTTCCCGAATAACTAAATGTTCCTAATTTTGCCCGCTCATTTACTGGTGCCCATTTCGATAAAAGTGCATGCGTCGACGGAAATATTAAACCTTGGCTCAAACCTTGCATAACACGTAGGGTGCATAAAACTTTCCATCCACCCCACGACGCTCCAATTGGTGTAAGTATATTTAGTACTGAACATACACTAAGTGCTATTGTTAACATAACTTTGGCACCATATCGTTCCGCTAGTTGACCAGCCGGAATTTGTGTGACGACATATCCCCAAAAAAAACTGCTCAGCACCAACGATTGAGTCTGTTCATTCCAATCGAATTCCTATTTAAATCGTAGAAAATTAAAAACTTGTTTAGTATCTACAACAACAAAAACAAAACACGATCGTCAAAATTATTAAAATTATACTCACTTCGAAATCTGGATTCGCCGAATTTCGGTCTGTCATCGCGACAATAGCAACCGATAAATTAACTCGCATTGCATACGCACATGTTAAGCCAAGGAATACTAGTAGCGTTTGTAAATGACGAACACCAAGTCCAGCTGTAAAAATTTAACGAAAAAAAAAAAAAAAACTTGGATTAGATATGCAAACAAAGCGATTCGAATTTCATTCATACACTCGGGGTCAACACCAATTCGATGATATTCGCCACGATAGTCATTGTTTTGTGGCATTTTCATAAAATAAAATAATAAAATTAAACTAAATAAACTACACTGAAACTATTTAACTACGAGACTAAATACTAGTTGGCTAGTTAGTTTGTCATTTACATTTTGTATTTCATTTCATTGTTCGTGCGATTTGTAAATTTTCTCTTTTTTGTTTTGAGTTGATAAACTAAAATTAACAAAACATTTGATTTTGACATTAACTGACGAACTAAATACGAAATAAAACTATATAAAATAGTAAATATAATATAACGCTTCGTTCGGCTCGTTTTTGTTTTCGTTATATTTTTAGTTTGTTTTTCGTAACAAAATCGATCAACAAAATACGATCAATATAATACGATCGTTGAACACATTCAATTTTTTTTTTTTGGTTTTGTATTAAAATTTTTAACAAACTTATAATTTAAGCGTTACTAAATTAATTTTAATTCAATCTAATAACATTTTATCACTTAAGATAACAAATTTTTGTTTAACACACCTTCATCGTCGATACGATTGCGTATATAAGCCATTTTTTTTCGATTGATCAATGTAACGTTCAATTTTTTAAATATTATATTTTGGGTGGCACACAAAATGCAAAGTAATTACCGTGTCGGCAATAATTTGATACTGAACTAGATTGTGCGGCATATGATTTAGAAAAAAGGTATATCGCACTTAATGATAAGAATACTAAGTATATGCAATAAATTGTGTTATCAATCAAAATCACTTGTAAAGTTAAATTTTGTTTGCATACCTTTTGTAATGTTTTGTGTATGTAACGCTTGTAATTAAAAATATTCTATTGTTTTGTTAAAATGTAGCAATAGTTCCGTGATCTAGCCAATATTTCAAATTGTTGAACAATCAAACCTCATCTGATGGACTGTACATTTCTTGGGAATTTATAAACTAGGGAAAGAAACAATGGAAGAACAGCAGCCGACGTGATTTGTGCACTCCTGCCAGTTTCACGGAGTTTTTGATTGTAATATGTGTTCAATCTTGTAAAGGTCTTGTAGAATTGTGGTTTCAGTCTGACGATGCGCAATTTAAATGATTGATGTCGAGGACCTTCATCAATAATCAAATATGGGTCGATCAAAAACCGATTAATTAAAAGATATGCTATATCTTGACTCGGAACAACAGAAAATCAAAAAGATACTGGCGAAAATCGATTTGGGTGTCAGAACTCCAACACAATTGTTGATAGAAATGCGAAAATATGCAAGCAGTAAGACGTTTCCAACGAATTTTTACAAACTATATGGTTTATAACTGTTGTGTAATAGAATGTGTTATACACATATGTGCTATACAATTAGTGTCTATTGGGTATAATATAACAATGACATAGAACAGTTAAAGAAAGAAAACGGAGAAAGAAGAGAACCGTTGAGAAAGACGGTACGTTGTGAAATAAAATAAGATTAAAATAATAAACAAAGATTTTACTTAAAAACATCGTACATTAAGATATAACATGGCGCAGCCGATTTAAAAAACAAGATGGATGGTACAACGAATATACAACATGTGTTTAAATGGGGCTCATCCTCAAACATATCAGAAGCATGGAAATTATTTAAACAACGATTAGAAATATTTCTAAAAGCCACAGGAAATGACAAAAAAGAAGATGAAGTGAAAGTAGCGATTCTTCTGAATATGGGCGGAGAAGAATTAATAAAAATTTTTAATAAACTCAAATTTGCGAAGAAAGGAGAAAATAAAAAATCAGAGAAGGACGACTACGGAAAAGGTATGGAATTGATCGAGGGTTATTGTAACCCAAGGAAAAATATTGTATATGAAAGATACATGTTCAACAAAAGAATCCAACAACAAGGGGAATCTTTTGATAATTGTTTGTGTGACGTGCAAAGGTAAAATAGTATAAAATAGTATTGGGAATCAGCGACTTGTCATTACAGTTATGTTTATTAGAAACGGATTAATCAAAGGAAAATAATCAAAGGAGTGAGGAAGTGTCCTGCGTTTAATTTTAAATGTCAAAAATGTGGTCGGATTGGTCATTTTACGCATGCATGTTTCAACAAGAATATCCACTCACTTAATACTAAAGAGCAAGAGGATCATTTTATTATAGAATCGATAAATGAAATTAATTGTAGAAATAACGAATGGATAGAATTTATAAAAGTGGAAAATGTAAACATAAATTTTAAAATTGACACCGTGTCAGATTTGAATGTCAGGTTACTGAAACGAATATTACGATCGAAACATTTGGAGGGTTCCAAGTAAAACCACTAGGTGAAATAAATTTAAAATAGAATTACGAAAAATAAGTTTAATTCAGAAGTTTGTTATTGTGCAAAATTAAGGTACTAGACCAATTAGGTTTAAAAACTTGTGAACTGTTAGGGTTAGTAAAGAAAAGTCAAATATTTGAAATAAAAACGAAAGACGATTTAATTAACAAATACTCAAATTTGTTTAGTGGGTTAGGTTCTTTACCAGGATTGTGCAAAACACAGTTAAAAGAAGAGGTGACACCGGTTGTATAGGAATCGGCCCCACGTAGAATTCCAATTATGTTAAGAGAAAAATTTAAAGAGAAGCTTGACGAATTAGAACATAGTAGTATTATTACAAAGGATAGAAAAGCAGTAGAATGGCTCAACAATCTAGTAGTAATCGAGAAGCCCGAGGGTGATTTGAGAATATGTCTTGACCCCAAAGAGTTGAACGAAGCCATAATTCCAGAATATTATAGAATTCCGTCGTTAGAGGATTTGATGGATAAACTAGGAGGAATGGTTATCTTTACGGTTTTAGACATGAAGGACGGGTTTTTTCAAATAAAACTTGATGAGAAATCAAGTGAACTGTGTAGTTTTGCTACAATGTTTGGAGTATATAAGTTCAATAGGTTATTATTTGGGTTGAACATGGCACCGCAATTTTTTCAAAGAATGAATGAATAGAATTTTAAAGATATAGAAGCGGTATTCATCTATATTGATGATATATTGATTAGTGCCAAAAATGAAGTCGAACATGACATCATAATAGGAAAAGTATTAGACAGACCTGAACAACTAAAAATAAAGTTTAATAAAAATAAAATTCAATTTAAAGTAGAGAAAGTAAACCACTTAGGGCCCATTTTTTCGAAGGACGGGGTTTTGTGGCACTCTCAATGTTCTGTTTTTCGTACCACATTTATTATGTTAACACTCACACACATAAATATAATTTAAATATTGTTTTTATAATTTAATGCTTTTTAATGTCATAAATTTTATTAATTGTATAATTTATACATCATTACTTTAAGATGTCTATATATATAATTCACTTGTTTCTTTAGTTTATATAATTAGAAAAGGATACATTAAACTATATTATATGTACACTATAATCACCGTTAATTCTATTGTTGTTGTAACTAAATGATAATGTTTTGGGTTCGTCGTCGAACTTTTTAAATTTGGACTCTCTTCCTCGAAAGATAAATTTGTAATGTCATGATAGAAAACAAATTTTCTACGTCATGACTTGCACTATTGTTTTTGTGTTGTTAACGAAAAAACGTAATAGATGCAAGTGAACGTGAGCGTACAATATGCGTGCAATTGTATGCGCCCACGATAGATGGTGGTAGTGGCATTAAAGAGCTTTGAAAGATCAAGAAGCTTTTAATGTGTGAAACTTGACTAAGATGATGAGATAGCGATTAGAATGGAAAATAATGAGTTCTAACCGCTACAGTTTCCCCTGATCCAAAACGTGTAAAAACTGTAGTTACAATAAAAGACCCAACAAATATTAAAGAACTGCAGTGTATATTAGGAATGTTGAATTATATGAGGGCATTTGTACCCAATATGTCGGAATTAACAGCAGGATTGAGACAATTGTTAAAAAAGGATAATTTTTTTAAGTGGGAGCAAGGGCATACTAAGTCTCTGGCAGGGATCAAAGAAATTATTAAAACTTCTAATGCATTAGGGGTATTTGACGTGAATAAGGAGATAACGATACAGACGGACGCATCTAAAAATGGATTAGGGTCGGTATTAATGTAGGAACGCAAACCAATAAGTTACGCGTCAAGAAGTCTGTCAGAGTGTGAACAGAGATATGCGCAGATAGAGAATGAATTATTAGCAATTGTTTACGATTGTAAAAAATTCTACAATTACATTTACGGTAAGGAAATAGAAGTCAAAACAGATCAACGGTTGTTGGTAAGCTTACTAAAAAAAGATATCGCAAGTTCTCATGGATCAAGGATCCAAAGAGTGAGGCTAAAATTATTAATCTATAAATTTAAATTAACGTATCTGCCAGGGAAATACATGTTAATCGCAGAATTGTAATCCAGATCGAAATCTGACGAAGCTATAGAAAAAGAAGACTTGACTGAAATTATACTAACATTGATAGTGTGTACAAAATTGTACACACTATCAATGTTAGTACAGAAAAAGAAAAACAATATAAAATAGAAACCGAGAAAGATATAGTTTTAAGGCAAGTAAAGGAGTATACGATAAATGGATGGCCAAAAAATGTACAGCAGTTGGACGCTAATGTAAAAAGATTCTATAAGTATAGGAAGGAACTCGTGTTGGAAAACGATTTAATGTTTTATAGAGATAGGTTAGTAATTCCAATGCTATTAAGAAAGGATATGATAAATAGGCTACATGAAAGTCATCAAGGGATAACAAAAACAAAATTGCGATCCCTTATCAAGGGATAACAAAAACAAAATAGCGTTTTGGCCAAACATAAATGCGGAGATTGAACAGGAAGTACTGGCATGTTCCATATGTGAGACGTTTAGGAATTCAAAACAGAAGAAAAATATTATCCAACATGAGATACCTATCAGACCATTTATGAAAGTTGCGTGTGACATAGGACAGTGGGGACAGACAATATTTTTAGTAGTAGTAGACTATTTTAGCAAATGGCTGGAAACAATAGAGCTCAGTAATAAAACGGCAGGAGAAATAATAGAAAAGCTAAAAACGATATTTTTGATACATGGAATTCCGAATGAATTAATGGCAGATAATATGCCATTCAATAGCTATGAATTTATTAATTTTTCGAATAGTTGAGGATTTCAAATTACTACAAGTTCACCACATTACCCTCAATCAAACGGGGTTGCCGAAAGGATTATCACACATTATTGATCCTAGTTGATCAAAAAAAAATCTGAAATCTCATGCGGCTATGAATAAACCGCCTTTACGTATCAGATCAAAGTCGACACAAGTTTTGATCGAGTCGAGGGCTGATATTGACGTGCTTTGTTTCAGTGGATTTCAAAATATTATCAGATTTCCTTTAACTATTGGAAGAATCGCAGAAATCATCGGGTAAAATTTAAATAAAAATTTGCATCACATAGAAACACATGATCCACCTGTTGCGGTCTGATCGTATACAAAAAATATGATACTACATATAGTAAATTTGGACTGAAGAAACTCTTCAGACATTTCAACGTTGTAAGCGTTGTGTTATTGGCTCATCCATCATTCATCACCTAATGCACATTTTTAATTAACCATTGACTCTTCTGACACAACGTTGGGGGCAGTTCAACATAACCTGGCGGAGACCTTACACTTGGATTTCTTCAAAGAAACTTGCGTCATTTACTTGAAGGTACTTATTTTTGCTTTCCGCCAAAAGACCAGTCTAGACAGGGTCGTCAGTTGGAATTTATCAGTACATTCACGATAGATATTCGCATTAAGGATGAAGCCAATGTTTTTGCTGATTTCTTGTATCTGTTCGATAATTCCTGAGATCGATTACTCATGAATCATTGAGGAGCAGCGAAAAGATCTAGAATTATAACAACTTTTGGAAACATTCGAATACAATTTCGAACAGCCGTTGTCACAACATTTTATTCGATATCACATTCGAGTGTTTCAAGCCTGATCGTTTTATATGACCATCAATAAGAATTGTTCCCATATTATTTATAAATATACATATATCATAACTGCATAATATACATATTTCGTCCGAGGTGATGATATTTAATCGAAATTGCCCATCGGCTATTTTGAACCGCATTTCCACATTTTGTGCAATCATGCGTTTCGTTTAAACTCCACCCTACTATTTAGTAATTTAACTGTTCAGTTAGTTTGAGTTACGTGGAAACCAACCGTTTAGAATCGGAATTACTTTATGAATGACATTTTTATGAAAATTTAACAGGTGTCAATCAAAAAATGTTATCTTTTGTGACAAGGGAATCCGTTGTAACAGAATTGTTGATATTTTTCGGGCCAACAATGGCCTTTAAAAATAGTATATGAATTTTTATTTACTATACATATTTCTATTAAAAGTTCTAGGAACAAAACAATTGGATAACAATTTAACGTTACTGATATAGAAAAGTTTGTTATTATAGTGCAACAAGTTACAAACCAACTACTATAAACAAATAGTAAAATAATAAATAAATAGTTGTGCGATATATCATTAGGCAACAAAAAAAAAGAACAGCAACAATTTATGTACGAATCATTGTACATGATTCGAGATAGATATGTAATATCCGTTAAATTTTATATTAAAACTAGGTAATTACTGTGCATATATATTATATAGTTATGCCATCTCTCTACAGTAATAACCATAAATATGATAATTAAAACTTTCGTTCCAAAATTAATTGATAAAAAATTTGAAATTCTGGGAATTTTGAGAATGTACGTGCATATATAATTGAAAAGTGATGATTTCTACTCTACTCGTCAATTACACGTTATGCACATAATTAAAAAAAAAAATTGTGGTACATAACAAATAAAAAAAATAAAAAATTAGTCTTAGCACCGTCTAAGATCATACACACACACACAATATATTTGAATGTGCATAATAATTCGAGTATGTCGCTCTTACTTTCGAAAATTGAATTTAAATACATAAAGTACTTTGCCAACTAATTCAATTACTGAGCTTCAGGTAATAAAAAATCTTTTAAATAAAAACTAAATCACCTCTCGTTTCGGTATGCAACATTTTAGCCTTGGTTTATTTATGTATTTATTGTGTGGCTAGTGGACTAGTAAGAAATAATTATTATTTTTTTGCTTCCGTCTTTTTTTTTTATTTGTTTTTTTCATTTTTTGTAATATTAGTCTAGATTACAGCATACATTTTTGGCAAGTGTCGACCAATCCGGATTTTCATCTGGAGAGTTAGCATACTCTCTGTCCTTTTACTTTGTTAACGTCATTTTTTTATGTTACTGCAAATGGCTTTATTCTTGAATCTTTCTTTACTCGACCCGGAAATTCCAATCAAAAACTAAAAAAAACGATTACCTTTAACATTAAAACATCAATGCCCTAATATATACGTAAAATGGAAATTCAAAAATATCCAATAGTGTGCGTTAACCTGTCAAGAAGCAAAAAAATAAACAGATAAGTTTTTTGTGAAATACATAATATAATTTTCTATTTATATTTTTAGGCTTAGTGTAAGTTTCCACCACAAAGTTGGTTGTTTTTTTTACATCGCACCTCACACGGATAGTATATATTCTCACAAAAATTGCGTCTCAACACAAAATTTATTACCTGCACATGCAAACAAAAAACAACCGATTTGTAGAAAAAACAACCGATTTGTACTAATGAAGAGAACTTTTGCTGTTGTTTTTTTTACATTGGTACTAAAATATAAAATTGCCTTTAGGAAATTTTATGGACAACCCTTCATTTATTTGAAAATGTCATTATCATGTATTTTTGTTGTGATTTAAATTAAAATAAAAGTTATTTATTTTTCTAAAACACTAAAAGCCATTTATCTTTTATTAAACTTTAAACATTTTGGATTTGCAACCATTTACAATAAATTTTTATGAAAAAATCAACGTTAAAATCCAAATATTTAAAATTTAGATTCTAATACATAGAATTTCAATACACATACATAAAAAAAATTAAAATATTTCCCTTTGTAAAAAAAAAACAACCGTTTTTTTGGTCGAAACCAAGAGTTATCGCTTTTTTTTATTTATTTTATTTTGGTGGACTGACCCGGTGTTCTTTGTAGCGGTATTCACTAAGAAGGCCTCGTCACTGTAAGTGAGTTCGATTGCACAAGGGCTTCATATTCAATCGGTCCCTAAAATTAGTTTCAATGTTCTCATTGTTTACGTCATTCTGTTTTGATCTATTTTTCGTTTGTAAAATGAATTTTTATTTTGAAATTCATTTTACAAATATTCGGGGCTTTAAAACTAATTTCAATTCCATTTTAACTCACCTGGAGTTAACCAAACCTGCCATTCTTAGTTTAGGTGAAGTTCAAGTTTCTTACTTAGGCAATCCAAATGACTTGGTTAAATGTCCGGGTTATTCGCGTATTGACTATTTGATACTACATTGAGGGGTGATTCTTTTTGTAAGGGATGATTTCCACTTTAATGTACCCAAATTTATTTTACCTAGTTCCAATCCGGCATTTACTACTTTGTGGATTGAAATTAAATTCCAATCTCGTTCTATTTTTATTTGTTCTCTGTACCATAGTCCAAATCTACCACATGCAGAGACATGTCACGAGTTTGATATAATTTCAAGTTCAATTGATATGATTTACCAGATCTCTCCAATGTCTGAAGTGGTTGTCTTGGGAGATTTTAATATTCATAATGACACTTGGTTAGGATTTTCTCAACCAAGAGATCAAACCGGTGAATATGTTGAATTGTTTGCGGGGATGAATAGTCTTGTCCAACTTGTAGACAAACCAACTCGGTAGCCTGCCATATTAGGTCATTTATCTCATTTGTTGGATTTATTTTTGACTACCATGCCTGACAAATATTCTATTGATGTTAATGCTCCTCTAGGTGTTTCTGATCATAGAAAATCAGAAATAGAAATTCTACTGGTATCAGTGAAATTTCCGACTGTCCGATCTACTTCGAAGCTCATTACATGTACACTTAGACTAATCTGGAATTTCAATGATGCTGATTGGCAAAGTCTCAATCTATTTTTCTCTTTTTTTGATTGGTCTGTGTGTTTTAAAAGTAATAATGCTGATACAGTATCCAAGCTTATAACTTCGGTGATTTTAAAAGGAATGAAGTTATTCATTCCTAGGTCTTATAAAAGGAATCGGCCCCACAAAACTCAATGGTTTAATGCAAATTGTATGTCAGCTATCTCCGAGCAAAAAATGTGCTCATTTAAATTATCTCAGTAATCCTTCTAATGAAAATCTCATTAAATTTAGAAGAGCCCGTAATAAATCGAATGCTATCATAATCAGGTCTAAATTAAACCATGACCTCAAAATTCGTAATCAAATACGAAATGTCTTAGATTCTAAAGCAAACAACTGAACTTTTTGGTCGTTTGCTAGCTTGATAAAAAGGAATTTTAGCGGTAAGACATCTTCTATCCCCTTATTGTTTTATAATAATAACTATTATAAAAACACCATTCAAAAAGCTAATTTATTTGCGTCACACTTCCGCATCGACTCTCCCTTTTCTCCCTAACCAATCCCCACCAGCATGCACTGAGTTAATACAAAGCAACTGGGCCTGATGGATTACCATCAATTGTCCTAAAATGCTGTCAGTTTTCCCTAGCTAAACCTCTTGTCAAACTGTTTAAATTATCAGTAATTTCTGGCATTTTTCCTTCTATTTGGAAAACAGCAAATATTCAACCGGTTCCTAAGAAAGGTGATAAAACTTCTCCTTCCAATTACCGCCCAATTGCTTTGTTGTCGACCTTATCTAAAGTAATGGAATCTATTGTGAAGGCATGCGGTTTTATCTTATTTTCAATATGGGTTTCGTAAGAATCGCTAAGGTCATTGAATGGGGCAAATCTAATAGTGTAAAATTTAATCCACAGAAATTCCAAGCGTGTCTTTTTGCACTAAAAAAAATTCAAAATTATGTTCCACTCATAATAAACGGCATTCATTTTAATAGGTCCTCATCTCTTACAATGTTGGGCTTAGACACTTCGAGTGATCTTTCTTGGAAAGAACATATATATTCTATTGCAAAAAAAGCTAGTCAATATCTGGGTTTCATTAGACAGTGTAACTTTTATTTTACCCTTAAAGAAGTTCTTAAATTATACAAGGCTTATGTTAGGCCCATTATGGAATTTAATTCATTTGTCTGGGGTGGTGCTCCAAAATCAAATCTCAAATGTCTTGATAGAATTAAAAAAAAAGTTATTCACATGATTAACGGTAAAAATATTGCTTTATCAATTGACTCATTAGAGCACAGACGCAAATATTATTTTGGTCACTGTTCTTCCGAAATCCCACTGGTTTTGGTTCAAAGCAACATAGCTTTGCCTTAGATATAACCAGATGTAGAACTAACCATTTTAAATCTTTATTTTTCCCTAGAGTCCCCTATCTGTGGAATCAAATAAATTCGTCGGTCTTTCCTGCAATATTTAATTTACAGGTGTTCAAGAGGAACCTACACACCTACTTAAAGAGGACATTGATAAAATTGGTTTTAATGTGTGGGTCGTTGTATTTTCGTGAGCGTTATTCACCTTAAAATCAAAATCAATGCATTACAGAAATCTGAGAAAATAAATTGAAACCGGCTACATACGTGATGAATGGTAATATTTATTCTAAAATACATTCATTAAGTCTTTAAATTAATTGTAAAAAAGGGTTTTAACCCACCATGTTGCCGTGGCGTAAGCCATTAAGGGAAATAAACCAACTAAAATGTTTGATTAAAAAGTGCAGTACCTTGTCAAATTTGACATAAAATTTAGCTAAGCTAAAAGAAAAATGTAATTTAGCTTAATTTAAAGGCGACTAGATGCTAGCATTTTCAATTCACACTGTGACGTCATAGTTGTCATTTGTATGAGAATCAAATAAAACATACCGAGCAATTGGCGCAGTGGTTAAAGCTGCGGTGTTTGGGGCGGGAGGTACCGGGTTCGAATCCCAACAGGGGAGGGTTGCAAAAGGGATTTTTCATCACTTGATTTCGATCGGTGATGACGATGAACACAACTATGACCCCCTGTTGGAGTGCAGAGTCTATGGGCCGAACCATCGTCCATGTCAGTACAGGATGGCATGGAGCAATGCAATGCGCAGATGGGATATTCAACAATCGCGAACCTGTATTCGTGCGTCCTCGATTTGGCCCTAGTAAGTTGGCGTAAGGTAAGGACGTTAAATAAACCGCGAAAGAGTAGGATGAGCTTCGGCCCCAGAAAATTGTAGGGATTAAAATTAAAAAAAAAAAAAAAAAAAAAAAATAAAACATGGGGGTTTTTTGTATGATCAAGTTGGCCGTCTGCGAATTTTTTGCATAAAATTGAAAATATTTTCAATAGGGGAGTGTTTTTTTTTTTAAATTCAGTTGGTGTGATTGGTCGAGAGCATGAATTTAATATGCTAGCATAATATTCGATTTCATAAAGTTGTCATGCTAAAAATCTCGAAAATGGTAGTTGTAATGAAGATGGTGTGGCATTTCATCTCATCAGTCCAATTTTTTAAATTTATTTTTCGAAATTAACAAAATGTATTTTCTTCAAAAATAAGAATTAGGTGGTATTAAAAGTAAATCGGAGAAAAAAACGCCAGAAAAAATCTTTCCGTTTGGTTTTTAGTTTTAGAAGAGCAATTCGGAGTGTCAAACGTAAGAGCCAAAACCACCAAGTACTTATACATGCTGTTGGAGCTTTAGACGCAAGGTTACATGACACCTTTGCAGGCTTAATAAGGAAAGACAAAGGAGCATTTCCATACACTATATTTAAAAATGAGGTACTAATTTGAATGCGGGTACTAATTTTAATGAAGGTTCTATTAAGCAACTTTGGTTGAAAACAAGAGTCATCAAGTCCAATTAATTTTGACACCATTCGAAAATGATTTAGCATTAACAGATCTGGCAGAACGTGCTGATTCAGTTTTAGAAACAATGTCTAATCTGTGCAGATCAATTCGATTAAAAATTCAGAAAATATTCAGCCACAAAATTTCAATCCTGTTTCCGTTTCTTCTACAAAATCATTCGTCATCGTTTTCGGAAACAGATTCGTTCCCGTTCTTCTAATCGTTTAGAATCGCAAAATTCAAGAAATATAGGTCACAATCAAATAGTACAAATTTTGAGAAAGAAATGTGTTTTACCATCAGCGATTCGGAGAGAAGGCGTTAAAGTGTGTATCGTCTGCTAAATGCTCATTATAAGCAGATGACTAACAGTGATGAAGCAGGTTCGAGTCGTCTTCTAATCACGGACATTTGTACAAAACGCAAGTTTTTAATTGATTTTGGCCTAAGACTAAATTTTGTTTGGAAATTTAATATCGCGGATGTTACTTTGGCTATAATTGGTGCAGATTTTCTAAAAAAAAACGGACTCTTGGTCGATTTGCAGAGACAGAGGATAATTGATCCGTTAACCTCTATATTTTCGGTCGGGTCTATTTCAAAATTAGAACTTTATTCTTTATCCAATATTAATAAATCCAACTTGGCCCCAGAGATTACAAATTTACTTTCAAAATTCATCGAAATTATGAAAGACACAATTGGTTTGAGTCCCGTTAAACATGAGGTTTCACATGTGATAGAGACTCGTGGACCACCATTATCTTGCAAAACGCGTAGATTGCCACCAGATAAATTAGAGGACGCTAAAATTGAATTTCAAACAATGATGATCGGTATCCCATTGCATACCTTCAGGACTTTTCGTATCAATTGGATGGGTCCGAATTTTTTTCTACTTTGGATTTAATTAGAGCGTATCATCAAATTCATATTAATCCTTCCGATATACCTAAAACAGCCATTTCAACACCTTTTGGATTATTTGAATTCTGTAAAATGACTTTTGGCCTCCGAAATGCAGCTCAATCATTTCAACGACTGATGCATTCTGTTTTATTCGGTTTATCATTCTGTTTTATCTATATTTGGATTTCATTTTAATTGCATCAAAATCGTTCGAGGAACATTTAATTCACCTCAAAATTATCTTTGAAAGATTATCAAAATTCGGTCTAGTTATTAACCTGGATAAATGCATTTTCGGCAATACCCAAGTTAACTTTTTAGAATACAACGCTCATGGTATTCTTCCAACTTCGAATGTCGAAATGATAAATTTTTACCGTCGGTTTATTCCTCACGCAGCTTTCGATCAAATTTCATTAAACGACTTTCTAAAAGGTTACAAAAAAAATAGTAAAATTCCAATTACATGGACAGAATCTTCAATACAAGCTTTCGAAAATTGTAAATATAAATTATCCAATGCAACTTGTCTGGCACACCCATCTTCATCTGCTCGTTTGATTATTGGTGAAATATGGTTGATGCCTCAGACACAGCAATTGATGCAGTATTGATCAAATTTCTTTACCGGAAATATTTAGCTTGTCAAAAATCTAAAATAACCAGACATACAAAATCACCTCTTGGCACGTTTAAATTAACTTCTCATCGTTTTTTAGAAATCATTGGTCCGCTACCAGTTTCTGAAGATCAGCGATATTGCGTTACGATGATTAATCGATATACACGTTGGCCCGAGGCTATTCCAGTCACAGATATTTCTGCAGCCACGGTCGCTTTGGCTGTTTATTCAAATTATCTCGTTTCGATGTTCCAGTGTCTATTGTAACAGACCAGAGAGGACAATTCGAGTCCCAACTTTTTTCAGAATTATTTAAATTATTTATGGGTTCAGAAAAAGAACAACTGCTTATAACCCAAAATGTAAGGCATGATCAAACGATGGCATCGTATTATCAAATCTGCCATTAAAAGGACTACTTATAGCGAGGAGCTACAAGCCACTTCAGCTGAATTAGTATTCGGAACTTCTTTACGAGTTTCTTGTCAATTTTTCTACAGTGATTTAAGCAAAATTCCACAATTTGACTTCGTGAAATCTTTAAAACATCATTTTGACTAAATTAGGCCTTCACCAGCATCCAAACATTGCTCTGAAAAAATTTGCATCGGCAAAGATTTGCATTCGTGTTCTTGTAGTATGAAGTTTGGATACTGTCTACTGACTACCATTTCTGGTAAATAGATCAGCAATGTATAGCAAGTACGGCACAGATCCTAATACGATTTCTTGAGGGTAAACTCTTGCGTTTATCAGATTTAGTTCGGTAATGGCTCATTTTGTTTAATCAAGTAATCCAACAACTATAATTTTCAAGAACTATATGACATTTTTTTCGACGCGGTGTTTTTATTTTGAATATCAGACTCACATGCCACACTCTGTCAAAAGCTTGTGCAATATCCAGAAAAACAGCAACCGTATTTGTTTTCCTCTAGAGGCAGTTTGACTGTGTGTTTAACTCTATGCACCTGCACTGCAGTACTATACTAGTAACAAAACTCAAACTGGTGGTCTGTTATAATGTGCTCCTCAAAAATTAATGATGAAAATTTGTTGATGCTATCTTAGTCTTCGTACTTTCCTAGGCCTACTAGCCGTATAAGCGAAGAGCTAATAATACCAGGTGCAGCCTTTTTACCACATGTAGCATTTTTATCAGGTGTAGCCTGTTATGAATACATCGGTTGGTGAAACAGTCGAAGTTCTGGCTATCTTTGCTTTGGCGAAAGTGTGACACTCAAATTGTTTTGTCATATTAGGAATAATTCTCACTTCAAATACTTGTTCAACGTCGACCGATTCGGAAAACATTCTCCTTGGTACTTGTAATTTCATCTGCTAGAGGAGCGATTTTTTAATCAGGGACGATATCCCCTATTTGGTAAACACAGCGGATAAATTTCATTGATCCGAAAGATCAAAATTTTTAGGGGAGATTAAAACATTTCTATTTCCTCCTTAATTTGAACAATCGATCTTATAATCAAAGTTTGCACCGTACTCCATTGATTCACCAACTCAGACATTTTAACGGAGCAGACAACCATTTAGAAATGGTCAGAGGCCAAATTTAAATTCACCTTATCGAAACCGATCTAAATCAAATCATACTCGAAGTAATAGTCACAAAGCACGGTAACCGTATTGTTATTACCATTTCGACCCATTATTGGGGCAGGTTTTTTTTAAAAGGATACTAGAATCAAAAACATCATTGTCGGTAACAAGAATCACAGCATCGGTGGATACCCGACACTCAAGAAATTCAGCATCGTAAATAAATTTGGAGTATTGCTCAAAAATCATTTAAAAAATAATTTTTGAGCAAAAAATCAGACAAGGGGTTAGCCCACAAAATTATCAATATGCATAAATTGAGCAATTTAAACACATAATTGTAGTCCGATTTTGATGAATGATACAATAATCAAAAAGCTCTCGATATCAGCATAAATAGTATTGCAAAATATTCGTTCATTTTCATAAATCATTTTTGAGCAAAAAAATCAGGCAAAGAATTAGTCCGCAAAATTATCCATATGCAACGCCACCGACGCCTCTGAGCAGTTATAAACTTCATCCCACTGTTCATGAAGAAGTAAATCTTTAAAATTCTCGTAATCGATATGAGTGATATTCCTGATCCTGTTTGTTTGAGGTGAAAAAGTCCTAATCAAAATTGAGATATAGCAATATATTCATGATTATTTTACCCGAAAAGCACTAGCATTTAGAATTTATTCTTACATATTAACGTTGCAGTGGAATAACGAATTTCGAAATAACTTTCGAATAATGAATAGTCCGTAACAGCTTTTGGTACTGATGTCATAAAGCCATTTCATTTATTCGCAACTAACTTTAAGGCAATCAAAATTAATAGTATTCCGGGTTCCATCTGACCAATCCTTGAACTTTAACAAATTGCATATTTTGTATTGAATAGTTTTAGAACAAGCTTGTACTAAAAAAGTTACATTTTAAAGATTATTACTATACTCATAACACCAAGTGACCATTGATCGAACTAAATAAAATGGGTTTGCAATATTCCTTAGATGAGAACTCCAATGAGGTCACGAAAATATTTAAATTTGTACAATCCTCAATACTACAATTTAGTTCTTTGTCTTTTAAATTCTACTGCACACCTGCACAAGTACATTTTAGTGTGTAAGGCAATGATTCAATAAAATCAATACCAAAATTGTTATTGACGAACAACTTGAAATCTTATTATGGCTTGTGATTTCCGCCATTGAAATTAGCGTATAAATACAAATCAATCCTAAATATTTAAATCGATATTATTGAATGCATTTTATGATTTTTTTATGTCTATAAAATTTAAGGTTTGTAACATCCGCAATTTTATACAATTATTTAGTTAACAGGAATAGGGTTAACTGTAAAAATATTTATAAATGAGATACTCAATATGTAAGTGGAAGTTTAATGCTATCAGTTTTGATAGTAAATGGTTTGTCGTAAGAAACCTTTTCTAAATCGGCTGTATATAGACTTTGGTAGTGGAGCTTGCTTCTTTGATTACAACATGGTGGTGGTAAATCAAAATGTTCAACTTTTCTACTTCCCTTCTCGATTTTTTCCGTATGTCCCAACATTTCATATTCGTCCATAAACTGTTGGTATTGTAGTGTTTATTCTGAAATTTTTGAAAGGCGTTTTTTTACTTGGAGTAGTAGAGCAGTAGCTGTTTTCTTCGAAGAACGAAAAATCAAAAGAAATTCTTACTTTATACCTTCCATTGACATAACGTGTTTACCTTTTGTTGTAAATACAATCCTCGCATTCAAATTCTTGTTAGGACGCCACGTTCACTGTTGTTATACCGTTTGTTCATTAAAGGTCAGATCTGCTTATATCAAATTTTTTGTTCCAACTGTTTGGTCCAACCATTTCTTTAGGCAGGTTTCATGCCTGATCATGGCGGTTGCCAGTAAGGCTCTACCTTGTTTTGGCTTAGAATTTGTCTGCAAACTAGTCGCATTGGAATTCCTATTGAGGAACCTATTGAATCTTCCTACTGAGTATCATGGAGCAAACTGTGATGAGCTCCATAACATTTTTGAAATATTTTGCGATTGAAGTGCTTTTGTAAGTCTTTTCTACATAAAGCTTTTGTTTTCGCAATAGCAGTTCTATCTAAGACTGGTAGAGCTTGAAATAACTTACAGGTGGTAATTTAAAGGTCGCCACTACAATAAGTGCAGGTAACGGATGCATTAAAATTATAGGGTGCGGCAAGTGATTGTTATCTTGTTTTAAAGAAGGTAAACATATTATCCATTGTTTGAATTGTTTTTAGATTTTTTACCGAAGTTTCGTACATGCGATGAGTCCCACCATGTATAGCTGTTTCTGCGTCTAGTAGGGGTAAATCAAGTAGTGCATTTATATGAGTGCTGGCCAATAATAGCTCGTCTTGTTATCTGGCGATTAGAGCATTCCACGCTGTTAAATAATTATCTTAAGTTAATGGCAGGTGACAAAACAGCTTCACTGCAATTATCCGCTAACCAACAAAAGTAAATAATACATTTTTTCTTCGTTTGATAGAGCTTAATTGCAGTGTACAGTGCTACCGAAGTAGAATGCGATACTATCTGCGAAAATACAATAAAACGCAAAACACTCAAAGGCATAATGCGTCGAAAAGTTAATCAAATCAACACACATTGGAGACAAATGTCCTTTTGAATTTTACCGCAGTTTAGAGTAGAAAAATTGCTGGTTTATAAGGTGCGATTAGATGCTATGTTACTAAAACTTAATGGTTGAAGAGACTACCCGATTCTATCAAGGATGTGGGCATGTTTCGTGAATCTGACTTAATCAGTGAATTATGTGATCTAGCGGATGAAATTTGGCAAATAACTTCACCATCTACTTCTAATATAATTGCAGAATTGCAGAAAATCGTACGATTCCAAATATTGCGGAAACCAATAATTTTTCAGCTCAAAGTTTAATGCAGTAAATATTGGAAAATAATAATTCTATAGATTTCCATCAAATACCACATTTTTTCATAAAGCAACACCAAGAGATATAGAAGCAATAGTCTATAGAAACCGTTCACCTTACATTTCGATACCAAGCTAAAAAATGTCTTAAAGAGGATATATTGAGTCATCTGTTGGTCATTTTTTCAATCAATTTTAGTACTTAATGTTATATGTTCTAAAAAAGTCTTTGATATTTAAAAAATCAAAAATATGCCTTTTATCATCATGGAGTCACCATGGAGTTATTGATCGTTTTAAAGAAACTGGTTCAGTGGAAAGTCGTAGATAACATGAAGAACTAAACATTACACGAACCACATTGCGTCGCATTTTGCAAATCGAACTTCATTTGCGTACATACAAAATTCAACTAACTCTAAAATTGAGGCCACCAGACCATTTATTGTGAACAAAATTTGCTGATAGCATAATTTCAATTTGATTATTTTTTCTGGGGTTTTTTGAAAGGTACGGTGCAAATCATTCACATAAATATTCGAGGTGAAATTGAGGTCATTGTTCCGCTTTTATTAGTAAAAGTCATCGAAAATTTTGATGTTCGGATGCAGGCCAGATGGGCATATGTAACGATATTGTTTTTCATGCATAAATGGTATAGAACCACTTTCATTATCATTAAAAAAATTTGGATTTTCATCCCAAAATGTGTATTTTATTTACAAACAGAAAAAAGACTAACAGATGGTCCACCACAGAAAATCGTAAACCTCGTACTCGTATCGTAAACCTATAGCATTTTTTTCTAAAAAACATTTTCCTGCTGAACAGAAATATTTAGCTTTTGATCTTTGATCTAGAGTTACTAGCTATTTGTAGCGCTATAAACACTATCAAGCATCTGTTGAAGGGAGATTATTCACTGTGTTTTCTCTCAATTTACTAACGATAATCGTTTTATTACGGGTAACAGTAAGATTATTGCCATTACCCTAAGCAAACCTGGAATAACAACATCAGAACTAACCCATCACATATTTCTGGCCAAACATGAATGATAACAACGGTTTTTGGGTCAGAATATGTACCGACTGCAAATGAGCAAAAGTCCATCAATCGATTAAAAATCGTAGATGGCTCATTGCCTCCTTCAAATGTTTTTTTTTTATATTTTAACTATAATTTATAGGCTTACACGCTGGCAGGAATACCACGCTTTCGTAGACCAGTACATCTCACGTTTCTGGATTTCATTAGAAATAACGGTTTACCAAGCAAGTCAATTTGAAAGGAAAGCAACCTTTTCAAAAATTCATAAAAATGCAGATTTTTTTTTCAGAATACGGATGTTAAGCTGTTCCAGTTCAAAGGCCAACAGAATGGTAGAATGATTCCATCATTATACCATTATTTGGAGTTCTTAATTGTCTTTTAGCCTTGGCAACAGGACTTCGACAAATATGACCTATGATGCACTCCAATAGATTTTGACACCTAAGTAAGATCGGAAAACTTAAAGAGGTGATGGAAACGTCGTTCCCAAAAATTCACAAAGCCCTTCACAGATCAATATTTTTTGGTCTAAAGATTTAACCGACTATGACTACGTATTCGTCCGCGTGGACAAACTTAAGATTGGAATAACTGCTCCGCATATCGAAAATGTACATACATTTCTAAAATAGAGTTTAAACTGAAACTGTATTAGATCAGTTGAGTTTAATTTGTTTTGGCAAAACTTAAGGTCATTTAGTTGATAATAAGCAAATATGCACCAATTTGTCGATATTAAGAAATACTCCTAAGTAAATCATCGGAATTCAGAAAAAATTGTCAAAGTATAAACCGCATTGGGACATTAATAAACATCTGGATATGAGGATGAACATGACAACACAATATGGTTCATCTCACAATGGAACAATTTCTGTTTGATTGAAGAGCTAGCGATAAATCGGAAGACATATAGCAGGCACATGTTGAACAATGTCTGTGTCTAGATGGTTTGAGGTAATGGGTCTTTTAAATGTGGCACCATTACTTCTCCTTATTGTAACTACTCTAGTTAGGTTATCTTTACCAGGGTGTAGCTCTATAATTCTTCCTAAAGGACAGTTGGTGGGCGGCAGGTTATTGTCCTTTATTAAAACGATATCATCTACGTTTAATTCTGGTTGTTTGCAGGACCATTTATTTCTTTGTTGTATAATCCAGTTAAATAGTCATTTGACCAATGTTTCCAGAAATCTTGAACCATTTTTTGGATTAGCCTCCAACGATAGTTGGCAGAAATGTTTTCGTTTAGCAAATTTGATTCTTAAGAAGTGCCCAGTGGTGAGTATTAACGCATTTGGATCAAATGAGATTGTTGTGAGAGGCCGTGAATTAAGACAAGCTTCAATCTGAGTTGCAACTGTTGATAGTTCTTCATAAGTAAGAGTTGTGGTTCTAATAATCCTGTTTAGGTGATATTTCGATGGTTTAACGGCTGCTTCCCAGAATCCTCCGAATCCGTTCGGATGAAAGTTGTAGCTAAGTTGGACCCGCCCACCATAAATGATTGTTTTTTAGTTAATTTGGACCGGTACCTCTTGAGGCACAATCTGTCCAAAAGAACGAAGTTATTTCCGGAATTTGCATTGCTTCTATAATTTGATGCATAAGTTTAGCGAGAAGCAGCGCTCCACAAAGCTCAAGTGGATTTAATAATGGATCAAAAAGCTTTGCGCTATCTGAAAGTAGGCTGGCTGCGTTTGGTAAATTTGCCGATATCAGATCTAGTCTTGATGACATTAAATCCGAATGTATCTGTTGTTGGATTCCAGTTTAGTTCAAGAGTTTTAATGGTATCGTCAAGTTTGAATTCCAAACGGTTTTGGTTTCTTAGGTGTTCTGGTATGGCTTCCAAAAGAATCGCATTGTTTGTTGCCCATTTTTTTAAACTAAATCCACCGCTGTTTAGTAAGTCAATAGTTTGTTTTTGGATGAATACGGTTTCTTCTAGTTTGTTTTGCCCAGAACTCAGATCATCCACGTAAAAATCATTTAACACCAGGTTAGACTCCCTTGGATAGTTTTAGACCGCTAAATAAGCAGCAGCTGCTGTACCATACATGACGGTTGTTAACTTATACTCCATGCTATCCTTTTCTGGAGTCTCTCTCCACAAAATGCGTTGGTAGTTTTCATCATGATTATTATCTATAATTTGTAACTTTTTTTCAATGTCAGCTGTATGAACGTATTTATGTTTCCGGCACCTTAACAGTATAGATAATAGATCCTGTTGAAGAGTAGGGCCAGTTAACATCACGTCATTTAACGATATTCCAGTTGTAGTTTTCGAAGGCCCGTCAAAAACTACCCTTAATTTTGTAATTTTACTCGATTCCTTTAAAACTGCATGATGTGGCAGATAATAGTAACCAGAATCATAGTTACATCAGCAACCTTCATGTGTCCTAATGCGATACATTCATCCATAAACTTCTTATATTGAATATACAGGTTTCGATTTTATAGCAAGTCGTTTTTCTACTTGTAACAGACGCGCCATTGCGACCTTTTTTGAGCATCCTAATGGTTTGGCAGAGTACAAATCAATGTCAAAGAGAATTTTGACTACGTAACGGCCATTTTTGTGACGTCGGTGGCTGGTTGCGAACATTTTTGCACATTCTAGTTCTTCTTTGGTGAATGTTCGTTTATGAAGAACCTCCCCTATTTCCTAGAAGCTTTTTGATTGAGTATCTAAGTCTGTTCTTGTTGCCATTGATTGTATCACTGTTAAATTGTAACAATCGACGGAGGCACGGCTTACAAATATCCACCCCAAATTAGTTTCTTGAGCAACTGGTTCGTCAAATGAGGCTTTTATTATATTATTCATCCAAAATTTCTCCATAATAATCTGCACCCAATAATAAGTCGATTGGACCTCGGTTTCATGTAAAAATCAACGGTTGAGTTCGCTACTGGAAACCAGCATCGATTTCTCCCATGCCTGTTATTTCTGCATACGCTGCGTTTTTTTAACTAATGTCTCTGACAGGCTTCTTCTGTAATGAAAGTTGCTTGAGACCCAGGATCTATCAGCACACGAAGCAATTCATTAGGACTACCTGACGTTGCTTTCACTAAAGCGGTTCCTAATACACTTCCAATTCCATGATTGTGCTGCTTGTACGTTTATATTAGCGGGCTTTATACTTTCTGGTGCCCTAGTTCGCATACAATTGTCACTATGCAGCAGACTGTAATGTGAAGCCCTGCATAATTCACAAATTTTATTACATGGGAGTTTGTGTTCCGGAAACAAGCATCTTCGGCATAGTGGTTTATAATATACTGCCTTACTTCTTTCAATTTGTGAAAAATTTTGGAACTTTTTACATTCAGGTAGATTGTGCTCTCCATAGCAGGAACTACATTTAACGGGTTTTTTAGTAATCGCTAAATTTGCAGCTTTACTGGATAAGGTTGTTTGTTGGTATGTCTTCTTTTTTATATTTTTTAACTCGAGATAGGACTCCCAGAGATTGGAACCTTACTTGTAGAAAGGCCAGAAAATCTTTCATTGTTTGAATTTCTTTCGGGTTTTTCAGAGATGTATCGTACAAGTGAGTTTCCTGTCTAGCTTCTTTGTTAGAATGTTCATCAATAAAGCATCCCAAGATTCTGTATTGTTTCCTTGGTTTTTAATTGCATGAAGACATTTAAATACATTATCATGCAATAATCGTAAACCATCAGCGGATTCTGATGATAAGTTCGGTAAATCAAAAATACTGTTTATGTACGTATTCGTGAGAAACCGTTTATCATCATATCTGGTGCATAAAATATTCCAAGCAGTGTGATAATTTTCCTGCGAGATGTTAAGGTGGCTTACGAGCTTCGATGGATCTCATACAATGACTGATAATAGATAATGCATCTTTTCTACACCAGTTAATTCATCATTAAATGAATGGTTTTATTGAAGAGGCTTTGAAAGCTTGTCCACTGTTTATAATCTCCATTAAAAAGGGGTATTTCGATCCTGGGAAGTTTGATATTGGATCATTTTACTTCTTGTTTTGAGTAATCTTTCGCTACAGCCTTTGCAAGGGGTACCGGTCGAAACTGGATATTTTACAACTGGATTTGACGAAACAGGATAATTCAAAACTCAGGATATTTTAAAACGAGATAAGGTACAAAACGAGATATGGTACAAAACTGAATATTACAAAACAGGATATTTTGACATGAGATTTAAACATAAAATAATTTTTTAGGAAAGTTCTGGAATATGGCCCGTAAGGAAGGAACTCGGCGAGTTTTTAACCGATTATGATGAAATTAGATATGTAGGATGAAAATGTTGATGAAAATTAATTAATTTTCTCACATAGTTTCTCTAAAGTGAAGAAAAGTTATATTAAGTAGAAGAATAAAAAATAGATGAAGATATATTTTACTGACAGTAAACTCGATCAAGTCAATGATTATTTTAATAAGATGAGAAAAGCAGCAATTAAAAAAAAACATTAAGTGAAGGAAAATTCTATCTCTCTGCTTAAAATTATTCAAGTATAAAACCTTACTGGCCATATTCCTGAGCTTGTCCCCAAAAAACTTTTAAAATCAAATTTACTTATACAATTAAAGAAAAAACATTAATAGAAGGAAAATTCTATTTCTCTTCTTAGAAATAGTCAAGTATAGAACCTTACTGGCCTTATTCCAGAACTTTCCCAACAAATCATTTTAAATTCCCATTTTCATCCTACATATCGAATTTCATCATAATCGGTTAAGAACTCGCCGAGTTCCTTCCTAACTGGCCATATTCCAGAACTTTCCCAAAACATTATTTTTAAATTCCATCTTCATCCTACATATAGAATTTCATCATAATCGGTTGAGAACTCACGGAGTTCCTTTCTTACTGGCTATATTCCAGAACTTTCTTAAAAATCATTTTAAAATCCCATTTTCATCTTACATATCGAATTTCATCAAAATCGGTTAAGAAATCACCGAGTTCCTTCCTAATTGGCCATATTCCAGAACTTTCCCAAAAATCATTTTAAAATCCCATTTTCTTCCTACGTATCGAATTTCATCAAAATCGGTTAAGAACTCGCCGAGTTCCTTTCTAATTGGCCATATTCCAGAACTTTCCTAAAAAATCATTTTAAGTTTAAATCACATGTCGAAATGTCCTGTTTTGAAATATCCAGTTTTGTACCATATCTCGTTTTGTACCTTATCTCGTTTTGAATTATCCAATTTTGTAATATCCAGTTTTGTACCTTATCTCGTTTTGTCAAATACTATTTTGATATATCCAGTTTTAAAATGTCCAGTCCTAAGCAGTTCTCCTTTGCAAGATGGTTTTGAAGATTTTGGTAGTAAATTCATAATCTTGCTGTAGGTTCTCTTACGTTTCTCGGCCAAAATACTCGTTTTAAGCTCTTATTCGCTTGCGTTTCCAATCATCTCTTCGTGATTTTGTGTAATCGAGATATATGAATCGGTTAGAAGTTTGAATTTTAACTCATAATATGTCTTGGAGTATTGTTCATCATCTTTTCCTTTGTGAACCGCGTTAGTGTTGAAGCGTAACATTTTAATATTCACATGTTGAATTTTATATCTCTTTTGTTGTTGGTTGTCATTGACTTGAACAACCTTAGCTTCAGGTTTGTTTGTCATATGTTAGGACATTGAAGCATCAACGACTTGTTTATCTAAGTTCACCGTGTTTCATCATTTCCTGCTACTTTTAGTTTGGCTCCTAGTAGCAGTTCATTAGTCTTCTCGAATGCTTGCTTTACTTGGTTGTAAAACTGTGGTTCGATATATGAATGATTCTCCGGAAGTGCTTGGATTACGGCAGCATCGATTGTAGAAAATTTATCGAAAAGTAACTGCAAGTTTGTGAGTTTGTCTTCACAGTATTGTTTGATTTTCCTTGCAGTGCCGTCCTTTTTTATATTAATTTTTAAAATTAAATTTTAGTTTGTATAAATGTATTGATTATTTTTTTTACTTTTTGCGTATATTTCGAAGCGCTGTTCTTTAGTAGCTCGAAGGACCAATGTGTCGGTTAACAGTTTAATCCGTCTCGAAGAACCAATGTATACATATGATATTTTTATTTAACATTAAATCATAAATGATTAATAAGCAAATTGCCACCTCTCATTTATGATCATTAACCACATAACATCAATTTAGAACGGCTCATAAATAGGCCACCGCAGTAAAAACTGTTAAACTAAACAAAGAAAAAAAATATGACAGCACCCTCTATGAGTGAGCATCCAATGACAGTTACAAACAAATCAATCTTTTAAGTCGATTTTACTTCAGTCGAAATATAAAATATAAACACTATCGTTGCGATCGATAATCCACATTTCATCAACCAGTAGGCAATAAGTACAAAAAGCTGCAACCATTTATGTATCCAACTACTGTACATATCAACATTTATCATTGCGCATTTTATGGATTATTAAAATTTGTTAACAGGTTAGCAATTTAACATACGTTAATTATAGTTTTTTGTTGCGATTTTTTTTATGCATGTGAATCGTTTATAAAATTGAATACAAAAATCGAATAAAAATATTCACGTGTATCATTATATGTGATCAATTACGATTTACGATGCATGTACTTCAATTTTTTTCTTAATTAAATAATAAAAATGCTACTATTACAAAAAAAAAAAAAATTAAAAAAACGTTAACTGCGATAATTTAACGCTCTGTATGTAAATAATTTGTGGTTTTATAGATTTAGTAGTGCAAAAAAAAATAAACCAATTGTTAAGCGTCACAGCAATAATAAATTAAAAATTTTAAACGTGACAAAACTGTAACAATAGTTTTTTCATACATAGATCGTAGAATTTTGCGGACGATGATGGTTAAATTTAAACATCCGGTTATTTTTTACGAACAAATCATAAATTTATTGAACTTAATCAATAGTGCGCGCGCAACTTAACAATTTTTTTTTTTTACGGATTTAATTATTGGTAGTGTGAACACTTCCTATATAACTAACAAATACATTTCAATGAACTTGAACGGTAATGGAAAAATGTAAACTTCATTTGAAGGATTTTGGTTTTCATAATATTTTTTCGACTCACACTCTCTCAATCAAATTTAAATCAAACAATTCGATAAAAATTATTTTAAATAGAAAATTGAATAAAAAAAAATGTTTTTAATTAATTAGATAATTTAAAAGCAAACTATGAAATTTACAAATCTTTATAGTGTCTGTCATTGGCCGTACTATTGTTGTGTACATATTGTACGTTTTTATATTAGATTATGGCAAATATGGATAAAGTTATTGAAGTTTTATACGGTTTAGTAATTAAAATTTGACATAACGTACAGGTGAACTCCTTATAACGCGATTTCGTTCAAACGTAAATAAACGAAATTGGTCGTTGGGTATGGTTAATGTTCAAATACACGTTTTTTCGTATAGGGAGTCAACCCCCAAGTAAACCTCATTATTAGCCACCGCTGAACCAACTCTGCAAATTTAATCAAAATCCCATGTTGGCAGTTAGACAAACTTTTCGTCTGTGGAAATTCTAAATTAAAATATAGCAAAACTAGTTTAAAATGTTGTTTTCTGTCCAGCAGTAAAGTTGCACTGCTTGAATCTTTTATGGCGGGTTATATTAGCAAAATTTCAGTTAACCATCGATTCTGCGTCGAAAATGTTCAGAAAATAAATTTAATTAGGACACCCATTAGAAAATTTATACCTATTGGCCATAACCGTAATCCATCGAAAACATCGAAAAGTGAGTTCGGTCATCAAAAGAAAATTGATTCCTTATCTACCGGAAACCAATCTACCGTGACATACTAGAGTTACCTGTAAAGTATTCGCAAACTGTAAGTGTATTATCGACACAAAAATAACGTTACGTAAAGTATATTAATAGATGTGTGAGTAATTATTTTATTGATCAGGTGAACTATATGTAAATTGCACGAGTGGTTTTCGCTTTACTTAATCAAGATAATTTTTTTATTTAATATATAACTTTACAATAGTTATAATTGGTGTGTCAATTAACATTTTATAGAACATATTATGATTTGAATTGATTTGATACATGAAGTGTCAAATCTGATACATGAGTTTTGCCGATTTCTATAAATAATGTGACTCCAACACATACCGTATTGTTTATTTCCAATTTGCTATAAATTTAGTTTAGCATTTCTTTTGAAAAACTAAAACATACAGCTACTACTAAAACGAGCTCCTTGTTTGGGCTACGCGGCTTTCACACTAAACAAACTTGTTGTTAGATCCAAATTTTTGCTACCCAAAAATTATATTGAAGCTCTTTTGATTGTACAATTTGTTTAGAACTTTAACTAATTATCAAATAAAATCATAAATTTAAATATTTGAGAGCTAATTTACGAATTTAATATCTTCCAAAAAGTTCGATCAAGAACTTAGTTACCTAACCTAAAAAAGTTTATTATAGAAGCGCCAAGTCGACAAAAAGATCGCGGTGTACGGTAAAACTAAAGTTATATGCATCGGGTAATCCTACAATTGACGTGTATATATTTTATAATTCACACAGTAACCTTCATTTTTTCTTTCAATTGTGAAAATTTTTTTGTTCTTTAAATTTTGTTGCTCCTAATCACAAAATATCTAAAGTTTATCGAAAATATTAGCTATATGTATCTTTTTTTTATGTAAAATCTGCGTTAGCAACAGATTGCTTATAAGAAATTAGGTAAGGACAACAATTTATACACGTTTGAATTATTAATGGGATTCGATTGCCATAAGATTAAATTTAAAATCTATAAGCAGGTAATTGTGCATCTACCAAAATCTCGTATATATTTTGCAACACAGTAGAATTTATCAGGTCGACACGATCTTATTATTATTATTTTTTAATTGCGTTACTAATCGGGATATAAAATTAATGCGAACCGAATTAAAGTTGCATATCATTATTAAAAGGTTAAATATATTAAAAACGCAAAAAAGCGGAGATACATTGACAACCGAAATAATTTTAGTAAAATTGAAATCCAAACCGACAGAAGTCAGTAATTTGTTCAAAATTGATGCTCGAAAAATCTTAATTTGAAATGTAAAGTTTTTTTCGAACTCGAACTAAAGAGAAAGAAATAATAGCTGTGTTGTTGTGGTAAAGCTAAGCGAGTTTTACTTTAATAGCTCAACTTTAATAACTCAATGCAATAGCTATTGGTTTTACGAATTTTTGTTAAATTTTTTGTATATATGTATATTTATGTCTAATATTTTTATACACAAGAATCGTGTGATGTGATGATAATTCTGTGATTTTAAATATGATTTTGAATACAAAATTTGAAAAAATTACCGCCTTTTGATGAACCTTCACTAAAATAGTAAAACATAATGGCTTTATAAAACCTAAAAGTTTTTTGTTTACATTAGAGCGTATTCGGTAAGTGTGATGTTTTCCATGAAGTATGTTCATTGGGACTTGTTGTACGTGTGACAACACTGAAAAAGCATTACATCTGTCAAGAAATGTAGAAAGATTAGAACAGTAATGTTTGAGCGTCTATCAATAAAAGAAGCAAAATCTGTGGAATAAATATAATGAAATAGGTAACAAAAAAGGCAACGTGTTTTATTATAACTTCGTGTTTATCTTGCTTAAGAAATGCATTACATTGGTGACGTGTGGGCAGAATTCAACGACGGCATAATAGTTTAATTGTATAAATGTTATAACAAAATGAATAATAATAAAGTGGTAATCGGAAATATGCGAAATTTTGACCACGAGGTTGAATCGTTGAAGAAATATAAAGTGAGGTTAGAATGCTATTTCGAAATAACGGAAATCGTAGATGATAAAAAAAAGTGGCATCTTTGGTAAATTTATGTGTCCCAAAAACATAAATTATTATATGGACTATGTCAACTCGAAGAACCTCATAAAAAGAAACATATGTGGAGAGGAAAATTGTCTAAGAGGCATGCCAAATAGTCGACGAAAGCGCACAGGAATATTTATTTAAGTTAATGAACATGGAATCATCATGTGCGTTTGGTGAAAGATTGGAAAACAATATAGTGGACAAATTTGTAACGGGAATCAAAGATACAAAAATTTTCGATCGGCTATGCAGTGAAAAAAATATGACAATGGAAAAAGCACTAACTACGGCGAAAAAAATGGAATAGCATCGGAACGGCAGTCATCATCAGGAAGAAGCCGAAATTTGTAGTGTGGAACGAAAAAGTCCACCAGTGAAGACGCAATATAGGAAACAGCAGCAGCGGCAGAGAAGGAAACAACCACATTTCAATTACCTGAAATGTGGTTTTTCTAACCACATTTCAGGTAATTGTAGATACAAGAATTATATATGTAGAAAGTGTTTTTAAAGGACATTTAGCCAACGTGTGTAGAGCTAATGATTCGAATCGTCGTTTAAATTGCATGTCCGAAGATCCCGACGGGACGAAAATAGAGTCGAGTTATTACGATATTGCATCGGTGTATAGCATTAAGGGAAGTGAAGGTGATAAGCCTATTATGATTAGTTTATCGATTTTCGACAAAGTTATTAAGTTTCAAGTGGATACTGGCGCGGCTATTTCGGCATTACAATTCGAGGTTCTGTTAAAATTGTTCAATAAAATAAACATTGGGAGAGATGACAGTGTAGTCAGAGGATATGATGGCAACGTTTTAAAGGTTAAAGGAGCCATTAACCCTTTTATTATATTTAATAATATAGGGAAATACTTTAAGATATTAGTTACAGAACGAAGAGGCAGTTCAATTTTGGGCAGACAAATTAATGAGTTTGAGCAGCAGGGTATTAAAGAGAAAGTTGATCTACACGATGGGGTACGCCGTTGGTTCCGATCTTAAAGGCTAACGTTCAGTTGCGCATTTGTGCTGATTATAAAGTAACCGTGAACAAATATTTGTCCGATACGAATTCTCCGCTTCCGCCAAATAACGATCTGTTTGCTCGTATCAGCAATGGAAAGATCTTCTTCAAAATAGACTTAAGTTGAGCATAAAATCAGATCGAGCTAGATGATGAGTCAAAAGAATTATGTACATGGAGCACGCATTTAGGAAATTTTAAAATGCATAGGCTTCCATTTGGCGTTAAGCCTGTCACTGATATTTTCCAGCGAGAAATTTCAAAAATATTATCAGGAATTGATGGTGTGGTGAATTTTTTAGACGATATAATAATTTCTGCACCAAATGATGAAATTCACAATCAACGACTTAAAGAAGTTTAAATGTGCATTCGCAAAGGCTTCATTAGAGTTTTTAGGACATATAATATAAGAGGAAAGATTTTTCAAAAAGAAGAGGAACGAAGCGGTGTTAAATTTTCCAATACCAAAAACGACGTTAAATTTCACACGTTAGGTCATTTTCAGGATTGGTGAATTACTTCGGGAAGCTTATTCCGAATTTGGCAACAAAAATGAGCTCAGTTTATAAATTATTAAAACATAAGGAAGGTAGTTTAAATTGGAATCGGGATAGCCAGAGGGCTTTTGATATTATCAGGAAGGAAATGATTTCGGATAAAATGCTGGTGCATTTTAATCCCGATTTGCCTTTAATATTAACCTGTGATGCCTCGAACTTAGGAAATTGAGCAGTTTTAGCGCATATTTTTCCAGATGGTTCAGATCATCAACCCTTGTTAACGATATTTGGGCAACACAAAGTGTTACCTCAAATGAGTACGAGCAGGCTGCAATGGGCGTTTCATTTAAATGCGTTCAATTATACGATTAAGTATGTCAAATCCGAAAAAATTGCGCGGATGCTTTGTCCAGATGCCCGACTGATAAAAGTAAAGATGTTGGTAATGAAGGGGAAGTTGAGGCTGGTTATTTATTTTTTGTAAAATATAAATAACCAGCTTCAACTTCCGATTAGCTCAGAAAGTATTAGGGACGCAATGAAAAGTGACAAAATGTATATGACAGTAATGCGGGCAGTCAACAATGCGAATGTTACCAAATTAAAAAGCGATATATTTAGAAATTTCAGATCAGTGGGAGCAGAGTTAGTAATCGAACAGTTGCTGATGCGGGTACATCGATCACATTTAGGGATAGTCAAAACGAAGGCGTTGCTTAGGACATATGTGTGGTGGCCGAATATTGACACAGAGGTAGAAAACATGATCAGAAGTTGTTTACCGTGTATCAGTTTTACCAAGTCCTAGGAAAGAAAACGTAATACCATGGTCAGTACCTGAACGTGTTTGGGAGCAAATGCATGTCGATTATGCTGGACCAATGAACGGTATATTTTTCTTGTTATACTAGACGCGTGTTCAAAAGGTGCAATACACTAAATCTGCCACTGCGGAGTTTACAATTAAAGTTTTAAAACATCATTTTGCCAGATTTGGTAATCCTGACCAGTTAGTGTCCGGTTACTGCCAAAATATTTAAGAACTTTATGATCAAATGGGCTATTAAACATAATTATACGGCCCCAGGTCATCCGGCTGGAGAAAATGCAGAGTTAAAAATGCTATTAAAGCTGCTAGCTTAGCTAAGAATGGGGATATCGACAAGATTTTATGTCGATTTTTAATGGATTATAGAATGACAAATCATTGCACTACTGGGAAATTTCCAGCTTCGGTTTTGCTAAACTATTCTCCCAAAGGTGCCCTGGATTTATTAAGACCAAGCAATGATAAGAGGGAAAATTGTGATGCGGACACAAGTAAAGATAAAAGAATCAGATTCAAGAAGAATGATAATGTTGTAATATAAGACAGTATAGCAATCCTAATAGCAAGGAATGGGTTAGAGCAAAACTAACTAAGATTTTAGGGCCTAGAATGTATGAATACATAAGTAATAATAGGCTGACCAGGCGGCATATCGATCAAATAAGAACATATGGGACAAATAAGACAGTATAGAAATCCTAATAGCAAGGAATGGGTTAGAGCAAAACTAACTAAGATTTTAGGGCCTAGAATGTATGAATACATAAGTAATAATAGGCTGACCAGGCGGCATATCGATCAAATAAGAACATATGGGACAAATGATGGTGATTCTCGATTAAAAAGCAGTAGATTGGGTGAAAATTAGTTTTTGGAAAGAGAAAATGTAGAGGGGAAAACACAATTCTGAAAGTAAAACGATTTTAGAAAAGAGAATCGTTATTCACTTTCCCGATGTTACAATAGCCGAGCCAGTAAGTGACATTACAAATACCAGATCCGAAGGTAACAATGAACGTGAATTTTCCGACAATAGTAATAACGACGATTCGAACATAAATATAGCTATCGTTATAATTTTCGTAGGAGAGAGGATATTGTTCCTCCATCCAGATATAGAATTTAATTTAACATTGTATATTTGAAGTAATGAATTGAATAATGTATGTAAGGTAGTATTCTTTAGTTTGTAAGATAATATAATTAATGAATTGCCATTGTGGTGGCGGCATGTAGTTTGTTCATTGGGGTTTGTTGTACGTGTGACAACACTGAAAAAGCATTACATCTGTCAAGAAATGTAGAAAGATTAGAACAGTAATATTTGAGCGTTTGTTAATAAAAGAAGTAAAATCTGTGGAATAAATATAATGAAATTGATAATAAAAAAGGCAACGTGTTTTATTATAACTTCGTGTTTATCTTGCTTAAGAAATAAAATCTAAGCGGGTTTTGCCAAAGCAGCTAATGTGTATATACAAAATATTTATAGATAATAGTATAAACATCGTTAAGCATGGAAAAAATGCCAAAACGTCAAAAGTTATAGCTCAATTTGTCTAGCAGATACCCAAGTATAACAACACGTAAATAAGCAAATACAGCAAAAATAACTCGATGTGATTCATTTAAATGAATGTCATAAATTTATGACGTTTCACCCGTTCATTTTCATTATTATTATTGTCACTTTACTTTTTTATAAATTTATAAATTTATTCTTTATAAAACTTGAAAAGTGAATATTATACAGCCATAACTAATTTTTCAAAACATATTTTTAACTTTTGAGTCAATTCTCTACCATCGATATCAGCCATCCAACCACTGGTACCAAAAATTTCCATTTTTCTGCAACATAAAATATGACAGCTAAGATAAAGTTAATTTTTTTCGAAATTGGTAGGACAGTTAAAGTTTCGTAATTTTTAACGTTGGCCAAAAAAAAGCGTTAACTAACTATAAATTAAAATTTACAAAAGATGGCCGTAATAAACATTTATAAAATTGAGTGGTAATTTTGAGTAATATAAATTTTCTTCTGCTTATCTCGCAAAATTCGTATCTTTTTACAAAAAAATGACAAAAACGTTAACTATCATTTTTAATAAAAACACTTGTTTTATATTTCGCAAACACAAAATTTTATTTTATTAAATAAAACTCAATTAATTTCGACTTGTTAAGTCATCATCAGGAGTTAAACTACTGATGTAGTAGTCTGTCGGAAGATATCTGAGGAAGATAACAAAAGTGAAAAAATTAATAATTTTCACTTAGCAAATAATATTGACGTTAGTAAAAATATCGTTAGTTATTGTTAGTACAATATTGACTATACAATTAATGCTAAACCAGTGATAAAAAAGAAACGTTCAAATCGGGACATTCAAAATGAAGATCTAAATTCAAGCTTTTAAAGGTAAAAACTTACCATCGACAGTTACAATGTCTGAAACTAGAGAGCGAACTTAATTTACTTCCGTCAGAACTGACTTGTAAGCTAGTGCCTAAACGATATCTAGGAACAAAATATCTAGAAAACCCAACAGATATAAGTTTATATTGTTGCGTGAGAATACCATTCTGTCACTGTATTTGTATACTTTTATCACAATATAAATTATTCTTTTTTTAATTTTAATAAAACGAAGTAGGGAAGCCTTGTTTTAATAGAAACAAAGAATTCAATACTTCTGGTTTTGCATATAAGAATTAAAAATTGTTTACAGCAAGGAAGTGAAACTTTCTTTAATGTGATAATAAAGGATTTTTATATTAATTTTTTGTCTAAATTCTTTCTAAAAAGAAAAAATTTTTCTAAAAAATTTTATAATATAATTATTCTTTTTATTTTTATTTTAACGGAATTGATTTCGAGGATTGCTATCCTCTTCATCAGCCTGTACTACTTTGAACCCGAATTTAAACAGAATAGAATCAGTTAAAATTCCTCACGGTGCCAGACAGGCCTCTTTTGATATAACGAACATGTATAGTAACATTCCAATAGAAGAAACTATTGGAATCACTTACAACCTGCTCGTGAATCAGGGAGAAACGGAATGTGCAGAGGAAATTAGAAATCTCTTAAAGGTGATTACTAAACAGAATTACTTCGAACATCAAGACATATTCTATGAACAACAAGAAGGACTACCCATGGGAAGCCCTTTATCGGGAACTTTAGCCAATATTTTCTTAAACCACTTAGAGAATTCGAAAATATTGAGTGAGAGTAACCCTTATAGGAACTGTGTGGTATACTGGCATAAATATGTAGATGATGTACTTACACTGTTTAGAGGAACCAATCGGCAATTAAAACAATTTCACGACTATCTTTGAGTAATTTAACTCCTGATGATGACTTAACAAGTCGAAATTAATTGAGTTTTATTTAATAAAATAAAATTTTGTGTTTGCGAAATATAAAACAAGTGTTTTTATTAAAAATGATATTTAGTGTGTTTCGCCAAGTGCCAACGGCAAAAAGTGTTAGTAAAAACGTTAACGTCAGTTTTGACATAGTTAACAAATCTACACTAGATAGTGACATCTAGTTATATAAAAGGAGGAAACTGGCTGGATTTTAAATATAATCGTAACAGTGTGGGATCATACATAAAAGTTAAAATAGTTGAGAATCCGACTAAAAAAAAATAGTTCTGTAAATTTATGCAAGGAGAATTATTCTGGAACATTTTTATTTATTTATTTTGTAATATTACAGGTTTTTAGGAGGGCGATTAATCTTCTTAATAGCCCAGTATATTGACGTTCTTTTTGAAAACGTCTAACGTTACATAGTTCGATTAATTTAGAGGCCCTGATGGGTTTTTTGAGTGTAACTATTATCTTTAGCACGAATTTGATTTACGTTTAAATGGTTAAGCTGATCAATAATAGAGGGTATCACTAACATCACAAACAATATATGAAAATAAAACAAATCCAAGTTCATGTTTCTGAAAACAAATCATGATAGCCAAATAGCTAATAAGAAAAAAACATCAGAAAATTTATAATTTTCACGACGCTTTTAGTGCCTTTCGCAGTTGTATGGGGCTTTTAAATCTTTTCTACACAATACAATCTCCCCAATGCTTTGGCCTTTGTTTTGATAATGTTTTCAAATTAAATAAAAATTGAATACTCAATTCTTTAAATATTTCAATCGTAATTCTGAAAATGTTGTATCTTTTCAATCAGGAAGCTTCAATAAATTATCTGTGCGATAGATGATAGTTCATCTTTGAGAAGGCCAGCAACTTTATTTGTTTAACTAATTCAAGTGTATCATATTCTAAGGTGGGACACATCCCTCGAAATCCGCAAATATATCGTTATCCATTTCATTAGCTTTTAAATAAACGCGAGTAGTATTGGTATTACGTAGTATTACTAAGCACTGAGCCTTGTGGTACTGCAACATCCAAACTAGAAATCGCTTTAAAAATACTATTAATCGTTCTATCATTATCTAATGTATTTTTGCATTCCAATGAATCAATAATAGTAAATATTTCATAATTAGAAACCGGACTCAAAAAGAAAGTATTGGAATAATAATCGCAAGGAATATTATGATTAATTTAAATGCCAGTCAAAGATTTGGATCTTAACTTGTGAGCAGTACTGTTAAAATAAGAGTAAAACTTATTTCAAATATCTACATCATTCGTGAGAAGAGAACCGTTATCAGATGAAATGTCTCTAGTAGAAGATGTTTTAACCTTTTTTCTGAATATGTAACTACGGTTAGTGTAAGTTTAGTTGCGCCTTAACTGAAAAACATTAAAAAAATGAAATGATGATTGGAAATCTTGAAATCGATTTCCGATGGTTTGAGACATTAGATCTAAAATGAGCAAAAAAAACGGTCAATGCAAAGAAGACATCCATAAACATATAATCATCACAATAAGATAGAAAGTTTAAGATGTCAATGTTAATGTCATCAATTATGAAAAGATTTCTCGTCTTTGTACTGCTAATCAAATCCGAAATCTTTTCCAAAAAAACGTTTAATGGAGTAATATTTATTGATAAATTCCAGTCAAGTCTAACAATATCGGCCGAAGATAAGTTAAAGACAGACAGTGAACGATTGAAATAGGATTTAAAATAAACTCACACTACCGAGCAATTGGCGCAGTGGTTAAAGCTGCGGTGTTTGGGACGGGAGGTACCGGGTTCGAATCCCAACGGGGGAGGGTTGCAAAAGGGATTTTTCATCACTTGATTTCGATCGGTGATGACGATGAACACAACTATGACCCCCTGTTGGAGTGCAGAATCCATGGGCCGAACCATCGTCCATGTCAGTACAGGCTGGCTGGAGCAATGCAATGTGCAGATGGACTTAAAATCGAACCTGTATTCGTGCGTCCTCAATTTGGCTGGTGACGGCGTAAGGTAGGACGTTAAAAATTAACTGCGAAAGAGTTGGGAGAGCTTCGGCCCCAGAACAGATTGCAGAGTTCAGAAACAAAAAAAAAAAAAAAAAAAAAAATAAACGCACACTACCTGATCTATACGAATCGTTGTAAGCACCAAAAAGAGTATAACCATTCAAATACAATAATTCATAACTATTGACCCAAATTTCACTCAAAAATATAAAAGACGTTCTACTGTTGTTTGCATCAAGATTCGCTACTAAGAATTTAAGTTTTTTCCGAACTGTTAAAAACTCAAAATTCCTAACCATAGAATCCATGAGATTTGATATAATGATTTGCTTTACCATTTCAATTAAACTCATTTCATAGAATTATAATTCTCCGCCAATTCATTTCATGCTACCACGACTTATTACTTTTGAGATCTGCACTATCGACCTTCAAAATGTTACTTTGATTTCGAAAATTCACTAAATTTATGTCAAATATGTGCAATCAAATGTTTTGGGAAATTACTATTTCTGTAGAATTATTTGTTAATTGTTTTTTGTTTTTTTTTTTTTTTTTTTCAATTTCTATGTACGAAATAAAATGATATTACATTACATTAAATCAAGTTCGAAATAAATTATAGTTAGTGCTGTGACACATTATAAAAAATCCCCAAAAAAATATTTAACTGATTTCTAAATTGTAATTTTTTAGTAATCAAATGAAGTAAATCGAATACGTTACCATTTTTGTAAAATAATCGTTTCGTTGTAATATTCGTAATTAAAAGTGATTACTTAACTCAGACTAACATAAAATTCATCGTTTAGATGAACGTGATTTTAAATTGCTTAAAACAGTCTCTAAAGCATTAGATTTATGAAGCGGACTGAGATAAAAATGTTACAGTACGCAATAAATTTGTAGACTCTTATCGGTTCGGTAGTCGAACAAAAGACGATTTTTTTTGATCACTCGAAAGAAAGTTTATGACCAAAGATCTCTTTTACCTATATGTTTTACACACATGTTTTTTTTAGACATAAACGCACATTTTTTTCGAGTATTCTCAGACATCGTAAAGCAGACCATAAGCTAACCCGATGGATTGAGTCATATGCTTGCTAGAAATCTAGATTCGGACGAAATCGTCCTTGGTAGTCACCTACAATCACATCCGTCAGAGGAGTGATTCTCTTCAATATTTTGTAGTTTCTAAATTTTGAGCCTTTTTCATATTCAATGGGCATGACCATGCTTTGCCACACTAATCGTATAAGGTCAAAAAAATATTTGCACAAAGTATCCCCTCCGAATATCAAAAGATTGCAATTAATGCAACCAAATACCGAAGAAAGGTTTCTTTTTATTAACTGCATGGTGAATTCCTCTTAGAATGAATCGTCTAAGCACTTCTCCGCAGTCTGTATTTGACAACTTTCAAATTCAGCATTTGACACTTATTGGACATTGAATAAATCAGAGAAATGCTCCTTCCAAGTGTCGAACACTGCTTCGATCCGTCCTCGTTCTGAATGGCGATATACTTAGGTATGATAGTATGGTGCAGTTAACTCAGTGACTCCTTTAAAAAAGTTACGAAAACTGTGCTCATTGCGGAATTGTTGTACTCTTAAGACTTAAGCCTTCCCTCATTCACGTTTTTTCCGACAACAAGTTCGATTGGCGTTTCTCCTAAAGCAAGGGCCATTTTGTTCTATCGTAAAACGTATTCGCGCTTTTTTATATAGGCCATATTCTGTTGCTCGACAGCAAGACGACACTTCTTATCAAACCTATCGTTTTTGAGTTTTATTTTTACCATAATTAGTGTCATACCTAGAAATATTTGACATATGTTGAACATTGAGTAAATCAGAGCATCTTTGAGTAAATCTGGCATCTTAGCTTTGTAGTGATCAATTTGTGATAACTTCCTATGAATTTGGTAGCCAATGGATATGATCGTCACTATTCTAATGACGTGCTCTGGTAAGCATCCTATCAGGTCATCTAAATTATAAAAAAAACGAGTCTCTTTTTTCTATATCTATACCGAAATTTGCCGATAATAACGTGATCTCGTTTTTGTAAATATGATCGATAGATTTTATACGAGATTTGACACCATCATCATGAGTCATTTCAAATCCTAATTTAATTCTCCTATTATACAATCTATAATTTTTTTAAATTTTATTTATAATTTTACTTTACTTTTTTTTGGATTAAACTTAGGCAACAATATTTCTTAAATTGCGGCTTGATTCATACAGGTTTTGTCCAAATTTGTACGATATTAGTGCAAATCCGTGTGTCAATTTATAAGCTGCACACCCTTAAGCAATATTGAAAGGGGTTACCACCAATGCGTTCCGATTAAATATAGAAATAATAATTTAATTTTTGGAGAAACCTGAATTTTGCCTTTGACTATATCTCGTTTTTGTTTTTTTTTTTACTAAATTTGGATTTTTCAACAATTTTGCAAATAAATCTTTTTTATAAATACACCAGTATTTTAAGAGATTATATATTTACCAAATATCATTCATAGTTAATCAATATAAATAGACGAGCTTGCAATAATCCACCAACACGAGATCATATATTTATATATTATATTGTAAAGATCATGCAAATTTACGATCGATACATTTTGCGAATATAAAACAATTTTAATATCAAATTACTTAGTATTGAATAAGTCATCCATTTAATGGATACAACATTTCTTATTAAATCGAACGTGTCGATCTCACTTGATCTATAAAAAAAAAATTAAATGAACCTACGATCGAGCATCGTAACTTCATTTATTATGTAGTAATGTGAAATTGCATTGTTCAGCCTTGTGATCGATCAAACGTAAATATTTTTACATCGTCGTATCTAGATTATGACCGATTGCAATAAAATAAGGGGAAAAATATGATGAATTGATGCGATCTTTAAAATAATAATGCGATCGATGTCTGTTTTGCGGAAGGTCATCGTTCATTATATTTATACGACATAACTCGCTAAAACCGATTAGAAGTTATAACAAAAAACCTACATTGTTCGTCTTCTTTATATTTTGATGTTGGATTTTTTTTTGTGGGCTAATTGTCAAGCCCCGAAATTGTACTTAATTCTTATGTAAACTTAACAATAAAACAATGGAATTCCAAGAAACCGCCGTTTCGGTATTTTTATTATTATCATTTTTTTTTTTTCGTTTTTATTTTTTGCAATGTTTGTCTGCTGATTTATATGTATTTTGAGGTTTGGCCGAGCACTCTCGCATAGGTATTATTATTATGAATTAGGTTTTTTGTTATAATTTGTATAAACATGATATGCTATAATAATATTAAATTAACAAAACAAAAAAACGTTTTTGAAAGTGAGTTTTCCGTGTTTTAGACATACATGTTATGTGCATTTAGTACAGTCGTTTTATATGGTGGAAATTGCGTTTCACGCGCATATAATATATTTATAGTGAAGGGCAAAACGGCAAGTGAATTTGCAAATTTCATTATACAATTTTTACAAATATATTATGCAATCAACCATGGATATTCCGAGTACATTAAAATATATAATACTATATATAGTGCGTACAGGCCCTCACTTTATTTTGATGCACTTGAAATTTTTTTTTATATTTATTTTCAATAT